>CM071628.1:22750888-23950888 GCA_036419045.1 Scirpophaga incertulas
ATTATTGCTGAGTGTCATCATCATCATCATCATCATCATCAGCGGACGGCGCGCGATGGCTTCGGGCTTAATTCCGTTCGCTTTCGTGCTCGCTTCGGGGATTATTAATATTATGCCCAACGAAGTGGGCGCGGGTCAGCTAGTTTATAATAAAAGAAGATGTAGGAAGGTATCCTGTACAAAAATACTATCGTGTGACAAACCTACTTAGACAGGGACACACTTCTCTACTATGACTTCTCTCTCGTCACGTTTTTCATGCGCAGTGCTCAGTCCTGTTTGTATTATACGTCCATGACCGTAACACACCAGTAGGGTTATTTTGAAACGTCGGAAACCCACTTTCCGTTCGGATTCGAAAACTTTCCGAAGGCGAGTTATTTTGAAATGTCGGATCGACATGAGGATTCGAAACGAATAACATTAGCTTACGGAAACTATTCCGTGATGTTTTTGCTGTCGGAAACTTTTATCGAATCTCGAGTTTTGGCCAAAAGAGTGTATTTTCAACGCTTTTCAGCCTTTTGTAACACATTTAGAGGTAAGTTAATAAATTGCATCAGATAAAAAAAGATTTTGATTAAGGAATGATGGAAATGTGAATGTAAAATAGAATGTAATAAGTTTGTTTATTTTGTTCATGTAAATCTTATGTAAATATTAACTGATTATTTACTGTTAAAATCACGATAGTTTTACTAAGAAGTCGTGAATAATATGTGAATGTCTTATAAAAAAAAGACACTTATGAAAACCCCAAAAAATATAGGTTATTTTAATATGGTTATAAAATATATATAATGACCCTTTCTAGATGGAGTTTCTTATAGCTCGACGAATGCAACGAGCTCGTAGATCAAGTGCCGTCGCAGGAAAGCGGAAAATTACGTTGGCCTTTTGTTTATTTTTTTGGTGGTGTATCATGTGAGCCTTGTTCAGGTTGTGTGGGAACCTCCACAAAACCTGAGCTTTCTGTGACAGGAACTTCCCTGCGGTCTTCCATTAGAGAGCCACTGGGACCTGCCACGTCCTCCTTTACGATTATAGAAGAAAGCTAAAATTATTATTATCGATAAATCTCCTATTGATAAATATTTTAAGCTATAAATTAATCATCTTATAGAAAACTTAAGCATATAAGTATGTGCATACTTCCAATGGGTCTGGCACATTTAATCCATCCACCATCTCGTAACCATTTTTTTTTGTTCCCCCTGAGGAAAATGCATTAAGTTGCATACCCCGGCTGTGGCGAGCCAGCGGTTAAGAGGGGTTCTCCTCCCCAGAAGGGGGAGGCCTACCCACTAAAAACCTCAGGGATGGCCTTCCTCAGGCATGTAGGGAGCCCCCGGGAACACCAAGCTACTTCCGGGAACCCCCAGCCTCCGCTCCCCCGCCGATACAGGGAAGCCCTCCTCGGGGGAGGCTACAATACCTCCCCCGATCTCCACCACTGATGACGCCCCCCGGCCACGAAAGGGGCGTGGTCCCTCCCGGGTAACCGTATCCGCGGGCGCGATTTCCTCGCGCCCGCCGGCGACCCGCCGGCGGCCAGCTGTGCTACCGAGCTCGGCACCGCCTCCTTCGAGCGGGATCGGCCATCTCCCGACCCCGCTCGGCGGCCTCCTTCTGGAGCATCACTGCTTCACAAAAGGAGGCTACAGCCCTCCAACCTCCCTCGTCCGCCAGCATTGCCGTAATCAATGCCGGCGGAGACAGATCTCGCCCGATCTCTGCGACCAAGACTCGGCGCTCGGATGCTCACGCGGGGCACTCCGCCAGCGTGTGCTGGGCCGAGTCAAGGTCGGATGTGCAGTGGTGGCAATGTGTCGATCCCTCCCGTCCTATTCGACACAGATACTCACCGAAGCAGCCATGCCCGGTAAGTATCTGAGTCAATCGGTAGGTGACTTCCTCCTTCCCGCGGAGCCAAGCTTCGAGGTGCGGCAGTACGGCACCGACGGCCCGCTGGCGCGCGCAGATCCGTAGTTCGAGCTGCGCACGCCAGGCCGCCACAATCCGTCGGTGCCACTCCCGCTTAGGCACTTCGTGCGTGGGTTCCAGGGCGCTCCCCCCATCGCTCCCCCGGTCGACATGCCGCGACGCATACGTCGCCGCGTACATGTCGGTCAGGATGTCGAATGGGGGGGAGCGTCCCAGAACCGTCGCCGCCTCGTACGAGATGATGCGGTAGCCTCGTACGATCCGTATGGCCATTATCCGCTGCAGGCTCCGTAGCAGAGCTCTGCAGCGGGGGGACCACGCGCAGTCTTACGACCACACGGGAGCCCCATACATGGCCACGGATCGCACGACGCCCTCGTACAGATGGCGAACTCCATCCCTCGGTCCCCCGAGATTGGGCAGCAGGCGATGCAATGCGCCCGCCACCCTTTTGGCTCGGGGGATCAACCGCACGAAATGCTCCTTGAAGCTCCAGCGGCGGTCCAGGGTGAGGCCCAGGTACTTGATGTACGGCCCCACCGAGACCACCGCGTCACCTACCTGAATCCGGCAGTGGGTGGTTCCCGACGCCTCGGAAGGCCGTGGAACCATAGCGCCTCGGTTTTGTGAGGCACTATTTCTAAACCCAGCCGGCGGATCGCTCGCACGACACGTGCCACCCCAAGCTCGGCAAGTTTGAGCACCGGCCCGAAGTCGGCCCCAGTCGTCTCGATGAGAGTGTCGTCAGCGTACCATCTAATGTGACCTACCGACCAAACCACGACACTCTCGCGCGCGACAGGTGCTCGCTGATACGAGCGGAGATAACCCTCTCGAAGAGTTTCCCCGCCTCGTTCAGCAAGCAGATCGGACGGAACGAAGACGGAACGTCGCCGGTCCTTCCCTCCTTCCTGAGGAGCACCAGTCTGGCCGACTTCCAGTCGACGGGGAACACGCCCTCGCGGAGACAGCTCGTGACAGCTCACCGTGCTCCCGAACACCCTGAGCGCCAGCGCTAGCACCTTTCCCGGGACCCCATCCGGTCCTGGGGCAGTGTTGCGCGCAGAGAGCCTCGAAACGGCTCCGGCGAGCTCGCTGTCGGTCACACAGAGGTCGTCCAACCAAGGCCGGGCGACGGGGCGGCGGGGGGACTGTCCCGGACCCTCGGGAAGAGCGTATCCACCGCTCTTCCCACGACGAGAAGGTCCAGGGTCTCCGTCAGTGGAGGGACCCACGGTCGGAGCTTGCCCAGTACCATCCGGTACGGGCGCCCCCATGGGTCCTTCTTCAGTCCCCCCAGCAGCTCGCGCCAGGATCGCACCTTGGCGTCGGTGATGGCGACGCCGAGCGCCTTGGCCGCGGCTCCGTACGCGCTTCTGACGCTCAGGACTTCGTCGACTGAGGCTTGCCGTCTTCGACGGGCTCTGAGGTACTGGCGGCGCGCGGCTACTACAACGACTCGTAGCCGCGCGATCTCCTCGTTCCACCAGTACGCAGAGCGCCGCCGGGGCGGCCTGATTCGGGGCATGGAGACGTCGCAGATCGACGTCATCGTGTCCCGGAGCCAGGCGGCCCGCCGATTACAAATACCTACCTTTGAATTTTATCAAAATTCAAAATCATTTATTCAGTCTGGGCTGTTACAAGCACTTGTGAATGTCGAAAAGCTACGCCATCGGTTCGCAAATCTACGGCGGGAGACCTTGTACTGAGAAGAACCGGCAAGAAACTCAGCAAGGGCTGTTTTTTTTCCCTGTATTAAATAGATACAGAGTCGTCAATTTGGAAAATGACTTCAATATTGATAATTCATGAAGTCACTTTCCATTACATAATATAATTAGTAAAAATTTATTTTGAAAACATATCGCCGGTGTACGCAGGTTTACTCACGATATTTTCCTTCACCGTAGCTCCTAAGGTGAAGGAAAACATCTTAAGGCAATATGTGTCAGATAAATGTAAAATGACATTCGTAAAAAGAAAAACACACTGACCTACGGTAGGAGCGAGCCCGGGTCTCCGAATCGTCTGATTAGTAGACCAGCGCCGTGACGACAGCGCCACGGACGCTCATTTTTTATTGATTAGTCGACTGTTACGACATTCACGGGTAGGAATAAGTGTACTGGAAAATACCACGTCCATTCTCTCCACTGCCACGCAAGATCTGATCCAAAAGAAAGAACTAATATTTCAGCCTGCAAATAAAGCCGCCCATTCGCGAGTCACTGTCACGCGCCCCATTCAGTTTGTCGTAGGTCACGTAATGTTGCAATTTGCCGGGGAAATGGAAGAGTGCGGTTGCGTACGTGGCGGTAGCCTCAGCTTTATAGTTGCCTTCCTTAATATATCGCCCAACTGTACTAAGTAAAAAAGTGTGGGTGAAACTCGAATTGCAATTTTAGTGGCTCGTCTTCATAATAGTACGTATTGTCGAAGCCTCTTCATCGACGAGTTTGCAGATGAATTAGCAGACGTATCTTTTTAAACCCCTCAGTAGGGGAGCAGCCTCATGGCTACCATCTAATGTGACCTTTTTTTTTTTGTTCTCCCTGAGGAAAATGCATTAAGTTGCATACCCCGGCTGTGGCGAGCCGGCGGTTATGTGGGGCTCTCCTCCCCAGAAGGGGGAGGCCTACCCACTAAAAACCTCAGGGATGGCCTTCCTCAGGCATGTAGGGAGCCCCCGGGAACATCAAGCTACTTCCGGGAACCCCCAGCCTCCGCTCCCCTGCCTAGAGGGGAGCCCTCATCGGGGGAGGCTACACTACCTCCCCCGGTCTCCTCCACCGACGACGCCCCCCGGCCACGGAAGGGGCGTGGTCCATCCCGGGTCGCCGTAGCAGTCGCGACTTTCTCGCGCCCGCCGGCGACCCGCGGCGGCGCCGCAGCTGTGCTACCGAGCCCGGCGCCGCCTTCCTTCTGGAGCATCGCTGCTTCACAGAAGGAGGCCACAGCCCTCCAACCTCCCTCGTCCGCCAGCATTGCCGCAATCAATGCCGGCGGAGACAGATCTCGCCCGATCTCTGCGACCAAGACTCGGCGCTCGGAGGCCCACGCGGGGTACTCCGCCAGCGTGTGCTGGGCCGAGTCGAGGTCGGATGCACAGTGGTGGCAATGTGTCGATCCCTCCCGTCCTATTCGACACAGATACTCACCGAAGCAGCCGTGCCCGGTGAGTATCTGAGTCAATCAGTACCCTCGTACCGGTAACCTTCTTCCCGTGGAGCCAAGCTTCGAGGTGCGGGAGTACGGCACCGACGGCCCGCTGGCGCGCGCAGATCCGTAGTTCGAGCTGCGCACGCCAGGCTGCCACAATCCGTCGGTGCCACTCCTGCTTAGGCACTTCGTGCGCGGGTTCCAGGGCGCTCCCCCCATCGCTCCCCTGGTTGACACGCCGCGACGCATACGTCGTCGCGTACATGTCGGCCAGGATTTCGAATGGGGGGGAGCGTCCCAGAACCGTCGCCGCCTCGTACGAGATTGTACGGTAGCCTCGTACGATCCGTATGGCCATTATCCGCTGCAGGCTCCGTAGCAGAGCTCTGCAGCGAGGGGACCTCGCGCAGTCTTGCGACCACACGGGAGCCCCATACATGGCCACGGATAGCACGACGCCCTCGTACAGGCGGCGAACTCCATCCCTCGGTCCCCCGAGATTGGGCAGCAGGCGATGCAATGCGCCCGCCACCCTTTTGGCTCGGGGGATCAACCGCACGAAATGCTCCTCGAAGCTCCAGCGGTGGTCCAGGGTGAGGCCCAGGTACTTGAAGTACGGCGCCACCGGGACCACCGAGTCACCCACCCGGATCCGGCAGCTGGGTGGTTCCCGGCGCCTCGGAAGGCCGTGGAACCATAGCGCCTGTTTTGTGAGGCGCTATTTGTAAACCCAGCTGGCGGATCGCCCGCACGACACATGCCACCCCAAGCTCGGCAAGCCTGAGCACCGGCTCGAAGTCGGCCCCAGTCATCACGACGAGAGTGTCGTCAGCGTACCATCTAATGTGACCTACCGGCCAAACTTAGCCTAAGCTTTGGTCCTAATGACCCGAGCTTGTAGTGACAGCGACCGCTCCTCAAGAGAGGGCGTGGTGCAGCGCTGACCCATGAAAGCGGCCATAGGCGCTAGAAGCAGTGCGGAAGTTAAAGTGACGTCGGCTCTGTAAAGACACAGCACAGCGTATTGAAGTCATGGCGATCCTGTATGCTGCCGAACAGAGTCAAGGGGTTGACGCCGGCGCAGATGCCGCCGAAGTTTCTACCTTAGTGCATCGGGAGTCTGTGAGGGCATGGCACTTTCCGCTGCTGTGATATCCATGGTACGTTTCGTACTCCTTAGTGAGGATTCAAAGCCTTTAACTCCTGAAAGAAAAAAAAAAATAAGATAGCTCGTAAGATCTTTATTTCGAGAAAATAAGCTTTGTTTTGATAACATACTATATATATTATATTATTACGCTTTGCTCAGTTTTGTTTATTTTGAATATTTCTTATTTTCATATTTTTCTGTATGTAAATATTAAAGGACATTGTTCAATTTTGGCCTAAGAACCGATGTGAATATAAATTATACTATAATTTTCATTGATTTTTATATTATTTGAAACATATTTTAGTATTCCACGGACACTTCAAATAAATAAATTCCAAATAAAAAGTTGGGTCACAATTATTGATGCCGTATAAAATGTTTTCCGTCAGCCAGTGCTGCCAGTTTCGGAAGTTTTCGCGATTTCGGTAAATACGGATCGAATTGAGAACCTCCTCCTTTTTGAAGTCGGTTATTAAAATTAGTTGATAACACTTTATTCATTTAAATACCTAAATTGACTAGCTAGAAAAAAACTAGTATTATATATTTTTTAAGCAAAATCGCGAATTTCTAGCTTGGCATTCGAGTATTATAGTTTTCGTAATTGGCAACACTAGAGTACTTCATACCATATCTGTGTCCGTTTCATTCAATTTTTGATTGCTTTGCGACTCGTTTCTTTTGTGATTTTCTACGCGTTTCATGGTTTTATTCTAACAACTTTGGCTTGATTACGGACTCCGATTACATTGCGTACTTGGTAAACTCGGCTGTGTGTAAAGGACTTGATTTTGTAAAATGACAATTGTCAAAGAATTATCTTAAACTTGACTAGGTACTATCTCTTTTCCCTAGTATCTAGTAGAGTAGTCCTTTCCTAGTTCTAGAAGAGAACATATATAGCTGTACATAGTATTGTTAATATTACTTTGATATTACTACTCTGATATTTCACGCAAGGTTGGTTATTTTTTATTTATAACCTCAAAATATTAACTTTTTTCGTAATTATTTTAGTTTCCTGAAGTGTCCGGTCGTGAAAACTTATTTCATAGGATTCCATATAATTTTAAGAGTTTATATAAGTCACTTTCGATTCGAACGGTTCTTAGGCAGAACATGTATGGAGCCGGAACAATGTCCTTTAATATATTATTAAATCCTACTTAGGAATTTCAGTTTCTACATTACTACGCAAGATTAGTTCTTATTAAAAATATATTATACTAGCTGTGCCAGCGACTTCGTCCGCGTGGAATAATTATTTTAAGCATCATATTTTTTTTGCAAACACACCTCAGCTGTTACCCGATTTGACAACGCGACATATCCAAATTTGATTACCATAAAAACGATTCTATTGAGTTAACATTAAAAGATAGACATACTGTCGTGGACATTTTTTTAGATCATTTTAAGAGGAATAATTTTTCCTATATATTTTATATATATTTTTTTGTATCTAGAACCGTTTTCGCAGCGCACGCAACGGAAGCCCTTTCCCCGTATTTTCCACATTTTCCATTATTTCTTCGCTCCTATTTGTCGCAGCGTGTTATGTTATGTTATGTAGCCTAAAGCCTTCCTCGATAAATGGGCTATTCAATAAAAAAAGAATTTTTCAATTCGAACCAGAAGTTCCAGAGATTAGCGCGTTCAAACAAACAAACAAACTCTTCAGCTTTATAATATTAGTATAGATGTACCAAATCTAAGGCCTCTTTCACAGCGCCGCGTGTCGCTGGTCACGTGCGCATGCGACCGGCAGTATATTTTTAAAGCCAAAACCCTTTCACAGCGGCGCGTACCGCCGCCGCCGCGCCGGTCGAATCGGCGAGATTTGTATGAAGCCAATAGGAATCTTTCAGACTGCTGCGTGTGCCGGTCGCGTGTTTCAACACGCACCGACCGCCGGGAGGCGACGCGACGCCCGGGCTCGGTCGGGGCGAGCCCACGCGCGAGGGCCATTGCCGGCGCGTGAGTTTTCAGAGCGGGACGTGCGCGACGCGCGAGCGTGTACAGTGATGACTGCAGTCGATACAGAATTTTTCATTTTTGATTACAGATTTTTCATTAAAATTATTTTTATAACTTACTTATGTGTATATTTGTCTGTGTATTATTTTTAATACGAGAAATATTTATTTTTTACCATAACTTAGTCCGTGTGGGTTTAGCGACACTATCTACGCGAATTGACTATAAACTGTTTTATATTTTGTCTCAATTTAAAACAGGAGTTCATCGCCCGCCCTAAACATCTGAAATGTTTACGTAGTAGGAAAAATGAAGGAAAAGGAATTGGGAAAGGATTATTCAATAGGAAGACGAACTAATTTTGTTAGGGATCTCTTTAAAGAACCTGTCGGAGTTAGGACATCTACTACTCTTACGACTTTATCTTGCCCAGGATATAAATGTGTAATACGACCACGACGCCACTGTAACGGGGGAAGATTTTCATCTTTTAACAAAACTAATTCACCTACATTAGGAGGATCCATTGGGGCTGTTGACGCTAACGTGAATATTTTTATGTTCAAAGTTTTTTTGCTTGGTTGATCGTCAGCTGCGCGGTCGGGAAAATTTCCATTAAAGGAAAAATATTAGTTAGAGGTTTAGTTTGGGTTGTTTTGATTTTAATTCATGTAATTTAGTGTAAATACAGTGTATTTAGACCATTTATAGTGATTTCACGTAAGTATTTTTTGTAATTATTGTAGTTTATAAGATTTATAGATTGATCGTCTTTTGTTTATAATTTTATTTGACTGCCTCATTTTCATGTCATAATGGCGTCTACTTCTGGGGGTAAAGAACCCCCGGACATAGGTGCTAATGATGGAAATGAAATGGAGATTAATTACGTCCCATCCCCAGGTGGGTTTGTAACATTATCGGAGGATAGGTTGTCATCATCTAGTGATACAGACAGCCAAGTCCTAGTGTCGTACCAAGATTTCACATTAGCGCAAGCCAATAAACGTAAAGTATCTGTGAAAAATAAAGAACACCAGTCAAAAAGAGTGCAGATAACCTCTTGTGAAAATGTTGTGGATATAAGTAACTCCCAGTCATCATATACAATTCCTTTAGGACAAAGGGAAAAGCAGTCTGTGCTCTCAGGAATAACAGACTCTTTAGTATCATCAGACAAGTCTCCACCACAAACGGTCTCACTTCCATTTCAAAGTCCATCTGGTAGACAGGCTTATAAGGACTATGATAAAGGTCCTTATGTTGTTCATATACAGAAGACAGATTTTGAGTCATCTGCTTCTTATCTTCACCCAATAAGTTTTGGTCGTTTTCTTGCCAAAAATAATTTCTCACATATCATTAATGGCAGTGTTCAGAGCATTGGTAGGAACAGAGTGACCCTTACATTTTCTAGTGCAGATAAAGCTAATGACTTTATTAATAATCAAATTATTAAGGATAATAGTTATAAAGCTTTTATTCCATCATACAGTACTGTAAGGCTTGGGTTGGTTAAAGGCATTCCTACTGATTGGAGTGAGGAAGATATCATTGAAAATGTTAAGGTTCCTGAAGGTTGCGGCCCTGTGGTGAAGGTCAGGCGGTTAAATTTTAAAGTTGTGAGTAATGGTACAACAGCTTGGAAACCTTCTCAATCTTGTGTTTTATCATTTGATGGACAGTTATTACCGCCTAGGATATTTATATGTTATAACTCTTTAGCTGTGGAAAAATATTACTACTCTTCCGTCCAGTGTTTTAACTGTTGCCGTTTTGGACATGTGGTATCTAATTGCAGGTCTAAACAGAGATGTTATAAGTGTGGTAGTACTGATCATGCAGGAAATTCCTGTGGGATTGATGTTTCAAAGGCTCATTGTATCTCTTGTTCTGGCTTACATTTTGCCATTGACAAATCCTGCCCAGAGTATCTTAGGCAAAAATCAATAAAAATTACAATGGCTGAAAAAAATATTTCATATGGTGAAGCCTCTAAGTTACATGGTCCTGTGGCAAAAAGTTATAGTGATGTAGTAAAAAGTTCAACAGTTGTACCTTCATCAAATTCAGCTAACTTTTCATATAAAAAGACAGTTTTTAATAAAGTCAAACCCCGACCATCTTCTCCTAGGGTTGGCTATGATAGGACTATACATAATATAAGAGAACCGCAACTTTCCACTACAAATGGAAATGTTGGTAAGCCAGATCCTTCCTTATTTTCATCTTCTTTGTCTGAAATTATTCAGGCTTTAACCAGCCTTTTGAATACTTGTTATCTACCGTCCAACGCTGCTTTTATTCATACCTCTTCACCTATTCCACCTCAATATGGCCCAGGCAATTCAATGGAACTGCCAAAGTATTCACGCCAAGAAAACTGATTTATTGTTTTTATTAAATAATTTTTCGCCTCTTGTTGTTGCCATTTCAGAAACGAGACTTAAACCAGGTTCCTTTTTTAGGGTTCCTGGTTATTTATGTTTTAGAGATGACAGCGCTGATGGGTATGGTGGCTCTGCTTTACTCATCAGTAGCTCATTACCTTCATCGAAAATACATTTAGTTTCTTCTCAGAACTTCTCTATAGTTGCTGTAAAGGTCAAGAACATCATTTTTATTTCATTGTATATTCCCCATCCTAGTATAGCAATTATATCTTATTTATCTGAAATACTATTGGATCTGAAGGGTCCTATTTTTATAATGGGTGATTTCAACATCCATCATTCTGTATGGGGTTGTGAAAAAAACGACAATCTTGCAGATCAGATTTTCAATATGATGGATTTACATAGTCTGTGTTTGCTTAATGATGGTAGTCCCACACGCCGCACTAAACCTAATGAAAGGATTAGTGCAGTAGATTTAACTTTTGTTTCTGCAAATCAGGCTCCTAGTGCTGAATGGCAGGTACTAAAAAGCTCATATGGGAGTGATAATTTCCCAATCTTAATTGATATCCCTTTTTCAAAAACAATATTCAAAATTATTAAGCCTTCTACTAAATATAAACTTAATGACAGGTCTAATTGGGATAAATTTACTTTGTTTGTTGAGTCATTATGTAAATCATTTCCTCAGCCTTTGATAGATATAATAATTGCCTTAAATGCTTTATTGATGGTATTACTGAGGCTGCTAATAAGGCTTTTCCCATAAAATCAATAATCTCTAATAGAAAACCGTCACCTCCATGGTGGGACAGTGAATGCTCTGATGCAATTAAAAACCGTAAACTGGCTGAACAATATTATTGTAAGAATATGACTGAGGAAATTTTTTTTGTATTGCGGAATGTTATGACTAAGGCTAAAAATCTTTTACACTCAAAAAAACGAAAGGGGTGGCAAAGTTTTTGTGAATCAATTAATCCTGATACTTGTCCTTCATTGGTTTGGAAAAAAATAAAGTTATTTCGTGGTACATTTAAGATCCCATCTCCACATTGTCCTACTGATCCAAATTGGTCTGTTATGTTTTTAGATAAATTAGCCCCTCCTTTTGTTCCAAATATACAGGATCTACCTTGCTTGTCCATTACAGATACTGACTCGATTAATCCATTCACCTTGGATGAATTGCGTTAATCCTCCCAACTTTAAAGGACTCATCTCCTGGATTGGAATCAGTGATATTTGTCTGGAATATTATTTGAAACTTATAAACATGTTTGTTAACTTAGGATATATTCCTGAGAGCTTAAAGACTCAGATTGTCATTCCAATTCTAAAACCTGGTAAGGATCCTGAGAGTGTTGATAGTTATCGTCCAATTTCTATGTCTTCAATCCTTACGAAAGTTGCTGAGCATCTTGTCAATAATAGGTTAGAATGGTTTGTTGAAAGTGAGAATATATTGCCACAATGTCAATATGGTTTTCGAAAAGGTAAAAGTACTATTGACAACCTTGCTTTACTTATCACAGACACAAGGCTTGCTTTTTCAAGAAATGACTCTAATGTTGCTGCATTTCTTGATATATCTGCTGCTTATGATAGTGTTTGTTTGCCTATTATAAAAGCAAAGCTAATTCAACTAGGTGTGCCAAATAAGCTTGTCAATTTTATTTTTAACCTCATGTCAGGGCGTTTTGTTCATCTGAAGATAGATGGTGAGATTGCAGGGTCTAGGACACTTTTCAAAGGTCTCCCACAAGGATCTGTTTTGAGTCCACTATTATTTAATTTGTATACTTTTGATATTTATAAGTATGTTACTCCTTTTTGTAGATTATTACAATATGCAGATGATATAGTCCTTTACTCTTCACACAAAGACATTAAAAAAGCGTCAGAGGTTGTCTCGCTAGGCATTATGTCTCTTGTTAGTTGGTTAGATTGTAATTGTTTGTCATTATCTCCAGAAAAAAGCTCAATTGTAATATTCACACGAAAACGTCTAAGACCTCGAATTGATATTGTGATTGATGGAGTCAGAATCCCAGTTAGAAATGAATGCAAATTTTTAGGTGTAATATTAGATTCCAAATTTTCCTTTGTATCTCATATAGAGTCCATTTTGGTAAAATGTGAGAAAAACCTGAATATATTGCGGTGCTTGGCAGGTATCTGGTGGGGTGCACATCCTTTCTATCTAAAGCTCTTGTACAATGCTATAGTTAGAAGTGTACTCGATTATGCATCTTTTCTTATAGAGCCAGCTTCTAAGAAGTATTTAGCAAAGATTAATAATATTCAATCCAGAGCCTTAAGGATTGTCTGTGGTGCCATGAGATCGTCTCCCATTAATGCTTTGCAAGTAGAGTGTGTAAATCCTCCCCTTGATCTTAGACGACAATTTTTGTCTGATAAGTTCTTATATCGGACTTTTCAGTTCTCTTCACATCCTCTTTTTCCAAAATTACAGTTACTATCTACATATTATTGGCATCACAAAAAAATACCATGTCTGGTCAAAAGTTACTAGTATCTTCAGCAATTAAAATATCCTGTCAGAAGGACTTCTAAAGTACCAGTTTATGAATTTCCATATGATGTTTTATTGTTTAAACCGTCTCTATGCCTCTCCTTGGGTTTAGTGAAAAATTGTCAGTTTATTTTAAGGAATTTCTCAGATTGAGGGATCAATATTGGGAAGGGTGGAACTTTTTGTATTCAGATGCATCAAAAGAAAGTGTGTTGGGGTGTGTAGGTGTAGGTGTTTACCATGAAAATTATAACATTGTCCAGAAAATTAAATGTCCTCCTGAAACATCAATCTTCACAGGTGAGTGTAGGGGTATATTTGAAGCTATTAAATTTTACTTCTTAAATTGAAAAAGTCAGTAATATTTTCAGATTCCTTAAGTGTTCTAAAGTCTCGAAAGGCAACCCGTTTAAAGCGTATCATAAACATGAACTGGTTTTTAGATGTAAGCATTTACTTTTTCAATGTTTCCAACTTGGCTTCTCAGTAACTCTTGCGTGGGTTCCTGGACACAGTGGTATTTGCGGGAATGAGAAGGCTGATATCATTACCAAACAAGCTATAATTTGTGGAGATAAGGTTCCCTTTGAAATTTATCCTCCTGATTTATTAGCTTTACCCAATCAATTATTGCGGAGTAAATGGTCAAAAAGATGGTCATATAGTAGTAAGAGTAAAGGATCATTTTATGCGAAATTGCAACCAGAATTGCCTATAAAGCCATGGTTTTTTAAATTTCATTATTGTAGAAGAGTATCCTCCATAATTACTAGATTACGTCTGGGTCACTGCTGTCTCCCTATACATTTAAAAAAAACTGAGAATTTTAAACTCCTCTATTTGTGAGTGTGGTCTAGGAGAAGCAGATGCTAATCATGTTTTCTTTGTTTGTGCAAAGTATGATCGAAGAACTTTCTTAAAATCAAACAAAAATATTGTGGTACAAAACGTTTTGTCCTATTTTTGTGCACAATATCAGGTTTACAATTTCTTAAAATTACAACATTAGGTTCCTTATCCTCTAACACTTTAAAAGGTCCATCGTATAATGTATCTAGTTTTCCACTGTTTTCATTTTTCACTAACACTAAGTCGTCTTTTTCGTAATTCACTGAGTTCACTTTTTTATCATATTTACTTTTTCTACACTGTTTAGTATGTATTAAATTTTCTCGAGCGTCTTTTTGTGCTACTTGTAGTCTATATTTTAATTCTAGATTATAGCTATCGGGATTATACAATGGTTCTATACTACTACTTATTCTACATGGAAGTTCACTTTTCTTACCAAAAACAAGTTCGAAGGGTGTGTACTTGGTTGAAGAATGAACCGTATTGTTATAACTAAAACACCAAAATGGTATCCAATGACTCCATGACTCGGAATATTTATCACACATTATTCTCAGAAACGAACCGAGATGTTTATGAGAGTTTTCTAAAGAACCTATCGATTCATGATGATATGCTGTTGAATGTATTTTTTCTATGTGCAACAATTTACATATTTCACTCATAGTAGAAGAAATAAATTCAGTACCTCTGTCTGTTTTAATGACTTTTGGAACCCCAAACCTCAAAATAAAATTGTTTACGAATGACTTAGCAATACTAACAGTTTCTTTATTTTTAAGTGCGTACGCTTCAATAAATTTTGTTAACTCACATTGTATAGTTAAAATATATTTATAACCATCATCATCACAATCCATGGGTCCGACAACATCTAAGTATATTTTTTCGAAAGCTTCATTAGCTGTAGTTGTTAATTTCATAGGTTCTACAATATGCCGTGAGTGTTTCATTTTTTGGCATTGTTCACATTTATGTATAAAAGCTTTAACATCTTTCTCTATACTTGGCCAATAGTATTGTCTCTTGATGTTATTTACAGTTCTCCTAACTCCAGCATGCCCACTTGTGGGTAACAAATGGTAATCATTTATAATGAATGATTTCTCGTCTTTATTATTTATTCTTTTTACTCCTTTCAAAACACATATTCGTGGACCAGTCCAATTCTTTAGTCTTTTTATCTCTCTAATTAAATCAGTTAAAAATAACGCGTTATCATCAGTTTTTATCACACATACTTGTTTTATATTTATAATCTTACAAAATTCGCATAATTTAGTTACAAATTCGGCTCGCGTAAAATGTAATCTAAAATCACGATTTATGTAAATTGTTTCCTTTCTTTTATATAGTTAAAACATTCTTTTTCTAATATAATTTTCTTTTGTCTTTTCAACTCATGAACTACTTCTCCTTTTACAAGCATCATCTCTACAGAATTATTCGGTATCTTTAATATTTCTGTGATTCTCAGTTGATCAGGCTGATTAACTACAGATTTATTAGGGATAGGAATACATTCGTCATTTTTGTGGTCACATTCTTTCATCTCTTCCATTCTTTTTTTCTGTGCTCTTGTCATTACCGCTACTGTACTCTCATTCATCGTCTTTAATTCATCAGACGATATACATGTCCTAGATAAATCATCAGCAACTACATTATCCTTTCCTTTGATATAAGTGATGGTAAAATCGTATTGTTCTAATTCTAGTCTAAATTTCAATAATCTGCTTGATGGATCTTTCATGCTGAATAAGTAAATTAGTGGTTTATGGTCTGTCATAATTGTGAATTTTCGCCCAAAAAGGTATGGCTTAAAATATTTTATAGCCCAACCTATAGCAACTAATTCTTTTTGTATGGTAGGATAGTTTCGTTCTGCTTTATTAAGTGGTCTGCTTGCATAAGCAAATCTCGTATATCTTTATTACATTACACTGCTCCTACTGCTAACCTAGAAGCGTCTGTTTGCAAAACGAATGCGTTTTCGTTAGAAAAATCTGGATATTGTAATATTGGTGTTGAGACTAAAGCCTTTTTTAATAATTGAAATGAGTTTTCGCAAACCTCTGACCAATAGAATGTTTCGCCTTTACGACATAACTTATTTAAAGATAACGTTATTTCTGCAAAATTGTGAATGAATTTCCTGTAATAGTTACAAAATGCAACAAAACGTCTTACTTCATCAGAATTTGTGGGTGTTGGGTAATTTTGAACTACTTTAATTTTATTTGGATCGGGTAAAATACCATTTGAAGAGACAGTGTGACCCAAATATAATAATTCTTTTTTTAAAAATTGACATTTAATTGGATTTAATTTTAAATTTACTTTAGTCTTTCAAAAACATCTATAAGATTTTTATTGTGACAAGTCAGATTACGTCCAAATATTACAAGGTCATCAAGATAAATGAAGCATTTTTCTGAAGTTAAACCTGACATAGCAATAGTCATAACACGAGAGAATGCACTAGGACTTATTTTCAAACCCATTGGCAATTTCTTCATTTGATACTGACCAGAGTTGGTTGTGAAAGCAGTGACCTTTCGACTCTCAGGGGTCAAGGTTAATTGATAAAATGATTGGCTGAGATCTAAATGTGTGAAATATATAGAACCTGAAAGGGAATCTAAAATATCAGTTATATTTGGCAGAGGAAAACGATCGTCTTGAATGCAGTCATTTAATTTCCTGTAATCAATTACGAGTCGCCATTTTTTCAAATTAGAATTATCAGACTTTTTTGGTACCAATAAAATCGGACTTGACCATTCGCTTTGCGTTTCTTCAATAATGTCGTCTTTTAGTAACTGTTCTATTTGTTTATTTACTTCTGACTTAAGACTATTAGCTAAGCGATAAGGTTTAACATACACCGGATTGCTATTAGGTTTTAAATGAATTTTGTTCATAAGGTTCGTGGTACTGAGCTTATCGTCGGGTAATGCGAATATGTCAGCATACTTGGAGCATATGCCTTCTATTGTTTGTCGTTCGTAGAAATGCAAGTGATCTAATTTTAGAAGCGATAACAATGTTTTAGCTCGCTGGGAATCGGTA
Organism: Scirpophaga incertulas; assembly: GCA_036419045.1. Lineage (NCBI taxonomy): Eukaryota > Metazoa > Arthropoda > Insecta > Lepidoptera > Crambidae > Scirpophaga > Scirpophaga incertulas. Next base: position 22,767,981 of record CM071628.1, read on the forward strand.
TTACACTTATTAAATGAACAAATCTGATATTCATTTAATGAATGAATTTCGGGTTGGAAAATCGGTAAACTAATTTCTTTTTCACTTGTATTAAGAATACGTATGGGAATTACATTATTATTCCTACGTAGGAGAAACAATAGCTCCGCCAAAAATAAATTTTCTTGTAATTGTCTAGAACAAACAATACAGTCCTCTTGCACATTATTGTTTAATTGAATATAGTGTGTAGATACACTACGCGGAGGGATACGTAAAAAATCGTAGCTAATTTTTGAAGAGTTATATAATTTTATATTACATAATGTTTGATTATCGGGCTGTAGTGTTAAAATAGAATTTCGTAAATCAATATTTGTTTGATATTTATTTAAAAAATCTAGTCCTATTATACCGATTGATTTGCATGGTAGCTTATTGAAAATGTAAAATTTATGTTTATAAGATAATCCGTCGGGCGTGTTAAGTGTTAAATAAGTGTAACCCTGAGAACTTATTTCTCCTCCGACACCATTAATAATTATATTGTCCTTATAAATGTTTGTATTATTCGGTAAAAAACTTTTAGATATAGCCGATAAAGAAGCTCCTGTGTCGAGTAAAAATGAACATTTTTTATTATTAATTGTAAAAAATAAATACTGAACATTTTGATTATATGTCAGAACTGAGTATTTATTCACGAAAAAACTGATTCAAGTCAATATGATCCTTATTTTGCTTATCAGTATTTGAATTTTTGGGAACTGTATGAGACGTAAACATGCATCGTTTGTGTCCACTACCACGAGACACTACTCCTCGATTTGTATTCGATCTGAACTCACGCGAATTCGATGCAGGCCATCGAATTCCTGTATAAGTATTACTCAAACATCTGTTCGAGTTATTGTAGTGATATCCTCTACTATAACCTGAATTACCACGACGAGGAAAATTTGTAAACCTCCCACGACCTGTAAAATAAGGTGTATGATACTGGTATTTACCTCTCATGTTAAGCATTGTATTGGAAGTCGATGGTTGTGATGACTCCTCATCCAGTGCCGCCCGCACAGCGTCTTTTAACTCAGAGTAATTCCTAGCTGAAATTACTGTACTCAAACGCCTATTTCTTAAGCCATCCGCGAACTTTTTAATAGCTAAAGACTCGTTAATAGGTCTCAAAATCTCATAGGCTGTACTATTGGAGTCAGCTTGTGAGATCGTGAGATCCACAAATAGTTCTTCAATTTTTGCCGCATATTGAGACACGGACATTTCTTTTTGGCTATGTTATTTAGTTGTGAGAGTAATGAACTCGAAGACTTTTTTGTTAATAGAAGGGCTTGCATGTCTTTTATTATTTCTATATATTTCTTATATATATTAATTCTTCACATGTCTCATATTTATTTTTAATTCTGAGTTTAGCAGATTTAGATAACCGGGTTTTCAAAACAAATGAAATTAGTAATTTTTTACACGTTTCATGTTGAAGGCAACTTTCATACATTTCTATGCTGTCTATGATTTTCTCGGTAGTACTTTCCTTATCGTCCATTATGGGTATTAAACTAGCCGCGGTTCTTAGATTGAACTTGTCCATGGTAACAGTAGTAAGTGAACTTTCCTTATAACAATTAAGAATTTTAGCGTATGTTTCTTCAATATTTTCGACAATAACCTCTAAAACATTATAGTCAAAACATTCAATAGAAGTACCTAATATTTAAAAGCACAGTTTTATGTTTGTCATACAGTATCTTTGCTTGACCCAATTTATTATGTAAGTACGTAGTCCTTATATATGTCTCTCTTTTTGCCTAATTTTCTCAAACTTGTTTGAATATCTTTTAACTCTATATTTATTTTTTGAAAATCTTCCATGAAAAAAATAATGTGTTGAATATTTTATAGAAGCTTACAATTAGGTTACGTATATGTTAAAATTAAAATATATTAATAATACACAAAAAATGCATTGAAATATCCATTTAAAATATTTAGCAGCTTCAGTAAATATTCAGTAACTTTTTTCTCTAAATTCCAATAATTTGTTTCATCTTCATCGACTCCAAATATGAGCAGGTATTTCTGTCTTAACGTTCTTTCTAGGTTATTTATTTTTAAAGTCTGGATCTCCATTTGATGTTCCAAATGCTCGTTTTTTATTTCTAAAGTTTTAAACTTTTCGTTTATATTGCTGTTTATAGTGTTTTTAATGTCTTCCTTCATGTCCAACATATCCACTTTTTGCTGTCTTAATTCCTCCTGCATGTTTTAAAAAGACTTTTTATTTCCTCCATTGTTCTTCGAAAACAAAAAAAAAATTAATATACTAGTATGTAGTTAATAAGCAAAGTGTATTCCAGAATTGGTATTAATGCCCTCTTGCGGCGAGTAGCGGAAGCACTATCTGTATGATCAATACTGCTTGTCAGTATAGTTTACGCTCTGAAAGTTCTTTCACTCGTGGATAGATGTCGCTAGAAGTTTCGTTTGTGTCTCGGTAAGTGCATAATGACTGAATTCCAGTAGATAACCTATAAATGTTGCTTTTACTACCTATGCACTTATTTTGTTCAAACACAGCAAGTTACAATATAGTGTGTATAAAAAAGTTATGTATTTCCACTTTTCGGCTTTGTTAGATTGTTGATAAGTCCTCACTATAATTATTGTATTTTATTGCCGCGAAGTTTGTGCACTTTCTTTTACACTAGTCTTTCACTTTCACTTTAAAACTTTACTTTGTCCAGGTACTTTCATTAATAGTTCAACGTTTTATATGTGTTGCAGTTACTTTTCACGATCGCATATACATATTGTAATAACATAGAGCAAGAAGAAAATTTAAAATTTATTGTTGACTCGAGAGCTACAAAAAATTATGTTGTAAGTACCTGAATTCGAGTTTATGAGAAATATAGAATATTTGAAAAAAGAAATAAATATAAAAATAGCGAACGGAAATACACTTAAATCTAAAAAGAGAGGAATAATAACAATAAATTTACAAAACAGTGTTATCAATATCAATACATAGTATAAAACAAAGTCGCTTTCGCTGTATGTCCGTATGTATGCTTAGATCTTTAAAACTACGCAACGGATTTTGACGCGGTTTTTTTTAATAGATAGAGTGATTCTTAAGGAAGGTTTGTATGTATAATAAATGCATAATATAGTAGAGAAACACTGATAAATTTAAAGGTTTCTAATGTGATGTCGTAAATAAGCACGTTTTTTTTCGCTTATATTGCAAACGCTGGCTGAACCCTACGAGATAGACCAAAATAATGTACTACAGTATTGTACAACTTACAAAAATCCACAAAAAAGTCCGCGATGGTATATGTCTATCTCTTAGGGATAACCCACTATGGTGGGTTATCACTGCACCCGTGCGAAGCCGGGGCGGGTCGCTAGTTTTATATAAATGCATTAATAGTGCCGGGACTATTTAAAAATATACTATCAGTAAAAAAAATCATAAATATGAATGGTAAAGTAATAAATATAAATAAATAAATATAAAAAAAAATATTTGTTACTGTAGTGTTGGTTTTCTACACTGACTTATTAGAAGTTTTCTATAATATCGGCTCCTTGCCTGGACGCCACTTTTGGTGTTTTCCCTGTTACGCTGTGGGGTGTAATGTAATAATACTCTTACTCACCAACTAGATTTATAAAGGAAACACAAATAATACAAAATAACAAAGTGACTGATTTAATTATCAACTTTAACACTATAAAGGTATATTTTTTTGTGACAACTAAATTAAAAATTACCAATTAAAATAAATAACTTTATTATGTTAAGTACATAAATAACAAATTTTAATGAGTACAAGTACAAGGGCAGGTTGGTTCTGGTGCTGTTTGATCGATCTCGGCAAGGAACAATAGTTGATCAGGGTATTGAAATGAACTATTTATTATGGTAATTCTAAAATCTAAAACATGAATTCTTAAGCTAGATTCCCATCCCCCGGTGGTTAGTACTGAATACTTTCCTTGAGACTGGGTCCAGACACTCTTCTTTTAATAGATTGCAGTTATTCTCCTTAAGGTTTATATAATTCTCTTCAAGGATTTTTTATTTCATATATTTTCCTTACATAAATTTGTAGGGCCGGGTATAACAACCTCCCGGTACCTTTTTGCCCTGTTACATATCATAAAATGCTACATTATCATAGTCATGGACTCACTGTGGGTGGTCTATGCGGTTCAGAAGGAACCCATATACATTATTGTTCTTCATACAATTAAATCTGACAACTAGGTTACAAAGAAAAATATCAACATGATCTATTGAACATTCATCAAATTATGGTACATTTACATTTTAAAAGAACAAGAATTTACATTATTTATATTATTATGATTAAATACAAACACCAATTACCTCGAATACATGAGATTAGCAGCTGAGCAACTAATTTCAGCATGATTTTGTATGGGTGGTTAAGCCTACCCGCTCAAAACAAATATCAATAATTATTTGTGAAAATCATTACTATTGGGAACAAATTGAAATTAAAGAGATTAAAAGAGATAAATGCAACTATTACTGACCTTTTTATCGGGCTTTCAATATGTAAATATTTTAGTTTATTATTTTTCTTCCTAAGTGCCGGTGGCAACTAGGTTAAATTATGTGTTCCAACAGATGTGGATAATTTTATTATTATATATTTGGGAAATTAAATACTCCTGAAATTTGTGATCCTGACACCACTGTCAGTAACTTATATACGTAGTTATATACCGAAATATGCGTGAGATTTTTACAATAGATCGATTCCCAATTCCCAGATTTCAGATCTCCCAGTCACAGATTAGTATACCGTTACAGATGGCTTACCACCGATGAGGCAAAGACTATATAGACGATGTATAGTATGTGATGTTTGTTATTAAATGGAACTAGGATGATGTGGAAACTAAGTCGATCCGCCACAAATAAAGGAAAGGAAGAATTGATCTTCCTAAATTTAAGTTTAATCCTAAACGATATTTTTGTAATCGGCAGTGCAAATAATTTGTTGTTAATTAGTATCCGGTATATAATCTGTGGGCAGTTATTAATCTACGACACTGTTTTTAATCTATGAATTCCGGAGTGATTTTTCAGTATTATTAATAAAGAACCTATCTTTGTAGACGACGCTTGGCTAGATTTGGTTGTCTAATTTGCCCATAGATAATGGTGTTAGGATCATGATAAGCGGCCCACACTATAGAACTGTCAATGTCAAAGTAACAATTCGACGTAAACATAACCAATGCAAGATACAATTGTAAAAGTGATTTTAATCAATATGAATAAAAAAGTGTCTTTAATAGTACTTAAAATCAGTGAAAAAAAAGTGTTACAGGGGAGTGCTATTATACATAACCAGGTAATCCAAAAGAGATTTCTTCCAATGACTTTTCTTCTCAGCTTGGCATATTCATAGACGTTTGAGAATGGACATTCTCTCTATTCTGCCGTTCAACCTCTCCATTCTGCTGGGGCCAATATGGATGGAATGGAGTGGTGCAATTTAATATAATTTTCCAAACAAAATGTTTTGAACTCGGTGCTTACAAATTGTTTTCCATTATCTGTAACCAGAGTTATTGGACATCCTAAACGACTGAAAATTTATTTGACTAAGGTACAAATGCTGGTATTCATCACACAAACATCTACCCCCACCCGAACCTGGGACCTCATAGATGGCGACACCTTGAAACCGATGTACTATCCACTCGACTATGGAGGTCGTTTATTTAATAAGTATGGTGTAAGAATATATAATGGAAATAAGTTTTTGACATGTGAACAACATAATGGCCTATTTATATTAGAAGGAAAACTTAAATATGAGGAAGCTTATACTATATCTAAAGATGATAACATATGGCATAGAAGACTAGGTCGCGTTAACAGACATAGCCTAAATATATTAAAACTAAAAACATCAAATGAGACATGTCAGTCATGCATGATAAATAAAGCGACTCGATTACCATTCCGACCAGTGATGAAGTCTAAAAGTCAAGCTATTGGTGACTTGATATACATAGGTTTGGCCGGACCAGTGACACCTATAAGCAGAAATGGTACACAATATTTCCAAACCATAACGGATGATTTTTCACATTTTGTAAAAGTGTATGAGACAGAAATAAATTTAAGAAACTATATTAAAGAAATTGGGACACAAAAGCAAGTAACATTAAAAAGAACAAGATGTGATAATGGTGGTGAATTTACATCGCAAAATTTCAAATCATTCTACCAGAATAAAGGATCATTATAGAATATACTTGTTCACGCCCAAGCTCCTACCCCAATATTTGCGGCAATGGTTATAGTCATGATTATGCGGCTCACTCATTATTGGAAGGAGATTGTTATTGTCGGTGGTTACAAGATAATTTTTATTTCATTTTATTCAAAACCCACAATCTGTTTGCGACACACACGCTCTGTATTTACTTATCGAAAATTATATATAAAACAAGGATTTTATTGAAGAAATTCCATCCCCATTTCTTGCCCAAACAAGAAAAATTTTTGGCGACCGTGACAGGACCCGGTATCTTTTTTGAAAAAGGCTTGATTTGCCGACACCATTATCAACGGTTCTAGAAAAAGTTTACGAAGCATTTATAACAATATACAATACTTGAAGCAGTTTTATCAAGGTTTTGCAAGTTATTACGTATTAGCGAAGATCAACAATTCATCAAAAGAATCGTACTTGGCTACTGCGCAGTTTCAACGTACCAGAGATAAGTGCCTTCCTTTATTCCGTGAAACCTAATAATATCTTTATTTTTCCATGAAATTCTATTTAATTCCGCTTCATAATTGTTTTTACTTGTGCTGAATTTTTTCTTTAATTGTAGTCGCAAACTAAATAATTTTGTAGGCACTTACATAGATGTTTATACTGCATCATTACAAGTAAGTCACATTTTACAATATATATTTAGAAGTGATAAAGTACAGTTAAATATTGTATGTTTAGTGAAGCTGTAGATTGGCTTTTATTTTCACAAAAGTAATAATAAGTAAAATTAAACATTTTCAACTACATAAGCATTTAACAATTTTCTTCAAAAAATACCTACATGTAATTTAATAGTTGATTTCTGTAGATGTTATATTTACAAAATAATTGTTATCTTCTGTTATTCAACATATTAGTTTGAGTAGGTACATAAATAGGTGGTTTGATAAATTTTGACCCGATACCTCTAACATTTCCAGATTAAACTCGATTTACGGAGAAGGTGATTGCTGTCGTTGTCACTGCTGTTAAGCCAGCGGTGTTCGTTCGATGGTTATTAATCCCAGCCTCCTGCAATCCATTTAACCAGCTACCGGAAAGTCATATAAGCCCTATATTATTCTTATGTGTTTTTGACGTACTTAATACAAAAAATAATTCCTTTGTTTTCAATTCCATCAAGCCTTGTTGATTAAAATTTATTTTTACTCCCAATAAAAATAAGTAAATAAGTACCTACTAATATATTAAAAAAAACACAATGACCACACCTTTATCGCCTAACCCTAATCAGTTTTCATCGAATTTATCTGTTCCCACTAATTTAAAATCACTTTATACTAAACGAAGTTCTATTAAGGGACAACTCACGAAATTTAAAAATTATTTAGACAAGATTAAGGATTCTAAAGAAGTGAGAACAGATCTTGAATTTGCTGAGTTAAATTTAAAACTGAATAAAATTGAAGGATTGTCAGCCAGGTTTGATGATTTGCAGACTGAGATAGAAGTCTTAAATGCCGAAAATTTGCAAGCCGAAGTCGATGAACGGGAACTTATCGAGGACTCAATTATTCAATGCATTGTGTGCCAACATTCCTTGAGATAATCATCTCAAGGGTGCTGAGTAAGCTAGAAATACGCACGTACAATATTAGTATATAAGCCTTAGTTTTAGTTAAATAAGTGAGTTATTATAATGGAAATCATAATAGACGATATCAGACTATAACTTGAGTCTCATTATGTCTATTGCCTAAACACTGGCAAATTGGTGACCCCGACAAACGCAACACGAAGAAAATAATGGCAAATTGGTGACTCGGAATACAAGGACCCCGCACAGAAGATATGGCAAACCCGACCAGAGGACCCGACGCACAGAAGACATTTCAGACCCCGACTGGAACAATGGACCCGACAAACAGAAGATATGATAAAAAAACGTGAACAACAAAAACCGACGAACAGAAGACATGGCAAAATGGTAACCCAACTCTTTAACAACGGACTCTACAATTGACTTAAGGAAGAACTATAAGTTAGTGACCTCCACCACCACCACTTGCCTCCACGATCAAAAGTCATCACAACGTTTACGTAAGATGCAAGTTTTTGAAAAAGGAAAAATTGGTGACGAACCTTTTTTATCACCATCAGATACCACAGTTTTATCTGTCACAAAAACATGGATATCGACAAGATAAGCCAGATCGCTGACAAAACTACAACAAATTCAAAACTTACATAAATTAAGTAGGTACCAAGGTATCAGCTGTAAACGAACATATGAATAAAACCGACGACAAGATCAACATTTCCCATCAAGATCAAGTTCAAGAGCAAGCAGTCGGGAAAGAAAATACTACTGTCTATCACAATAATTACGGAAAGTATGCAAGAAAATGTATTGAACCATGTGATTGGAAATAAAAATTTTACTCAAGGGAAATTAAATGAAACGCACACTATGACAAATATCCGTGCTATTCACCCGTCCAAGCGCCTCACTACCGACTGAAAAAGTGGTAAGAGATTTTTGATTGACACGGGAGCAAATATTTATAAGAAACTTGAGACTACGAAGAAATTTATATAGAATTTCGTCATCGCCGATATGACGCTACTAATTATTGGAGCAGATTTTTTGGAGAATATGCTAATTAGTTGAAATAGCGGGTCGGAAATTTATTGACAGGGTAACTGAGCTGACAACGCCTGCAACCCTGATCAAATTGACCATTACCTCCAGAAGAGAATTTCAAAGTATGATTGAGCTAGGCATTAATCGCCGCTTATCAAATAGCCCGTGGGCTAACCTTAAACATGGTCAAGAAAAAGAATAGTGAATGGGGACCATGTTGAGATTATCAACAGTTACAGGAGAATGGAATAACTCCTAATCTTGAAAAATGTAAATTCCTCAAGAGCGAAATAAATTTCTTAGGTTATCATATAAAGAGCCAAGGAATACGCCAGACTGAGATTAAAACAAGAATTTTTTCATCAACAACGAAGTTAAGAACGTGCCAAATTTTGAAAACAGCCACAGCTATTCAAACACGTACTACATCACAAAGTCAGTCAGGAAGGACAGTCAAATCCGTAGTTCGCGCTTCAAATATGCTGATTAACATAAATTTTCTAAGACGTTGTCAAATAAGCAAGCACACAGCGGGTGTCAAGGTTAAGAACGTATAATCAACCTACCAACGCATCAAAACAAACGTCAGCGCATTTCCGTTTCAAGGCGAAACAACCATTATTATACGATCAGCAATATATATAATGTAGGTCAGTTTTCAGTTTAGGTTGAATATTTTTTCGTTTACCCCTAGCGTGTACCTTTTGTTTTTTATTCTTTTTAAAAAAGGGGGGAGTACTGTGCCGGTCATGAGAACGTGCACGTATTGAGGTTAAACATTCCTTGAGATAATCATCTCAAGGGTGCTGAGTAAGCTAGAAATACGCACGTACCATATTAGTATATAAACCTTAGTTTTAGTTAAATAAGTGAGTTATTATAATGGAAATCATAATAGACGATATCAGACTATAACTTGAGTCTCATTATGTCTATTGCCTAAACACTGGCAAACATTGCAACAACTAAAGCTATAATAAAGGAAAATGATTCTGTGCACAATAAATCAGTTCTTGGTGATTCTGATGTCGACTTAGGAATAAAATTGCCCCAGATTTGCATTTCTAAGTTTAACGGATCTTTCTTCCGCTGGCTGGAATTCCGGGATACTTTTACAAATCTAATTCATAACAAAACAAACATATCTGATGTATATAAATTTCATTATTTGATTTCTTACCTGGAAGGTGACGCCGCACGTATCATATCAAATCTAGAAGTGTCATCGGAGAATTACAAAAACGCTTGGTAGCTTCTCTGCGAGCGTTACAATAACAAAAGACTTCTCATTAATTACCACTTAGATTCATTACTTAAAATACATCCTATTACTCGTGAATCGGAGAGATCATTACGCTTCCTCGTTGATCACGTCACAAAAAATATCCGTGCGCTTACAACTCTTGGTCTTCCGACTCAGTATTGGGACGTACTCATCATTTTTATGATCTCAAATAAATTAGACAGTGAGACTAGTGTAAAATGGGAAGAATTCCGTAACACTATTAATGATATTCCTACCTTGGAACAATTTAAGAAATTTCTAGTAGATAGGGCTGATGTTCTTCAGTCGTTAAACTGCAATAAAAATATAAATAAACAATTATCCAACAATAATAATACCATATCTAGTTCTAATTCTAAATTTCATTCAAAGTTCAGATCTAGTTCTAATTCAAAAAATCAAAAATTTTCTCGTTCATTTCCTTTTAACAATTCAAATAATTACAAAACAGATAGTAATAAAAATACAAGTGTTTTCAGTACTTCTAACAGTAATCAAAATAATTCGCAATGTTTATGTATCATTTGTAATAACAATCATAGAATCTATGATTGTTCAGTTTTCAAGTCGAAGAGCTTAAAGGAAAAATATTCACTTATAAATAAATATAAATTGTGTAAAAACTGCTTGCGGCAAGGACATCCTGAAAGTGATTGTCGAATGGGTTCATGCCGCTAGTGTTACCAAAGGCACAATACTTTGTTACATGATCATGATGTTGTTGCTGGCTGTTCCACATCTGAAATATCTGAAAAAAATATTGAGAATAATTCATTAGTGACATTTACTAATAGCAATTCTAATCAAGTTTTGCTGTCTACTGCAGTAATTGATATCATTAATCCAAAGAATAATAAAGTAGAGCGGGTTCGAGCTTTGCTTGACTCTGGTAGTCAATCATCATTTTTAACTAAATCCTTACTTAAAAAATTATCGCTAAATGCTACACCCTTAAAGGCAATTAATGTCATTGGAATAGGAAATAACTGTGCCAACAAAGTTGTAGAAAGTTGCACAGTCTATAAATAGTACTTACCAAGTAGTCCTATCACTCTATGTTCTTGACGAACTTACAGGCATGTTACCAAAAACACCTGTTAATATCCAAAATCTAAACTTACCTAAATACATGAAATTAGCTGATCCATTATTTGGCCAACCTGCGCCTATTGATATCTTGATTGGAGCAGATCTCTTCTGGGAAATTCTTGGCTGTGAACAAAAGAGTCTAGAATTCAGCAAACTTAAACTTTGTAGTTCTAAATTTGGTTGGATTATTGCCGGTCCTACAGATTCAGTGTATCACAAAGAAGTGCATAGCAATCATGTTGTGACTATTCCAAATACAACATCCGAAACTAATGATATACTAAAACGATTTTGGAAGCTCGAAGAACTTCCGCAAAAGTCAGTTCTCAGCTCAAATGATATTGCTTGCGAAAAACATTTTGAACTAAATACAATTCGTTCTCCCAATGGCAGGTTTTGTGTAAAGTTGCCTTTAAAGGATACTCCAGACTGCCTTGGAAACTCTTTCTATCGAGCCAAACAAAGACTATTAAGTTTAGAAAAGCGCTTTAGAAAAAATCCTGAACTTAAAATGCAGTATTTGGAGTTTATGCGGGAATATCATAACTTAGGTCATTTATTTGAAGCACCCATTCAGTTACCAAATACTTCCTATTTTTTGTGCCATCACGCCGTCTTCAAAGAGGAGAGTGAATCGACTAAGCTGCGAGTGGTCTTCGATGGCTCTGTACCTACGACATCTGGGTACTCTTTGAATGATATTTTAATGGTGGGTCCTAACGTCCAACAATCTCTCTTCTCTATTTTAATTCGGTCACGTCAATATAAATACCTTTTAACTGGCGATATCGCTAAAATGTATCGTCAAGTAGATGTAAATAAAGAGGATAGAGATTTACAATTAATTTTGTGGCGAGAGGATGAACGTCAACCAATCAAAACATGTCAATTGAACACTGTCACTTATGGAACTGCCAGTGCAAGTTACTTAAGTACTAGGTGCCTTAAGCAGGTAGGTGAAGAGTGCAGTGATCCGTTTATAAAAGATATTATACAAAACGATTTTTACGTTGATGACATGATAACCGGTTCTGATACTGAAATACAATTAAAATACATTCTAAATTCAGTCACTGAAGAACTAAATTCAGCTTGCTTTCAGTTACGAAAATTCAAAACTAATTCTACACAATTATTCGAAAATTCAGATTTATATTCTCACCAACAGCTTACCTTGAGTGAATCAAAGAGTACTCTTGGCCTTGGTTGGGATCCATCTAAAGATTGTTTTACTTTTCCTATCAAAATTCCACCTAAAGTCGACAAAATTACAAAATGTGAAGTGAAATGTGAGTGATACTTTCTCATTCTTTTCGTATTTATGACCCACTGGGCTTGATAAGCCCTTGTATTATACAAGCAAAAATGCTACTACAAAAATTATGGATGGAGGGTGTAAGTTGGGATGAACCAGTCTCTGTCGAGATCGAAGAGAAATGGAATGTAGTGTCTCAAAATTTGTACTCTGTTTCACACTTCCAGATTCCTCGCAGAACTATTTGTGATTTTCCAGTAAAAATAGAATTGCACACATTTAGTGACGCTTCACAATATGCTTATGGAAGTTGTGTCTACCTTAGATCTATAGATAAAGATAACCAAATCACTACAAAATTGTTATGTTCTAAATCCAAAGTTGCACCTCTGAAACCATGCACAATACCTCGCTTAGAACTTTGTGCTGCACTGTTATCTGCTAGATTGTGTAAAGGTGTACTTGATTCTTTAAGATGTACTCCAACACGCGTATTTCATTGGTGTGACTCAAGTGTAGTCTTAGCATGGATCAAATCTGATCCATGTAAATTAAAACAGTTTGTTTCAAATAGAGTGGCGAGATTCTAGAATTAACAAATCCCAATTCATGGCGCTATGTTCCGACAGCACAGAATCCAGCTGAACTGATTTCTAGAGGAGTTAGGGCTGAGCAACTGTGTAATATGGAATTATGGTGGTCAGGACCTTCTTTTTTATGTAAAAATAAATCAGGTTGGCCTGTGCTAAAAAATAATATATTATCAGATAATGCGCTGGAACTAAAGGCGTTACCTGTTGTTATTGAGGATCAGCCATTAATAGAATTTAAAAAAATTTCAAAGTTTAGTAAAATACAACAAATTTTAGCCTACGTTTTACGTTTTTTACATAATAGGCTATTTGACAGGTTTTTAAAATCCATTTTATATTATGCAGTAGAGTCTAAGGAACCCAGTAAAAGTTGTTATTTTTAATTCTGGTATTAATTCGCTGAAAAACACCGAATTAAAAATTCAAGATTTAAATAGTGTGCCAAAACGCTACTTTGACAATATGGCGCTGCAATGAGGTTGGTGACGTCACTTGCCTGTATTCTGATCTGTGACAACTGGCATATATATTTGTTTGTTGTAAACAAAAAACGAAAGAGCGATTGGATTTACTTTTTATCAGTGATTTATGTAACAAAATGAGTTACAAATGGTGTGCAGTTCCAAAATGTACAAATACGTCGTTAAAAACTCCGGAAAAACAATTTGTAAGTATTCCAAAGAATATCGAAGTGCGCCGAAAGTGGTTGCTACTTTCTCGGAGGGATCATAATGACATAGCGAATAGTACAAATATTTTCTTTTGTGAAGACCATTTCGATGTAAGTAAACATAATATTTATATTTGGTAATAATTAATTACATTCAGAATGTTAATATTTTCGTTATTGTTTTGAGGTTATAATATCTCTAATGTTTTTAAGATAATGTCTCATGCAATTCACTTCGAATATTTCCGCTGTTTTCCATAATATTAGTTAAAATTTGTAGCTACAGAGTCCTATGATTTCAATAAGCAGTACACTAAAAGATCCCGACTAAAACTTGTTTGTTCGTTACAGATGGAAAATGACATGGCAAATTACTATCAGTACAAAATGGGTTTCAGTCAGAAAATAATTTTAAAAGATAAAGTTCTGCCTTTTAAATTTCATTGCTAGCCAGATCGCATTAAAAGAATGTGTGATGCTGGTACTTCCCGATCTGCATTTGTCAAACGGCAAAGAATGGAACTTGTTAAACAATGTGAATAACCGACGTAACGTGAACAAATTATCGTTTATGTTCACGAAATTGTGCCAAACAAACTTAGTTATTTATAACCTATATAAGGTCTTGTGGAAGTTCATCATTATTTCACTTTCTTATGATATAATTTAAGTTACCAGTAAAGTGTAATTATACTTACTTTCCTGTTTTGATATTTTTTAGCTCCGAAGCATAAAAGTCAGAATTATTTTTGAAAAATAATCCGACCATGATTGCGTCGACTTGTGGCAGGTATCTGCTGTCTGCTTTTACAAGATCGTTGTCCATGGTTGAAAGTACTTGTAAAATAGTGCAAATAAACAAAAAAAAAAACAATGCATAATAAAGAAAATCTTAATATAACGGAGATAATCTACCACAACTAGGCGCAACACAAGTAGGCAAACGAAGTTTACAAGCAAGTGACGTCATGATAAATTCGACCAATCAAGGAGCGTTTTGTGTCACGTGACAAACGTTTAAAAATGCAATTTTTATTTACGGATTTTAAAATAAATTAATCATTATTTTCAACTTACGTTAATAAATAATCATTTTTTGACTCTTAATTTATACTGTTAACAGTAATTGACACTTTATTATTCGCATTGTCAAATAGCCTATTCAAATCCTAAAAATAAAACTAATAAAATCAAAGGTTTTTTAAAGGCAGACGAATACAATAATTCATTTATTTTAATTTGCAAAATGATTCAGAAACAATGTTTTAAAGCGGAATATAATAAAATGTTTAATGGTATACCTTTAAGTAATAAATCTAAAATATTATCTTTATCACCATTTTTGGACAGACATTCTGTAATTAGAGTAGGTGGCCGAATTCATTTATCAAATTATTCTTATGAAAAAAGGCATCCTATATTGCTTGATTCTTCACATTATATGACTAAATTATTATTTGAACGTGAACACATCAAGAATCTCCACGCTGGTCCCCAGCTACTATTGGCAATGCTCCGAGAAACCGTATGGCCAATCAATGGAAGGAGACTTGCTAGAAGTGTGGTCAAAAATTGTATTACCTGCACACGTGTTCGCGGTTAAACGCTTTTACCTAAAATGGGCAACTTACCTGCATGTCGATTATCAACTGATTTTCCATTTACATCGGTCGGTGTTGACTACGCTGGTTCCTTTATAATTCTAAATAGGAAGGGTCGCGGTGCTAAACTTGTAAAATGCTATTTATGCATTTTTATTTGTTTGCGTTTTAAATGCGTGCATCTCGAGGCAGTGTCAGATTTATCCAAAGATGCTTATATAATGACATTTCGTAGATTTGTTGCGCGTCGCGGCAAGCCGGCGGAGGTATATTCCGACAATGGTAGAAATTATGTGTCTGCTGCGAAAGAGCTATCTATTTTTCTTATTCAAAATAATGAATCACTATCTGAGTCAGCAGCTCAGGAAGGAATTAAATTTCATTTTATCCCGGCTTATGCGCCGCATTTTGGTGGAATGTGGGAGGCTGGGGTGAAATCGGCAAAATATCACATAAAAAGGGTAATGGGAAATACGCATCTTTCTTTTGAAGAATTTAGTACTTTATTGGCGCAAGTTGAGGCAATTTTGAATAGCCGTCCCATTTGTCCCATGTCTTCTTCTCCTATAGATTTGCTCTCCTTAACTCCCGGGCACTTTCTGCTTCTTTCGTGAAAAGGCATCTTTTGGGCCGGCAGGGATAGGGCAGGTAGGAGAGTGGAGTAAAGTCACTATCCTATCTGTCATCTCATTTGGGCCTCTTTCACCGCTTAACATCAGGCGGGAGGAGGTCATCTGCCGCGCCTAGCATATAAAAAAAAAAAAAAACCATACGACGCCCCTTGGTACGGCTGTGCCGCTTGCCAAATGTTGATGAACACACATGTTGAAGATCTTCAGTTTTCAACGGGGGGGGAGGATGTTCACGCCCAAGCTCCTACCCCAATATTTGCGGCAATGGTTATAGTCATGATTATGCGGCTCACTCATTATTGGAAGGAGATTGTTATTGTCGGTGGTTACAAGATAATTTTTATTTCATTTTATTCAAAACCCACAATCTGTTTGCGACACACACGCTCTGTATTTACTTATCGAAAATTAAAGTTTATTCATGTAAAACATAAAACAAGGATTTTATTGAAGAAATTCCATCTCCAGTTTCTTGACAAAACAAGAAAATTCTCCAGTTCCTTGCCCAAACAACGTCCTTACTTCCCACAACAAAACGGAGTATGGAGAAGAGAAGACGCATCAAACTAAATGCTCTCACTATGGAGACAACATACAGACGCATCAAGTTTTGTTATTATATATTCTCAGTAAACATACTATTTGTCTATTTTCTAAACAAATTATAAGCAAATCTGTGTATTATGAGTAGAGATCGGATAATCGGATGCATATTTACCTAAAGTCAGTTTAAGACAAAGTATGGAAACGGCTTTTTATTGTTTTGTCAAATAAAAATCCCGGGATTGCGGAATTCGATAGCCGGATGTTTATTTATTTACCTAATTTAGTTTTTGACAAAGTATGGAACTGTCTTTTTATTTTATTTCCATAAATAAAAATCCCGGAATTCCGGTACTGTAGAACATTTTGGTAAATACGTATGCATAGTTGTATAAATGAACCCGGAGTCTCGGTCTTTTGAAAATAAATACCACGTGCTAATTTAGTAATTTTCCAACAATATCAC
The DNA here is from genome assembly GCA_036419045.1 of Scirpophaga incertulas. Classification (NCBI taxonomy): domain Eukaryota; kingdom Metazoa; phylum Arthropoda; class Insecta; order Lepidoptera; family Crambidae; genus Scirpophaga; species Scirpophaga incertulas. Next base: position 22,785,034 of record CM071628.1, read on the forward strand.
TACGTTAAATTTGCAGTCCCGTATTTTCCCGGGATTTTTATTTAACAAAATGTATTTTAAAAAGCCGCTTACATAATTTGTGAGCCAAAAATTAACTTTAGGTAAATATGCATCCGATTATCCGATCTCTAATTATGAGTTAGAGATGTACTTGTCCTAGTTAAACTACATCCACCACAGATTATCAAAGTTAGCCATGAGGCGGACAGTCCGATTACTTTTAGGCATGGACAAATATAAAGCGATTAATCTTGAATTTCTAACTTTTTTGTTATGTTTCTTTGGTTACAGGCTCACTTATCGAGGCTTTATCATTCCATGATATATACAGATATATAACATAACATAACATAGCATAACCCTTTATTGTATTCATAAAATACACACACAAAAAAAAACAAAACAAATGTACAAAAGGCGGCCTTATTGCTAAACAGCAATCTCTTCCAGGCAACCTAGGACCAGGGAAATATTAAAAGTAGACTTAAATGTAGGATGGGTACAGTAATTGGACAGGACAATAGGCTATAACTAGTATAAGTTAAGGAATCTTTGACAGGAAGTGAACATGGACTTGATTCTTAAAGGACTCCAGCGTTCGCGCTCCCCTAATACCCTCAGGGAGAGAGTTCCACAACCGGACGGCATAAGCCGAAAAAGAATATGAAAAATAGTCGGTACTTCGGGGCGGTATATCCAGAGTCAGATTAAAATTAGAACGCAAAGCACGACATGACGAATGGGATCGAAAAGAAAACAAAGATTTAAAGTAGGATGGAGATGTTGGAAAATACAAAATATTGTAAAGTAGGGATAAAACATGTAAGTCTCTGCGCTACCGAATAGGTAACCATTTCAGTTGAAAGCGACAATTAGAAACATGGTCAAACCTACGCAGATTAAAAATGAACCTGATGGCTACATTTTGCAGCCGCTCCAAACTGTTAAGTAGTTCCTCAGATAAATTAATCCACGTAGCGTTAGCGTAGTCAATCAAGGAAAGGAAGAGTGACTGAGCTAACACTGTCTTTGTAGCTATAGGGAGAAAGCTTCTTAATCTATTTAGAGTACTATATGCAGCAAATAACTTCTTCTGGATAGCCTCAGCCTGCGGCCGCCATGTCATGCACTGGTCAAATACAATTCCTAAGTTTTTAACCACTTTGGTGAATGGAATAATTGTTCCTCCAAAGATTACTGCAGGTAACAAACTATGGTCAAGACCCTTTAAATAATACGAGCTGCCAATAACAATTGCTTGGGATTTATTCGGATTTACAACAACACCATATGCTTTACTCCAGTTGCGGATTTCATTGATATTGTACAAGTAAAGAAAAATACACGAAAACCGTAACCTTCTTGCATCATATAAATACATAATTTCCTGCAAATGAACTATCTAAACTTCGACGTCTGCCCGACTCGCACTTGCCCAGTTTTTTTATGCAGACACTTTGCAATATATTTAATATTTGTATTTGTATGTAAAAATAATTTCAAAGTAAAGAATAGGCCACGTCATCTAATACAATATATGTACCAAAATAATACCGAGACTGGAAGTACAAATTTATATTTAATAATAAAGGCAAACAGTTCGACGATATCAAATAACATCGTAGTGAAATGGAGCCAATAAACAAATAACCCACAAGCACCCACAGCATATTCAAGATCATTTGCTAGCAAAAGCTTAATCTTTTCTCTCAAACATATATCTCGAAATTCGGTAATGTTTAAGAATGTCATCCTTCATCTTCATCCTTGATTATTTTCAAAGTTACAATTAAACGCGATAAAATGTATCATCATAAACTAAATAATTAGCCAACACGGATCAAGATTAGTAAGTCATACTAACCTTGACTTTGACAAATTGATAATGTTTCCCGTTGTAAATTTTTATGAAAACATAAGGAAATCTAATTTCGTAGATCTATCCACGCTCATAATCATCCGCATTCATATTAATAGTTCGTCTTGGAATCCTAAGACCAGAGAGGATTGCATAAATTCCATCAGAGCGCTTGCAGGCCAATCTACACTAACATGTGCTCCATTATAAATCCAATTTGAGGCTCCCGAAATTGTGGAGTTAGTTGGAGCTGGTCAATTTAAGTTGCCTCTAAGTTTTCACGAGAAATAGTTTCAAACACGAATGCTAACTTGCATCTCATTTCGAAAACTTTGAAAGAGGATACTAGCATCATTATAATGATAGCAATTGCTATAATGATTTCATTTAGTCCCCGCTATCCCTACTAATATTATAAACGCGAAAGTTTCTATTGAATATATTTTAATAAATCTTTATAATAATATAGCTTATACATCAGAATAAAATATGGGCTTCAATTTAAAAAAATACTAGCTGGTGATAACGTGGCGTAGAATAGAACTAATATTATGACATTAAAATTATCACATAAATACTAATCCTGCGCAAACGAAGTCGCGGATACCAGCTAGGCTATTAATAAATAGACGTCCGTTATAAATCTACCTCTTATCTGCAATTACGCGTTAGAAAATAAAAAGAAAAATATGTCAGACGGTGTTTTGAAATTTAATCTTATCTATCTACGGAGAAGATGGCGGATTGCGAATGGAGTACGGTATTCTATAAAAAAGAAAGAAAATAGATTTATTTATAAGATCAACAACACATATACAAAAAAAAAATAGAACATTACATAAACAAAAACCACAAAAACAAACGCTCGACCATGTGAAAAGGATCCGGTTCACTATAATGCTCAAACCTTGATTCCTAGCGCTAGTATTCTACCAGTACCCCTTTCGACAATTCGACCTCCACAAAAGTAAAGCTCGCGTCAATTATCTGAATGAAATGAAAAAACGGGGTCAATCAGTCAATTATCTGTATGAAATGAAAAAACGGGGGTCAAGCAGTCAATTATCTGTATGAAATGAAAAAAAAAAAGATATTTCTTACACTTACACCAATTAGCCTAGCCTAGCTTTGTAAGGCTTGTGATATGGGATCTACGGTAACGGATAGACATACATTATTTTGCGCAGCGGAGGTAGGCGATACAATGTCACGATCACGAGAAGCGTGAGCGGTAGCGGAGACGGAGGGCCCACACTCGCCATTAGATTTAATGTTATGATGAGTTATTGTACCAGCGTGTGCGGCGACTGTGTTACTGTATGATTGCTTTCGACAAAGCAATGTATGATGCTTAGACATACAGTGTCTACATCTGTTACTAGAATTACAAGTCGCAATAGAATGTGATAAACTCAAACAATTAGTACAACCATTATTGGTTTTTATAAAATTATAACGAGATTCTATAGGTAACTGTTTAAATGTGGGACACAGAAATAATTTATTATGACTATTTTCTTTACAATAACAGCACAGAACATTAACATGTGTATTTGAGTTAGTAGCAGTCATTAACGAATGGAATGGTTTTGATAAGCGATTTTGTTGCCGAATAGGGTTAGTAGTGATAGGTTCGGGGTTCGATGTCCGATTTAAAACTTTGCATTGTTCGTGTAAAAATCTTATAAGGCTATCATAGGTAGGAAAAGATAAATGACGATTAATCATTTCAAATTGACGAGCGGTATCAATGTCGAGTTTTTTAAACGCTAGGTAGAAAAGAATAAAATCACACAAGTTATCTAAATTTAATGATTTTAAACTAGAGACAGCGCCACAAAATTTTTCTAAAAATAATTCAAGATTCTTTGTATTAGCGGAATTCATAGTTTTAAAATTAAACATGTCGTCTAAATAAGCAGAAGCGAGACGTCGCTTGTCTTCGTACTTACTGACTAGGGTTTGCCAAATCATGTTGTAGTTATTTGCGTTCGGTGCAATTCCCGCACAGACGGAAAGTGCCCGGCCAGATAGCTTACCAATATTGCACGCGTTCATGGTCATTTAAATCAGGATTTTCGTGAATAGTGTTTTTGAATGATTCGTAAAATATGGGCCATTTAGTATGGTCACTAGAGAAAGTAATTAAGTCTAATTTTGGCAATTTAACGATGTGTGATTTCGTAGGAGAATATTTCAATTCTGTATTATCAGAATTTGTATTTGATTTTAGTGACAGTTTAGATATAACATATTTACAATAGCTATAAAGTTCATCAAACGAATTTAAACACTGAAAGTTAGGCTCTGCGTCAGGATTTATTTGTAGCTCAATATCAATAATTTGATCAGTAATTTTATTAAAATCATTTCGTAATATTTCTAAAGTTTGTGAACCAGCTAAGAATTTTTCTTTCGAATTTTCATCAGAAAACACATCCTTAGCAGCACCATAGATATTCTGTAAACGACAGAAAAGGCAATTCGCTTAGCAAGAAGTCGTCGTAAACTTTTCTCCATGTCATCTATGCCCTTAGAAGCACCTGTACCACCGGACGGCATTATACTAGTAAATATGATAGAAATCAGACAAGTTTGTAATACTCTGAAAAGTGATCGAATTGACTACAACTATACTACGAGTATTCGCGTAATGGAAGCAAGATATCGTTATGTTCGCAGCGTATTTTTCGATATACCTACCTGCGATTATTTTATGTTAACAAAAATTGTAATAAAATTAGAATAAATGTTTAATAAGACACTAATTATAATGGAATACTTGTTGTAATTATGTAAAATAAAAATCTTACATGAAAAGTAATTAAGATTTTTTAATGAAATACCTGAAATAGGCACAGGAAATAGGCTGTTCGTCTACATAAAAAAAACTGGGCAAGTGCGAGTAGGGCAGACGTCGAGGTTTAGATGGTTCATTTGCAGGAAATTATGTATTTATATGATGCAAGAAGAAGGTTACGGTTTTCGTGTATTTTTTTTACTATAATTTTTGAATTTGCAGCGTTGTGTCATATCACCGATTCGTTAGCCAGCTTCACGTACATTTGAAATTTTGACATTATATTATGTCAATTATCTGTGTGTATATATATATGATAAGATATATATATATATATATATATATATATATATATATATATATATATATATATATATATATATATATATATATATACACTCGGCGTCAAAAAAATCGCACCTTTTAAAAATCTTAATCAAAAATTCCTAAGCCTTATGTAGAGGATCGTGTTAGGTATCATTAGAAAGGTAACAAAAAGGAGTATCAAAACACAATTAAGTTTAATCTTTTTTTTTATTAAAATTATACAAAAATCATTAAAATTTGAAAAATAATAAAAATTCTTAATTAAGTCCTAATTAACAATCGATAATTTACAAAAAAAATGTACAAAAAGTGTCTTAAAATTAATTTAAAATCTAATGTTACCCCCCTTGCCCTGATGACGGCTTCCATACGGTCCCTCATAGACCTCACCAACTTCAGGAACTCTTCTTGAGGGATAAGACTCCATTCTTCAATCACCACGGTTTGGAGATCCTGTAGAGTCGAAGGAGCCGGATCCCGAGATCGAACCTTACGCTTAAGGTGGTCCCAGAGATGCTCTATCGGATTCAGATCAGGACTTCTCGCTGGCCACTGCATCACAGAAATTTGGGACCTCCGCAGGAAGTCACTCACGATGGCTGCAGTGTGAGCGCGAGCGTTGTCGTACATTAATGTGAACCCCTCGCCAAAAGATTCGGCAAAAGGGACCACATGCAAATCCAGGATCTCTGTGATATAGCGGCGAGCAGTCAGCGACCCTTGTCCGCGAGCACCTCCGGCCCGGGAGACGCAGACAAGGTCGGTTTTGCCGGCAGCCGACATACCGCCCCAGAACATGCAGGATCCGCCTCCATATTCCACCGTCTCCTGGATGCAGGCCTGGGTGAAACGTTCACCCTGCCTGCGGTATACTCTTCTCCGTCGGTCATTGCAAAAAAGACACACTCGTGTCTCGTCTGAGAAGAGAACAGCTCCCCACTGCTCAATGGTCCAATCGACGTGGTCGCGAGCAAACTGCAAGCGGGCTCGCCGGTGCGTTGCAGTCAATTTTGGACCTGTAGCAGCTCTACGGGCTGCTATGTTCTTCTCCTTCAGTCTTCTTCTAACCGTGGAGACACTCACGGTGCGTCTGCGAACTGCCTGGAGCCTGCCTGTTGCAGCTGAACAGCGTTTGAGAAGCGATTTCTCAAAGAGTACGACACAACGAACCGGTCGTCTCTTTCTGAAGTGCAGCGACGTCTACCGGACCCATGTCGCCTAATATAGCCACCGGTCTCTAAAAAGCGCTGGTAGACTCTTCTAACCGAAAAACGGCTCAGATTCAGTTGCGGCCTCATCAGCTGTAGTATCCATTTTCCAGATGTTCTTTCTTCAGTAAAATCAGTGCGTGTGTCCTCTTCAACGGTTTAATAGCGAATGACCCACATTGATTTTTTTTTTCCCTCAGGAGAGGAGGCTGAGAATCCATCATGGATACCAACGCAACAGGCAAGCAGGGATGCATTGATTATGTCGGACTCCTGGTACTGTCGAGACGGCTCGACTACACAGACCTACCGATTAAACTCAGCCTAGCCTTTGGTCCTATTGACCCTACCGGCTTTATTGACGAGACCCACATTGACCCCGTGTTGACCCTTTTATACCCACAAAGGTAGCGCAACTGGCGACTCTCCCGACCATCAAAATTTCCTTAGAATTTTTGTGGCACTTTATTTGTTGCATTAGGTTTTATTTGATAATGAAAAATGATGTTTTTTATTAAGCTAATTAAATAACATTTTAAATAAAATTATAATTAATACGACTGCATGTGCATATCAAGAGTTAACGACATTTGAACGTGATTTTCTCGGAGGTGCGATTTTTTTGACGCCGAGTGTATATAAATATATTGGTTGTTCGGAAAGTCATTTCGTTTTTTTTGGGGAACATGAAAGACAGTTTTCGTATAATGAATAAATATTTTATTAAATTATATATTGGCCATTCTGGTCCAACACCTTTTGCCATCTTTCTGGCAGTAACATAATTCCCCTCTCATAAAAGTTTTGGTCCTTGCTGGCAAAAAACTGGTTCAGGTGGATTTTGACATCTTCATTTGAGGTAAAGGTTTTGCCATCCAAAAAATTTTGCAGGGACAGGAACAAATAGTAGTCGGAAGGCGCCAGATCTGGAGAATATGGTGGATGTTGCAGTACGTCCCATTCAAGCTGTAAAAGTTTTTGGCGAGTGACCAAACTTGTGTGAGGTCTCGCATTATCCTGGTGGAACACTACACCCTTCCTGTTGATTAATTCGGGCCTCTTCTCTTTAAGTGAATCATTCAATTTGTCCAGCTGATGACAATAGACTTCTGAATTAATTGTTGTATTGTCCGGCAAAAGCTCGAAAAAAACGATTCCTTTGACATCCCACCAAACAGAGAGCATCACCTTTTTTTGGTGAATGTTGGCTTTTGACACGCTTTGAGCCGGTTCATCTTTTCTGCTCCATGACCTCTTGCGTTTAACATTGTTGTATACAACCCATTTTTCGTCCCCAGTAATAATCCGCTTCAAAAATGGATCATTTTCTTGACGTTTGAGGAGCGAATCACACGCGTCAACGCGACGACACAAATTTCGCTCCGTAAGGACATGGGGCACCCACACATCGAGCTTCGAGGTTAAGCCATGCCTTTCAAATGGCCATAAACAGTCGAATTCGACAAATTTAATCTCTCACCGATCTCTCGTGTGGTTATTCGCCGATTTGCATCAACTAATGCCTTTATCGCATCTTTGTCAGCTTCGACCGGCCTTCCAGACCGTGGTGCATCTTCGACATCAAAATTGCCGGATCGAAATTTTGCAAACCAGTTCTGGCACTGGCGTACTGTTAACACGCCTTCTCCATACACATCCGTCAATTTTTTTCTCGCTTGGACAGCATTTTTACCTTTTCTGAAGTAAAAAAGTAAAATATGACGAAAATGCTGCTTATTGCTCTCCATATTTAAAAGGGCACCAACCAAAAACTACTGTGTAGAATTAATAGAACTTTTTCACACACAAGCCTTGCAATATCAGCTCTCAAGACATATAATGGTTATGCGGCTTAAGTGTGAAGTTGGTTTCGAAAAAACGTAATTAAGTCCTCTGACGGGAAAAAACGAAATTACTTTCCGAACAATCTTATATATAAATGATAAAGTCTCGATAAGTGAGTATAGCCTGTAACCAAAGTAACATAACAAAAATGTTTGAAATTCAAGATTAATCAATTTAATTCTTTCTTCTTTTTAATTCATGGACAAATATCCATGCCTAAAAAAATCGGACTGTCCGCCTGATGGCTAACTTTGATAATCTGTGGTGGATGTAGTTTACCTAGGACAAGTACATCTCTAACTCATAATACACAGATTTGCTTATAATTTGTTTAGAAAACAGACAAATAGTATGTTTAATGAGAATATATAATAACAAAACTTGATGTGTCTGTATGTTGTCTATATAGTGGGAGCGTTAAGTTTGATGCGTCTTCTCTTCACTCATTGCCTGATATTTGGCTAGGCTGTCTATTACACCAATGTATTCGAAAGATATTCTCTGACTCTTAATTAATCGAATAAATGTTCAAATAAAAGTATTGACATACATATTGATTGTTTCCAAAATATGGATTTTGATTTATTTTATTTTATTAGGTATCTAAGTTACAATAAATTACTGGTTACAATCAAAATGACACACATATACGAGAACATAACTCGAGATGTATATACACATCAGAGCTAAGTAAACATTTTCACTTACAGTTACATAAAATATCCACGCAAAAAATATTAAATCTGAACATATACACAGTAATTGGCATTATGGTGTAATAATAATATTTACACATGCAAAAAAATACAAAACATAATAAAACCAACTTAAACGATACAAACAGTATGTAAACATAAACAGAACTACATACACATCAATTTAATGAGACGATGCTCGGCCGCTCTGAAACTGTTGAGTGTAGAACCAAAACTCACTCAATTACGATGAAACAAAAATCTAAATGCCGTCTAAGCCATTAAAAACTTGGATACCTCTACTGTATGCACCCCTGATTTATTTATTATATATGTACCACCACACACCCTCAGTTACTTATATTGTCACAGTCAACACACACACACCACACACACGCATAGACAGGCAAGATATGGAAGTGACAGTCAGTATTGTCAAACTTTAAATTAACTTAATAAATAAATAAATGTAAATAAATCTTACACCAATTAGCCTAGCCCAAAGTAAGCTCTGTAAGGCTTGTGCTATGGGATCTAGGGTAACGGATAGACTTCATGGTGGTAGAATCGTGAAAGCGCGCCCCGCCATGTGCCCCGCACGGGCCTAGAGAACACTGTGTTTTAGTGGGTAGGCCGGTCCTCTCAGACCGGAGAGTCCCACACACGGCTGCGCCTAACCAGCGCGGTGTCAAGGTGCATAATGCATATCCCCCTAAAAAATAAAATGAAAATAAAGGTAACGGATAGACGTACATGTATCATACATATATAAAAATTTGATTGAAATATATATTAACAACCATGATTAAGGCACAAATGCTGGTATCTTTTCTACATTTTTTTTTGTTAATATAGTTTATGATTTTGTCGCCAACTTGGAAAGTTTTGAAATCTTCTTGTCTATTGTAGTTAGCATAAGCATAGTGTTGTAAGCACCTGCGGGACTCAAGATACAGACTTTTGTCTAGTTGAGTTTCGCTGGTACCTGATTCAAAGGAACATTTTTCTGTAGTATTGATATAATTGTGAATTGTGTTGGGCCATGTAACTCGATGTTTGTGAATAAAAAAATATTATGATTAAAATTGTATAAATATTAAAAAAAAACTCTAGATCTAACTTTTGAGTTTTTGAACCAATTTTTCTTAATTTCTAGAAACTATTTCAAAGTTGGCGGAAAATTTGGCAAATGTTTCTCATATTGCTGAAGTTACCACTTTACCGCTTACAATTAGATTGGTTGTATTTGGTACTTAAAGTAATTTAAAAAAAAATGAATACAGGTTGACTGGTTTGCTTCATATGTATATTCTTCGAAATATATCTTATTTTTAAGTGTGCCTAGTTTTTGCTAAGCAGATAAAAAACTACCTTCAACAGGGGGTCCCAAGACTTAAGCCCCTTTGAAACTAATGTCGGGAATCTGCTTACTACGACAGCACAGTTATTAAAATTGTTTGTGTATGGATAAAATGAATATCGCCTAAATGTAAAATTTGAATTTTAATAGGATTTTTTCAAAGTACCATTCGAAACACTGGTTTTACAAATATCTAATATGGGTGTACATGTCACAGTTACTAAACTCATTGGACTGTATATTTTTAATACCTACGGTCTTACTTGGCCGTCTACCAAGATCTCTGGCATTCAGATCTCGAGAGGAGGCAGTGAATCCTCCACCGCTTTGTCAGTGGACGACCGCTTAGCGGATATCACCCGCAACCGGTCTACGGTAGGTGATTATGCTGGACTCTAGCAGGAAGCCAGTCTACCAGCTAAACACTGCCTAATGCCTTTTACCCGGCAGAACACCAGAGGTATTATCAGCTTTATCTGAGCGTTTGTCAGTTCCTAGAATAGGCTGGTCAGACGTGTGTTGGGGAGAGCAAACAAGCAATCTTGATTGTTGAAGATTTCTTGCAAAGTATCACGTCATAAAATAAAGAACGGTGTGACACTCAGCCTCTACTTATCTCTCCATACATACCGCGGGGCGTGCCTCCGAATATATTAGCACAACCCCCCGCTAGTTGCGGAAACTCGGATTAAATATAACCCCCGTTTAACTTTAATAAGCGACGCACAGCACGGGTATTGTTTGCTAATTTGTCAGTGCCGGCGACCGGCGATAACGTTTGGAAGCTTACGTTCTACGTAAGGTTTTTCACTGAACTTTATGAGATCTTTGTGTTTTATAGCGGAGATTGAAAGACAATCACTGGGTTTTGTATGAGTTTGCTATCATATGTTCCATATGTGTTTGACGTATAGTAAATTACAGAAATTGTGTTAATGTATTACTTACCTAAAATTTATACAATCTTAGCTCCGTTCGTTTCCCTTAATTTACGTCATCGATATCAAATGCAAAGGAATATAAATTGATTGCAGTACACGGTAAATGCTTTTCTTGTCATTACATCATATAAGAAGACGATTCTATATTTTACATCTAAATCGGCAATTGGCCTTTTTTTTCTTTTTTAAGAGGGGAAATGCACCTTTTGCACCGTGACACCGCGCTGGCTAGGCGCGGCCGTGTGTGGGGCTCTCCGGTCTGACAGGACCGGCCTACCCACTAAAACCCCCCCTCTAGGCCCATGCGGGGCACATGGCGGGGTGCGCTTTCGCGATTCTACCGCCATGTGCTCCGGGGCCGGCTCGACCTAGGTCTGGTCGAGCCAACGCCAAGGGAGGGACTGTCCGAGAACCCCTGGACAGTCCCCCAGACGGAGAGACATCACCACGGCGTACTCGGTAGCCAGACGCGCACGCAGTAGGGTCATTAGGCGAGCACCGCACTTGCATGTGCCCGCCTTCTCCTACCTATCCGTCTGCGGCGGGGAGGAGCGGCCTCGACGTCCTCCTCCCGCTCCCTCTCCGCTGCCTCCTTCTGCGAGATGACGTTCTCGCAAAAGGAGGCGACAGCCTCCCATTCCGTCTCGCAGCGATCAGGTCGCTGCGCTGTTGTTGCCACTCCGAGCACAAAATCGATTCGATTCTAGGATCAATTCGATGATTCAGTTCACTGTATAATAATTTTAATTATTTTGTGTTAGTATCGATCAATAATTGTGATTGTATTTATTTATACAACCTTATAACAATTAATATCTCGCCACTGGTCTAAGAATTGGATGATTCGCGAGGCCTGGGGTTGATCCTGCCATTTTGCAATTTGTTTTTCATATTACGATCTTCATATATATATTTATCTGCCGTTCCTACGGTGAAGGAAAACATCGTGGCGCAACTTGCAATACGTCTGCGAAGAAATTCAAACAATCCGGCCTGGGCCAGCGTGGTTAACTTAGGCCTAATCGCCCTAAAATAGTCAGATTAGGCTAGTACCGGCTACTGCCTGGTAACGTATATGAGCCGTGGTAATAATAACAATAATGAATTTTTCACGGTGCAGATAGAGATTACACCCAGTTGATATACTTCATGCACACTTTCATTAAATTTCGCGTAAATGGCCTCTACGCGTCCCCGCGCACGCCTTATAAAGGACCGTGACTTATAAAGACGCGTGATAAGAGCGACAATAATATGTGTGTAGCGAAGTGGGGCATTTAATGGCCCATACATGCTATAAATGCTCCGTCAGTCTTCTCCGGGATAGTAGTCTTCCTCAGGGAAGCTTGCGGCGAGCTGTCTGTGCATACGATACCGCGGGTTCCGATATGCTTCAGGGCGTCTACCACTTGCCTCTGTCTTGCTTTACCTGGCTGAACAAAGTGAAGTCGCAAGAGCACTTGCTCGATGGGTGGAACTGTAATAATGTAATGACGCCGACGTCTCGATCGCTGCAGCAGACACACCTGTCTACATCCTTAGCCGTTCACACCAATGTTGCTCCCTTCGCACCAATATTGATGTGCTTTTTTGGGGGTCTCATGAGCAGTGAGTCCGCACCTGGCATATTTAAATCAATTGGAGGGCTTTGAGAAGGCAGGTGACTGGAGTATCGAAAATTGAGATTATGATTATATATTCGTAATTGTGTGAATCTGACACTAAATGAATTGTGGCGGTAATTAGTTAGTTAGTAGTTATTAGTTGTTCTAGGTGTATTAATATTAAATTTCCTTTTGTATGACGGAACTAAAAACAGAAATGAATAAAAAAGTTTAGTAAAACCCCAGCCAGAGTGAACAACCTTTTCCTCGTTTTACGTTTCGTTACAATAAAAGTGGTCGTTATTGGCGGTTACGTATTGTATTGTGAGGCTGACAGCCAATCAATGGTTCTAGAAATATTCGCCTATAGAAATAAAAAATATCTTGCTCAATAGATTGACTATCACAGTGCAGAGATGAAAAATGAGACCTGAAAAGATTTGTCTACCTCCGTGTTTGTATAATGTTTATGATTCCATTCTAACTGAATACGGCGTTAATTTCAATGCTACTTTTAATTTGATGATGATTCTTCATCGTGAGTATTATAAGTTTATTGTCCACTAATAAATATGTTGGTACCGATAGATGTTCCTGACTACTTGGCACAATGGAAAGTTTAAGGAGAATGTGTGGATCTAAATAAAAAGGACTTTAATGGCGTCCTATAAAAGAAAATATTTGAACTTTTCTTAATATATTTAAGACGAGGCCGGAGCTATGATCACGAGGTATGGAGGTCATTCATTACTTAGGTTTAATCGAAGTGGACCTGTTCATGAACCTCATTACACGAAGTTATTACTTAAGGTGCGACATAAAAAAACCTTCCCCGCCAAACGATATTAAACTGAATCACTCAATAAATAAAGTTGCGAATGGTCTCGTAAAATTTTAAACGTGTTTCAGTGAACGAATCTGTTGAATAACTTGATTAAATTATCGGATAAAGATATTTTCTGTGATTTAATTACCAATATTTGATATTTCAAATTTTTCAAAGAGATGGACATTGTTGATACGCCGACTGCGTAACATATTCTAGACTGATCAGACTTGCACTGGTTATTTCCAGCACCTTACCTTCGTCATTTTGTCAGTCTTGTAGTAGGGTACCAACACTGTGTATTTTATTTCTTCCATCTAGCTGATGTTATACGGTGAAAGTGACTTCAATGAGATAACAGGTAAAGCAGTAACTTGGCATCTACTATGCTACCTACTCCTTCACGCCCAGCAGATGGATGTTCACGTCTCTTTTGAAAGAGCACATGCTAAAGAGTAGAGGAAACACGTGCGCAGGTAGAGTATTCCTTGGGTGGGCGACAGAAGAATGAATCGTGGAATTTCTTGGTACGGTTGCTTTCTCTGTGCCTTATGCGTACATAAGCTGCTATCCTGCGCTTGCAACTATAGAAGTTTGAGATAATGAAGAAACCGGTGTACAAACCACTCGCATATGGAGATCGTTAGGAATATATATATGCTCTGAATATAGATATTGAGGTAACTATGTATTTAATAAATATTAAGAAGGGTGTACAACGTATAGGTAACCATTTTAAATGCAGTCGGAATGTAGTTACATAGGTGATTTTAAATTAAATATGAATCTGTCTGTCGACAACCCTGCTACATCAGTCTCCCTCCGGTATCTAATTTGGAAGCTTACAAAATAATTAAGTTACAATCTCTTAAACCTGCAAATATTGTTACATCGTAAATTATTTTTTCCGTCTCACAGAAGTGTTTAATGAAAGGCTCTTCGTGTTGAGGAGTTTGAAAAATCCATCTACATCAGGCGAGGTGAAGGCGCTGACGGATTGGACCGAACCGAGTTTTGTTTAGCATTTATCATGTCTGGAGATTAATGGACTCACAGAGACTTTCACTTCATTTACCTTCGCATTTTTAATGTTACACTTCCTCACTTCATTGTTTGTTGTTGTGATAAATTGATGAATGTGAAATGAGAATATATAAAAAAAGAAATAAATGTTTCTTGCACTCACGCCAATTAGCCTTGTCCAAACTGAGCACTAAGGCTTGTACTAAGGGATCTAGAGTATTAGATAGACATACATGTGTTATACATAGGTAAGTATATAGGCGCCTACCTTTATCTGACCTATTTTAAAGCAAGTCACAAGTTTATAATATACATTGTGGTTCTTGTGAGGATTGGCGATTTATTATTATATTTATTATTCTTCGAATCAAAACACGAGATTATTATTCCGTGAACGTCACTGAACTAGCTCACTTAATTTTATGACTAAACTAACATAAATATTTAACGAGGCTACTGGGAGCTATAGTAACGATGACTACGAAAATAGTAATGACTTCGAATAGAGCATATTATGTTTTGCTGTTTTTTGTTGTTTGCTCGTGTTCTTGCGCAAAGGTCAACGACAATGCCATATTTGAACTTCATTCTAGGAATTCTTTTTACATACTTAACAGAAAATGTCGAATAACTTAACTCATTTGAAATAATGTTAGAAAAATTATAATATGATCGTAATTGTACGAGATATATTGAAGTAACGTATGTGACGTTGTACAAGTTCTTATGGTATTATTTTTTGACCCTGCCATGCATATATTTGAGTTGGATCAAATAATTATTTATTAACCTCAAAAATATCACCTACTTTATTTGTATTTTGTTCATTATTGACTGTAAAATTACCAAAACTAATGTAATTGCATTCAACATTATGTTATTGCTAAGTTTTATTTCTATTAACCTTAGTGTAAAACTTTCATAAAGTTTGCCCTCTTGGTTATTAATTAAATAAGGAAACGGTATACGAGTGAAATTTCTTGAAATCTTCATACAGAATGGAAATTTCATAAGGTCCGGTGACGCGTGTTTTAATAGAATATCAATATGATTATTAGGTCTTTACTACCCATATTCTTCACTTGACCACTGGCTTCCGTAATGGAGGTCTGACATAGCATGGACTCATGCATATATCAATAAGCTGGTATTAGAGATAATGTGTCTATTTGCCTATGTATGTGGCACCCAGAGACCACTGGAGACATAAATTAATGGAAGTTCAATATGGTAACTTTCAGCCGCCATTTTGTAAAAAAATATATCTTAAAATAAAAAATTAGTAATTCAGAACAAAAAAATATAAACTCGGGTATTCTTATGTTTTAAATTATTTTATCGTTTTTTAATCTTCGTTGTTCCTTGATGTTGTAATTATTATATTTATTAATTTTAAAGATTTTTGTATGTACTGTACTCGCGTTTTCGTCCGCGTGTAATTTAACAAAAAAAAAAAGAATATTTAGGTTATTTTTGGTTTGCATTTTTATTTTAAGTAGCATGCGTGTGAGCTGCTCGCAGTACTGCACAGTACTTCGACATTACTTTATGTTAGGTACGTATAAAATTCCTGTCAAAATCGGTTCAGTCTCAGAGATTAGCCGGAACAAATAGACAGATACACAGTCAATGCAATATTTTTTTATGTATAGATGTATATATTAATAGAATACCTTACATGACGTTAGTAAACAGAATTCTTTGAAGGCCCCACCTTTTTTTTTGAGGGGGAGAAATGCGACCTTGTGCACCATGACACCGCGCTGGTAAGACGCGGCCGTGTGTGGGGCTCTCCGGTCAAGAGGACCGTCGATTATAACGACAATATTAACATAAATGTTTCCCAGACAAAAAGTCAGAGGAAAGTTCATAATATTAGGGGAAAACGCAATTTTGAATCGAAATTTCTTATGTTTTTCTTAACTGCGTATCTCATTCCATTTAAATATTCGCTCGAACAAAAATAGTTAAACATATATATTCTTTAAAGCTATTTATGTAATATAGAATTTGACAGTTTATTGTTAGTTTAACATCAAATCGACAATGTCTGAATTGTCCGAACGTATAATTTTTATGCTTCATAACCAGGCAATGTATCGTCGCTCATTCAGCCACAACCTATTATACTGCTAGACTACTATAATACTATAACATACTTTGGTTATGAAAATATTTTGTCAAGTAATTTAGAAAAACTATTATTATGTATATTTTTAATTATGTTTAGTTTTAAAAAAATATTTTCTTTGAGTATAATTTCGGAAGATGAAAATTAGTTAAAATGAAAATAAAAAAAACATTAATTTGAATGAAAAGCTTCTTTTTAATATTCCTTAAAATACATTGAGAAACAAAGATCACGCATCTTCAACATAATCACAACTTTAAAAATATAAAGAACTGTCTGTCACCGACTACAATTCATTTTATTCTTATTTTTTCTTTTTTCGTATAAGTTGTAGTCTCCAAATCTACTATGGGTGCCTTAGGAGAAGATATAGGAATTGTTCGTATTGATTCCTGCCGTCAGTTTCCGCCATCATTCCGTCATCATCATCTAGCTAGATTCTAGATGGTTAACAATCTACAATAGTGCAGTTTTGCAGGAATGTTCTGCGTCGCTACCAATAGTGTTGTCCAAATGCAAGAACAAGACCAGACTTATTCAGTCTTGTTCTTGGTCTTGCGCTCCCAGTCTTGGTCTTGGTCTTGGTCTTGCAGCAAGAGTCTTGCAAGTATAATAGACTATTGCTATTTATTAAAGTTTACTTTAGATCTTAGAAAAACGTATTAGAATTGCAACATTGTGAGCTTGAATTAACATAGTCATTGTAAAGACCAATCAAATTAATAAATGTCTGAAGTTTGATAAGAAATTCGAAAAATCTACTGCCACATGGTTATCAACTGAGCTATATGCCGTCTTCCATGGGAGTAACTGTTTCTTAATAAACATTTACGCTTTATAAGAGTACATGTACAAAACATTATATTGACCGTTTATATTGTTACGCCGGTGGCTTAGTACAACTTCAAAAGTGATTTTCTGTGACTTAGAAACGTTTTCAGCAGGCTGAAACGACGTTTCAGGCCGTTTCAGAAGTAGCTCTTTCACATACTAAGAAATCTAAATTACACCCAAGTTACAGTAGTTTTCAGGCGCCTGAAACATGTTTTCAGTACGTTTCAGGCTACCCTCTATCCAACGCCGCAATAACCTGAAAACCCATTTTCAGGCGTTTTCAGGACCCCTTATGAGCCATTAAGCCTATTTTAGTAAAAGGACATAAATTTCAATAGGAGTGAAAGAGATAGCAATAGTAGAAAGAGACAGATATAGTTAGAACATTCGAGAAGTATTAGAATGAGAAAACATCGTTAGAAAGAGATAGACAAACACAGAATATTCGAGAAAGATAGTACGGGAATATTCGAGTATTGTCTGACAAGGATAGCACAAGGAAGAGACAGTTATACTCGAAACGTCTCGAACGCGCGACGTCATTCCTACGCGCTTATGTATGGGACTACACATTCGAGTGTGTCCGCGAATGTTCTGGCAAAAGTGGCAAGTACCTTAGGGGACTATACCGGGTGTCTCATTCAAATCGGTCAGTATGGGAAAGTCTGAAACTATAAGACATACGAAGATCTGTTCTGAGGAACCATGTCATCGATTTTAATAACAAGAAAAACTGCATTCATACATTTTAAAAATCATTTGTACTCCGTTCGGGAATCGAACCCGATTGTTTTGAAAAAAAAACCTACACTATTTCTATTTAGATATCGATTATGTAGGTCTTAAGCAGTAAATGTCTCTATGAAACATGATGTCTAAAATGAATAAAATGCATTGTTGCCAAGAGACATTGCCATTTTTGCCCTACCAAATGGCCCGCAAGGTCGCCCGATTTAACACCTCTGGACTATTTCTTGTGGGGATACGTTAAGGATGAAGTGTACAAAACAAGTTATGATACCGTTGAAGACCTAAAAGTTGCCATAGAGACAATTTTAACGCAAATTCACCACATGAAGATACAAAATGCAATCGTAAGATCGTTACCTAAACGTGTTGAATATTGTATTGAAAAAGGCGGCGGTCACTTTGAGCACCTACTAAAATAAAATAAAGTATGTGAAAACAATGCATTTTATTCATTTTAGACATCATGTTTCATAGAGACATTTACTGCTTAAGACCTACACAATCGATATCTAAATAGAAATAGTGTAGGTTTTTTTTTCAAAACAATCGGGTTCGATTCCCTAACGGAGTACAGATGATTTTTAAAATGTTTGAATGCAGTTTTTCTTGTTATTAAAATCGATGACATGGTTCCTCAGAACAGATCTTCGTATGTCTTATAGTTTCAGACTTTCCCATACTGACCGATTTGAATGAGACACCCTGTATAAGGCTGTGTCCGGCCGCCGGGAGGAGTATTGTTTTGCGATACAGTGCGAAAACATCTAAGTGATATTGGAGAACTAAGAAGCGACTTTCAGTGCTTTCAGTGAAGTGATTAGTGACTGTTAGTGTACTAATTAATAAAAGTTCAGTGTTTTGGTAGACCGCCGTTTAATTTACTGACCCCAGCTAGTAAAATTTGGTGTCAGAAGTGGGATCAGTATGCCGGTTCTACCAAAGGAAGACACGGAAGGAAGAATCCGGACAAGAAGCCAGCGACAACAGGAAGCCGACCAGAGACGCTTCGGAGCTACTCAGCCGCCAACTGACGAGGACCAGCAGTCAGTTATGGAAGTCACTCCCTCAACGTCGGCTGCCGCACCAGATTACCAGATCTGTCACTGGGACAGAGTCTGCTGACGAGGCTGAAGACAGACGCCGCGAAGCGAAGAACAACAAGACGCCGGGTGATGATGGAGTTACAGCCGAGCTACTGAAGGCAGGCGGACTACCAGTTCGAAAGGCCCTTCAAAGACTCTTCAACTCCGTCATACTCGATGGCAAAACGTCTAAAGCATGGCACAGGGGCGTGGTGGCACTGTTCTTTAAAAAAGGGGATAGAACTCGATTAAAGAACTATAGGCCCATCACGCTCCTGAGTCATGTTTATAAGCTGTTCTCGAGAGTCATTACAAATCGTCTCGCGCGCAGGTTTGACGACTTCCAGCCTCCCGAACAAGCTGGATTCCGAAAAGGTACCATAGACCACATACATACGCTGCGGCAGGTTATACAGAAGACCGAAGAGTTTAACCTGCCACTATGCTTGGCGTTTGTGGACTATGAGAAAGCCTTCGATTCCGTCGAGACATGGGCCGTGCTTCAGTCTCTCCAAAGGTGCCGTATAGACTATCGATACATCCAAGTGTTGCAGTCACTGTACAAAAACGCCACAATGTCAGTCCGTCTTCCGAACTAGAATTCGAAACCAATACACCTCCAGCGAGGTGTCAGACAGGGCGAAGTGATTTCGCCGAAACTGTTCACAACTACGCTGGAGGATGTGTTTAAGCTTTTGGACTGGGCATTAACATCAACGGCGAGAACATGGCGCACTTTCGTTTTGCTGATGATATCGTAGTCATGGCCGACACCATGGAAGACTTGGGCATAATGCTCGAAGACCTCAGTAGAGTTCCACAACAAGTGGGTCTTAAAATGTACATGGACAAATGAAAATCATGTCGAATCACCATGTAGCACCCACTCCTGTGAAGGTTGGAGGCTCTACACTGGAAATTGTTGACGAGTACGTTTACCTGGGACAAATAATCCAACTAGGTAGGTCCAATTTCCAGAAAGAGGTAAATCGGCGGATCCAACTCGGCTGGGCAGCGTTTGGGAAGCTACGCGGCATATTCTCGGCCCATCTACCGCAGTGCCTCAAGACGAAAGTCTTCGATTCGTGCGTGTTGCCAGTGATGACATACGGAACAGAAACTTGGCCACTCACAATGGGCCTTATAAGGCGGCTCAAAGTCACCCAGAGGGAAATGGAGAGGGCTATGCTCGGAGTTTCTCTGCGTGATTGAATCAGAAATGATGAAATCCGCAGAAGAACCAGGGTCAACGACATAGCCCGAAGAATTGCGAACCTTAAGTGGCAATGGGCGGGGCACAATGCTCGCAGGACTGACGGCCGTTGGGGCGGAAAGGTCCTGGAGTGGCAGGCATATGCTGGACACCGCAACGTTGGTAGGCCACCGCAACAAGGTGGAACGACGATTTGATGAAGATCGCGGGAAGGCGCTGGACGCTTGCAGCGCAGGATCGATCTGCGTGGAGATCCTTGGGGGAGGCCTATGTCCAACAGTGGGCGTCTATTGGCTGAAATGATGAATTTATGATAAATTTGCTCCGCTCCACCCAGTTAGAGTTAAACAATTACCTGCCCCATGGCTGCTCCTAATTTGAAAGCTCTAATGGCCAGGCGTGACTGAGCAAAACTGAAGTATCGGCAGGATCCTTCCGATGCTAATAGGGAGGCTTACATTATTATCCGAAATAGCTGTAACCGGTGATGTGGAGACGCTAAACGTAAACATATTCACTCCTCAATTGAAGATTGTCCTTCCACTAAACTGTGGAGATTCCTGAGATCATTAGGAGACCGGGCGAAGTCATCACTAAACATAGATATTAATCAGCTAAATCAACATTTCAACGCTTCTCCCGTGTCCCATAAGCAGCGCACTCTGTCGAACATTAATATCATTCCACTCATTGCGTTCGAGTTTGGAGAAGTTACTGCCGGTGAGGTGGGGAAGTTGTTAAAAACAATTAAGACTGCCGCCATAGGAGATGATGGTATCGGTCTGGAGTGGCTAAAACCAATACAGCAGTTTATTGCACCTATTCTGGCTCACATTTTGAATAGCTCACTTCGAAGTGGCGTTTTCCCGAATACTTAGAAACGAGCGCACATTATTCCCTTGCCAAAAAAATCCAATCCAACAACTTTTTCTGGCTTTCACCCTATATCTATACTTCCGGTACTCTCCAAGGTGCTGGAGAAGTTTGCACAGCGGCGCCTCACTTGCCATCTCTCTCGATACAAGCTTTTGAATCCATTTCAGTCAGTATTTCGCGCTAGGCATATCACCGTCGCGGCTTTGGTTAAGGTCACTGATGACATTCGTCGTAACATTGATAATAAAGAGCTGACTATGCTCGTAGTTCTCGTGCCTTTAACTCAGTAGACCATGACATTTTGCTTGCTATGCTAAGAACGCTCAATCTATCTCCCACTGCTTTATCCTGGTTTAAATCATACCTGGTTGATCGGGTTCAGCTGGTTCTCTATTTTTATTAATAATATTACTTCTTCTTTATTGTCCTCCTTTCACCTCTACGCTGACGACCTCCAGATATACATTTCTGCACCTATTTCTAACTTTAGTTCGGCCATTGACATTGTTAATTCAGATCTGAAGTTAATTGACACCTGGGCTAATAATTTTGGACTTAAGGTGAATGCAGCCAAGTCCCAAGCGATAGTGATTGGTAGCCCTCACTTTATCTCACGATTTAACTCTGTACAGTGGCCGCATGTGATCTTCTCGGGTACAATATTACCTCTCAATCACACCGTTAAGAACTTGGGTATAATAATGGACCAAACGTAATCATGGTCGGCCCATATTGCGGAAGTCAGTTAAAAGGTTTTTGCCGCATTTCATTCCCTGAAACGACTCCAAAACTTTCTCCCTTTAGAAACCAAATTGATGTTGGTGAACTCCCTTATCCTTCCCTTAATAGATTTTGGAGATATCGCTTGTCTTGATGCTGGTGAGGAGCTTCTGTACAGGCTGAAGAGACACCAGAACCTGAGTATACGATATGTGTTTGGTCTAAGGAAATTTGATCATATATCGGAATTCCACCTTGAGCTGAACTGGCTGCCTATCCGCCAGCGTAGGGAGTATCATATTCTGGGGCTTCTCTACAGTCTGTTGCATGATGTTGGTGTTCCCGGGTACCTCAGAGATTGCTTCCAATACCGTACGATGCCGGATGCTCGGCTGCGACCTCGCAGAGTTTTGGATCTCATGGTCCCAACATATAACTCCACCGCATATAAAGAATCGTTTGCAGTGATGGCGGCGAGGCTCTGGAATTTGTTACCTGACGCGATTTGGGAGACTCCTTTCATTGCAACCTTCAAGAGGCAACTTAAATATCATATATTTGTAAATAGACTTTAAGCTGTATTTTTATTGTATTTTATTTTATTATTATTTTATTTAATATATATGTATATATAGATTTATATACTAATGTATAAGATTATGTATTCGTGTATTGATATATATGTACGAGTATATGTTAATCATAATCACCCCTGCCCAATTCAGGTCCTTTGATGTGTCAAAGGTTAAATGGAAGAGATTCCGCCAGGGATAAGGTCGCCTTTGCATATACATAATATGTTAAATGTATTATTTATGTTTCTGTGTATTATTTATGTGTATGTGCAATAAAGAGTTTTACAAACAAACAAACAAACAAATTAACTCTTAAAATTTGAAAATCCAAGTTCGTGTCGAAATTAGAATTTTGCATGAGTATACCTAGGCCCTGTGGCGGCAATCAAATAGTGTCAAATGTTGTGATTTCGCCGCGGGGGCAACGATTGTTGTATGTGATTTCGATAGAAGCCGCCGGCGCGTGTCTCATCAGCATCACCACGTACTTCCGAAAAGCGGCAAATTTCTTTGAGAAGTCAGTACAACCTTTGATGGCACATTATCAAAGTGCCGATGGTTAAAACAAAACTATGCATGCGATCTGTTTGATTTTAATGGATATTTTTTTATTCGCTATGTATGTTTATGGTATTGGTCGTAATGCGTATAGGTCCAGTTTTTCATATTCTTTGATACAGTTTTTTTGCGTCTCATAGAATTCCTAAGCGTACACCGAACTGTTATAATAACTAACTGCTCCATGAAATAGCACTAAGTCCTAGCTGCAAGAGTCTTGTCGGATTAGTCTTGTTCTTGTTCAAGTCTTGCACGGTCAGTCTTGGTCTTGGTCTTGCAAAAATGCAAGAACAAGACCAAGACTGCAAGACCAAGACTGAATTTGGCAACAGTAGCTACCAAGCTGTGGAATGAATTGTCCCCGCGATATTTTCAAGCCGATACAAGCCGGATTTTATATTTTGTATATAACAAAAAAACTTACCATTTTATAATTATTAATAATTAAAACTGTTACTGAAGCCTTAATTGTTAAGTACTAGCTGGTGCCCTCTACTTCGTTTGAGCAGGGTTAGTATTTCGAGTAGCTTTATAAATTGCAACCTATGTGTTATTCTTATTGTAAATTTTAATTAAAATCCATTCAGTAGTTTCTACGTGAAAGACTAACAAACATCCATACATACAAACTTTCACGTTTATATTATTAGTAGTGATCTAGTCAAATAATTAAAACAGTAAGTTAATGACTGTTTGCTAATTGTTGTTAAATAATAATAAAATATAAAAAGTAATATATTAAACGTTAATGAACTCAGCAAGCAAACGATAAGGAGTATCCTCTCAAAACAGAGCAGCAGTAAGATTTGAATATATTAATAATTTGTTTTTACTTGTATATTTAAACACATTCGTAAACATTATTAATCTGTAGCTGTTTATATTACTACTTTCGTAGTTAAGAATCATATTAGGAAAACATAAATTTTTGATTTATTATTGTGTGCTTTTTATTTCTTAAGAGTATTGGATTTAAAAAAAAATATTGTTTATAGTTTCTTTAACTATACTTATTTATTATTAATATAATCTAAAACACATTTGTACAAAACTAATTAGATATAAGATAAATAATAAAAGAGGTTTTATCTAAATGCAGAAAGTCTTAGAGGAATACCAGAGGAGGAAGCTGTTTAAATTAAACTAAATGATAAACAAAAGACAATACACAATTTTATTTACAAAACATATAATATTTATAAATGATTTGTTTATTTGCTGGGGCTATCTCCAGTACCTAAACTAATCATGGATTCATCATCTGAGCCTATGCTCAAAGCTATCGATCCGATTTATTATCAGGATATTTCACACTCGGGATGGAAAAAGGAATTTTTCACGACTGAAAAATATCAATTTCCTAGAGATTGAAAAAATCTGATCTAACGCTGGGGATGACCCTAAACTATGAAAACATTTCAAATGTCTTATGGTTTTAAATGGTTTAGGTGATGTCCGTCTGAATGTTTGTTTGTTCGAATGGCAATTTGCAATAGATTTTAAATTACACAAGTGATGAGGCTTGAAACTTTCATAGCAGCTTACAATTATAAGCATTCTATAATGGTATGTTATATTAGGTAGTTCAAAGAATTTTGTATAAATTTGTATTATATATTAACAGGCGAAATTGAGAGAAAGGAGATTTGACTGGTATGGTCAAGTATTAAGAAGAGGGAATGGTCATGTTACTAGGAAAGTTAAGTAAGTCGACATGAAAGTGGATGGATGTGAGGAGAGGAAGACCGAAGAAATGATGGATGAAATGTGTGAATGATGATATGTTAAAGAAGGCAGTGAGTGTCGAAATAGTGATAGAGGAGAGTGGAAGAGGAATAATATGTTGCGCCGACCCAAAATAAAATTTGGAACAGGGCAAAAGAAAGAAGAAGATACAGGCAGGAAGATTTTTTGGTAAGTAAACAAGTATTTACGTAAATGTTTAATAATAATAATTCTTTTTTGATTTAAAACTTCATATTTTAATGAATGTCGTTATTAAAAAGCAATTGTTGCAAGATTTGTTTCAATACATAAGATCTAAAGTAAAATGTGAAATATATTTTGTAAAAAATAATTTCTCCAAGCGTCATATCGAATCCACTTACAAATGTTGACAAATCATAGAACTCTAATGTTCGTATTCGCATTTTTCGTATTCTGTTTAAGCAAAGATTTGAATTTAATTTGTATTTTAACAAATTAAATTCAAATCTTTGCTTAAATACACTAAGAAAGAGATGGCGCTATGTGGGCTCAATAGCAGCATCTCTTTCTAACTTAAGAGTATAATTTTGGATTACAAGCTTGTATACGAAAGGTATTAAGGGCCTTTGATTATTAACATGTCATGTTATTAACAGATTCGGTATTGGTAGCAGTAGCATAAACATCCTAGATATTTTACATTATTGACTAGCGACCCGCTCTGGCTTCGCTCGGGTGCAATGCTGATACTAAATACACAACAGAAAAACCGTAAACCGTGCCGTATAGATCTTTATTAAATGAACAATGTATTTAAGGTATTTAATTGGATAAGGAATAATGCTGTATTGGTTAAAATCGCATCGAAAATTAGCCTAGTGGGATATCCATAAGAGATAGACATATACCATTGCGGAGTTTTCTGTAGACCTTTTCAATGTATACAATACTTAGTACATTATTTTGATAAATGTCTTAGGGTTCAGCCTGCATTTGCAATGTAAGCGGAAAAAAAAAATATTTACGACATCACATTACCAACCACAAAAATAACAGTATTTCTCCACTATTTAATGGGTGTTATTATACCTATAAAGCTTCCTCTTCAATCACTCAATCTATTTAAAAATCCGCATCAAAATCCGTTGCGTAGTTTTGAAGATTTAAGCATACATAGGGATATAGGGACAGGGTTGTTTTATATTATGTAGTGATGGTATCATTGACCTCGTATGTAAATTCTATATATTTATTTTAGAAGACGAGCCTAAGACTCTTCATGCTTATTCGCAGTTGTCACACTGTGCCAGCGTTGACTGTGTCACCGTCGAATTCATTTTGATGAAACCAGTCAAAACTAAACCATCACTGTTGTTCCGGTTTCTATTGATAAAACACGCAGCGTGACTCCTCAGCGAATCGTAGTAACTGATTTATATTATTGAGTGACTTTAGTCAACATGTTTACTGGCATCCGCCTTTTATTTCTAATTATGTCTTTCGAAGGTAATTCGCTTTGCATCTGACTTTTAAATTTTTGTAGAAATTTGTTGTAACGATAATTATAAGTTTGTTTATAATTGGCTTAAATTTGACGTTTAATTTTAGTGTTAACTTTGATCGAACGAGTGTATGCGTGGGAAGTGAATAATGTTACAAGATTTAAACGGGTGAGTTTATTAATTTGACATTAAATATCCTAAATAAATATTATCAATATAAGATTCTTGAATGAAATACACAAAGCAGTAGTATTTAAATCGTATCATACTACTGTATGCATTCCTGATTTTTTATTATACACCGCACCCACACCCTCACTTGGCTACTTATATTGTCTCATCCCTTCACACAATCGACACACAAACATAAACAGATACTAACACACGCACTATATACAAATGAATAATGATAGTTTCAATTCAACTTTTTATAATTACACTGGTTTTATTTTTTATACTACATTTTTTTTTGTTTATATAGTTTAATAATTTATTTTCAAATCTAGAAATTTTTTTGAAATATTGTTTAATTAACATATCCGTAGTGATAAACACACACGTGGGTTTCAAAATACAGGCTTTTGTCTAGTTTGAGCATTAAATAACAACCACCAATCTATTTGGTGTCTCGTTTAGTAATAATTTATAATTACACAAAAATGAAAATGCAATAAAAATAATATGTATAGTTCTTAGATTTCAAAAAGATACGAAGGTTGTATTAACAAATGAGAAACGCAATTTCATGGATTGTTTGTTTTGTTTTTTTTTGTAACTCCACAATACATCAAGTATTATTGTTTAACAATAATTAACTACGATATCTGCAAATGTTAATTTGATAAACTTTGTTATTGGCTATGTATATTTTTAAATAAAGGTTTATAAACAAATGTATATACTATTTAGATTGCTTGGTGAAGAAATAAATAAATAAAGTGAAAAGACTTATTATATATATGTTAGACCTACTTATGCATTATCTTGCACTAGACGACAATTGGTGTGTATGTGTATATGTAGTATATATGTAGTAGTGTATGTATATATGTAGTATGTGCGACCCAGCAGGAAACACCTCTAAAATAATACCTCTAAATATATACCTCGTATGACAGCAAAACCATATACAGAAATAAGTTAGTTATGTTATTAATTAACAAACTCGTTAAATTAACCGATTAATCTAATCACAATACCTACCCCTACACCCCTAAAGTTGGTTATGAAAAGTAGTAAAGTAACCCAAGATAGTTGCAAACTACTAAATTAAAATAACTATTAACTATTTCTCAATAAGGATATTTCGTAGGTATACTCGTAAATTAACGAGTTTTTCTAGTCGGTACATATATGACGTTATGTTTGTCACATTTCATAGATTAAAAACAGTGTTTTTATATTTTTTTGTAGTTTATTTACTTTTTCGTTACTCTTTTGCCATATTGTCAGTTTTATTTGAGGCAGGCGCAACATGTCTTCCTCTTTCACTCTCTTCTATCATTCGCTATTTCGACACTCACTCCCTTTTTCAACATATCATCATTCACACAGTCTTTCCATCTTTTTCTTTTATCTTTCTTCGGTCTTCCTCTCCCTACACACCCATTTTCATGTCCATAACTTCCCTAGCAACATGATCGACTTCTTAATACATGACCATACCAGAAAAATCTCATTTCCCTCAATTTTTCAACATTACGACCTACTTTTAGACTTCCCCTCATAATGTACAAATATGTGTAATACGCCTATTTTGCATTCATTATAGATTTTGCTTGTTTGTGTTATGGATTACCAAAACACTGCTTAATATGTATGTTTAAGAACATTAAATAGGATTGTGGAAAGATTGTCTCGAGTCGAAACGTAAAGTTAATTTTGATTCATCTTAGAACAAAAGTGCTATCTGTATTCTATTATGCTAATATTGTTTTTATTGGCGGTCAAAAATAATAAATAAACAGATAAATAAATAAATGGTTCTTACACTCACACTACCTAGACCAAAGTAAGCTCAGTAAGTCTTGTGTTATGGGAACTAGGGTAACCGATAGACATACATTTTAAAGATAGAAATATATATTAACCACAATGACAACAACAACGAAAAATAATCGCATTCATCACATAATAGTTGCCCTCACCGAGACTCGTACCTGGGACTTTATAGATGACTTAACTATGCAAGTCATCAAATTAATTATTGTTGCCAAATTCTCTCGTTACAAAAATAAATATACCAATATTATTATACCTGTACTGTGCTCTCTCTTGTTTTTTTCTGGGTGTTTTTCTTAAAAACTATTTGCTCTTCTGTCTGTACCAAGCTGCCTCGTCTCAATCTGAATCCAATAATCTTCGCTATACTTTGCATCTTAGGTGAGCTTAGAAAAAAAATATTTAATGTTTGTCTGTCTATCAAAATTTAACGATGTTATATGAGGGTCCTTTTTTCTGAGGGGAAATGCTCCTTATGCACCGTGGCACTGCGCTGGCAAGGCTCGGCCGTGTGTGGGGCTCTAAGGTCTGAGTGCGCTTTCGCGATTCTATCGCTGTTATATGAGGGTCCTATATCTCCCATAGTCATTCATTTATTGAGGTATCTAGATGAATTACACTTCCATTGTCGTACTTATTACATTTATCATTAGATGAGATAAAATACGAAATCATCTTTCACAATTTGACACAACGAAATTTGTTTACAATTTCGCAAATAAAAGTTACATTCCAAATACAGAGCTTGCCGCAGTGTCCAGTTCTATAAATAACAACACAAGTTAAAGTAAACCTTAATATTTCCACTTAGATGCAAAATATTCAAAAATATGAATGGAATATTGCCAAAGATGAAATTGGAAACATTGCGCAGTGTTATCATGTAAATTAGTGCGTAAAAACAAGATGTCATATTGAACCAGTATTTTTTAGCGACCACGCCTTTTTTATACACTAGCAGCGTTAAACACCGTGGTAAAAACTTTGTCACATAATGGTTCAATAGTATTAGTAACCCTGAATTTTAAACTGAAGTCCTAACCTAAAGTCAGTATTTATATTCAATTACAACTTAATGTCCAATTCCATACACATCAATATCAAATAGAAACAAATAGTCATAAGAGAATAATAACATCTTTATTGTTTACAAAAGTCAAATTTTTTATGAAGTCGTGGATTCTATCTAGCCAAGCAATCAGCAGCCACTCCCATAATTGCCACAAACATTCTTTAAACATTGTATAAAACAAGATAAAAGTTAATAAATACGTTACAACCAAACAAATATGTTACAACCAACTCCTTTTCAAAAAAGAAAAAAAATATAAATTGAAATAATATAAATATATAATTTAAAACACCAATAGAAAATATATTTTTCAATATGAATATTATATATATATATATATATATATATTATATATATATATTATATATATATATATATATATATATATATATATATATATAATATATATATATATATATATATATATATATATATATGTATATATATAAATATTGTAATGTGTGTGTAAATGATACTGTAAAAACTGTTTGAGTTGTATATGTACGATTATTCTTTTTATAATATATACCTATAATTGTATATTAATTCTATTGATGAATATACCGATAGAGGGAAGAGAGTTCTAAATTCCCTGTGCTCGTTAGGACAATCGCATCCTTTTTAAAGCGCGTGCTATTCAAAGATATTATATACATATTGGTCTTCACTATCTACTTTTATTATGTAGCTCACTTTGCTAACCAATTAAATTGAGGTTCAAAATATGAAGGCAATCTTTCTAGACATCTGAAAGAACTAGAAATTGAAGAATGAATTGAACATATGACGTCTTTATTTAATTGACACTTTATGGTTTGATAGTGACCACAACTGAACTGGAAAAAATGTATCCCCAGGGGTAGACCGCTAGCTTCATTGCTATTGTTACGAGCTGGGGTCAGTAAATTAAACGGCGGTCTACCAAAACACTGAACTTTTATTAATTAGTACACTAACTTCACTGAAAGCACTGAAAGTCGCTTCTTAGTTCTCCAATATCACTTAGATGTTTTCGCACTGTATCGCAAAACAATACTCTTCCCGGCGGCCGGACACAGCCTTATATAGTCCCCTAAGATACTTGCCACTCTTTCCAGAACATTCGCGGACACACTCGATTGTGTAGTCCAATACGTCGCGCGTTCGAGACGTTTCGAGTATAACTGTCTCGATACTCGAATATTCTCGATACACAATACTCGAATATTCCCGTACTATCTTTCTCGAATATTCTGTGTTTGTCTATCTCTTTCTAATGATGTTTTCTCATTCTAATACTTCTCGAATGTTCTAACTATCTCTGTCTCTTTCTACTATTGCTATCTCTTTCACTCCTATTGAAATTTATGTCCTTTTACTGAAGTAGGCTTAATGGCTCATAAGGGGTCCTGAAAACGCCTGAAAACGGGTTTTCAGGTTATTGCGGCATTGGATAGAGGGTAGCCTGAAACGTACGGAAAACATGTTTCAGGCGCCTGAAAACTACTGTAACTTGGGTGTAATTTAGATTTTTTAGTATGTGAAAGAGCTACTTCTGAAACGGCCTGAAACGACGTTTCAGCCTGCTGAAAACGTTTCTAAGTCACAAAAAATCACTTTTGAAGTTTTACTAAGCCACCGGCGTAACACTATCTTTGAGATAGTGGTGCTAGTGTTTTCCACGGCCAATCAACTGGGAAATTTTAGTAAAGGCTATATTCTACCAATAGGTAATATTGATGCATACTATTAGGGGAACAAATATTGACATTGAATGACGTCATAAGTTAGTTTATCCCATAAAATTTCCTACTACATGCCTCTTTCCCATGATGGTTGACAGAGATTACAATTTTCCACTTGCTACGATCCAAATATACGTCCCTAGATATCTTGACTTTCATTAATATTCTTTCAGTATTCTTGACTTGGCCTTCTTTCAAGATGTCACCCATTTAGTTACCGAGCAGGTTCGTCTAAATCAGAGGTCCCCAAACTTTTTTGTGTCGTAGACCCTTTGCCATGCTTTGTCTGTTTTAGGTAGACTTACCTCATGTCGAATGCCTACATTCTATAACTTACAAAATTTTATAACCATATACAATTTCTTTTTTACTTCATAGCTAGTTTTATAAATAATGTTTTGGTCTTCTATTAGAAGGTAGTATGTCTACGCCCACCCTTACCTAGCTGGACGAGCGAGGGGTCAACACGGGGAGCGGGACGAGGCCAACAATCATCTGAGACTACTACAACTTGTCTTTTTACACGGCAACAACCAAGCGCCGCTAAACATATATTTTAATCATTAAATAAATTCCATTTGTACTATATACCTTGTAAAGCTGATTATAATTATATTAAAAATCATCACGTCTATTTATTGAAGAGCACTGAATTACCAAACATAGTATAATGCAAGTAAATAGGTGCTATCAGTTGAGATCCATTATCGTGGATCCCCATTTTTATTTCATGGATTTCTTTGTTGACATAGACCCCTTTCCGGTTCTCATAGACCCTAGGGGAATCACTGGTCTAAGTCGTCTTCGCCCATTGGCCTTATAAATAGGTATATAATACATACATAGCTTCATGCCTCTTTCTCATGGGTAAATAGGTCATTAGCTTCCACGAAGTTCATTATTACTTTCATGCACGCTCGTCGGTTAAGGGTATTCGTGACCTGGTCTTCTTTCAAAGTATCATCTATTTAATCCAAGTGTGTTCGTCTAAGTCGTCTACGACCAACTGGCTCATTTATATTTGCCTTATAAATCTTTCGTCAGTCGTCTTTTGTCCATCTTTTTTACGAGTCCAAATCATTTAAGCATTCTTTCTTGATTTTTGTCACTATATCTTCACATCCCAAATTTCTCTTACTATTGCTATATTTATATATTTTGCTTTTATCCTTCTTTTGCCACACCCAGCATTCATTCCCATACGTAAACGTAGGGACCGTCTGCGACCATATTGATAAGATCTGACTGTCAATAAAACCATGTGTAGCCTCATTCACTTTGTTCCCTGCTATTAGTCTTCTTTCAATGTCAGACTCATACTTACCAACTCGTCATTAACATACTTGTAAACATAGATCTTAAATATAACAATTTTTTCAATTGCTCTAAGCAATTCCCGCTCTTACATCTTTTCATTCTTTTTACAATTTGATTATAATATTTTGTGTTTTACAGCAGGAAGAAAGATGGATTTGGAGCTCTGATGCTGAAGCGGAAACCAACGTGAGTAATCATCATCATCATCATCATCAATCATTTCAGTCAGTGGACACGCTCACTCCCCCAAGGATCTGTCGGTCGGTCCTGCCTTTTTGCGGTCCTCGCCAAAATGTAAGTAGTATAAAGAAACGAAAGTTTTTGAAGTCTAGCAATTTTCCTTATAACCTTATAAGGAGACTTAGAAGTCTCCGAAAAGGCACATGAGTAAAGTTTCTTTACTCATGTGCTATAGGCGCAGTCTGCTTGATCGAATCAGAAACTAATAATAGAAAAAAAAAAACCTGTCAAGTGTGAGTCGGACTCGCGCAACTAAAAACACCAAAAAATTATTTTTTGTGATATAACTACAAATTTACGTTTTCGGAGTTTTTCCTTCACTTGTGTTACATGAC
This sequence comes from Scirpophaga incertulas, assembly GCA_036419045.1. Taxonomy (NCBI): domain Eukaryota; kingdom Metazoa; phylum Arthropoda; class Insecta; order Lepidoptera; family Crambidae; genus Scirpophaga; species Scirpophaga incertulas. The sequence goes on from CM071628.1 coordinate 22,818,158, forward strand.
ATTGGCTTCTTGTCAAATTTCATGAATCTAGGTCAACGGAAAGTAACCTATAGGTTTTGATTCCCTTGCAAATGTCAAATTATGCAATATAAATGGATCATAAACGGCCATATCTTTTATTCGTTGACAGACGGACGAACGGACGGACGGACAAGAAAGTGATCCTATAAGGTTCCGTTTTTACCTTTGGAGGTACGAAACCCTAAAAAGTGACTAATATAGATACTAAAGGTTTGCAACTCTAATGCTTTTCTTTCATTCTATCTTTCAATTATATCTTTGGCAGGACGGAAAGATTCTTGTAGAAAAATATCGCGTTTTTGCAGTAACCGGCGTTTATATTTACGAACCATGTAGATCCATTAGAGGTCATGCCTTTTTTTTTGTTCCCCTGAGGAAAATGCATTAAATTGCATACTCCGGCTGTGGCGAGCTGGCAATTATGTGGGGCTCTCCTCCCCAGAAGGGGGAGGCCTACCCACTAAAAACCTCAGTGATGGCCTTCCTCAGGCATGTAGGGAGCCTCCGGAAACGCCAAGCTTCTCCGCTCCCCTGCCGATACAGGGGAGCCCTCCTCGGGGGACTCTACAATACCTCCCCCGATCTCCTCCACCGACGACGCCCCCCGGAAACGGGAGGGGCGTGGTCCCTCCTGGGTCGCCGTATCCGCGGGTGTGACTTCTTCACGCCCGCCGGCGACCCGCGGCGGTCGTGCCGCAGCTGTGCTACCGAGCCGCCTTCTTCGAGCGACTATCTCCCGACCCCGCTCGGCGGCTTCCTTCTGGAGCATCACTGCTTCACAAAAGGAGACCACAGCCAGCATTGCCGCAATCAATGCCGGCGGAGACAGATCTCGCCCGATCTCTGCGACCAAGATCGGCGCCCGGAGGCCCACGCGGGGCATTCCGCCAGCGTGTGCTGGGTCGAGTCGAAGTTGGATGCGCAGTGGTGGCATCGTGTCGTACTCATCGAAACAACCATGCCCGGTGAGTATCTGAGTCAATCGGTAGGTGACCTCCTCCTTCCCGCGGAGCAAGCTTCGAGGTGCGGGAGTATGTCACCGACGGTCCGCTGGCGCGCGCATCCAAACTCGAGCTGCGCTGGCGTGCGCACAGCCGTGGCCGACACAATATGTCGGTGCCACTTCTGCCACTTCCTGCATGGGTTCCGGGGCGCATGGGGGCACATGTACGCCAAGTCGCCGTCTTGTACGTCGCCGCGTACATGTCGGCCAGGATGTCGAATGCGGGGTAGCGTCCCAGAACCGTCACCGCCTCGTACGAGATGGTACGGTAGCCTCGTATGATCCGTATGGTCATTATCCGCTGCAGGCTCCGTAGCAGAACTCTGCAGCGGGGGGACCTCGCGCAGTCTCGCGACTACACGGGGACCCCATACATGGTCACGGGTCTCTCGAGATTGGGCAGAAAGCAATGCAACGCGTCCGCCACCCTTTTGACTCGGGGGAACAAGCATTAGAGGTCATGCCTACTATTTCAAAAGCTTTACCGAGCAGGCCGCTACACCTCGCGCCAGGAATAATATAGTTGCACCCTGTCAATCGTATTTTATATAAAAACGGTCTAACGGTAAATCATTTGTCAGAATCCTTGAAGGGTTTCCAAGGCAGAAAATATTTTTTTTAAACATAGCCTTACACTAGGAATTTTATCCTTTGTCGTGGGTGCAAACATAGAAATCTCACATGCACAAACATCCAGACCGGATTCTAAAAAAAACAACAATTTGTAGGTCATACAAAATATCTGTCCCGTGCGGGAATACAACCGCGACCCGTTGCGTAGAAGCAGATTACTCGACCACTGCGCTAAACGTGTCGTCGAATTGTATGTTATTTTAATTAATATAACTGTTTATAACTTAAAATACTATTTTGAAAAAAAAATATAATTAAATTCAACACAATATGTTTTAATAGAAGCTTCGTATAATTTAACTTGATGTGACATAGTCTAACTTATATTATAATTTAATATGATTTAAATATACATAATTTAATTAATTAAAGTACAATTTAATGTAGTATAAAGTTAATATCGGATAGCATTTATTATTATATAGATTTTATGTAATTTACAATTAATTTATTGGATGGTATCATGTGGCGTATGTATATAAATACAAAATAATTAGTGTAAAGAATTAGATATTTTAAATAAAAGCTACATACACAACTAAACTAGTATTTTTATCATACTAGTCTGTTCTGTTTTTGCAAGAATTATTAATAGATTAAATGTAAACACATCCAGAGATAATTTTATTATTGAAACCAAACACTTGAACAATAATTAGGCGTCACACAAAAACCGCGACCGTCATACTTGACAAGCAAAAACGGTTTTATACTTACACGAGCTAACGAGCTATTAAGCAAATTACCGCATTGTATTAGTTAATTGTATTTACGTAGAAAAAAGTCGTTTTTTAAGTTGGTTTATATTATGTATAATTAAATTAATAATTATTATTATTCATACACATGACTTAGATACACAAAAGGACATGGACAGAAAGTGGGCCTCAATCATGTGCAGAGACAAAAGATATATCAATCGGTAGGTAATTTTATGTTCATCAATTTACAATTTATTATATTTTTTTTAAATCCCCCGTTTTTCTGTAAATGATGTTTGAAAGTACCTAGATATTCAAGTAAACACATCCCAAAACGTGGTTAAAATGTTTTAATTAAGTATATAAAATACTAATTTATTTAAATCTTATTGAAAAATGGTTATATAGTTAACAAAAGAAATGTAATTTAGTAATTATAAATTCATGAAGTTCTAGACATGTTGTGTTACTGACCCCCCTGAATGTAATAGTCTGTGTGGCCAATGATGACACTCGCCCGCTGTCAATGCGACATTGATAGCATGTCTTGCGCAAATTAATAAAAAGAAAAAAAACCTTAAAAAAGAAAGATCAACTTGCTAGTATTAAATAATTTAAATTATTAATTACAAAAAAACGGGAGACATTTAAAGTCTAATCTTTATCCAGATGATCTACAATAATTTATACTCTTCACTGGTAAAGTTTCGTCGCTGCACATTACTCAGGCCCACCTTCCATACAAATTTTGACCATCACCTTTGTATAAATACTAATAACAGTAGAAATGACAACTACCTCCGCACTGGTCACAACTGTGTTGTGGTAGCATAGTATTACTGGTCAGTTTACTGGACAGTAAACATGTCTAGTTAAATTTAACAACATAGCATATACTTATAAACAGAGTCATCAATTAGAAGCTGGCCTCAGATAAATAGTCTGAACAATTTTAAACAAATTGACATTTTGAAACGTTACAATTTTAAACATTTATGTTTACTTATATAATATATATTAGTCTAAATTAGTAAACATAAATGTTGATTCGTAATTACTTTTTTGCAGCACATAGACAATAGAGTAACAGAGGAGCCAAACCCGTGCATCCCTGTAGTCTGGCCAGCAGCGCCAGACTTCAAAGCGCCAGGCCGACGAATCAGTCAAGTGAGTTAGTATCGTAATAAATATGCCTCAATTTTATTCAATTTCAAAATTTTGCACATTAATTTTCTTCACTTATTCATTTGTAAACTTGCATACTGGTCTCTGAATAAACGCATTTTATACTACAGCATAAAATATCGCAATTTATTCGAAAAACAACTACTTCCACATCATTCATCAGTAACAGTATGACTAGCTTACTCGGTAATCGTTGTCTTGTCATATAAATTATCGAGCGGGATGAAACATATTTAAATTACTAAAATGATATAATAAATAAATAAAAAATATGTTAGAGAGTAGATACATCTTAGGGTACGAAAAATAGTAGCTGATTCTCAGACCTACTGAATATTCATATAAAATTTATTCATATTAATTTAAAAGATATGATAACCGCCATTTTGAAATTTATCATTTGTATTTTGACAGTTCTGAGTTATACATCCTCTATTGTGAACTTGTTTCGGTGGTCATGCAACGGGGGCTGATTATCGTTTAGATTTTAATATCGTGTTAATTAATTACATTTAAAAGGTAATTTCATTTGAAATCTAAAAAAAAATTAAGTGTTTACAATTAATAATTCCTTTATTTCCCTCCTTACACTCGCGAGACTGTCATTAGGTTATTAGTTGCATAAACTTTTATTTGTTTCAGAATGCTACGAGTATATGTGGGCTATAAAAGTTATAACATCAGAGGCTAAACGTCTTCAAGATTGTAAGTATGATATTTTTATTTATGAGGAATTTGAATTAGCATTTTACTAACCACATTTATTAAAAACCCAAACTTTTTGAAACTTGAAAACAAATGTCAATAGACATTAAACTAATTAGTAATATAGATACATTTTCAATATTGTTCTTTTTTTTAATTTAAATTAATGAATTCTTAGATTTTAGAAAGTAATAAAAAGAATTGCTAAATAAATTTATTTTATAAGTCTTAAATTGAAAAAATGTAAGCTGTAAAATTTAATAAATACTATTAATATAAAATAATGTTAAATTATTTAGTGAGCCACGACAGTTTGAGTCATATGAGGAAGACCTAAGGCTTAGGCTGAGTTTGTGGGATGCCGTCTCCCACTTCTGCCATGAAGTGATGGAGGCGAAGGAGAGGCTCTAGCGAGAACGTGAGTTTGATCCACTCGCAAGCGCGAGGAGGAGTCGGAGGGCAGGGCGGCGACGGAGGGGCTACAATGCCCTGATTCCGCCGTCCTAGTGTCCAGTTTTAGTGGATAGTCGCGGCTGGCGTGGAGTCCCACACGTCCTTGTCCCCTACCCAGAGGTTCGGTAGGTTTCATTAGTCGAGCTACCTTGATCGGCTTGTAGCATTATTACTGTGGCACTTGATTGTGGTGGTATCAATGAGGATTCTCAGCCTCTTTTCTGGGAAGGGGCAATAATAAAAAAATAAAGTCCCGATCAAAGTGGAACGAGAATTCTGTTGCTTCGCACGTTTTATCTGAAATGCTATCATCAGGCGAAGTGAAATTAAGTGCTCACTCCATCGTAATAAACAAACAGTTTATAAATATAATTATATATTATTTTATAATGGCGTAAAATTTATGAACATAAAAATTTTTACAGGTTCAGATCATCTTTTGGACATAATAGGAGGAAGAGATGCCTTACCACTAGAATTTCCGCATATGGTAGGTAGTTGTTCTTTGGTGAAAAATATACTAAATTTTCAAAGAAATTTAAAGTCACATTAATTTATTCTAGAATTAAGTTTTTAGCTTCACTACTATTACATAAACGATTTGCGCTCTTTTTTCATACTCACTGTTATCATAGTTGTTCGAATTACTCTTTGAAACTACTTGTATGTAATACTTGTAGGCAGGTATAGGTTGGAAGACTGTGTCAGGCGAATGGAACTTCAAGTGCGGAGGTTCCCTGATCAGTAGCAAGTTCGTTGTGACCGCTGCTCATTGCTCGATGGCCTCCGACAGGGACACCAGTATTATTGACGTGACACCCAAGATTGTGAGACTCGGATACAATAAGATTTCGGAGAGGGTAAGTTTAAGAAAAAATGTCTTTTTTAGCACTCACAAAAGTGAATGTCTTAAAGCAATTGAAGACTTAAAACTTACATAAAGAGAGATAAAGTAAAGCTTATAATGTAAACATAAATAGAAAGAAATTAAATAACTAAAAATTAATTATACAAAACAAAAAACAATAAGTGCACATTTCAACCATGCGTGTGCTTCTCCAAACATTGCCAGAACAGTCGCTATTAAAGCATAACGATTGGCTCAAAGCCACATTTTGGTATAGTGAATACTTCAAACAGAAGTTTGTTTCCGTTGTAAAGCTTCGTTATAATGGCTTTGAAAATGAAGATCCACTCCTTTTTAACGACAAGGAGGAAGAAGTCATTTCAAATCTTTGCAGTGTAATTTGAAACACCTTTATAATGCGGTTTTGTGCTATAATGCGGATTCGTATGCCATTCTGTATATTGTTTTCGTTAATATCTTACACAAATACAAAATTGAAGAATTTATTTCGATTTAATAAATAAATAAATAAATATTTCTTACACTTACAGCAATTAGCCTAGCCCAAAGTAAGCTCTAAAGGCTTTTGTAATGGGGTCTAGGGTAACGGATATAGATACAAATATAATTAATAGTAATATATATTAACAACCATGACTAAGGTACAAATGCATGCACACAAATTCACACTGGGATTCGAACCCAGGACCTCAGAGATGGCGACATCTTGAAACCGGCCACGGAGGACGTCGATTTAAAAATTGAATTGAAAATCTACTAAGAATACAATACAAAGACAATACAACAATTTCATTCAAATTGGTTCAGAAGGTTTTATGTGGTAATGTCCCATGCAGTTACATTTACATGTAAATGTTTCTTGAGATGTCTTGTATCTGTATACATTATTGTCACTATTCACATCAGACGGATTTTGCATCCATATGATGCTTAGCATAATACGTTTTACTATCACGCGATATTGAAATTCTTATATTTATTTAATGATAACGATTAATTTCAGAGTTCCAACGGTCAAGATGCAAAAATAATGAAAGTCATCACTCACCCAAAGTATGAGCCTCCGAAGAAGTACAATGACATTGCGCTTATCGAACTTGAGAAAGAAGTGAGGTTCACCATGTACGTCCAGCCAGCGTGTCTGATCGTTGGACCTGATGACGTTCTTGTTGGTCAGAAAGCTATGCTTACTGGCTGGGGAGTGACAGATGCAGGTACAATGTAAAACCATAATGCCCGAATGATGCTTCTCCGTCTATATGTATGTATTTATTTATTAAAAGCATGTATAGCATTGTTATTATGTATTTGTTATTTTATAAGTAATGTATTATTAAAGTATAACAAAAGCAGCACATAAAGCTTTCCCGCAAATTTCTTTCAAAACTTCAGTTGTAGATTATTAGAGATAAGTCCATTGTACATATCCTTTCTTGTATATAATGTCTAATTGTGCAATAAAGTGTTCTAATATAAAATTCGTAAACTAAAGAAATTGGTATGGATCAGAACCAGGATCGCTTGATTAGAGGGTCAGTGCTCAGACAACACTGACATTCGCACTGTCAATTACTTTGGTATTGCAAATAATACACATACATTTTGGTATTGCAAATAATTAACAGGCTTACAACGTTCAGTATAGTATACACAGTAATGCGTCAGATTTTATACATTGGTCTTAAGACTCATTCCAAATTACTCATCTCGTTACAGTAATTTCATCTCTCTGCTAGAATTCGCGTTCTCTCTTTCTTAGTTGTTCTCTCTTCGTTAGGTAGGTCTTTCTTCTCCATTTATTGGTAGCATCACAATAACTACTGCGTTCCAGTTGCAATCAGGATCAGTAGAGCAAGCATAATCAATTTATGGTATTTTGATGATAGATAAACTTTCAGTTTTTAGATTTTTTAATCATAATTTACTATTATCTCATTAGGACTATAAATAATTCGAAATGATTTATTAAGTTTACTTTTAGTGTAAAAGATGATTGTTAATTCGACACATATAAAATAAAAAAGTAATACTGGAGGGACACTATACAGATTTATTGCTATCCTTATTGCTATCAAATTTTAAAATAACATTAATAGATGAGTTATATTGCTGTTTTACTCGTATTAATAACTAGCGGACCCGATAGACTTGGTCCTTTTTTTTTTTATTCCCCCTGAGGAAAATGCATTAAGTTGCATACACCGGCTGTGGCGAGCCGGCGGTTATGTGGGGCTCTCCTCCCCAGAAAGGGGAGGCCTACCCACTAAAAACCTCAGGAATGGCCTTCCTCAGGCATGTAGGGAGCCCCCAGGAACACCAAGCTACTTCCAGGAACCCCCAGCCTCCGCTCCCCCGCCGATACAGGGAACCCTCCTCGGGGGAGGCTACAATACTTTCCCCCACACAGTGTTCACAGTGGCCACAGACAGGACCACTGTCCTGTCTGTGACAACTTAACATCAGGGGGTACTCTGTTTGTATATCAATATATCAAAAAGCTTTAAAAAAGCACTCTTTCAGCGGATCCCACCACGTCTCCTGAGCTCCAGGTAGCAGAGATAAGCGTGTTGGACTCTCGGCTATGCGACCGGCTGTATCGCAGGTCTTGCAGCAGACATTGGTGTGGAATGGCGGAGAATCAGCTTTGTGCAGGGGTTTTGGACGGAGGAGTTGATGCTTGTCAGGTGAACAAACAATCTCCACAAAACTAATTTTTGCCAAACTATAGGGTAACTTCATATATACTACTATACTTCATACCACCTAAAGATAAGTTCAGCTAATAGCAATAATATAAGTGAGTCCATGGTCTTTTTAAAAGATAGATTTAAATGCCTAATTAAATCCGCATAACCTTTTGTCGTAATTTTACATTTGTATGTAATAGGAACTACAATTTTCAAACGTTTACGTTAAAAACGTTTCTTTTTTTACTAGGGAGACTCCGGAGGTCCTCTTCAACTCAAATTCAATTTGCCAAGGAGCAACGGGGAAAATATATACAGGCTGATCGGAGTTACGTCATTTGGTATCGGTTGCGCCCTTCCTAACTACCCAGGCATCTATACAAGGATATCTAGCTTCTTAGACTGGATTGAACCGATCGTGTGGAAATAGTTATAGAATTGTTTTATGAATAAATTTTAAGTATATTTGTAATTGACAATTCGCATGTATTGTTTCATTACTAACCTTTAATAAATGCTAATATTACGAGCTGCGTACTGAGTTTAAAATGTGTATATATGGATATTGGCAATAAAGTTATCGTCTACAAATCATACACTAATGTTTTCTGGGCAGACAAGAAAATGGTAGTGTTTAATGAAAGTGCTTTGTAACAGGTTAATTATCCGCATCCAGACTCATAGTCTGGGTTTCATATGGCTGAAAGTCTGGAATGAAGTGCTCGGTCTTTGCCATTAGACATTCATTTTCTATTAAGTACTTGTGTAAATTCATGACCAGTTTCTTGAACATTGTCTTTTGCGAATCGTACCTGATGATGGTTAGTCATCAGGCGTATGTAGGACTCTTGCCGTAGAGCACACCCACTAAAGCATCCCGATGTCCATCTTGTCCTTAGTAAGGACGATCCAGCGACTGTGGAACCCAACTTCTCCGGATCGCCTTATGACGACCCGACTAGTTACAGCTGGGTCTAAACACCTATCGGGGATTATTATGGACATAGCAGTAATCCCCAGACAGTGGGGGCGGCTGTATTTGCACGCATCGGGAGCCATCCTAGCGCGCAGCCCACACCCAGAGAGTGCATGAAAGGTGGGCAGCGTAGGCCCGTGTTCTATATAGGTTAAGGGTAATAATCCAGCGTAGTATGGCCATCTCTCCTCGTAATATTATGTAGAGGCATGAAACGGCATAGAAGAGTTTTTAATAATGTGAAACCGATTATTATTCTAGTGTGCTTTTCCAAGGAGGAAACAGCGGACTACATTTTACAACTTATGTAATAATAGGAAGAACCGTTACTTCACTGAGTTTTTTGATTAAGTAAAAAAGACCGATGTATTAAAGAATATTTACTAGTAATGTATGGTATTTTCCTAAGAACTTGTCGTTTTGTATAACAATTAAAATGTTTGCTTTTACCATACTATTGTCGTAAACATTGTAGATTGTGTTTGACACTAGTCAAACACATACATAACATAAAGAAATTTGTTTTGAGATGGTTTAAGCCATTAAAGTACATAATTCTGGCAACAAATATCGGCTTTATTTTAATTAAACTAATTGTGTAATTCAAGAGTAATCGAAAATTGCATCTTAGAATTAAAATTGAATGCAAATAAATAGTTTCTATAAGTTATAATTTCTTAATGAAGTTATAATTCTTATTAATTTATTTATCTTTTTAACAAGCAGACTGCCCGCCTGATGGTACGAGATAAGTGGTTACAGTCGCCTACATAGTTAGACGTGGTATTTGAGAGATTTTCTATAATCTGCAACCCTTACAAAATCACAATGTACGTTATCAATATGTGAAATAAGATGCAAAGCAGTACCCAATAATGTATCCTATCTTACTCTTCATACTGGAGCACAGCGTTGAACTATTTAGCAGCGGAAATAGGTAACAATGAGATACTCAGGCAGACGACTCTGCTATAGTCTCTCTCTGGTATTTATTTTATATATTAACCCCTAAATCAACAGCATATTTATAGTACAAAATTGACATGATAATTTAATACATATTTAAATGCTAATGACAGCGCAAAGATTACAATTACTATTCAAATGATCGATTCTCATGATAAATCTATGACATGCAATATGTTATGTATCGGGCGGGTACTTTGCCGTTGCTGATTCTTCAGTCACTTGAACACGTAAAGTAGAAACAAAAACAATTTATCCATACTAAACATACTAAAAGAAAAAAAAATCATTTGGGTTTGTTAATGTATGTGTGTATTTGCGTGTGCGTGAGTCTGATTAAGTTAGATGTACGATCTATTTTTCGTTTTCATAAGTAAAACAAATGAAAAAAAAAACAAAATGGCAATTTCATATGTAAAACAAATTCAAAGAAAATATCTATTATGTCGCTTTATAAGACACGATCCTTCATAAAGCGTGCGCGGGGATACATAAGACAAAGGCGGGTGGCATACGCCCCCCTTAAGCATATCTAGACCCGCGGTGTCGCAAGTCATTGACAGCTTGTTAATAGTTAGTTATTAATTAGTAGGAATTAAATTCAAATGTTATTTATCTAAATCACTTTGCTTTAATTGTTATTTACGTACATTATATTGCTGCTTGTATTATAATAACCATCTCATGATTTCCAAACAATGTTCTCGATCCAGTCGAGGAAACTAGAAACCCTCGTGTAGAGGCCAGGTAAATCCGGCAGAGCACACCCCTTTCCAAAGGAGATGACCCCGACCACATGGTATACTTGACCGGTGATGGTGGGTATCTTCATTTGCAACGGGCCGCCTGAATCGCCCTGAAATTAATGTAAATATCAAAGCAGTTACGGCTACGAGATCTTATCATAAATGATATTTTGGCTACAGGCCCTGAGCCCTTAGCCAGTAATATTCATGACATTTTTTTCGTTATTACGAAATATATCGGAATGATTCCGTTATGGGAATGATATCAAAAGGATTCCGATGGCGAATCGAACACGCATGACACATTGTCTAGGGGGGCCCGACCGGCGTAAACGGTACGCAGCGTTGCCAACTTAATAAATAGTCAAGTTTGTCGTGGGCTGTGGATTAACAGTGGTGGCGAGATAGTTATTATCAAGGTACTCTGTGGGTCAAGTTGGGTTAAGCATGATAATTTGTGTATATACTTATACATATTTTCATAACGAAATTTATATTTAAATAAATAAATATTTCTTACACTTATACAAATTAGCCTAGCCCAAAGTAAGCTCTATAAGGCTTGTGTTATGGAATCTAGGGTAACGGATAGACATACATATAAACTACTCAAAACAAAATAAGGCCCACCGCAACTTTGTCTCTTATCGTGTATAAAAATAACTCGTACACTTTTTGTTGGCAAAATGAGGTACTACCACTTCAAGCACACATGTTTATGAGTTCATAATGATGTTTAAAAAGTTAACTTTTTTATTAATTTTAAGTGGTTACATAAAAACAAACAAAGTGCTTAAATGACCCATTTTCTTGTTATTTTTTTCTCGTTTGTGTTCTCAGTCTTGGTTTAAGCACTACGTTGAATAAAGATTGTAACTGTGTTGTTTTGTTTCGGCATTATTCCCGCTTACGATGACTCGTTCTCGTCGTCATATGGATATGGAAACTGCGACAAGGGCGGTGGTTTTGCTTCAAGAGGGAGAACCGCAAGATCCGTTGCTATTCACCTTGGTGTTTCCAGGAGACAGGTAGTGTAGCTAGAAGATCTGGGTCAGAGAGAATTCGTGCCACAACTGCACATGAAGACCGCTACATCCGATTGACAGCGGGCCGGGACCGCACAATAACCGCCCGGACCTTGCAATTTCGACTAAGGCAATCCACTGGAACAGTTGTTAGTGATCAGACCATTCGGAACCGACTTCACGAGAATGGGCAACGTTCCAGGATGCGTGCTATCCGTTTAAAATTGACAAGGGCTCATCGGGCAGCATGTTTGAGATTTGCACATGAGCATTTCGACTGGACCATGGACAATTGGAGGACAGTACTCTTTACAGACGAGAGTAAGGTCAAGTTTATTAGCGATGACAGACGTGTACGTGTATGGAGAAGAGAAGGAGAACGTTTTACTAAACCGTGCATTCACAGAACAGATCGGTTTGGAAGTCCAAGTGTCATGATGTGGGGCGGCATAAGCTTGTTTGGCAAAACAGAGCTTTTTTTTTTGAGGAGGGGAAATGCGACCTTGTACACCCTGACACTGCGCTGGCAAGACGTGGCCATGTGTGGGGCTCTCCGGTCAAGAGGACCGGCCTACCCACTAAAACCCCCCCGAGTTCTCTGGGCCCATACGGGGCACATGGCGAGGTGCGCTCTCGCGATTCAACCGCCATGTGTCCCGGGGCCGGCTCGACCAAGAGTTGGTCAAGCCACCGCGAAAGGAGGGACTGTCCGAGAACTGGCAAAACAGAGCTGGTGATCCTGAACGATGGGACTATCACTGCGGCCAGTTATGTCGAGAATGTAATCCGACTTCACGTCATCCCATATTCACATACCGCATACCGCTCTTGTCACTCAGAGGGCGGTCTCTAATGCCGATATTTCAGTTTTGCCTTGGCCAGCGATAAGTCCTGATCTTAACCCAATCGAGCATCTATGGGATCAATTGAAAAGAAGTCTCAAAGAAACCCACACCCACGTCAATAATCAACAGGACCTTATAAACGCCCTAAAACTTTGTTGGGAACGAATACCTGACGAAAACATCACTCATTTGTTCGAGAGTGTTCCAGATAGATTCAGAGAGTGCATACGGAGTAGAGGAGGTCCTACTCGACACTAAAGACTAATTCCCGACAAGTTACTTTAAAAAGAAAACCATTGATGATTTTTTTAATTAACAGTACAATTAATGCTTAATTCTCCTAAATTGTCTATTTGTGTGTAACGTAATCAAATTAAACAATAGAAACGTTATTCTGTGTTTACTCAATGAATTAAATCCTAATTAAACCTAAACTAATCGTATAATCTATTAAATTTGTTAACATATAAATTATAGTACAAAATCATGGTGGGCCCTATTTTGTTATGAGTAGTTTATTATTCATATATAACTATTTTTATAGTAATATACAGGGTGTCCCAAAAACGACACGTCACAGTGACACTGGAGTTAGGCCAGCACAAGAGGCATCGAACAAGCCTAACATGACCTCAGTAAAAGTTGCTCGGTTTTCAAGATATTTCCAATTTAAACTTTTTCTAAATTTTCAAGTTTCTTAACATGTTCAGTGCTAGCATTATGTTAGATAGCCCTCAGGTTTCCATTTTTCTTTTGCACTCTTGTTGCGAATAGTTGCTTAAGATGATAGAAGTGTTATTTCGTTGACAACTTATGTAAAATGTGGAAAAATACTGGATTGAACTTGAAAAAAATTGAACAACGAAAAATAACTTTCAACTTTGATCACTTGCCGTGAAAAAAATTTCAAAGAAACTAAATGAGCAAATAACTTTAAAAACTTGCATGTGTTATGCCAATTCCAAAATGGTATAACACATGTATCTTATTGGTTTAATAAGTTTACAGTAAATGCTCGAACTGTCTCCCTTGAACTCTAATACATAAGTGACATCGCCTAATAAAATTACGGCTCAATGTTCTTAAGCTGATTTCTGATATGGTGCGAGCTGCATCGAATACACGTCGCCGTAACTCTTCTTCGGATCTTATTGGTTTCGCATAAACTTTGTCTTTTAGACAACCCAATAAAAGAAATCTAAGGGATTTAGATCCGGGGAACGCGGTGGCCATGAAATTGGCCCCTGTCGCCCAATCCATCTTTCGGGGAATGCGTTGCTTAGGTACTGACGTACTGGTAAGGCATAGTGTGCTGGGCAGCCATCTTGTTGGAACCACATCCTTCGTCTCAGCGCCAACGGAGTATCTTCCAATAATACAGGAAGGTTGTTTCGCAAATGTTCTAAATAATTTTGTCCATTCAGAACAGGCGGCAACTCGACGGTCCCAATATTTGACCGTTGAAAATTCCCGTCCACAGATTAATTTTAAATTGGTACTGTGATCGGTCTTCTCTTTTTTCATGTGGGTTGTCTAATTGCCAGCTATGGATGTTGTGCAAATTGATATACCCATCCCTTTTGCAGGCTGATTCGTCGCTCCATAACACTTCATTGAAGAAATTTGGATTTTCTCTCCATTTCTGAATCATTGTCCGGCAAAACTGGACACGCGCAGCGTAGTCCGCCGGAAGCAGTGTTTGGACGCGTTGGATATGGTAGGGATGGTATTTGTGGCGTTTTAAAATTCGATGTGCCGAAGATTTGGGAACACCAGTGCGGCGTTCAATAATTCGCACTGAAGTTCCTGGCTCCTCTCGTACTTGCTCTAACACCACGTTGTCGTCAACAGTCCGAGGTCTTCCTTCTGAGTGACTCACTCCAGGTAATCTGCCATCACGATAAGCGTTCACAACTCTTAAGATCACTTCGTAAGTCGTCGGATTACGGTTTGGATATCTTTCGGAGTATAATCTTGCAGCCAATCTTGCGTTGTACGAAACATTGCCTCGATTGGAAACCTGCCTGGTTTCGCCGTAAATCAAGTGCATGTCCGAGTAGTCACGGTGAGTGTATTGGGTACCACGATTTGCCATCGTTAATAAGACAGTTCCGTAAAGCAATATCAGTGTCCAACAGAGCGCCGAGTTGTCGTTCAAAACAGAAATCAGAGTCCAGAGAAAAGCCAAGTCGATTTAAATTAAGGAATACACGGAAAAAGGAACGCAGAGATTAACACGGTTGTCGTACGAAACGCAAGGTAACGAACTGTCGTAACAACTTGATTTGCAGTGCAGGGCCATAAGAATTAAAACTACAACCCCTCTTTCTTCTCCATTTCTTTGAAAAGATGATAACGACACGTACGTCAAAAACAAAGCTATTTGCTTACAATATCTAGCCGACAAAAGGGTAATAAACTATCCTTATCTTTCATTCTCATGCATTTGACAAACAAAAAAGCTAATAGATAACAATAACAATGCCTAATCGTTGCGCGTGACATTATTTTTTTACCTGCTAGCGGTAGCTTCCGGGGTTCCTAGTATTAGTGAAGCATTAAAAAATCGTATAATATTAAAATAAGACACATGTGTTATACCATTTTGGAATAAGCATAAGACATGCAAGTTTTTAACGTTATTTGCTCATTTAGTTTCTTTGAATTTTTTTTCACGGCAAGTGATCAAAGTTGAAAGTAATTTTTCGTTGTTCAATTTTTTCAAGTTCAATCCAGTATTTTTCCACATTTTACATTAGTTATCAACGAAATAACACTTCTATCATCTTAAGCAACTATTCGCAACAAGAGTACAAAAGAAAAATCGAAACCTGAGGGCTATCTAACGTAATGCTAGCACTGAACACGTTAAAAAACGTGAAAATTTTGAAAAAGTTTAAATTGACAATATCTTGAAAACCGAGCAACTTTTACTGAGGTCATGTTAGGCTTATTCGATGCCTCTTGTGCTGGCCTAACCCCAGTGTCACTGTGACGTGTCGTTTTTGGGACACCCTGTATATATTATATATATAGCACACACACATATATATATTTATATATATATATATATATATTATATATTTATATATATATATATATATATATATATTATTATTTTTTAAAACCCATAAATAAGGTACAATGCTCGCATTCATCACACAAACATCTGCCCCCACCGGGAATTGAATCCGGGGCCTCAGAGATGGCGACACATTGAAACCAACAACATTAATAGAGGTCGTTAATGATAATTAGATGCTTTTTGATATTAATATAACCCTAGATTATTCTGCGCACAGAGTATGGAAGACATGATTTTTATAGATTACCTGACATGCATCAACACCTCCAGATAGTTTTCCGGCACAAACTTGGCTGTCAGTCATACCACACCAGTGCCGGTTGCAGGATGGCTTTAGGAGCTCGTCACATTTCTTCGAATCCAAAATATCAACTACGGCTGCTTGAAGCTCTGGGGACCTTGTTCTTGCCACTGATGATAAAGTCTCCTGTTAGAAGGGCGTTTGAATGCTCTTGGTACTATGCTCTTGGTAATATCTTTATAAATTCCAGCTTATGTATTATTTTGATATATAAGCAATGTTATTGTAATGTTTCATAAATATCCATTCATACGTGGAATTCACAATCATTTATCCTTACAAACTTTCGCGGTAATAATATTAGTAGATTATCCGCTTGCTGTATGGACAAATGAGTGGACTGCATGCATTTTTACCTATGATTTATAGTTTCTAAATATTTGCGCAGAAATACAATTCTTTAAAACGTGTACCCCTTATCCCTTATAATATCAGTTATATGTTAGTAAAATACCTACTATTCTGATAAACTAACGGTTAAGTTGTCATAATAATTGAGACATCTGTCAAACGATTCGTTCGTTTGACATCTGTCAATCGATCCATTCGTTTGACGGATTTTCCAAACGTCAAATGTCGGAATAGCATTTTCAACACACGTTCTCATAACGGGGCTGTTTCATGCGTGTTTTTAATCTCAAAAACTAGGATATTGCACACTAGTGCGCAATTTCATTACGCACTAGTGTGCAATATTTATAACCCGATAAAATTCGGTTGTTCCCTGTTACAAGACGTTTTTATATAAGTACAATGCATTCTTAATTTAGTCTGGTAGCACTTTCTTTTTCTCGAACAAATGTATTCTAATGTTTAATAAATAGTTAATAGCTAAATTTACATTCAACAAACTTGCATTGAGGTGCAATAGTAATCAAAGATTCACTATAATTTTATTTAAATACATTATATTATCATATGCTGTTTTCTTGAATTTATAAAATTTTGGCTGAAAGATAATTTGACTCGTGCCTGTATGCCGATGCCGCCATTACGCTGAGCGGCGCGCGCATGCGCGATTGCGCGGTAAAAATGAAAGTTGGTTGTTGCCGTTCAAGAACATTATAGCGCTTTTATAACTTTTCTTCATTGATAAATTTGCATTTTATTAGCTTTTTTCCTCAACTTGTGTTGAAAAACGTCGTATGAAACTCGTGAGCATTGTTAATTGCATCCTCGGCTAAATTGTCGCGCTCACCTTACGGCTCGCGCGACCAATACCGCCTCGTATGCAATGAACAACTTTGCACACTAGTATCATAATGTACTATTGACGTATATTCTCAAGCTTTAATATTTGTTAATAGTCTTGTGTTAATAGTCTCCATTTTGAATAATGTTTGAATAAAATGTATTAAATATATTATATAATATATTATATAAATGTAGTTATTTCGGTCAATTGGTGTGATTTCATATATTCTAGACACCGTTCTCTGCTCTGATGTTGTTTGGCGAATATTTTGTTTGCATTGTTTCACATTTAAATCTACAGTCTACTCTACTACAATCTACTAATAAATCTACAGCAACTAACCTGGTGCCATTTGTGGAAACACTTACTATCGCTTTAGATCAGAATAAACAAGCTGATGTAGTGTATACTGACTTTAGTAAGGCGTTCGACAAGGTTCCTCGACGCAGGTTAATTGCTAAACTAGAATCATATGGATTCAGTGGCAATATGCTGCATTGGATAAGTTCATATCTCCATGCACGCGAGTTTTTTGTTGTGGTTAACGGTTATAGCTCGAAGCTTAACAACATTACTTCTGGGGTCCCGCAGGGATCGTATTTGGCACCTGTACTGTATAATATACATATTTGTAAATGACATTCCTAAGTGTTTTGAATCTGCTACACCCTTTTTGTACGCGGATGACTTAAAGATAGTTATGACTATTGACTCTATAGCGGATGTTGCCCTTTTGCAAAAAGATCTTAATAATATGAGTAAGTGGTGTGAAGGCATGTTACTGAATACCAACAAGTGTTGTTTTATGAAATTCACACGAAAGCATGAAAATATCCTGTCTTCTTACTCAATGGGTGGAACACAGTTGAAAGAGGTTGATAATATGAAGGATCTAGGCATACTCTTTGAAAAAAAATTACTTTCATACCTCACCTTGACAATATTATAAAAAAAGCTTCTAAAATGCTGGGATTTATCATAAGAAATTGTAAGATTTTTAGAAACTTCAAAACAAAAATACTTCTTTATAATAGCTACGTAAGAAGCATATTAGAATATGGGAGTACTGTCTGGAGACCTCACTATGCTACCCATTGTTTGCGATTGGAGCGAATCCAAAAGCGTTTTCTGTGGCACCTCTCATATTCAGCGGGGTTGAATAATAAGATAACCTCATACAAGGACAGACTTGGTTACTTCAATTTGAGCACACTATCATTACGCAGGAAATATCTGGACCTTGTTTTCTATTATAAATTATGTCACGGCCTAATATAATAATAAATATAATGTAATAGACTGTCCGCAGTTACTTGGTCAGGTGAATTTCTGGGTACCCATCAAACTCACACGCCACCCCAAGCCCCCATTCCTTCCCCCACTTCGAAGAACAGTCTTGGGTGCTAACTCCCCGCTTGCTCGTATGTCAAAGCTGTACAACAATATCTCTTCCAGGGTTGACATGTTCTCGGAATCTTTGCCAGTATTCAGGAAGCATGTCCTGGAAAGCCTAGCGAGCTAATATCTATCTTAAAATAGTTTAGTAGTTACAAAATTTTCTAAATATCCCTACCGGTCTTTAGCGGTTGTTATAGGTTGTTGTTTGTTTGCTTTTTTTTTCTTTTCGGAACAAATAATGATTAACTCTCTATTTAATTGTAAACTTTATAATTTTTTATTGTACGCAGTTATTTAATGTTATGTTGTTAAGTATTATATATCTGTGAATGTTGTACTTACCTTTAACTGGTTATGCATTAAGATTTGTTTCTACCTAATGTATCTATGTAAATGTAATATTGTAATAACTGTTGGTGAGTCATATTAAAAAAAAAATATATACTTTTTTAGTATGAGTAAGAAAGTAATTGGCATCATTCTTGCTTGCTGATAGCAAGAATGATGCCAAGTACTTTCTTGTCAATAAATAAATAGAAGGGTGGAAGCATATTTGTACCTGTTTCAATCACCCCCCAACCTGTTAGAGTGGCGTTACGTCCAATAAGTATATTACCAGGGCCTGTATAGAGACAAGCGGGCTGTATGTAATCAGTAAAGGACACCTTCTCCTTGAGTTCGAAGAGGGATATATCATTGTACTTTTTAGGCGCCTTGTAGTCGGGGTGGTTTATAATACGAATTATATTGACGTCCGTCGGAATCAATCCAGTGTTTGGATCAAACTGAAATTTACAAAATGAAATTAATCAACTTAAATTCTTTCTAATATGCTTTTACTTGAAAATTCTATATTTGACACAAATTTTCTACAACCGCAACTACGGTTATATAGTTGAGATGATATAGTACAGCTAGTCTATAATTAAATTAAATGATAAGTAAAAAGATCATCACCGTAAATGATTCTAAATACATTGCTGTTTAATAAAGGACTTTTGCCATTTTCTCAAATTTAAATCAAGCAATGAATTTTAAATTACTTACAATGGTAATTATTGTTACTTATCTTTTGCGTTTCGCAATAGGCATTTGATATGACAATATCCCAGGATTCTTAACAATAAACTCTTTTATTTAGATTGTTGACTTCAAAAACCGCCTCCTCCATTGACTATTGCGAAGTTTTCATTATTATATCTACACAGGATAATAATTATTTCGTAACGGTCTGATATGTTATATTCCTTTCTGTTTCAATAACTTTCTAGTTGTATTGGTTGTCTCAATCTTCTTGTTTACTATAAGGTAAACATTAGCTTCCTATGTTTTAATAGTATTTAATATCCTAGTTACTATCTATTATATTTTGCTCCTATCGGAGGTGATGACAATCTTTACTTCATGCGAGTAATATTATTATATTATGTTTACTATCTGTTTGTCTATTGCGTTTTCAGGCCAAAACTATTGAATTGATTTAAACGAAATTAGGTACACAGATAGTATCGGAAAAGGATATATACTTTTAATGCGAAATAAAGGTAGTAAGGAATTGAAATAGGGAATAAAATGTTGTATGGAAAGTACGTTATATTTACAGCTAAAAGTTAGAAAATTAGGTGATAAGCTTACGATTAGATATAAATAAATATGATACTCATAGTATGTAAAAATTTAACCCTACAGGGAGTAAAATATGCCATTTTAATTGAATAGGGCAGAAACTACTGAACTGATTTTGATAAAAGTTCATATATAGAGATAGTTTGAGGTTTGGAGAATATAGGAACACTTTTTACCACGAGAAAATCCTGTATGCTGGTTCGGTATTGATGCAATTTGTTATGAGGATGGATGGAGATACGGAAAAAATAACATATTTTTTACCACGGGAAAATAATCTTCCCTTTTGGAAAATTCGATATACCGAATCTGCCGGCAGAAAGCTAGTGTGATTATAAATGGAAACATCAACTAAATAATTTCAGATGTAAATGTGACCTCATTCACATTGACATCAAAATCATAGAAAGATACATATGTAAAAATAACCTTTATTAAAAAAAATCTAATGCAATTAGCGATAATGCTTGCTTATTCTATACTTACACTATCAATAATGTTCTTATCACCAAGTCTCACTATCTTGGGGGTTATATCGGCAATTTCATTGTCTCTTTCTGAGGCTTTAGAACAGTGGGCTGCGGTTAATATGAACTTGCTGCTGATAAGAGTACCACCGCACTTGAATATCCATGTGCCTTCGACAGCTTTCCATCCAATAGCACCCTGAAATATTGGAATTAGTTAATTACATAATTTCCTCATTTCCTATGAAAGGGTTAAGGAATAATTATTATTCTTCACATTCTATGCCCTAGTCAGTCGTCAGTCTATATCGTATATTCCATCTTACTCTTCTGTATACAACAAATTGAATCGGTTAATATAATTAAGACTTTTAAAACATTAAATAAAAAGAAAACCGCGGACCTTTGGGGAAACTCCGTAGTTGTCACAGAATCAGTAATTGAAATAATAGCTCCAATTCTAGCTTGTATATTTAATGATTCTATTGAAGGTGGTGTTTTTCCTGATTTAATGAAACATAGCAAGATAACTCCTTTGTTTAAGTCTGCTCATTTGATCCCACAAACTTTAGACCTATTTCAGTGCTACCAACGTTTAGTAAAATTTTTGAGAAAATAATGTTAGACCAAATGCAAAGCTATTTTCGTATTAATAATCTTCTGCATAATAATCAGTTCGGTTTTAGTAGGGGTCGCTCAACAACTGATGCAGGTGTAGAGCTTTTAAATAAGATATTTGACGCCTGGGAGGATTCACACGATGCTTTGGGTGTCTTTTGCGACTTATCCAAAGCATTTGATTGTGTTCTCCATGAAACTCTGATTAAGAAATTACGTTATTATGGTTTCAAAGGCTCTTCTCTGAACCTTCTTATTTCATATTTGAGTGACAGGATTCAGAGAGTCGATATTAATGGTACGAGATCTCAGGGATCTTTGCTTAAGATGGGCGTCCACAGGGCTCAATTCTTGGTCCCTTTTTATTTTTAATATATATAAATGACCTTCCCTTTTATGTTAATAATAAACACGAAATTGTACTCTTTGCAGATGATACATCACTTATATTCAAAATTAAACGGAGACAAAATATTAATGACACTGTGAACGATGCAATCTCTAAAGTAGTCCACTGGTTTAACGTTAATAACTTGCTTCTAAATGAAAGTAAAACTAAATGTATCAAATTTGTATTGCCAAATGTAAAACAGGTGAAAACCGAAGTAATTGTAAAGGATAGAAATGTGGACCTCGTGGACACCACAGTATTTTTAGGAATTGCTCTCGATTCCAAACTTCAGTGGGGCCCACATATTGATAAACTATCAAAACGGCTCAGCACTGCAGCATTTGCAGTTTTGAGAATACGCCAATTAACTGACGTAGAAACAGCTAGATTGGTGTACTTTAGTTACTTTCATAGTGTAATGTCGTATGGTATTTTGCTGTGGGGAAATGCTGCCGACATTCAAACTATATTTGTGCTGCAGAAGAGGGCCATTCGAGCAATTTATAATCTAAAAATGCAAGACTCTTTAAGAGATAAATTTAAAGACACTGGTATAATGACAGTTGTGTCTCAATATATTTATGAAAATCTAATATATACCCATAAAAACATTCATTTATTTAGTAAAAACAGTGATGTCCATAGCTTCAATACTAGAAATAAGAATAAATTACATTTGCCTCACACTAGACTCCATAAAATTAATAATTCATTCAGAGGTAACTGTGTGCGTTTTTACAACAAAGTTCCAAGCAATATTGTACAATTAAGCCTAAATAAATTTAAAATCATTGTTAAAAGTGTACTTATTAGCAAAGCCTATTATACGGTTACTGATTATATAAAAGACATGAATGCTTGGACTTAATGTTTCTTAGTTCCACCAGGCATTGCCATGAACCTTTGTAATTATACTTGTACCTATAAGTTGACTTTTGTATGACTTGGTAACGATATATATTTTTGTAAATGTCGTTGCTTCTGTAAAAGTTATAGAGTTTCTTGCGCCCGTTCTTCTCTATAACTAAAAGAAGTCCGAATGGGTAGTAGGGAAAAAAAAATTTGGACTATTCAAAAGAGCATATCTAATTGCCTACTTGAAATAAATATTTTGACTTTGACTTTGACTTTGTAATGTGATTAAATAGAATTGTTTATGAATTCATCATCATTATCATAATGTCCCGGCATGATCATATAAATTAATATATGAGAGAGTCTTCAATCGGTATGTATCCATCATTCAAGTCTTTTTGTTATTAGTGCACGATTTATTCCCGTCAGCCGTTTTTAAGAGTCGCTTTTATTCTCATATCTTATATTTTATCATTATATACATAATCTCCCTTTAACTATAACATACATTATTATATGAAATGCATAGCTATCACAACGGATAAGACGTTCTGACTAGTTAAGGCCGGCAACGCACTTAACTCCTCTGGTATAGCGGTCTGGTCTGGTAGGCGGTAATTTTAGGTACGGTAGTAATTATAACAGACATAATGTAACTAGTAAGGGCTGGTAACGCACTTGGCTTCTCTGATATTGCGGGTAACTATGGAAAACGGTAATTTATAGTCACCACAACAGATAAGATGTAGCTAGCTAAGAGCGGTAACGCACTTGGCTTCTTTGGTATTGCAGGTGTAATGGACAGCGATAATCGCTTACTACCAGATTATCCGTTTGCTCATTTGAAATCATATCAAATACTCTATTGTAGCAGGTGTTATTTTGCGGAAGTCCATTGTATTACAAAGGATATTGTTTTTTGCTGATTCCGCGCAGTTCATGATGACTTGTCCAACAAGCAGACAAGGTCGACACGTGTTTCGTCTCTCAGCGAGACATCTTCAGGATTTGTTGCCTCGGTGATGTCTGCTTGTTGGACAAGTCATCATGAACTGCGCGGAATCAGCAAAAAACAATATCCTTTGTAATCATATCAAAAAAAATATTACTCTAGTATTTACCATATGTGGAAACTCTCCTGGTAGAGTAATCCTCCCACCGATTGCGTGAAAGGCTTCTGAAAATTTAAGAGAATATAAAATAGTAAGTTTATAAAAGGGAGTGTAGTGGGTTTCAAGCTAAATTCGATAGGACTCAAGGCAACCTCATCTGGCACATTGCTCTCTGCTAATACATAGATAAGTTTCTGGCACTATCCATCAACACGCACTGGGTTAAAGTTGTAGGAGATCATAAAATGTCCTTTTTTGTTTTTCACATCGACCTATGGCGCTTCTTGGGGAACGCCTATGTCCAGCAGTTACTTTAGTTACTTAGTAAATTTTTTTGTCAAGAGTACATTATGATACAGGTAACGTCACTGATGGTCAAACGAGTAGAATGAAAAGATTTTCATTACTTGCAATTCAACAACAAATCATTAATTGCCTGAGTGGCCGTAGTGAATTGGACGACTTCTTAGGTTGCCTTTATTTTTTTTGTTCCCCCTGAGGAAAATGCATTTAGTTGCATACTCCGGCTGTGGCGAGCCGGCGGTTATGTGGGGCACTCCTCCCCAGAAAGGGGAGGCCTACCCACTAAAAACCTCGGGGATGGCCTTCGTCAGGCATATAGGAAGTCCCCGGGAACACCAAGCTACTTCCGGGAACTCCCAGCCTCCGCTCTCCCGTCGATGCAGGGGAGCCCTCCTCGGGGGAGGCTACACTACCTCCCCCGGTCTCCTCCACCGACGACGCCCCCCGGCCACGGAAGGGGCGTGGTCCATCCCGGGTAGCCGTATCCGCGGGCGCGAATTCTTCGCACCCGTCGGCGACCCGCGGCGGCGCCGCCTTCTTGGAGCGGGATCGGCCATCTCCCGACCCTATATTGTTTAGTACCCTATGCTTATAACATAAAGTGGGTATTTGATCTTGCATGTATTATGATCTTGCACTCATAAGCCATTGATACGTTTGTAATGAAACTTCGACATGGTCTTATAAGGACCACCGAGATGCTCGTTTCTATAGCCCTATAAATTTTCACGGCGCCTTAATCTTTGAAAACGACACACAAATATTAAATATCGGGAAGTAACCTAAATGCACTTGCCAAGAATAGGTCGCAGGCTCGGTGGGGACACAAAGGGAGTTTACCGCAGACAATGACATTATATACATAAAAGATGTAGATTGCAATAGTGTATCAAAACTGTGTCGTTCAAATTGGGCAAATGGTGTATTCCATGACCTGGTTTAGGCCTGGTCTAACGAAAACTCGGGTTTAACTCAGATTTTAATGAAATTATATTACAAGACACGGTTTACCCAAAGAACCGGGTTTATTTCTGGATTAAAGATAAACTAGGCTACCCTTTAGCTTAAGTCTGGTTCCAAAACGAAATGATGATTTTTGAAATATGATTTTTTGACAGCTGACAATTTGTAGTTTGTGCATACGTATCTCTAACTAGATAGTCTGTGATTTGCGTAGGTGATTTTTGTTTGCGGTTGTTCGGTTTTTATTGTTCTTGCTATTAGTTTATTTTCTCGATATTTCACGGACTTTACGGTTTGATAATGGATATTGATTTACTCGATGATATGGATTTAGTCGATAGAACATAAACAGTGTTTAGGATCATCTTTTTCAGATTATAAAAACTTCAAAAACTTGTACTGCTTAGGTACATAAATGTTTAGTAAATTCAATACTTGTCTGTAACATTTCTCCATTCTTTCACCTTCTTCATACGAGTATTTATATTGGTCGAGTTATTTTTATTTTCTTTATCGTGGCTGAATCTGACACCAAATGCCGTAAAATATCCTAAAGCAAAGTAATTAAAGTGGTAGTATAAGTTAAATAATCATTGATTTATGAACTTAGATAGGCTATTTGACAGGTTTTTAAAATCCATTTTATATTATTTAGTAGAGTCTAAGGAACCCAGTAAAAGTTGTTATTTTTAATTCTGGTATATATTAGCTGAAAAACATCGAATTAAAAATTCAATATTTGAATAGTGCGCCAAAACGCTACTTTGACAATATGGCGCTGCAATGAGGTCGGTGACGTCACTTGCCTGTATTCTGATCTGTGACAACTGGCATATATATTTGTTTGTTGTAAACAAAAACGAAAGTGCGATTGGATTTACTTTTTATCAGTGATTTATGTAACAAAATGAGTTACAAATGGTGTGTAGTTCAAAATGTACAAATACGTCGTTAAAAACTCCGGAAAAACTATGTGTTCCAAAGAATATCGAAGTGCGCCGAAAGTGGTTGCAACTTTCTCGGAGGGATCATAATGACATAGCGAATAGTACAAATATTTTCTTTTGTGAAGACCATTTCGATGTAAGTAAACATAATATTTTATTTTGTAATAATTAATTACATTCAGAATGTTAATATTTTCGTTATTGATTTGAGGTTATAATACTTCTAATGTTTTTAACAGAATGTCTCTTGCAACTCACTTCGAATATTTCCGCTGTTTTCCATAATATTTGTTAAAATTTGTAGCTACAGAGTCTTATGATTTCAATAAGCAGTACACTAAAAGATCCCGACTAAAACTTGTTTGTTCGTTACAGATGGAAAATGACATGGCAAATTACTATCAGTACAAAATGGGTTTCAGTCAGAAAATAATTTTAAAAAATAAAGTCCTGCCTTCTACATTTCATTGCCAGCCAGATCGCATTAAAAGAATGTGTGATGCTGGTACTTCCCGATCTGCATTCATAGAATAACATTTTGTCAAACGGCAAAGAATGGAACTTGTTAAACAATGTGAAGACATTCAATAACCGACGTAACGTGAACAAATTATCGTTTATGTTCACGGAATTGTGCCAAACAAACTTTTTGTTGAAGAGGTTGAAATTTTGTTTTGGTAGGTTGTGAAAAAGAAAATGTGTTTGGCATTAAGATTTTGATTGTTGTATTGGAAATTGTAGTGCAAGGGTTTTTGTAATGTTTTAAATTGTTTTTATCTTGTATTTAAATAGAGATATAATGAAGAACAAAATGTGTATGTAAATTTCATCCCCGACAACATTATTTATAACCTAGGTATATCTTGTGGAAGTTCATCATTATTTCACTTTCTTATGATATAATTTAAGTTACCAGTAAAGTGTAATTATACTTACTTTGCTGTTTTTACATTTTTTAGCTCCGAAACATAAATGTCAAAATTATTTTTGAAAAATAATCCGACCATGATTGCGTCGACTTGCGGCAGGTTTCTGCTGTCTGCTTTTACAAAATCGTTGTCTATGGTTAAAAGTACTTGTAAAATAGTGCAAATAAACAAAAAGAAAAACAATGAATAGTAAAGAAAATCTTAATATAACGGAGATAATCTACCACAAAGGCGCAACAAAGTAGCAAACGATGTTTACAAGCAAGTGACGTCATGATAAACTCGACCAATCAGGAGCGTTTGTGTCACATGACAAACGTTTAAAAAATGCAATTTTTATTTACGGATTTTAAAATAAATTAATCATTATTTTCAACTTACGTTAATAAATAATCATTTTTTAACTCTTAATTTATACTGTTAACAGTAATTGACACTTTATTTTTTGCATTGTCAAAGAGCCTATTATGCACAGTTAAACATTTTAATTTTTAAAAGTTCTTTATTAAAATATAAGCTAGGTAAGTACATACCTTGTCTTCTTGGCACCGAGTATAGGATCTCTTATTAGTGTTATTAGTTTCCATTTTTATATAAGTTTATTAAAGATATCATTGTAAAATTCAAACAAAACGAAATAATTTTGTTTAGTTAAATGCTTTGATGGCGGCAAATGTTGAATAGGTACTTAATTTACGTTCCAACAAGCAATTTTTACAACGTGAAATGTATTATTATATTTTCTAGTATATGTATATAAGAAGAAATGTAAGTACGAATATTTTCTTTCATACTTACATTTCTTCTTAATACTTTAAAATGAAATTTATCTTATAAAATAAATGTTTTTTTATCAACTTTGTAGTTTTATTTTCACTATAGTTATGAAGTCGGCTACAAACGAAGCTGCGTGAAATGGAACGACTATTGGTTTACTAATAAAAGTGGCTAAAACTAGGGTGCCAAAGCCAAATGAATGAATGATTTTCTTTAGACTCGGGTTTTGGTAGATCGTACTTGAATTTGTTTTTGTAATCAAGTCCGGTCTAAACTAGAGACTTTGGTTTAGACCCGAACTACATAGACCTGGTTTAAACCCGAGTTTTAGAAGTTTTTGTAATAAGAGAGTATACGTTGTTCCTCGTTTCGATTCTGCTTGATTAGCGCAACGCCATCTTTTTCCGTCCCGTACTTCCAGTATGATCTGTTTTATTCATTAATATTTTCGTAAAATTATCATTGACCACAATAGTATCTCTGTACGGTTCGCATCGTGTGTAAGCTTATCTCTTCAGCACCATGTCACAATAATTTGTTTGAATTTTTTATAGCTGTCAAGGTGACAAATATGGATGTGCTGCTTATTGGACTTTATTAAAGTGTTAATCTACTTATGATGTTCATTGTACTCTATATAAATAATATGAACCGTGTTTTAAAATATACCTATATTTGCTTTATGTGGTTAAAATACTAAATTCATTCTTTAAACAGTGTCGTTAACCTACTAAAGGTTTTACAAAATGTTTTGATAAACAATCCATATTAGTACGTTTAATGGAAAGAGGTATTGTTTCTTTTATAAGTACACTTACCGTCATCTTCTGTTCCATTCAAAAGTGCTTGTCGTATTTCGCATTCATAACGTTTGTTTTGCTCTTCTTCTTGTTGTTTTCTCGTCTTAATATCCCATATATACTCTTGACATTCTGTGTGGCGAAAAATAATAAAAAAGGGTAGATATACTGGTTTTAAAGTATACCTCAAAAATAAGCAAACGGTCGGTAACCCTGTGTCATGACCCTGGTGTTGCAGGCGTCCATAGACTACGGTAACTGCTTTCCATCAGGCAGGTCGTAAGAGCATCATGGTATAAAATATAGCAGGAACGTTCCTGCTGACAAGTGTAATCCTTCAAAATACTTTATCAGAGTTGAGAGAAACCATACCATAATGTAAAGGTCAGTAATGTCAGGAAGGTGGACAACCTTCTTGTTACTACTTCCAGTAAGGAATATACTGTGAATATGTAAATTAGACATCTTGAAAGTAGGTGCTAGTGAATATGATTGCATAATCATTAATCAACTTGACTGGGAACCTCTTGATGACAGGAAAATGCACACAACATAAATAAATTGTATATCTGCGAGACATGTATAAAGAGCTCATCTTGGAAATACTATCAGGGGCTTGTACATTATGTTCCATTGAAATACTCATTTGATGGAACCATAATAGAATCAGACCATCACCAGAATTATGTCTCTTCTACCAAAAATCTTTACAAGTAATGCAAGGATCTGCAATAACGCATTGATAAGCAGTCCAGGTGTGGTTTTATCTCCTCCTCACAGAAAATTACACGCAAGTTATTTAAGTGAGTTTCTACGAGTGAGGGAGATATAAGGAGCTCATTGGGGAAGCACTGTCAGTGGAATGTGTTGATAAGATTAAGATTCTTTTTGGAATGAGGGCGATTGTTTCAGCGTGTGTATGTATGCTACTGAGATGGAACCTAACTGGGTCTTAAGACACAGGCCTCGAGTCGAGACAAAGTGCATAGATACTAAGACGGTACGTCTCCGTATTCGTAGCTCCGAATCACCGCCGAAACAATATTATAGATATAATCTAACTCGTAATCAATCATGCAATACAGAAGGTGTAACAACATATGAAAGGTGTGTTCTTAATATAAACGTTGGCTGAGTTAGGCATAATATAGGCTAGGCTAGACAAAGTGGAAACCATGATAGGACTCGAACCTGCAATATAGACAACATAGCGTGAATTTTTTTGGAATTATTATTACTCTTTTTGTAATTACTATCTTCAAATCTGGTCTAAAAATTACTTAACAATGGATAGAACGGCGTCATGTTCTTGACTTCAATTAACAAATATTTGAAGCAGAGTTTTAGACTAATTGTGCTTTTTCTATCTGAGAATTCAAAAGATGAAATGCTTACTGACGTCGCTTATTCTTCCGTCAGGCCTCCTGAAGTCTGATAGCGGTTTTGGCACGTAAAGACAAGGATCCTCTGTTGTTGTTTTGATCGCTGGTGATAAGGTTGTAGTTGTCGAGGTTTTTGTAGTTGTTGAAGCCGTTGTAGATGACACTGCCCTTTGTTTCACTAAAAACTTATTTGCTTTCACATTAAAATAAGGTAGAATAAAATATTACAGTGTATAAATAGAGATGTCTCCGCTCGGAGGTTCTCTGTGTGACAAACAGAAATTAAGAAATCCGTAAGTGAACTAGAGTCATCGACGGATCCCAATTTGCCGCAGAAACTCAAAAGTGTAGATTATTAAGAGTAGAAGAGTACTGGGTTAGCGTGGTTGTCTGATAGTCTTTCACTTTAGTAGGGGTTTTCAATTCACGTTATCCATTTGACTAACGCTCTAAAAGAGGTGGTGGATTCGGTCATCGGGTGTCAGTGCCCGCCAAAGTGGCGGATATCTTAGTCTATATATACATATATAGTTAGTCTATAAATATTTCTTCGCACAGTAGCCGGGAAATCGGCCGACCATCGCCTTAGGGTGCAAGACGTGCTGTGCCTCCAAGGCGAATATTAGCAGGTGGCGGACAAGGGGGCCAATGGCACCACCCAAGACTTTGGGTGAAATGGCGATGGAGATCACCGAGGGTCCCACAGCCCGAAATACGGCAGCGGTGGAGGGAAAGCAACCCCTCAATTATGTACGACTTCGTCTTAATCGAATTATTTAATTGGTTGGGTTGGTGATGCTGTGGTCTCCGCACTGGCCTTCTTCGTGTCGTCGACGGGTGGTTTCTGCCATGTATTAAAGATTTTCACACGTAATGTCGGTGACATTTCCGCTTTATTACTTAATTTTTTTAAGTACTAGGTGTCCAATTAAACATTCGATAATTATTTAGGCACTACGTTGCAATTAAATAAATCCTTTATTGCATCACATTAAAGCTTGAGTTCGATTGACAATTAGACCTGAGTTTTTTTTCCTCCAATATCATTATTAATCCGCGCCATGAGTTAGTATTATTTTAGTTCATTTCATGAAGCGTTTTCAATCTGTTTATAAAAAGTAAGCTAATAATAAGTTGTTTCTCACAAAAAAGGAGTTTTATTATTGTTTTAAGCTTGGCAATAACAATTAGAATAATAAGTATGTAATGAACATCTATTCGACAGTCGGAAAAATGGTCACTCGAATGACCTTCAACGCTTCTTTTATAACATGCATTTCAATGACATCGGGCTGGGGCTACTGAGCGTTTCTAACACTTAGTGCGAAAGAAAGTATAATCTGTAGAGGTTGTCAGGTGGAAATATCTGAGATAATTCGATTATCCATCAACTACGGTAAACGAAACAAAGAGATTCAAAGGTGTGTAAACTATAATCCTCGCTAGACCAGAGTGGTTGACTAACGCCTAACTCTATCCTTCGGTGGGGGACGTATATTATTTATTTATTTGAACTTTATGTACAATGGAGTACAAAGGCAAACTTAATACCTTAGGCATTTTCTACCAACCAACCATCAGGTGATGCAAATATATTGTTTATACCAATATATGATCAATATATATTTAAGGACATGGCAATTGTATGCTCCAATTCATCCTAGCCATAATGAATAAAAGGTTGTGTTAATTTTCGTAGTCAAACTACAAAAGTAAAAGAGATGTTACCTAAAGTGTCTTGTCTTAAGTTATAATTGCTCAGTTTGTCAAATAAATGTCATATATTTCGCTAATTGTGAAGTCTGAATAAGAAATATAATGTAGTTTAACTCACATTTGTTCCATTGGTTTCAGGCTCCGAATATCCCCATATCCATCTGTCGTCTTCCTGCTGAATCAAGTTTCATGATAATTCAACGTTTCAATCAAAACGAAGTACGTAAAGCTTAAAAAAATAATTTATCATATTTTGAGGAGAGGGTTACTCTGGGATATTGTTTGTGGTCGATGTTAGAAAAACCAAGGATTTCGACATAGCTCAAACTAATTGTTGGCTGGAGCGGCTGGGTTGTCGAGTGACAGGGATTTACAGAAAAGTGCACCTCTCACAGGGAGGATGGACGATTTAGCGAATTCCAAATACTATCTGGTTATTTCTTCAGACAGTTTTCTATAAAAGTTATATGAACTAAAGCTACATAAAGTGGATGTAATATTTTTTTTCCATAATCTATAAAAAACCTTTTGTCGGTTGTGCTGGATTTAAAATGCACGTATCATTGCTCCCTTTTTATCCGTGAATGTTGTAAGAGGTGACTGAGGCTATCTCCATCATATTTGTGAAGTGCCCGGACCATGGCAATAGGTCCGACCCCTATGACATTATCTGTATCATTTCTGTTTACTTCGTAATGTCATGTTAAGTTATAATTATTAAGTATCACTGTTACCATAAGGTTAACGACGAACGAGTAATAAACATTGCAAAAAATACATGAAAATTAAGTAAGGAATCAATTATTTGCCTTAATTAGATAAAGGGAGATTCAGTGTAAAGGTAATATTGAAAGCACGGGTTTTAGGTGGAGATGAAAAAGGTATATAAGGAAAAAGGTAAAAGAAAATTATGTAAAAGCTACGCCCTAATGCCTCATTGATGAATAATAACCTAATAGATATATTGATATATTAAAAAATGATTAGTTAACTAAAGAAAACTCAACAAAATATTAATAAATTTTATTTATTAATATATGTCATATAGTATAGAAGATTTTGTTGTTGGTTTATATGATGACTAACTGTACGTTTTTAATTAATTAAGTTACTTTATTAAATACTATAGCAGATCTGTATAATAGGTAAACAGAATTATTTTGTACAGTGTAAATGATTGAATTTAATTTACCTAATATGGTTTAGACTTATAATCTATACCTACATGTAAATAAAATTGGAGTGTCATCTGTCTGTCTGTCCGTTTGTGCCGGCTAATCTCTGAAATGGCTGGACCGATTTTGACGGCACTTTAATTAGCTGGTAGCTGATGTATTATGGAGCAACTTAGGTTACTTTTATTTTAGAGAAATAAAGTTATGTTGCAATGTCCAAGTACTGTCCATTACCAGTACCAGTCCAGCTCACGCGGGAATGCCAGTTGTGGTGTTGTTTCAGCTCAAGAAAATCATACACCAATGTAAGAAAAATTATTTAATAAAACTGAAAATAAAATATAATTAAAATAAAAGATGTAGTGACAAAAATTGAAGACAACAGAAGTGAATTTTTAGATTATTTGGATACATAGAAAGGATGGACGAAAGAGAGAGAAGAAGAGCGACCAAAAAAATTTATAAGACAAATATAAATGGGCCAGTTGGTAGGGGATGACCTAGATGAATAAATTTGGACATTTGACATACTGCAGGAAGATCAGGTCAAAAGTACCAGTAACGCATTGCATAAAAGTTTTATTGAAAGTTGAGGAAGCTAGGAATGTGATATCTGCCTACCTCCATGGTAAAGTGGCTTGAATATATATATATATATAATAAAGAAAAAAGGAAGGACGCAGAAATGAAAAATAAAGTTCTATGTAGCTATTATTCGAAGTAAGAGAACATAAGAGTGAAACAGTTCTTTAATAACAGAATTGCGACGTTTATATAGGGAACAAACTAAAAAAAAATTAAGTTCAAGGACAATGCAATGAAACTTACCCGCTTTTGTCTTGCTGTTTTCCAATTGTCATTAATCACGTCTTTGTGTCGAAATGTGTACAGCGAAGATGCTACAATTATAAGAAACAACGGTGCAAATAAGACTGTCCTTTTTAGTATATTCGTAAGCAAAAGTACTTATCAAACAATATTCCAAATACCTAAAGCATAATAATGTAAAATACAAATTTGAATAAGTTTCTATATGAAACTAACACAAAACAATAATATGAATAATTCACAGTTATGCATTAACAAAACGTTTTTTCCTCATATGTTGTAGAGGAAAAATGTAAAAGTTATATACCTTCAATCACAACAAAAAAACACACACTCAAAAGTAAATAATAATTCATAATTTTATACATTATTCGTTTATAATATAAAATGTTAACTGAACAAATTGGTACTGTAATTCACTTAAATTTTAAATTTAAAACGCGTGGTACTTAGGAGAATCCGATGTGAAGTGTTTTAATACATACTTAAATTGACTCAAACTTGTTTTAGCTGACGTCAGGCTTGACATATGAACATCATAATAGGATAGGGAAACAGTTCCTTTGTATTTTATATGAAAACTCAAGACTTTTTTTTTCACAGTTTATTCTACATTTAATTATAAAACCGTTTACAAATATACGAATATGTGTCATTTTGGTTAATGATCTTTGCCATCATTGTAGGTGTATGTCATAAATAAAAGACAAGTGGTTTTGATAGTCTGTTATACTAACACTGCCTAAAGAGATCTGGGGTGTCCGAAATAAATGGAAATTTGATTGTGCAAGGTCAGGATTATATGGTGGATCCATTAAATACCTGCCTGCCAAATTCTCGCACTTAAACACATTTTTAGCGTGGTCTGTGTTATTGGTGAAAAACAAGCCCTTTCTATGGATCAGTTCCAACTTTCATGAAACTTATTGCTTTAACTTCCTCATTCCTCATACATCGATTTGGACTCTACTGTCAGAAGCAGTAGAGTCCGAATCGATGTGTCTGCTCGGCGGTAAAAACTCATAACGAACAACGCCCTTCTGATCTCACCATGCATACAGCATTAACTTGTTGTTAATTTGCCTGGTTTTTGTTGCTTTGCTGTTGCTGTGAAGCCTGACCGACCATAGACCTCAAAATTTATCGTTATTTATCACTGGTTATCAATATCCTGCAAAAAGGGTTTGGTTTATTTAAGTCTCAATTAAAATCAAAACAAGTTTGCATAGTTCATTAGATTTCTTTCAGTGTGCTTACGTTGTACCGAAATGTAAACCTTTTTCTTCTAGTAAGAATTTAAGGTTTGGTGATTTTTAATTATTCAGATACGGCATAATTATCGGTACGACGAACTTTCTTAATTTTGCAAAAATAGTTGTCCATTTCATCCATATCCCGGCGATTAAAGCAGGTACATCCTTGACAATAAAAATCTCCGAAGAAAGTGCTTAAATCAAATTTATGCTACTCTGAGTAGTCAGAGAGTGAGAAGAAGCAATCGTTGACAGTTGATACCGACAACTTCAGAACCCTCTAGCGGCGATTTTTGTCCTTAACTTTTTCTAAAACTTGTATATTTGTGATCACTTCGTCAAGGAGAACAACATATCCGAATTTCAGCTATTTCTGCCGTAAACCAGGATTTTTTATTCAAAACTTCAGAGCCCCCTAGCGGCGATTTTTATCTTTAACTTTTTTTAAAACTTGTATATTCGTGATTAGCTCGTCAAGGAGAACTATCGAAAATTTGGAGTCGATCGCTGCTTGCCAAACTGACATATTGACTGTGCCATGTACTTTGTATAGTATTTTGCGTTGTGTTTTTTATAATAAAATTTTAAATTTTACAAATTTCTCTATCTTTCACTAATTTTGATAAAAGACTAGGTATTACTTACTCCGTTCGAAAAATAGAAAAACAAATGAAAAATAGTTGGATGCAATGTGAGTATTTTATCATTATGTTTTTTTTTTAAATATTGCCTTGTTTTTAATGTAATCGAAATCAGACTGCCATTACTTGACTATTTTCCGACCTGTTAATTAATTTATTTTTATAGGCGGCCAAACAAAGAAACGGATCGCCTAATAGTAAGCAATTATGGTAGGACAGCCGCTACACCATAGAAGTGCGTTGCCGGACTGTTAACAGAAAATACGTGATTTTTAAAGATTTGTATATCGATTTCTACACTCACTCCATTTTGCGTAATGACTGTTCGTATATATCTATATATAAATATATCGATTATACATAAACAAATATTTTTTAATAAATATATGTATATTTAATGACTAAAACAAATGCTTGTATTCACCAAACAAATATCTGCTCGAACTCGACTCGAACAAGGAACTTTGAGATGGCTTATGATTAATCACATGAATTTTGAGGTAAAAATTCAAAACCAAAGTAATACCTGACATTTCAAGATTTCTCACTATTCCACTAATCTATGATTTTTATAAAACAAGTTTTATCAAATTATTTATTACGCCATTTATTATGCCATTTATTATTTTTAAAATGCAAATTCTATACAGTCGTAGAGGAAAAATCTGTGAGAATTGTAAGAGATAATAAAACAAAAACATAAATTGTCTACCTAAAGCTGGTGATTTTTAGAATGACCTTGATATTATTATTTTTTATTTTGCTGTCGATGGCAGACGTGCAAATGGTACACCTATTGGTAAGGGTTAAATCTACTTTAAGGACTTCCGAAATGCGAGGGTTATAGCTTATTGATCGGCTATTTGAAGAGAAATGTTCTTTTTAACCTTCATTTTAGAAAAAATGTATCATATCGCACAGGAAGCAGCTTAGCTGGAAACTCATTCCAGATTTTGTTTGTACGTGGACGAAATGATCGCTGAAACTGAACCAAACTATTTTTATTGTTTTAGGGTTGCAAATTTAAAAAGAAGAAATGGAATCTTTTGTTTTTCGTTTGTCAGTGAAGATCCTTTTTCTCGGGAACACATCATGGCATCATTTTGTAATTTTCCGTTCATGTAAAGTTATAAATAATTTTCAAAACCAACATAATCAATGGGTACGGCCATTTAAACAATATTTTCCAACATTTCGCAGGAGAACCAAAATTTATAGAATAATTTCTATATATCTAAAATCAAGAAATAGAATAAGAAGGAACCTTTTAAAGAGCAATAAAAAATCGTTCATGAAAGAACACAGTTTAAGTTGCCATTTTGTGACCAGTGATTTAATATGACAGTACCCAGAATTTTAAGAAGTTTAAGGTGTAAGAGATTCCGAATCACACTAATGGGACTCAAGTCAATCTCATTAGCTCGCAGTGCATCTTGCCAACTGACAGACAACGACAACTTGCGCTCTCCACCAGTTACCGGCACTGAGTTAATTATGTGTGGTGAGAGACGATCCAAATGATTACCAAACATGACCTTGATCGAGTTAAAGAACCTTGGGAGGTTTATACAATAAGAAGTATTTATTTGTCTATCTTATCCTTCAAACCGGAGCACTGGAAAACGAACACCCTATTTTGACGACGACTACCTATGTCTGTATGGGTATGCTTTAGTCATGGTTGTAAATATATATTTCTATCAAAGCTATTTCTTTTCGAGTGTCAATATACAGTGGAAAAGAAGCATAAAATGTATTTTTTCGCGTCGTGAAGTTTGAATTTATCAATGCTATAAGGACCTGAATATTCGACAATTAATAATAGCCGAATAGGGACCCTATACAAAGTATCATTCGCGTTCTATACGTTGTTGAATCGTTTCGATATCTATTTACAATATGTAAATGAAGTGATCCCAAATTATGGAACTATTCGCAGGCATTTCGTTCTAGCCATACGAAAGCGTGTGTCATTCCAAACCATTCGTGTTATCTAATAGTTAGTATGAGTTTGCTATCGTTTTCGAAGGTATTTGACATATATTAAACTACACGAATCATGTCAGTTTAATATGAAAGAATAGTCCAATTACGTTCCGCTAGGAGCGCTGTACAAAGTTTTTGTACAAAAATATACGCTGTCGATATCGTTTGGAATCGAATTGTAAATTCATGGTAGCTACACTGGTGCAATGATTTTGTTCCCTTGTGCTTACGCACGTACAAAGCTTTAATTCTCTTATGCTTAAGTTTGTTTTGACGTCAATAACTGTCTGCTGATGTTGAATAAAAATTATTTTGATTTTTTATAATTTCAATTTGATATTTCCGCGCTTTCCTGAGAAAAAAGACAGACATACAGCGAAGTGATCCTATAAGGGTTCTGTTTGTGAAAATATAACCGAAAAAGTCATATTTTAATGAAAATTATTTATTTTTTTATTTCTTTTACTATAAATTTATCATTCCATATATTGCGGATACCACAACTATATTAAATGAATTAGATTGTACACAAATTGAACATTCGATTCATAGTAATGTGAAATCTTTACCAAAGTTTCTAACAAATCGGGACAAATATAGAATATAGTTTATTACAAAAATATTTGGAGTACATCAAATGATTTGTACCTTAATAAAGTATACGTGATATCTACTCTAGGCTATGCCTGATTTAACACAATAATAGCTTTAACTGGTACAAGTTTTATCTCAATAGTTTTGCATTATTACACTTACTGACTAAATTATTTATTTCTTTATTTATTAATTATTACCTCTTCACAGGCAGGACTTAACAGACCTGTCGTACAAGTCTATCATTACATGTATGGTGTAGAGGAAAATCATATTTTATTATTTAATTTTTGTACGCATGTGCTCATTCAACATCGTGTTCATCGCGGTATCACATGTTTTCTAAATCAATGCATTTTATCTAAACATTTAGAAGCCAACTTGGTTTGGTGTTGAGTGAACAATGAAGAGAGTTGTGTTATTATGTGTTATAATCTGTCAAGGTTTGTAGTTGTTGTGATTTTGTAAATTAGTGTTATATGTAAACTAGAACTATTGTTAAATTATATATGTTTAGATTAGGCCTTCTCAAACTTAAGTGGCAGAAATACTTAGGTAAAAAGGAAATACTCATGCAGATGACTCTGGTATAGTCTTTTGAATCGTGCGGTCGCGAGTCGAATTCTAAATTAAGTCGAATTCGAAATCTAAATTCACCCTGTACTTAAGGAATTCTATGAAACAAAATTGCATATTCAACAACAGCGATGCTATAACCAGGTCAGATAAATTTATAACACTAGTAGAGGTACAGAGGAACAGTTTCACAAGTTTGAAGGAACATTCACTTTAGAAAGGTTAGCTATACATATATCCTTGTCGTTTGCTTCCAATATTCAATCCTAATATTTCTGTTTGTATGTAGATGCGAATTTTTTATTCAAAACTAATCAGCAATTATTACATCAATTTGTTTTATGTTTACAGTACATAAAACAAAATGAGTAACTACTTACGCTTAAAAGTAAATTAGTGTTATTGTAATTAGTTGTTGTAATATACAATTAAATTTGGTGTGATTTATACAACAAATCATTGTTAACAAAATGTTTTGTTATTTGGCTTAATATTTCTACTAATACATATTATAAACAAGAGAGTTTGTATGGATGGATGATTGTTACTCTTTCACGTAAAAATTAATAATTGGATTTTAATGAAACTTTACAATTATATACATATACGATAACAGACTTCGTCCGCGCAGGATTAGCATTCCCAGTAGCTTACATTATTGTGTTACACTCACACCAATTATTCAAGCGCAAAATAATTCTTGTGTTGTGGGATCTAGGGTAACGGACAGATTTTGACGTGTTCCAGCGAGAGATGCTGAAGATGGTCGGCACAATGGTGTCGGCCAGAATTGAAGGCCTCGAGGTAGATGGCCGTATCGCGCCGGCCCCAGTCAGGCGGCCGCTGCTCTTGTCGACCAAGAATAAGGCGAGTGCCCCTGTTCTGCCAGGGCCGCCCACTGCCGGAGCTCAGTCAACGGGCTCGACTCTCGCCCCCCCGGCGAATCTGCCCAAGGTAGCGAGAGTCCAAAAGGCCAAGAAGAAGCCTTCTGAGGTCCAGAAGTCGGCACCGGTCCAGGGTGAGGCCTGGACCGAAATGGTCAAGAGGGGCCGCAATCCCGCCAAAAAGGCGGCGAACATGGCCGAAACCAAGTCGGCCCCCTCGAAAGCGGCTCCTAAAGTGCCGAAAGGCAAAGTCGGAGGTGAGCCTCGGGGAATTAGGGATAGGGCCGGCAAAATTCCGCACGGGGATTACGGGGGCTCGACTCATCGAGCTCCCCAAAGAGACGTCCGCTCAACAGGCAGATGCGCTTGCTGAGAAGATCGGGACAGCGCTTGTGGATGTGGCCAAGGTCACTCGCCCAACCAAAACGGCGGACATCCGAGTCGTCGGGTTAGACGACTCCGTGTTCGCCGATGAGCTGGGCCAGAATGTTGTTAACAATTTTTAGCTTTATAAAATAATAAATTGCAAAAAATTGCCATTTGCAATAAAGAATTGCAATTTACATTTTCGGGGTCTATATTATATACCGGCTTGTCTAGGTGTTTAAACGGTAGTATATTATAATGAGAGATCGGATATTAAGTGCATATTTACCTAAGCTTGGAGGAAGTATATAACATAGAGAAGATAATGCCGCAATAATTTTTAAATTTATTGATATTATTAATTTTTCAAAACATTATTATTATTATTAGTATAAAGGTACAACTTAAACTCTATTGAGTTTTTTAGTGTACCAGTGAGCTGTGTAAAGTAAGTATGTTGTAAGTAAGTAAGTTGCAATCAAACATATAAGTTTTTTATATTGTTTGTCTCAAATCTTAATCAAATTGACATTGTACGCGTAATGAAAGTTAAATAAATCGTAATGAGAATAGAATATTGCATCATCCACGTATTACAGACACCTAAAAAAATTCGATTTATTTATATGTATTAAAATATAACTAAAAATTATAAAACTATATTGATAACTTTTTTTCCTGTAAATATAAAATATATATCAGCTCAAATAAAAAAATATTCTTTTTCGCAATGAGTTATCAAATAAATCGCACCAAATTCAAGGTAATGAAAGTTAAATAAATCTCAATAGGAACAAAATATAGAAATACCCTCGTATAAATAGTGAAACGCTTAACCTTATCTCACGAAAATGTCTTCCGTCTTATCTATACATATAATAAGACAGTAAAAATATTTTGTCTGTACATTTAGTATTTTTGACTGAAATGGATAGAGGGGCACTTAAATAGATTATTAGAAAGCAAAAAAAATTTTTTGGAATTTTTTGTCTGTCTGTCTGTCTGTATGTTTGTTCACGTTTATCTCCGAAAGTACTGAACCGATTTGCTTGAAACTTTCACTATTTGCTTTGTTTTAACTCAGAATAATATCTAAACTTTGTTTCATCAAAATCGGTTCATTAAAAAAAAAGTTATCGTCATTTTAATGAACTCAAGGTATGATAATATTGCGAATTATAATGTACACCATTCTTACATAAGTTACATGGGAAATTTAAAATCTAAAGACAATTCATCATCATGATACAATACATACATAAGATAACGTCTTTATCCCCTGCGGGGTAGACAGAGCCACAGGTTATAAGACCCCAAAGGCCACGTTTAACATGTTCGTGGGCAGTGAGATGGAACAGGGAACCAAAATACGATGAAACGAAACCAGTTTTTATCAAAATAATATGATAAATGCGAAAGTTTGTTTGTTTATTACCTCTTCACGCTTAATCTATACATATAATAGAACAGAAAAAATATTAAAGTGTAAATCAGTTTCATTACGCATGTTAGTTTTTTCATAAATCACTAGATGGCGCTGTTTCATTTAATCAATTTCTACAACGCGCTATTGTAGTTTTTTCAAATAATTTTTTCATA
Organism: Scirpophaga incertulas; assembly: GCA_036419045.1. Taxonomy (NCBI): domain Eukaryota; kingdom Metazoa; phylum Arthropoda; class Insecta; order Lepidoptera; family Crambidae; genus Scirpophaga; species Scirpophaga incertulas. The sequence continues at coordinate 22,859,739 of CM071628.1, forward strand.
AATCACTAGATGGCGCTGTTTCATTTAATCAATTTCTACAACGCGCTATTGTAGTTTTTTTCTTTGAGTTTACTTTACCTCAAGGAATTGCTTTATACCAAAAATATTTTAATCGGTAAAATCGTATATTAATATGATTTGTGTATCAATAACATTCAACTCGAAATTTACGCAGACGAAGTCGCGGGCAACAGCTAGTTCACAATAAGAATATGCATAGTCTGTCTGTACGATATTGCCGTACTCTGTCTCAGCAACTAATATTGTAGACAAAACGGTTAGATTTTTGTATCGCGATTATTTCGATTCGAGTCATCAATTAAATGCGTCAAACGAGTTTGTAAGCCTATACAGACGCGTTTGCGGATTCAATTAGCACTGGACAGCTATTTTGTAAGATTTACAAAAAATTATCCCTGACTGGGTGTTTGTGCATGTATGATTCTGTGTTTGTGATTCCACCGACGACACAGGATAAAAAAAGTATTGTGACGCGACGTTTTAAAAAAAAGTCACCGTGTTCAGTTCGACTAAGGTAAGAGAGCATATCGCACTAATAATACAATAGTGTATCAACTCAAAATCGAACATTTTTCAGAATCAACAAAAAACTTATTACTCACTTCATGTAATAGTTGCAAATTGAATAACTGTCACATAAGTTTTTTAATTTATCCTTATTCTGTTTTTGCACTAATCGAACGACGGTCTTGATCACGCGTGAGGAATCAAATTTTGCGTGTGTTTATAGTATTATGTCAAGTACGACGTTTTGAGTTAATACACTATTGTATTATTAGTGCGATATATTGCCTAAATACTATTTTACCTCAACTAGATTTATTGGCATTTGTTAAAATTTATATTAAGTACAATATATTAGAGTATGTGTGTATATACGGTATATTTACACACATGTGTATATACACACTTACCTTTATAATAAATAATCTTTTAATACTGGGATTTAAAAATAACGACTAGATATTGGATGTTTAAATGAATCTAATGTTAAGTTAAATAAAGCGAATATAGTTTAATTTTACGTATATAAAATAAAACATTTGAATGTTACACAACTTTTAAAAATGTGAAAATATTCTTCTATCATAATTTTGTACTTAACCAGGGCCCCCGTAAGGGCTAATGGCGCCTGTGTGCAAAAAAGGATTTTGGCGCCCCTTAAGCCATTTTGAATCATGTTTTTTTATTTATTTTTTTGAAGGTAGGTAGGTAGGTGCTTGAAATAAAGCAAAATACTGAACTTTAGAAGTCATATTTATTTGTAGACTAAAATATCAAAATGAAACAAACAAAATAAAATCATAACAAAATAAATTAAAATAAATTCTTGTTCACAGCCATTTTAAAGCATTTACTTAACTAATGGGGTACAGGGTACAGACACGTTGTTTATAAATACTAGAAAATAACCGAAAACTTAAATCACATTTTTTTTAGGAACAAATAATAGAAATATTCACTAATATCTACATATATATAAGTACTACTTTCAACTTATACTTAGGTATTTTAAAACATATGCCGATACTGATAACAAATACCTAGGTAACTTCGTTATAAAATCAAAAATGCTAGCTAGGTACAATAGAAAAATAAAAAATAGCTATTATTGTAGTAACGATATTTTCCGAGACTTTGTTGTTGCAAATTCATTAATTACATCGCTAAAATTTATACCATCAAAAATTTCTTCTTCAATTGCTAATATTGCTAGCCCAGACAGTCTTTCTTGAAGCATTGTCGACCTTAAATAATCTTTAATCATTTTTAACTTTGAAAAAGATCGCTCGCCAGAAGCTACAGATACAGGCAATGTCAGAAGAATTCTTAGTGAAATGCTTACGTTTGGAAGGGTGGAGATTAAATTGTTTTCAAATATATATTGTAAAATACTTAAGGGGTCAATATCATCAGGTAATGAAAACAACTTTAACGCTTTAATTTCATTAAACAAATCATTGGAGTCTATATCCTTATTATCCCGATCTGTCAGTCGTTCTTCAAGAACAGAACAATGTTTTAAAATATCGCTGTCACTTAATTTGAATATGTCGCTAAAAATCTGAAAATATTATCATACTCATTTAATAAGTCAAATCGGTTTTTTAGAGAGCTTAAAGTTTGATCTATAATTTTTAAGAAAAAACTAATTTTAAAGACGGTTTTTGGATCATGAGGCGTCTCATCTCGGTGTTCATAGTCAAACAGTTTTGGTTTAAATTTCCTCCTGTCCGTTGGTAACAGTGGAAAGTCTTCAATTTCGAGAGAGAGTGCTACTTCTATCGCTTGTACAAGAATTTCTTGAAATGATTGGTCAGATCTATATTGCTGGAAGTGATCTACTAAATTTTTTAGGTAGGTTTGGCATACTTTAATATTAATTGTAGCACTTTGCATTTGTTTGCTGACAATATTTATATGAAATAAAACATCATGCCAAATAATAATTCCACAAATAAATTATAAATTTTGTACAGACGTTAAGAAGGAACTCGCTTTATGTCTTGCATCGATGTGAAAGGAATTATCTTCAGCTACTTCTAGAAGACTTTCGCAAACCTTAATTAAATAAAGTTTAAGGGGCTTTATTGCATCAATTCTGCTGGACCATCTTGTCTCACTTAGAGGGCCATTTTTTCTCATAATATCCCACCTTTTTGTGGATGACGAAAAAACATTATATAACTCTTGCACAAGATTAAAAAAGTTTATTGTAGCATCTGACACCTTAGAAGCGTAATTTACTGTTAAGTTCAAAGTATGAGCCGCACAAGGTACAAAAAGGGCTCTCGGATTCGCATCAAGAATGCGTTTTTGAAGCCCAATATGCTTTCCCTTCATGTTAGCCCCATTATCATAACCTTGTCCCCTAATATTTCTTATATCTAAATTTAATTTTTTCAAAATTTCTGTCGCAAATGTGTATATCCCTTCCCCTGTAGAGTCCAGTATTGGATTAAACGCAATAAAACTTTCCTTAACTTCAACCTTTTTTGAAGTGGTTTTAAGGACAACATACCTCAGAACAAGACTAATTTGCTCAGTATGACTAGTGTCTGGTGCACAATCTAATATTATTGAAAAATATTTTGAACTACGAACCATTTCTAAAATATTATTTCTTACTTTAGACGACAATAATTCAATTATTTCATTCTGAATTTGCACGCCTAAATAATGAGTCATTTTAACAGATTTTTTGGGAGTTACACACTCGGCTAACGTGCTGTCTCATCACTGAATCAAAAGAGGCAATCATTTCAACAGCTTTTAGAAAATTTCCATTATCATGTTCGAAAAGTAATTTACAAGAACCTTGAAATGCCAGGCATTGTGTAGATAAATACTTAACAATCGCAATAATTCTTTCCAACACGTCGCGCTAATATTTTTTTCCCTTTCTAAAATTTGCAGGTGATGAGCATTAGCAGTCGTAGATGTCTCCAACATTTTTTTTAAATTTACCCAAGTGTTCATATAACAGTTGTGTAAAATTGACGTTTCGTGTCTATTCATTAGCAAAGACAAGTGTTGCCAATCAGATACTCCATTTGTATCACAAAAAGTGTTACGAGTTTTACAAAACAACTTACAACAAAAACAAAATACAGAATCTTTAGAAATAGAGTAAATAAGCCAAGTCCTTTCGACTTTTTCTCCATTTGCTAGACTTCTTACAAAGTAATGGCACGAAAACTTTCTCTTATCTTTATTACTAGGAAAGCTAAAACTGATGTCTATCAAGGGCGGACCACGTTTAACCAATATTCTAGCTATCTCATTGGTGATTCTTTCAGGCCACAAACCGGGATCGGACGGAATTATATCGACACTAGACTTATTAAAGCCTTCATCGAAAGTGTCTCTTCAGCAGGTATTTCGGTAGCTGACATTAACGAACTTCTTACACAAGCTGATGAATTATCTGAAGTGGATTGTTTAAGTGCTGTAGACGAGGATGGTGTCATCGCTTCATCGGGCTCTGCATCAGTAGAAGCTGTTTTGCTGCTACAACCGCCGCCACTTGTTGCAGGACCTGATGTTACCGTGGTCGCTTCTGTTGAAATTTCAGATGGTCCACTCACGGTTACTGATATTACGGACTTAGAATCTTGAGATTCGGTCGCATCGATAGTCTCCGTGGAATCTTGATTGTTTTGCAAAAAGTGCTTTAAAGATCCAGCCATTATTTCCCTTTCTTGTAGTCTCAGTTTCTTTTGCTCGCGAAACTTCGCACCTGAAGGTTTCTTTCTTTTATCCTGAAAAAACAAATAAATAATTAGTGCTCATGGGAATTAGGAATTAACTTCTAAAGTAAGCACAATAAATAAGCACCAAGTTTGCATATTTGCGTAAAAAGCAATTTATTCGAGCCCTTTCAGCTTAAACCCTTTCAAAAATAAAAGCAGAAAAAATATTAAACTAATTTGATGTTATAGCCCTCAAAAAACCGTGCAAAATGGTTTTTTAAAAAGATCGATAGCATAAAAACTAAGCGAGTTATGGATAAAAAACCAATTACTTTGTTAAACTCATACATGACATTTCAATTAATAAAAAGATATTTCGGTAAAAAAAATTAATTATAACCAGCATTCTATAAAGGGTTAATGTTGATAGTATAAAGTAGGGAACACTTACCATTTTATAAAAAATCAAACCGTTGAAATTGCAGTCAGCAGGTATTCAGCACTTAATTTTTTAGAAAAAAAGTAGGAAACAAAATATTATATGTATAACACAACACTTGACAAAATAAAAATAACTTTATTTTTATGCACTTGTTGCACAGTCCACTGAACTAACCCGACTAACCGTTTAAAAACGCCTCTGGCGATGCATCGCTTTTATAGTGCTCCAGGCATTATTCATGTCTGAACAGGAAAAATCAAGAAACTACCGCCTGACATGTTCTCGCAACATAGGAATCGGCAGTAAAACTGGATGATATACTAATAAAATTTCGTGTGTATTTTTTAGAGATGAAACGGATAGTGATTTGGCCGGATACCGGATATTCGGCTAACTACGAGGCCGGAGCGCCGGATATCCGGCCACCGGATATTCGGCCGCTTATCGCGTTTCATATATGTGTGTGTATGTGCAAAATAATCCGTTACTAATATTATAAATTCAGTCTGTTTGTCTGCTACTCTCTCACGCCTAAACTAAAGAACTGATTTTGCTGAAATTTGATACAGAGATAGATTAGACAACGAGAAACAATATAGATAGGCTTAAAAACTTTTGTATTCCCACAGAAAAGCGCGATATAGACGAGTTTAGGGCGTAAAGCACTCAGCGCGAACGGTATCGCGGGAAGCATCTAGTATTCGGTATTCGGCCGGATAGTGCCCTACTATCCGGTATCCGGCCGGATAGTGAAAATAGGCCGGATAGGCCGGATACCGGATAGTTACCGGATATCCGTTTCATCACTAGTATTTTTACCTAATCCTATTTAATTTCTATACTTTTATTTTAAAATTAATTTTTCTTTTTGTTTTTTTTTTTGCAATTTTTTTTAGACCCTGGCTTTTGGCGCCCCTAAAGGATGGCGCCCGATATATATATATAATCTAATAATATAATCTAATATAAATATATAAAAATCCAATACTAATTCGTTATTTTTAAATACCAGTATTAAAAATTATTAATTGTATATTCTATAGGTGGTACGAGTATTATACACGTGTTATTTATTAGAAGTTTAGGTAAATATGCACTTGAATATTCAATCTAGTAATATCTATCTATCTATACATATAAATAAAATTGGGGTGTCGTCTGTCTGTCTGTCTGTTTGTTCCGGCTAATCTCTGAAATGGCTGGACCAATTTTGGCGGGACTTTTATTGGCGGATATCTGATGTAATAAGGAGTACCGCGTGGAGATTAAAATGAAAATGTAAAATAAAAAATATATATCTTTTTTGTTAAATTCCACTCGGACGATGTCGCGGGTACAGATAGTTGTAATATAAGTATGCTATGTTGAAAATTAGATACATACAATCAATAATCAATCGACGACGGCATTTTAATAGCTTACGATTTCAACACTACGTCTTTACCGCCATCTTATGTCCCAAGCAACGTATATTGTTTTTGTGGGAATTGCAGATTAGATGCGAATCTCACAAAACCACCATTTAACATCAGTCCCAGTTATCACCGAAACGCGATACGATAGAGTGATGTATCACTTTGAAGTGTCAAAATATAAAGGATATATTCCAACCTGGTGGTTATATCGCACTATTAAGGTTTTATCATAATACGTTGCTAATGCTACAGGGTTTTAGGAGCAGTGGTTGGAAAGAGTAGTTATTCAGTTTTTGTATGGTAGTGATGAAGATTAATTATTGTATTCTTTTTTCAGTATATTCGCTCCACATCCAACAATCTAAGAATTCAGTTCATAGACATAAAATGAAGCGGGTATGTATAGGACTGTTCACATTTTTTTGTTTATTTTTTGAAACAATAACAATAGATGGTTTACCCTGAGAGCAGAAAACTATTCTTAAGCGAAGAATCATAAAGTGTTAGAGACTAACCAATAATACATGACTAGTAGCAGTGGCGGTAAATAGGGTAGATGACTACAACTGAATATGCCTATTTTTATTATATAATTATCGAAATTGAGCAATTTCTATCTCATGAACGTAAGTCAATATAGAAATTTCAGTTTAATTTTGTATTAATATTGTTATTAGATTTCAAAAAAAATTACAATAATTTTTTACAGAATTCTAATGAAATGAATACGTTTCTAGCTTCCTGACATTAAATGTAACATTATTTAATATGGAAAGTATATCTATAAACGTAAAAATAACAAAGTTATTGGAAATTTTGTTTATACGCTCATACAAATTAGGTGAGTTTACACAATTATGACGTCACGATTGCAGTGTACTTAGTATGGAGCGGTTTTGAGCAACCCGCGACAGCGCCGCAGACATGGCGCTGTATCTTCATAAGTAATAATCGCAGATATATCGTTACTTCTATAATATTTTACACTATGTTTTTGTGGAGGTTGGAGATTTGCTGCGGCTCTACATATACTATGTGACAAATCTTTTATTTTTATTTTTTTTACAAATAATAGTAAGTTACTAAACTACTATCAGAGTCCCACAAAACTGACTAATTCGGTTTGATTTACCATCAGGTGAATTTGCTCGATTATCAGTATCACCGAAAGGCTTACCTAGTATTTTGTCAAAATAATAGGTATAAAAATATAGACGACATTTATCGCACTATTATATAAGGTACATAAAAAAATTACAATGGTAAAGGAGGGTAGGTGGTGCTGTGGTCACGGTCTACGAATCGGATGCTTCGCGGGTTCAGGGTTGATCTTGCCAAAGTGGTTTTCGTTTTTATTACATTTAACTGACGTACCTGAGAAGGAAAATATCGTGAGGCAACCTGCATACACCTGTAGAGAAATTCGAAGATGTATGTAGTCAACCAATCCGGACTAGCGTGGTTGACTAAGGTTTACTCGTCCTAATATATTTCAGGGTAGGCCGTGCCCCTCAGTGGGGAAGATTTGGGCTGTGATAATGAAGTGGTTGGTTGAAGTGAAACTAATTAATATTCATATTGAGCTTAAGACGTTTAATGTTATAATTATTTTTATTATTTTAGGATCTTGACAGATGGATTTGGTATACAAGTACTACGAGCGCTTTAGTAAGTATCGAATATTTATTACATTAATATAATTGCATACGTGTTGAGTAGAAATACAGTGTACATACAGTCAGCAATACGTGTAGCTTTTTAGTTCCATTACGAAACCCGACTCTATTTCGATCGCCATAAGAGCTGTCTTAAAGTGTACATGTGAACTTTAACGCGTTGCTGTGTGTTCATAATAAGTAGAGCTGGTTTTTCACTATGGAATATAGTATAAAAAGATCTTTAACGTTATTCTGTATATATATATCGGAGGAAACTACTTTGATGTTTATGTAATAAAGATAATAACAGTTTAACACAGGGTTCAATGCTGGTGCCATCTATAGAAAAAATGTAGGCATCGGTGTGAGTGTGTCTCATGCACGAACCACTAAGTAACGTGTCGATAGTACATTAAAACCATACAAAGTAAATACATTATTTTTGAATTTGATTTGATAAATTAAGGATTGACAGCTCTACATCAGCATAAGACGAATACTACGCAGCAATTTACTGAGTACAATCACTCTACAGCTAGCTTTTCTATAAGTATTAACAACTGACTAGGGTTGTCAATTGAAAGTTTTACTATTATTTTGGAGTCGGCTCACTGAACGGTAAGTGTTAAATTGTCAGGTCTTTAGCCAGGACTTAGTGTCCATCTAATAACTAAGTATATAACTTAGATATTCCTGAAATATTATATCGGAGGCTCTAAAAACTCTGTATGTATTAAAAACTCACATTGACAAGTCAGCTTAATACAATTCGTTAGGTGCATAAATTTAAAATTGTTATAAGTGTGGTACATATATACTTATACGCCTGAGTAGGTATAAATAAAAAATCAAATACATCAACTTTTATAAAGAGTTAACAAATATTATTATATTTCTAACGTTTTCGGTGTCAAAAACTGTAGGATAAATTGCCTAATTTGAGGATTCCGGAAGAAGAAACTGTTACGGAGTCACCAGACATTACTACAACTGAGCGAAATCCATGTCTAGAGAAGGACGCTCCTATACCAGACTTCAGAGCACCTGGGAGAAGAATTAGCGACGTCAGTCAGTATTATACTTTAATTGCAGTATTAATAGATAAATATAATTTTTCTATCATACATTTGAAATATCTTACAATTATTTGACATTATATAATTGACCAATTATATTTAGGGTCGGCGCAACATGTTTTCCTCTTGCACTCTCTTCTATCATTTGCTATTTCGACACTTACTTCCCTATTCAACCATCATGTACACAGTCCATCCATCTTTTCTTCGGTCTTGCCACAGTAACAGGATCATTCCCTCTTCTAAATATTGTTACGAGCTGGGGTCAGTAAATTAAACGGCGGTCTACCAAAACACTGAACTTTTATTAATTACCACACTAACAGTCACTAATCACTTAACTGAAAGCACTGAAAGTCGCTTCTTAGTTCTCCAATATCACTTCTTAGATGTTTTCGCACTGTATCGCAAAACAATAATGCTTCCCGGCGGCCGGACACAGCCTTATATAGTCCCCTAAGATACTTGCCACTCTTGCCAGAACATTCGCGGACACACTCGAATGTGTAGTCCAATACGTCGCGCGTTCGAGACGTTTCGAGTATAACTGTCTCGATACTCGAATATTCTCGATACACAATACTCGAATATTCCCGTACTATCTTTCTCGAATATTCTGTTTGTCTATCTCTTTCTAATGATGTTTTCTCATTCTAATACTTCTCGAATGTTCTAACTATCTCTGTCTCTTTCTACTATTGCTATCTCTTTCACTCCTATTGAAATTTATGTCCTTTTACTGAAGTAGGCTTAATGGCTCATAAGGGGCCCTGAAAACGCCTGAAAACGGGTTTTCAGGTTATTGCGGCATTGGATAGAGGGTAGCCTGAAACGTACTGAAAACATGTTTCAGGCGCCTGAAAACTACTGTAACTTGGGTGTCATTTAGATTTTTTAGTATGTGAAAGAGCTACTTCTGAAACGGCCTGAAACGACGTTTCAGCCTGCTGAAAACGTTTCTAAGTCACAGAAAATCACTTTTGAAGTTTTACTAAGCCACCGGCGTAACAATATGTTACGTGACCATACCAGGGAAGTCTCTTTTCTGACAATTTTTAAACAATAGAACTACTTTCATACTTTCCTTGACATATTTATTCCTCACTCTATCCTTTCTTGTCCCTCCACACATCCATCTTATACGCATTTCAGCAACATACAATCTTTGTTCATCTATCTGAACCACCTTGATGGGCTAACATTCCGATCATTATCAATTTACTGATATTGTATAATTTCTTAATATTTATGATTAGGTTCTTTTTTTAACTATTTTAACTCAATTTATATATTGCCCCTCATAGACAGTAGAAGCATATCCACACTTATTTCTTCAATAATATTAATATTTTTCATATTTTTAATAACATTTATTTTAGATAGATTAATTTACACACTACCCTAATGTAAAATACGAGGATCAAATAAATGTGTATTTTACATATAATATATAAACCATATCAGAAAAAATAAATTATATGTACTATATTTTAGCAAATAAATTATATATTTTATGATTTTGGAACAAAGATATAGATATAACAAGAATTGACGTGGTGGAGATGGAAATATCAAGATGGATGTGTGTTATGACACGATTGGATAAAATAAGAAATGATTATATAAGAGGAAGTTTGAAAGTTCACGCTAGAAATAGGGAAGATAAGAAGTAATAGGTTAACGTCGTATGGGTATGTGATGATGATGAGGAGTGAGAGTTATTTTACCAGAAGAGCTGTTATATGAATACGATTATGGGTAGAAATAATATTACGGATAACTTGTTTTTCAGAATGCTACGAGTTTATTTTTGAGATGAGACTAAGATTCGACCGTCAAGTAAGATATGGACTATGTAAGTTGATTTTTTTGTAACGTTCTTGTGGTTTCACTGAGTTAATTTCTTTTGTTGTTATTTCTTCACATGTTTAAGTCATAAATTTGTTAGCTTCTTTGCATTAACTACCTATATTAATTCCGCACTATGTAGTATGGTGATATAAGAGTTGTTGAATTTTATAGTGACAGAACAAACGAGCTGTCATTGTCAATGTCAATGTCATTCTTAAATACGTCGCTGAGTAGCTGGGTTTTTTTGTGTTCCGAGCGTAAATTTGAACGCACTTCTATTTGTCTCACATTTATAAGTTTGTAGTAACTAGTTACTACTAACTTATAAATGTGTGACAAATATATAAGTGCTATAACAGTCTGGTTGAATTTTTTTTAATATTACGTATATTAGTAATAGTAAAAAAAAGTTATTACTTTTCATTAGAGTACGTTTTTTTCAATTGTAGGCCAGTCATATCGTTTAAAGCATGGAGAAACTGTCTACGGTGGCGCCATCGGTGGACGAGGGGCACTAGCCGGAGAGTTTCCGCATATGGTAATTTACAATTGATTTGTCATTTGTGTTATGACGGGTTTCCAATGGGGAACTTTACCACTCCTGACAGCTGGTGCTCCGTGGCTTAGTTTCCTAAGGAGACCTGAATTGTCCTATTTGGCTTTTTACACAAAGCTAAGAAATCCCGATTTTTTATTCACTAACCAGATATGATGAGAGCACCTAATCCTGTTGCAAAGAATAAAATAGCAAGCGCATCGACATAGCTTCTTAATGGAGATCTATGATTGTCGCAGGAATCACCGTTATCTGTTTTGACTTTCCTAAGATTTGAAGCTATAAGTCTTTGCTATATTTAGTCCCTTCATAATCTAAGTACTAAAGAGTGAAAGAGAAGACTCTGGAACAGAGTCGTGTGTAAGGGTACAACTATCTTACTTTATTATTTATCCTAGTTTACTTTATGTAAAGAAGTACTGTTATTCTGTTTCCGTTTGAAGCCTAGGGTATGGCAGTGAAACCACTGTAACAGGTGGCAGTAGCTTCTTGCCAGCCATCAGCGGCAACATCAGCATTAGAGGGTCCCTAAATAATTATTGCAAATTTTGCTATCAAACAAGACTCACAGGTTAATTTTAAAATTAACGTATACATCAAGGAATTAAAATGAGTATTGCCGTATTGACAAAAAAGTGATTTTACACAATCGATGTCGCTTGACAGCAAAACAAGTCTAACCCCGCCAATCGCCATCGTCAGAATCGCTGTCCAACAGCAATCGTCAAGGTCACTTCAAATACAGCATTTATATCTGAAGTAAGGTGTTACAAGTAAGGTGTACGACGATGGAGTATTTGTACACGATCAGTCAATTCGAGAGTGACGCCAAAAACTTGTTAACACAAGACATCAGTCGACCCTTTAGCTGATCAATCGATTAATTTAATTGCCATAGTCGCGAGTTTCGCTGTCAAATGAGACTCGTGCGTCACTTCAAAAACAATTTTAATTGCGAGGAATTAAGGTGCTTATCAAATCATCATTACAATTGTAACTAATCGGAATCGTTTGATAGAGAGTCAGCTAAATGGTCGAATAACGTTATTTACGTACTCAAATTTGATAAATATGTTTTGTTATTTCTTATTTCAGGGTGCAGTTGGCTGGAAAGCTGTTGTTGGCACATGGATTTTCAAATGCGGCAGCTCTCTCATTAGCAAGAACTTTGTGCTGACTGCTGCTCATTGTACTAAAGCATCGGATAAGGATACAACTATCGCTGATGTCAACCCAAAGATAGTTAGATTAGGAGATGAAACAATTATAGACGTTGTAAGTATAACATTAGGATTGAAATTTAAAAGGGATCGTACTAACTCGCGCTGATTCTTAAGTTTCTCCTGAAAAAAATATGAGCATATATCCTATACTTTGTAGTTAAATAACTATACAAAATTTTATCTACGTACTCATTTTATATGTGGAAAGGTTTCTGTGTTTATATAACTATAAATGTGTCTATTTAAAAAGATACATGCCTGACTCCTCCTTTTTTCCTGTTTACATATCTGATTGTCATGACTACATGGTTTTCATTAGGAGAGCTGAGCTTAATTCTATGTCAAGGCAGAATTTAGTTATTTTTCAATGGTTTGAATGATGTTAGGAATCTTATGCCCCTGACTAGATACCAAAGATATATATGGAAAATCGAGACAATCGAAATGAGATCATAATAATTAAATCGGCGATCACAATCGCATCAATTTAATAACTACACATTTAGCAAAAAATTGTTGATTTGTTGGATTAATTGGCCAATATTAAGATAATAAAAAAATAAAAAAATGATAATTGCAAACTTCTCGACGTGCTACAAAATAACGGAATCAGCAATCACATTGGAATCGATTTGAAAAATATGGCCGTTTGAAATTCTTTCTTTAAACATTCAACGATTGCAACATAATCGCTCGAAAGATCTGAGCATATTGTTTTAATTCTAAATCTTGATCCAGTCTTTTACTTCTTCAAATCATCCAATTCGATTACCATTGACAAACAAACGCGAGCATTACAAATTAACCACTTAGGGAATATTTTATAATCGCCATTTTTTATGTAATATATTGACAATACAGTAGAGCGTCGATTATCCGAACGGCGCTTAACCAAACGACCGCTTATCCGAACGTCGCTCGCCACAGTACTAACGCGCGGAACGTCAACGCCCTCCCCGACTTTAAATGCGTGCATCTCTCGCGCCTCCCGCGCCGCCGCTGTCGCGCGCTTGTCGACTCGTTGTTCTTAAACTAAATTTTGTCGCGTGAAACTCTTTATTTAAAATGCCTAAGCGTAAACATGTTATCCTTTCCATGAAAGATAAATATGAGATTAATAAAGTGTTACTATTATGTGATATAATGCAGACTGCCGACCTCATGGAAAGTGGTTGCAGTCGCCTATAGTACATGTGCTTCCTGTGAGATTTTCAGCAAATCTGTAACCCATATAAAACCACAGTGTACGTTGCTAACATGTGACGTAAAATGAATTGTCACAGTAATCAGTAATTTAAATATTTATATCAATTTTATATTTATTTTTCCAGCCCGACAGAAACTATATATCTCCCACAGACAAGAATATCAAAAGAATCATAACCCACCCGCTATATAAAGCGCCTATAAAGTATTTTGATATAGCTCTGTTTGAACTAGACAGCGAGGTTATCATCACGCGGTACATTCAGCCAGCCTGTCTATACACAGGCCCTGACAATATATTAGTCGGAAACGATGCTTCGCTCACTGGATGGGGAGTTATCGAAACAGGTAATCCAAGTAATAAGTATTTAAATTTGGAACACCATAAAATAGTAATATATTTCTACAAACACGAAGTAATTATTTTATTACTGTGTCGAAACTCAAAATTCGGCCAATTGCTGTAATTTCATTTAGTCGCATAGTAATAGCGAAAGAGTGAAGATGCTCCTTACTTCGATTCTATGTTTGATTAGTGTAACGTAATCTCTTTCCGTCTCGTACTTTCTGTATGGTCTGTCTCATTCACTATTAATCTCGTGTTACATACATAATGGGATAATTTTATGTTTTATTTTAATTTATTAAGGAACAGCAAACAGCTACAAAATACAAGTAAATACAAAACATTACATAAAAGTTGGCAATATTGTAGCCCACGTGTTACTGAATTAATAATATCAACAATGACAAAAATAAAATAAAACTATATACTACTAAAACAACTAAAATAACACAAAATTAAAAAAGAGATCAACCCTGCAGCTCTTTGAAGAAAAACCTTTTTAAACCTTTATTAAAACAATGTTTAATTATATCTAAATGGTCGCAAGTTAAGCAACCGCCCAAAATTCTAAAGACAGCTTCTTCTGGCAATTTGTTTGGAGTTTTTCACGTCAAGAGTACATTATGATACAGGTCACTGATGGTCAAGCGGGTAGAATGAAAAGATTTTCATTACTTGCATATTGCGTTTGGTAGGGTGTCTCAGAGCCTCGTCTTTATTAGAATCGTTAAAACTTACTATGTTCATTCTTACCGAGGACAAGAGCCTACACTATTGGAGATTCGGCCTTAGTCAACCACGCTGACCTAGTGAATTGGACGACTTCTTATACAGTTTGCAATTTCTGCACAGGTGTGTGCAGGTTGCCTTTTTTTTTTGTTCCCCCTGAGGAAAATGCATTCAGTTGCCCCCGGCTGTGTTACCTACCACATACCGGCGAGCCGGCGGTTATGTGGGGCTCTCCTCCCCAGAAGGGGGAGGCCTACCCACTAAAAACCTCAGGGATGGCCTTCCTCAGGCATGTAGGGAGCCCCCGGGAACACCAAGCTACTTCCGAGAACCCCCAGCCTCCGTTCCCCTGTCGATACAGGGGAGCCCTCCTCGGGGGAGGCTACACTGCCTCCCGCGGCCCGGCGCTGCCTCCTTCGAGCGGGATCGGCCATCTCCCGACCCCGCTCGGCGGCCTCCTTCTGGAGTATCACTGCTTCACAGAAGGAGGCCACAGCCCTCCAACTTCCCTCGTCCGTCAGCATTGCCGCAATCAATGTTGGCGGAGACAGATCTCGCCCGATCTCTGCGACCAAGTTTCGGCGCTCGGAAGCCCACGCGGGGCACTCCGCCAGTGTGTGCTGGGCCGAGTCGAGGTCGGATGCGCAGTGGTGGCAATGTGTCGATCCCGCCCATCCTATTCGACACAGATACTCACCGAAGCAGCCGTGCCCGGTGAGTATCTGAGTCAATCGGTAGGTGACCTCCTCCTTCCCGTGGAGCCAAGCTTCGAGGTGCGGGAGTACGGCACCGACGGACCGCTGGCGCGCGCAGATTCGTAATTCGAGCTGCGCACGCCAGGCCGCCACAATCCGTCGGTGCCACTCCCGCTTAGGCACTTCGTGCGCGGGTTCCGGGGCGCTCCCCCCCATTGCTCCCCCGGTCGACACGCCGCGACATACGTCGCCGCGTACATGTCGGCCAGGATGTCGAATAGTCCAATGGTCCCAGATGAGTACGAGATGGTACGGTAGCCTCGTACGATCCGTATGGTCATTACCCGCTGCAGCCTCCGTAGCAGAGCTCTGCAGCGGGGGGACCTCGCGCAGTCTCGCGACCACACAGGGGCCCCATACATGGCCACGGATCGCACGACGCCCTCGTACAGGCGGCGAACTCCATCCCGTGTGCAGGTTGCCTGTCCATGTTTTCTTTCAGCGCAGGAGCTTTTTTTTTTCCTCTGGAGAGGACAGACTGAGAATCCTCATGGATACCACCGCAACCAAGTGACACGGTGATTATGTCGGACTCCTGACGAATCGAGGCGGTTCGGCCTGAAAGACCTACCGACTAAACTCAGCCTAAGCCGTTGGTCGTTGGTAATGACCTTATAAGGAAGACCGCATCTCAGGAGAGTCACAGTTAGCGCTGCAGAGAGCAGAGGCACCGTACACTCGAATGGCTCCGGCCTATATTGAAGGGAACCTACTCGGCTCAGACGCCGCTGCTTACAGGTCTTGAAGGTCCAGCGTTAATTGATTGGGGGATTGCTAAGGACGTGTCGTGGTCTGCGAAGTCTTTGCCGATTTTAATGGAGCGTGAGATGTTCATTTATATATGAACGTCGAAATTCTGACTCGGTCGACCCCAGACCAGTATTGGTCTTCGAATCCATTTAAGTTTGAATATTTATGTTCATTTTCATTTCAGTCAATAAAAGTACGTCTCCTCTGCTCCAAGTAGCCGCTGTGAACGTGATAGATTCCTCTCAATGCGATAGCTTGTTGCGACCATCCTGTAATAGGCATTGGTGTGGGGTATCAGATAGTCAACTTTGTGCAGGGAATCTGTCTGGAGGCGTTGATGCATGTCAGGTAATGTATATATTCTTTTATTTGTATATTTTATAGCTATATTTCGCGTGCATGTTGCCAGTGTTAACATATAATTTCGAAATCTAATGATGGGCCTTATAAGGACGTATAAAGTCAATTTCACGATAATGGTCAGTTGAGAGTTTCTTAGCGTAATTGTATTGTCGATATAGCTAAAAAAATTGCGGAGCTTAAGTAGCAGTAGCCAGGGCACCTTGCTTGTTGGTTCGACGATCGGCGATTTGTGAGGAAACACAGTGTTGATAGGCTTCCCCCAGAAAATGCTGCATGTCAGCATCATAGAACTATTATCACTATCCAAATATAGTTACGTAGCTTCCTCGACTTGCATTAATACTTTAATGCACGCACATGTGAGTTACGGTTACTCTTGATCTGACCTTCTAAAAATATATCACTTATTTTGTTCAAATGTCTTCAACTAAGTTGTCCCATACCAACTGGTCTATTTTATATAAAAAAAATATAAAAAATACTAATAATACCCATATTTCATTTAAATGTAACTTGTAAGATTTCGATATATTTGGAGAAAATAATCCATATTATGCGAATAGTTATAAATAAATAACTGTTAATTTGTAGTTTTGTTTTCGGGTATGTTGGATCCTACCACATACTTTACGTAATATCTTGTTACCACACTCCCGCTGAGTTATACCATAAAACCATTAACACCTTGCTACATTTGCAGGGTGATTCCGGGGGACCACTACAAATAAGGTTACAGCTGCCACCGAGGGCATCAGGGGTGATGCACCAAATCATAGGCGTGACGTCGTTTGGTATAGGCTGTGCTTTACCGAACCTACCGGGCATTTATACGAGGGTAACCAGTTTTCTTGACTGGATCGAGGAGCAAGTGTGGAAATAAAACTTTTTTTCAATCATATATGTTTGATGAGTACTGAAATTGAGTACAATCATATAGAATAACTAAATAAATACAGGAAGAAGCCATTTAACAGCGTCTGCTGGGAAAGAAATCTAAACATATAGATAAACATACATGTAAATATAAGACAACATTACAGACTAAAATCACGACACAATACAGTTGAATTTGTAATATTAATGCAATTCAAGTTAAAAAAATGTTCATTATTACAATAATTTTCGAAACTGTGAAAATAAATCTTTTCTGGTTTTGTAAGCTTCTACACCTCATTCAAAATGTCATATAATGAAATTTGTTACTCTGTTTAATACACCGAACATTCAAGATTTGGTTGACCAAAAATTTTTTCATATAGTTAGAATATAATGAAAAGTGTTAGGATGAATAATGTGAACATTCAAAACCTGATTGACAAATAGTCGTATAGCGAAAATTGTAAGGATGGATAAATAATTGGATAGTCTGAGAAATCTTTTTAAATATCTTCATAATTATTTCGAACAACCTATACAATATTACTATTTTATTTATACCGGGTGTCTCATTCAATGTCTTATAGTTTCAGACTTTCCCATACTGACCGATTTGAATGAGACACCCTGTATACAAAAATGTGTATATTCTTACTGAAATCATTTTAAGTAAAGCGATTTTTTTTGAAAATAAAGAAATAATATTACCTTTTTGTCCTAATTTATTGGTTCCAATTCTTTAGTTTTTTTATTTGTTGCTTTTCTTATGCGCTATTAGGTTTATCCCTGCGAATTCCGTGTTGCTTATATAGGCTATCTGTACGTTTACTGACACCACACAGATATGTAATGTAATGTATATTAATAGGTCATTTAAATCAATTGGTCATTTAAATAAAGTTTAACATTAAATTTAGTGAAATTAATTTTGAAACTCCACCGTGAAAATTGTGCTAGAGGAGTTTCAAATCGAAACTCGCCAATTTTATTTTCATACACATGTTTGGTTTAACTTGTTGGACATGACATGATGGTCATGCCCACGGCTCTTAGATGGGTACAAGTAAAAGCAAAATACGATTAACATTGAGAATTTATTTACAACAATGATGGCAATTCCGTCAAACTAAATGTTATAATATCAAATAATCGATGAACATTTTAACAGCAATACGAAATAACAATATTTACTTACATAGGCCTTATAACGAGGTATCTCTTAACTGGCAGAGCTCCGAACACGGCGGTGTCCGTTGGTCGAATGCCTGCTTCCTCACGATATTCTTCACGACCCTTGGAGTAGGGCCGGGGAAACTGGTCAGGACTTGTCCTCTTCAGTGGCATCGATCGCCACACGTAACGACGTGTGGGTCCTGGGGTTCGGCAATATATTTTTGCCAGTGGGTATTCTGTAAAAAGTTGAAAATTTTATAATTTATATGTAGGTATTCCTCGCCTGGTTTTTCTCAATGTAGGTGGATCTAATTATTTTCGGTTGCTAGTCAATGTGGCTAACAAACCGGTTTGTTATTTCTAACAAACGACAATCATTGTATTTCGATTAGATCTCGAGGCAGGGCCCGTCTTCTGCCTTCCGGCGGTCTTCCGTGTTGTGGAGCTATGCTTCGGATGAAATGGTGTTTAGAGTGATCTGCCCGCTGGAACATCCGCGTGGACAGATCCCTAAAGTGGTCCTCTATGGTGGTACATTGTAGATCTCGCAGCAACACGGAATTTCTCACGCAGCGCGGGGCCCTAGCGAGCGTGCGCAAGGAGATCGCCTGCTGTGCCTCGAGATTCTTTTTGAGCCTCCTGGCTTTGATTAGATGATACCAGGAAGGGGCTGCATAGGATATCTGGCTCCTGATGTATAACTTGTATAGCAATACTTTTGCTTTAAGCGGCATGGTCGATTGGAGCAGAGGTTTTATTATATTTCTTGCCACTTTTGCCTTATTGACTACGGAGTTTACGTGGCGTCCCATGGTCATGGATCTGTCAATAGTCACCCCCAGGTAGGTGACTGATGGGGCCCAGGGGATGGTGGTACCCCTGAGTGTTAGGGCGAACGGTATTCTCCTCGTTCTGCTCAACACTATGGCCTGGGTTTTCGCCACGTTCACTGTCAGCCGCCACTTATCTAGCCATTCAGGCAAGGTGTCAAGCTGTCTCTGCATACGCTCTATCGCTAACTTCGGGCTGATGGAGGATGTTACATAGGCAGCGTCGTCGGCGTATAGTGCCAGCAGCGAACCTTGGTTCACCGGGATGTCATTTGTGTATAGTAGATAGAGCGTAGGTGCGAGACAGCTGCCCTGCGGGACCCCAGCTCGGATCGGGCGGGCGGCTGATGTCTTACTCTCTACGGCCACATGGAAACTCCGATTTTCTAAGTAAGATGCCACTAAGCGTACTGCTCTCTTAGGAGTAGTAGTTGTGGACATCTTGTATATGAGGCCCTCGTGCCATACCTTGTCGAAGGCCTTTTCCATGTCCAGCATCACTGCGACAGGGTGCTCTTTCTTATTGATTGCAGTGGCTACGTGGTGTACGACCCTTGTGAGCTGGAGGGTGGTCGATAGTTCCTCACGGAAGCCGAACTGTTCGGGGCGCAGCTGGAGGTGCGGTGTGATGACGGTCAGCAGGAGCTTCTCGAACACCTTCGACAAGGTATTCAGGAGCGTGATCGGGCGGTAGCTGGATGGTGTAGTGGGGTTCTTCCCGGTCTTGGGGATAGTAATGACCCGCCCTTCCTTCCAGATGTTAGGGAAGTAGCAGGTGCGGGTCACCCCATTAAATAGTCGCGTGACTGAAGCTACCGCTCGTGGTGGCAGATGTTTTAGGGCCTCATTTGGGATGCCATCAGGCCCAGGGGCCTTCCTAGATGGACACCTTTTCAGCATCATCGCTACTTGCCTCGGGGAGAAGACATAGCCTCCTCCGCCTCCAGGTTTTCGCCGGCTGGATTCTGTAGGTAGTCCTGTAGGTGTCTAAGCACGTCATGTGTGTGGCTATTGTTTGCATCCTCGTTTGGGCAAAAGACCCCCTCAAGGTGGTCAGCGAGGATCTTTGCCCGGTCTTCAGGTCTATACATAAGGGAACCATCAGGGGCCTTCAGTGGACGAACGGGCTTGGGCCTCTTTGTGAGCGCTCGACACAGGCGAAACATGTTGTTCATGTCATCCTCGGCGTCGTTGATGGAATTCAACCACGCTTCGCTCTTGAGGTTCTGAAGCTCCGTTCGTATTTTTGATACCAGGTTGTTCAGGTGTTCATGGAGTACAGGGCATCTAGATAACTGCCATCTTCGGCGTAATCTGCGTTTTTGTTCTATCAGCCGCTGTACTCTTATAGGCAGGTTGTGGCGTGGACGCTGGGTGGTGGGTAACTGTGATGCATGTAGGGCGTCAGCGATTTGGCTTTGCAGCCTGTGCGCGAGCTCATCTACATCGTCGGTGTTGTTGACTGGCATCGTTACACAGTTGGATAAAAGTTGGCCATATTTATCCCAGTCTATGCGTCTCCGTCTGATAGGCAGCTCAACTCTGACTGGGGGATGGTATGTTACGAGCACCGGTTGGTGATCAGACAGGTGGTCGTCTAGTACTCGCTGTGTGATCTCGCTGGAATCGATATGTGATGCGACTACCAGGTCGATCACATCTGGTAACTGGCGGGCGCTGTAAGGGTAGTGGGTGGGGACTTCTGGGCCCAGTACCGTGTACCCCTGGGCTTCGGCATCAGCCATCAGAAGCCGACCACTTCTACACGTCATAGACGAGTTCCAGGCAGTGTGTTTTGAATTAAAATCGCCGGCAATGATAGTAGGTGCCGGCGAGTCTAATAGCGATCGTATGTCCGCCACATCTAATGTGTTGCTAGGCGGTTTGTAAAAGGCGAATATTCGCGCTACCCCCTTGGTAGTCGATATTTCGACCCCGAGGCCGTAAGAAGTCAAGAGTTGAGTCTGCGGTATCGGTTGATGAACAATTCGGTTCTTCACTAGGACAGCCAAACCTCTATAAGCGTGTCCTAGTGGTGATTGTTCATCCTGCCTATAAACCTGGTACCCTGCGATTCTCAGTACCGTCTGTGGTTTTAGGTGAGTTTCGCTTATCAGGGCTATATCAGCCCTGTGTTCTGCAAGGATCTGTCTAAAGAGGACCTTCTTGGTGTCAGATAGGCCCCCGGCGTTCCAATGAATTATAGTCAATAAGGGCTTGCTATCCATAGTATTGCATGATATCGCTTAGTCCCTGGACAATTGCTGGGACAGGGTTCTGTCCAGCAGCGACGGCGGCCAGCACGTTACCAAACACCTGCAGAAGGATCTGCAGGCATTGTGCAATGGAGTGCTGCTCCATTCTGGGCCCTCGTGACGCCGCGCGCGGCTTCGCCTTCGTCCCTCCGGGGAGGGCGGCGACCACCTGCGGTGCGTCTAGGGCTGGGGTTGTATGTACTTCAGGACGACCTCCACGCGGCGCTGGTACCGGTCGGGTCTTTATTGTTTTGGCTCTCCTGGTCGTGTTTACGGCGGTGGCAGCCGCCGGAGCTTGTGGTTGTGGTGGATCTGGTTGCTGCGGTTGAGGCTGGCTAGAAGGGATGGTCGGAGCAGGCTGAGGTTCTTGGGCTGGCCTGGCGGGCGCTCGCCGCTTCCTGCTACGACGCCTTTTTGTAGTTGGTCTGGGTTGCCCATCGTTGGCGGCGGCCATTAGGGAGGCCTGGGCCGTGGGCTCATCTTCCCCGACTAGATTGATGGTAGGGGGGGGGGCAGTCGTCTTCGGCGCGGCCGTGGTTCTGGCCACCGTGCCAGCACGTCGATTGCGCACTTCGCGCTTATAGACTGGGCAAGCAGTACTGTTGGCCGTATGCTCGCCCAGGCAGTTAGCGCAGGTAGGTGGGTCTTCACGAGGACGTGGGCAGTCTCTAGCAGCATGCGGGCCCCCACATCGGACGCATGCCTGTGCCCTGTGGCAGTTGGCGGAGGAATGCCTAAATGACTGGCACCGATGGCATTGTGCCGGTCCTTGTTTCCCCCGCCAGGCTTCGATCTTGACCGTGTGCATGTCCAGAAGAGATGCCACATGGTATAGTCTTGGTGTGATGTCTGGCGTGCGTCGGATATGCGCGAAGAAGACGCAACCCGAGCGCCCCTGCCTCGCGTTGATCCTCTTCACGTGCTCGGCCACGATATTATGCTCCTCGAGCAGGCTTTCTGTGATGGCCTCCGGCGGGGTGTTCTGCGGGAGGCCTCTGATGGCAACCTTCAATTTTTTGTCAGCTGGGAGCGAGTAACAGAACCAGGAAATTGATTTTTCCCGCTCGAGGTTTGTCAGATATCTTTGGACGGTGCGATATTCCTGCTCCGTCTTCGGGATAAAGCGAATGCCCTGGCGATATGGTCGAGCATTCGGTGGGTGGCCCATCTGTAGTTTCAGTGCCCTGAAATGTACATGCCAATCGGGCAAGATTTCTACGATCAGCGGTGGGTAGCTGGAAGATTTCCCCTCGTCCTGCGGGGTGGGCGTCGGGGGGGGGTTTTCCGGCTGTTTGGGTGTTGCAGGGCTGGTGGCCAGGCGCTGCTTCGTCGTGGGGTTAGCCACGGTGTCCTCCTCCTCGTCGCTGCTTCTTTGCTGGCGCTTCCTGTTTGTTTTGACGGGGAAGGGAGGCGTAGTCTGGCGCAGTCCTTGCGGAGAGAAAGTTCGTGTTGTGCCGGGCGACTCAGGCAGGGGGGCGACGGGCTGAGTCCTGGCAATCACGGCTTTCGCCTTCTTCCGCGGATCCCTCGCAGATAGCTCCGGGGGCTCTCTAGCGCGCTCGGCGTAGGTGGTTGTCCTACTTGTGGATGGCACCAGTTGGACATTTGTCGGTTCTCCGGGGTGGGTAGTTTGCGAAAATGTTCCTTCCGCCGCTTTCCTGGATGTCGTCTGGGGCTGGATCGGCGATTGCTCCCTGGATGAGGCCGCCGAGGAGGCTGGGGTCCCAGTCCGGGAGAGCCGTGACGGCGTCGGCGTCAGGAACAGCTTGGCTTGCGAGCCCGTGCGACGGAGCTCCAGCGATGTCGGTGGGGTGAATAGGCTCTCTTCGCCGCCTTCGTGCGTGGGCGTGCACGGCGCCGGCGACTCTTGGGCCACTTCGCGGGTGCGTTGTGGCTTGGGTGGCAGGTGTGCCATTTTACTGGCACAAAAACAGTTGGTGGGTAGCAATAAAAAGCAGTCGTGGGTGACCGACCCTCACGCCCAGGTCTCCCGTCCGGCCTTCGCCACACGGGAGGGTCCCAAGACGGATGATCGGCCAACGGAAGTTCTGTACGCGCAGTTGAGTAGGGAGTCAGAGCACAACTCGCACGCAAGTGTACAGAGACAATGTGCTCGCAATGTGCTCAACACGTGGTGCCATGCGGTTTTTCGTGCATAAATAAGCATATTACTATTGTTCTTTTTATATAATATTGATTAGAGTTACAAGGTGATTTAGTGAAGTAATTTATAAATAAAGCTATTTACAATACTCAACATTATTTGTGCTAAACTGGCATCGTATGTGCAAATACAAGATGATCCAAGTTATTTGTGTTGAGGAGCTATTTGCGATAGTAAATACCCTTATTATACTACTCATGGTAAGTTGACATAAATGTTATTCATGTATTCTAACAGCTCGGCCATCCTAGCAAAGCAAGTCCCTTTGCGCCATAGTTAAATACCGATCCGTAAAATATTAACAACATTATAAAGTTACGCAGAAGATAAAGACTTATC
This sequence comes from Scirpophaga incertulas, assembly GCA_036419045.1. NCBI lineage: Eukaryota > Metazoa > Arthropoda > Insecta > Lepidoptera > Crambidae > Scirpophaga > Scirpophaga incertulas. Next base: position 22,883,960 of record CM071628.1, read on the forward strand.
ATTTACACACTATAAGTAATAAATTATATATTTGACATGCTTGAAATATAACTCAATAAAAAAAGAGAAAAAAAAAACATAAAAATAATCTTATTACTAAACAGAAAATGGTACAATATTGGATTTATGAATTAATAATGAAATCACAATTAACTTAAAGTCTAAATATTTTTATTTACACAATACAACAGGTATTTGGTTATGTTTGACTTGATTTTTTTTTTTTTTTTAGTATGTTACCAATTTATTGATTAATAAAGCCGATATTAATACATTACAAAACAAAGCCGTATTACAAAACAAAAAAAAAAAATGTGTCAAGTATTTGATAAATAGTTCATTATTGACAAAGATATGGTTAATAGGAACTGAGACGAGAATGCCGCCTGAGGCTACAGTTCGTCTTGGGCATTTTCATCTTGATCGGACCCAGAACTTACAAAATCCTTGTCAAAAGCAAGCCAAGGTTTCATTTTATCTATTGCTATAATATTTTCGTAACGACGGCCATTTTTACGTGAAATTGGCGTGTCTTCAATTAAATATCGATCGTTCGCAGAGCCTTAATTATTCTATATGGTCCTTGGTATTTGACAACTAATTTTTTTGATTTACCATCGCTTGGAGTCTCTCTTTTAATGCTCACCAAGTCTCCGGCAGAAAAAATTACACTAGCATCTCGTTTCTTATCATAACGTTGTTTATCTTTAATTTGCTGGTTAGCTATTCGTACCCCTGCCTCGCGCCTGATCTCTGTAATATCTTCACGAGATTCTACATTAGCAGTTTCATCTATGATTTCACTCAATACGTTTTCGGTATTACTTTTGATTCTAATACCAAATAAAAGTTCAGATGGGCTTTTTCCTGTTGTTTTATGTATAGTGGTATTCAAACCAATTTGAATATCAGGTATCAGCTCATCCCAACTTTTATCGTCGTTGCCGTGACATTTTGTGGATAATGCGTCTAATATCGTTCTATTAAATCGTTCCACTTGGCCATTTGCACGTGGAGTAGCTACGGCGTTTAAGATGTGCTTAATACCTAAGGATTTTAAAAATGAGCGAAATATACTGCTAGTAAAAGACGTCCCCTGGTCTGTAATTAGGCGAACGGGGGCGCCAAAATAACTAATATGATCCCGTAGAACCCTTATCGTGGTAGACGATTTCGTATTTTTGACAGGAGTTATGTTTACATATTTTGTAAAACCATCTATTATGACTAGAAGATAAATATTTCCCCGCTTACTACGAACGAAGGGACCTAAATGGTCTGCGTGGATCGTATGAAATGGTATTTCAACCTTTTCAATGGTGTAGTTGACCTTGTGGCTTTCCATTCGTATTTTTGTGATGAGCGCACTCTAAGCACGAACGAACATACTTTTTAATGAAACGCCTCATCTTAGGGAACCAATATGACTGCTGAATTCGCTGAAGCGTTTTCTCAAAGCCAAAATGACCTATGTCATCATGGTTCATTTTGGTTACCTGCCAACGAACACCTTTCGGTACAACCCAGCGGATAGTTGCATCTTCTTCAGAACCTATTACCCGATAAACTTTACCATTTTTAATTTTATAATTTTTAATTATCTCAGCTATACGTTCGGAGTTGGGGTCACTTAAAATCTGTTTAATATGAGAGATTTCCTCGTCGGCAGATTGAACCGTTGCGATCCAATCTTCCGATTCTGTTGAAAGTACATCTAGTATGTGGTCTTCAGATATGGCTTCTCCTACGGGGTTTCTACTTAAGGCATCTGCGTGAGCCATGCTGGATCCCTGACGGTATTCAATCTGACAATCGTATTCGGTAAGCTGAATCCACCAACGCGCAATGCGTGGGATTAGGTCACGTTTTGTGAGAGTAGTTCTCAGTGCATTACAATCAGTTAATATTGTAAAAGGTATACCAAGGAGATAAACGCGAAATCTATTTAGGGACGCGACGACAGCTAAGGTTTCTAACTCGAATGAGTGAAGTCTTTGTTCGTCCGGGGTTGTTTTGCGACTAAAATAAGACACTGGTCTGTATAAACCTTCATCACTTCTTTGAAGCAGGATACCCGCGACACCATATTTAGACGCGTCAGTGTGCAACTGTGTTTCTCGTTTTGGGTCATAAAGCGCCAAAATAGGCCTTGAAACGAGCGCTTGTTTAATTGTAGTGAATGCATTTACCTGCTCCATTGTCCACCTCCAAACAGAATCCTTCCTTAAAAGGTCGGTCAGTGGCTTGCAAATAATAGCAAAGTCACGTATAAACCTTCTAAAGAAACTGGCAAGACCTATAAACTGTCTAAGCTCATGTGGATTCGTCGGGGATGCAAATTTAGAGACTGCGTCCGTCTTTCTTTTTCCAGGTTTAATGCCTTGAGAACTAACTTCAAAGCCCAGGAAGTCTATCTCTTTGAAAAAGAAACTACACTTTGAAAGCTTCAAAGTCAGCCCGCCTTTTCTGAGAAGTATTAAGACTTCCTCGAGTCTAGAAAGTCCCTCTTCGAAAGATCGCGCTGGGATTAACACATCATCCATATAAACGAGTGCATATTTAATTTTAGCGTCAGAGAGTATTTTATTCATTGTCCTTTGGAATACTGATGGAGCATTTACTAATCCGAAAGGCATTCGCGTGTACTCATAATGTCCGTCAGGAGTTATAAACGCAGTTTTGTCTTGCGAGGATGGAGCTATCGGGATCTGGTAATAGCCGGACGCTAGGTCAAGAGATATAAATAAGCTATTACCAGCCAGTTGGTCTAACTGATCTTCTATACGGGGTAGAGGATAATGGTTCTTTTTTGTTCGCTTGTTAAGAGCACGATAGTCCACACATAACCTCTTCTCCCCAGTTTTCTTTTTTACCAATACAATGGGGCTAGCATAGTTCGAGGAAGACTCTCGGACTATGCCCGCCTGCAACATGTCAGTGACCATATCGCGCACTAACCCTTTCTCCTGAAAGGACATGCGATAGGGACGATATACCACAGGGTCAGTGTTCTCAAGTTCTATTATCATTTCCCCCGCCGTAGTTAGCCCCAAATCGTTCAGGCCAGACGAGAAACAGTCATTATACAAGGACAAGAGTTTTTGCAGTTGTTGATGTTGTAACTTAGTCAATTCAGGTCCACAGTTAATAGTTTCATCCGTTACAGTATCAAAATTAACAGCAAAAGAATAGTTTGACATATTTATTGGGATAGCTCTGGTAAGCAATGACCCTTCATTAAAAGTTAAGTCACATTCAGATGCATTTAATATCAGTACTCTACCAGAACCTGCCCTCAAGGTGTACTCCCCTGGAAATAGGTAATATTCATGTTCGTATGAACCTCTCATCGAGCCAGCTACAAATATGTTACCATCAAAGCAATTATTTGAAGTTACAGATATAGTTTTGATTTCATTAGGTACCAAATTTTCGGTTTCGCGAATTTTTAAAAGTACTTTTTCATTGATATTTCTTTCAAAAATTAATTTATTAGGTGTTTTTATGATTGTGATTTCAGGCAGTTCTGTAAACGTATGACCTAGAAGAACTGGATATTTTAGCACGTGATTTTCGACTACTAATATTTCTATGTTATTTTGTATACCTTGTATTTTTACATCAGCTCTCAACCTACCCAATGGTTTCACATGATAACCACCTACAGCTCTCATCAAAGGTAAATCGCGTGTATCTAACGGTAAATTTAATACTTTTGCTTCCTTCTCCCTGATCAAAGTACATTGACTGCCTAAGTCTACATGGCAAAGAAATTTTATACCGTTGATCAAAATATCAAAAACATATTTATCGTTTGACCCCTCCGCGGTCCCTAGTTCGGAAACAAGTTTTATTTCTTCTTTGAACGAAGTTGGATCTTTTGCATGTGCATTCAATTTACCTGACCTACAAACACTGCCCATGTGGCCTAGCTTCCCACAAACGGTACATTTTGTTGGAGGCTTAGTACATTTGAAGCGTTTGTGACCTATCTCATTACAATTGTGGCAGATAATCTTAACGGAGGAATCGGACCTCCCCATCGTAGTGACTGTCGTACCGGATAGTCTTTTATCGCGTCTCGGCCTGTCACCTATATCCCTACTAGGTCCCGCTTTTACAGTCTTTAAATACATTAAAGTTTCTTCAGGCTCGCGGAATTGGGCAGCTTGTGCCCCTACTCGAATGGCATAGTCGTCTATCCCACCGAGTATACAATCAACCGCCTTTCGACCCTTAATACCACACCTATTAATTAAATTCATTTTTTCGTAATAATAATTTTCTAGAGAATCACCATAGCGCGCTTTCTTGGCTAACATAATCGTCAACAGTTCCGCATAATCTTCACGGCACGGAAAAGATTCCAAAAGTTTTCTTTTCCATTCATTCCAAGAGTAAAGAACTGTACTAAGACCCTGATACCAGGATTTCGCCACACCAGCGAGTTTAGGGAGGGCAAAGTGTATAGTTTCTTTTTCATCCCAACCATAGATCTCGGCACATTCCTCGACTTTGGTAAGCCATGTTAAAATAGTCTGATCTTTGGAAATAGGATCAAATTCGGGGATAACATTATTTAAAGAAAGCTTAGATGAGGACTGGTTTTTCATGTCCTTTAAAATATTTAAAAACTTATCTAATACACTGTGCGTCAACGCTGTATCTCTTTCAGTAGTATTACTTAACTTATTAACTGGATCGGTTTGAAACCTATGTCTAATATCATTGTTGTGTGGGGAACGAGATACAAATCTCCTACGTCTGTTAATATTATTAAGTTCATTATCCGAATCACTACTATATGATCTTTTCTTGTTTCCCGAATGCCCGCTAGATATCCGCGTAGAGTTTTTACGTGACGGCCACTGTCGCCGTTCAACAGAGGTACTGCGCGACCGATACTCGCGTCTTCGAAATCGTCTACGGCGTGACTGTTTCTCTGCACCATGAGATCGGCTACGACTGCGTGGCACATCTTCAATAGATGAAGATCGGCGGTATCGCCTTATAAAATTATCCCTTGAGCATTGCCTACGAGACTCCCCACCGTTATGGTGTTGCCTCGGCGACTCCCTGCTCGGACTATAGGACATATGCACCCTTGAATTTGACCTACTATGAGGCTCCTCCACATGGTACTGATTACAATTATCGTTATTAAGATTGCGGCTTTGCCTACCTTCTAGGCTCCCTTCCGCTTTCTGACTTAGGTCGCGAGCAGATCGCCACATGGCTTGATCTTCGCACGCGTTATCACCATTGGCGCTGTTATCAGGTTGGCCGATGGCGTCACCATGTCCATAAGCAGCAGGCAGGTCATTGATTTCGTCGTCCATTACTGTAACTCAAATATGAAATATCATTTAGAAAGGTCTGAAACATTCAATCCGTATCAGTTACAAGGAAAGAGAGAGAAAAAAAAAGAAGAGTAAAAAAAAAATTATTGAATTAAGTAAAATGTCATTAGTCTACATTCTAATGAGTGATTAGTGACATGCTAATGGGAACAAAATTATAGTATATGTCTATGTGCAGGGTAGTAGCATAATAATTGATTATTACTTCACAAAAGTAGGTAGTAGAGGTATATAAAAAAAAATATGCCATATTGAATTAGTTCTCTACAGATAGGTACAGTTTATTAAATCAAATAGTTTTAAGGAAAATAAAAAAAACAAAACAAAATTAAACTAGTATGCAAAATAAATCGAATAGGTAACTTGGGCTAGGTTAGTAGGTAATTTGAGTATTTACCTACCGATCCCACTTCTGAGTTGTTGGGACATGACATGATGGTCATGCCCACGGCTCTTAGATGGGTACAAGTAAAAGCAAAATACGATTAACATTGAGAATTTATTTACAACAATGATGGCAATTCCGTCAAACTAAATGTTAATAATATCAAATAATCGATGAACATTTTAACAGCAATACGAAATAACAATATTTACTTACATAGGCCTTATAACGAGGTATCTCTTAACTGGCAGAGCTCCGAACACGGCGGTGTCCGTTGGTCGAATGCCTGCTTGCTTGTGCACGAGCGTATTTATAGGAAATTCTCGGCAAAAAAAAACGTCGAGCCGCGCCGTAATGGCGCACGTGCTTAAAATGTGCTCGCAATGTGCTCAACACGTGGTGCCATGCGGTTTTTCGTGCATAAATAAGCATATTACTATTGTTCTTTTTATATAATATTGATTAGAGTTACAAGGTGATTTAGTGAAGTAATTTATAAATAAAGCTATTTACAATACTCAACATTATTTGTGCTAAACTGGCATCGTATGTGCAAATACAAGATGATCCAAGTTATTTGTGTTGAGGAGCTATTTGCGATAGTAAATACCCTTATTATACTACTCATGGTAAGTTGACATAAATGTTATTCATGTATTCTAACAAACTAATATTACATCTTTCTTAGAAGTAATATGTTTAATATGAGTACCAAGGCCTATATAACCTTTGATATGATAGCTTCCAACCAAATTTTTGTGTGCTAACTTTTTTTTATATTTTGCAACTTAATTTATTTAAATAATGTATTCTCCTTTGACATGGGCATTATTATTGTTACATTATATTATGTGTGATTGTTTTAAAGAAGTGTTATGATGTTGTAAATCTTGTCTGGTCTTCTCGAGAAGGCTCTCTCAATTTCCAAACAGATGAAGAGTCATTTTTGTTTTTGTACATTTGACGGCTGGCTCAGTACCTAGGAATATTGTAAATAAAAACAAACTTCTGGATATTTTCTGTACAATGTAACTGCGGGCTAATACAACTTGTTACGACGGCGTCCCGTACTGGAAGGGATTCCGTCAATTGCTTTGAATATAGTGCGTCGGAAGCGGCGGCGGTCTTCTTTCAAATTACATATTTCACACACGCCAAAGACAAAAAGAGGTGAATATCTAATGAGTTTGACACAGTACGTACAATTTTGATTAGATGTTATTAAGAAGTTTTGTATAAATATTATTTCGATTTAGTATGCAAATAAATAAAAAGAGACGTGTCATGCATATTTTTTTAACATCCTTAATATTGTTATAGTCTTGTCTGTATTACGGTAATTTTAAACGAAACTAGTTTACGCTACAAGCTCATTCAAGTTTACGCACATCTTTGCGTCGCACGTTCCTGTCGTTAATGAGTTAGTATTTCAATATAAAATTGCATATTTACAAGATTTGCCTCAGTTATAGAGACAATTTCCTTATTTTATATTATATGCTTAGAATATCAAAACGGCGCGGTCCGCAGTGTAATCCGATCTGGTTTTTTAGTGAAATTTATGTTAAAGAAGATAATGAAGTTAATTGTGCTGTGTGTCGCATTTGCTCAAGGTGGGTGTTGTTTAAGTGTTACAAATAAATATTTACATGATCAGTTTCCATCAAATTGTGAATAGAAAAAATAATTCTATTATTAGAATACGCTTATATGTATTAAATACCAACACCAGTAAAAAGTTTAATGGAAGATAAGGAAAAGCTTACTTGCTTAATTTTATAATTTAACTTGATTTAAATTTGTATAAAAATAAAATTTAAGGTTAATATAAAAATGTGCATTTAAGTAATCTTCAAGTTCATGGAACATAGAAACTTAACAGAGGTGCACATATATTACCTAATTTGTGAATATACGAACTAAGTTCTATTTTCTTGCGCTAGAGTGAGGATTATTAAATTATGTTTGGTGCTTTGCGATTTTTTTAATAAGGTAAGAGAAATAAAAATAAACGTACAAGTTTTGAATCTAAAAAAAATGTCTAATAAAACTGATGAGTCTAAAAAATGCACAAACAACAACACCGGAACTAATTTATGCAAGTCATACAAAATATGTGTCCCGTACGGGCGTCGAAGCTGCGACCCGTGTTTAGGGTTGCCAGGCCATAAAATGCAAAGGCCGAACTGAGCTCTATAGAAGGCCGGACATTTTGCCCTAAAGGCCGGACATGTTTTTTTTTATTGCCAAACATAATGTTTTTACAGCTGGGCTTTTGAAAAAAGTATTTATACGTGATGTAAAGTGAGGATGAGATCGAAGGAGGGTGCCAGATATATGCATATTTGATATATATTTAAAGATGATCTTTCATAATATTTATTTAATGGGCCGGAAGACAGTTTGCTCTCCGCTTGCCCTTGCCCGCCCATCGTCGTACGAATCGTCACTCTGACAAAAAGTCTGACAAAAGACGGACAGGCCGAACACGTATATTTGGCCGGACGCAACCGCAAAAAGCCAAACACCCGTGTTGCAGTAGCCGTAATTATAGATAATTATATCACTTTCTCACAAATATTATACATGCGAATGTAAGTCTGCCTGTCTATCACGCTTTTGCATTAAAACTACCCAACCGATTTTAATAAAAGTTTATATAGAGGTAGATTAAGACGCGGAGAAGGAAATAGAGATTTTTTAAATAAATCACCTAAATAAAAACTGGTCGAGTTTTGACGCAATTTGAACATAAAATAATAATTTCTACGGGTTCTCTTTCCTTCTTCTTCCCTTTGGAAATTTTTTCTTAAAAACAGATTTAAAATAAGTTAATCATATATCAATAAAATTTTATGAATCGATAGGAAAATAGTAATCGTTGCGCAGGTTTTTAAGTTTGCCCTTGGTCGCTTAAGCCTTAAAAGTTTAACTTGCAACGAAACTGTAAAAATAACTTAATAACTAAGGCTCGCATGCTTGCGATGCGAGTCAAGATAATTTTAATTGAGACAGGTCAAGGTCTGTTCACTATACGAGGAATGACATCTAAGTGCCAAGTAATAATAATAATTCAAAGTAAATGACCCAATTCAAAGTAAATTACACAGATGTTTGTGTGAATTTAGTTGTCTTATCTTATCAAAACACGATCACATTTTCCGTGTGCAAAGTAGTGTCTACTGGATATTCTAAAGAACTAGTTTTCAATCATTTAATTATTTATAATCGCTTTTACTTCTTTATTTATTTCATACCGCTCAAGTCAGCGAGTACGTCGTATAGAAGCAAAACCGGCTTTCTTACTTGATACAATTTTACGCACTAACGCTATTTTTGTATAGTGTATAGTGGCCATATTTGAAACTAAACGTCGTTATTAGATTTACAAGGTTCATTGTTGTATTAGATTATATGTATAAAAAATTTTTAGTTTATACTTATAATAAAACTGTAAAGAGGTCAACTCTGTACATGAAATATATTTCCAAAATAACTATCAGGGCGTGATTAGGAATCGGTACTGATGCCAAAAATGCAATCAGTAAAATTTTTGTCTGTCTGTATAACCGTTATAGAAACAAAAACTACTAGACGGATTTTAACGAAACTTTCATACTCCTAAGCTGATTATAGTATACTTTTCATCACGCTACAATCAATAGGAGCAGAGCAGTGAAGGGAAATGTTGGGAAAACGAGAGAAGTTATTCCATTTTTGAAGCTTCCGTCGCGTGTGCTATCCTAATGGTTAAAGCACAGAAATCGTGTATGACGGAAATGTTCTCCTTAAAATTATATAAAAAATATCCCACGACAGCATGTCTATCTTTAATGGTTGACTCACAATAATACGTGTAACTCCCGATAGCTTAGCAGTTCAAAGCTTTCTGATTATATTTGTCTACTCTTACGTTTATAACACACCTAGTCATTAAAATTGCTACCTAAAATTACGATTCCACGCGGACGAAGTCGTGGGCACAGGTAGTATTCAATAATATCCTTTTTTTGCATCATTATCAATTATATCAAAAGTGTTCAACATTGAAATAACCACTTTTGGTTCTAAACAACCCTTGTTGAATCGTTCGATTAATGCTGACGTAACAAGAAACATTGCTCATATTCTGTTTTACACAAAACAGTTAAAATTTTACAAGTTTTTTAGAATTCTATTTAGAATAATGTTGATTTACTAAAAAGCTAAAGACAATGAAAATTTATTTATGACATTTTATTAAACATGGAAACTGGTTTTTTTGCTTGTTTACATTCGTTTTCTTGTTCTTATGCACGTACAAAATTTGTATATTATTAGGCTTAAATTTGTTTTGACAACTACTTGTAAAGGCCTTTATTGAATAAACATTATTTTGATGTTAAGAATATAATTACACATAACAATGAGACTGATGTATATTCTGTCAGTACACATCAAAAACGAGTGAGTAGGGCCATTCAATTCACGGTATAAATAAAAATTGATAGTAAATTTGGGAATATGTAAACGAATCTTAGAATTTACAAATACGAAATCAATTCCTATTGTTTCAATAATGAGTCTACAGTACTGATTAACTTCACGTATATTGAGTTTGTTAATTATATGTTTCATTTTTACATTACGCCACTAATAAATGTATCTTATTGTTTTAGTTGCATTATCTACGAGTGTGGGAAAAAGTATCCAATTAGGTCAAGATGTACAGAAAATATATCCACATAACATGCGTGCGAAACGTGTAAGTAATTAGGAGCTATGTATATTCATATAGGTAAATAGATTTTTGAGAGTTAAACAAATATATTAAATAATTCTTTTATAAATATTCAATATATGGATAGAAGGCAATGAACTTTTGAATTATTATTAAAAATGGTTAAAATCAGAGGAATAACATAAGATTTTTACCACGTGAAAATATTTCTTTCGGGTTCATCCGAATTCTATCGATTTTTCAAGCGGTAGAACTTGGATGAACCCGAAGGTATCGATGTGATTGTGATTACACCTGTGACATTAGGTACTCTGTTTTTGTCATGAATGACGCAAAAGGCTACAGGAGTTCAAAGCAATGACGTAGTTGCAGCAACAGCGGCACTTTCACTTGGCTATATGTACGAGTATTTCTCCTATCACAGTGAGATGTAACAAAAAAAAAATTATATGGTGTTTATTATATCTCTGACACTTTGAAGAGAACAACTGCATACTATTATATTAATGTATAGTATTTTAGTTAAATATAAATATTTTCGTGGTTCGTATTCCGTAGAGAGAATAGTCCGGTCATCGTATAAACAACTCATTTATACTTATTAGCATTTGCTGTCGTTTTCTATATGTAATAGGGAAAAATTTAGTTCCTAAACACAGATCGTGACTTCGATAACATTTAGGTAAGTATCAAACAACAAAAACAAACGAGAAACGCAATCTAGGATTAAACACTTTTAATGAAGAATATTAAAGTGTGTATATGTGTAATTGCATTAGTAATTGAGAAGAAAATTCACAACATCGCTCTAAGCCCAAACCACAAATAAACATTAAAAAGTAAATTAATGTAAATCGTCATATTGAATATCGTCAATATTGAAGTTTTTCAAAAACTTGTTTCGGTTTTATACTCAAACAAGTTAGTCTTATCTTTTCCTTGGCTGTGGGAATTTGGATATAAAATGTTCACTTGTTGAATGTCAATAAAATCAACCAATATGTCATGCTTGTAATGATGTATTTATTTCGAAATTTGAATACATTGATTAAATCCTTGACTTCATTTAATATTTGCATTGTCAATGATATTATTATAAACAGGTAATTTTTATGTATAGTGGTTGCGTTGAGTTCGAGGTAGTGAACTAATTTTGCGATACTGCATCGGAAAGAGTTTGTTTTAGTTACGCCGGTTGGAATGGATAAATTTTTCTTGTCATGAAAGCAATTAGCTTTCATCTCATTTATAGTCATAACAATTTTGTGTGTTTAATTGTTTTCATAATATAAAATCTCATCCCACCATCGTATGTGACAATAAGGTGGATACTATAGATTCAACTTTTTTGGACAATAATTGTTACGCAGTTTTTTTCTTTTGTAATAATTGTAAATATGCAGTAAAAGCTGTCTCTATTGAATATTTTTTTTTATTACTATATATTGACAAACAGAGTACCAACTTGATGGCAAATGGTTAACATCAGATGGATATTTCTTTTGACGATGATAGAAATATTGAAACTATTATCTCTGTAGACGATGAAGCTCTCTCTTGATAAGCAAATTCTGAGGCAATTATCTCTTTTGACGATGTAAGATACGCTATATAAGCATTAATGTATATATCTTGAAATAGTTTTTAAAGCTTTATTTTGAGTTAGTTTGGGTAACATTGCTAGGTCCTGGGACCTATCAATCCTGCAGGTGAACGTTAGTGGTAGCCTACCAGAGGTAGGTTTCTAGAATTCCTTGCCAGGTATATCGCGCAGGTGTCCCCATGATATACTGAATTTACCAGGTGTTTCAAACCGGATAAGAACTGACTCAACATGAGCAATTGAGCACTTCTTTAATAATTACGATACTCATGTTTACTGTCTAGGAACGTACTTTATTATTTTATTACTTAATGATGTAGTAACTATTAAAAATTCGAGATGGGGAAACCCTAATGTATTTAATAAGGAAGTCATTATGTGTGCTATTAATTAGCACAAATTCCAATAATAATTAATGAATCTTCATATCGCATAACTATACCAAAATTATAAAAATTCGATTTAGATTCAATTTGAAATAGCGATAATTAAGAACCACGGAAAGACATAGGATTATGAGAAATCAGCAATAATATATAGGTCACGTATTAATAAGAGGTAATGATTAGTGTTTCTATACCGGCTCGTGGCTTGGGCGAACATCGACCAAAATATTATGTCTGTTTGAACGTTGCAAAAGTTCGTTAAGTACTATACAGAAATAACGCCAGAGCACGTCACGACACGACACATTCGTGTGTCACTGTCACAATAGTAAGCAGCACGATACGCAAATATGTTTCCAGCTTTAGAATACCAACAAAAAGTTTTCAGACTACTAATCCGACTACCGGGGTCTAAGTCCCGAGTCAGTCAAGTATTTACATTTTGAGTTTTGTTTGCTTGTAAAATCCTGACTAAGTTGCAGCTTAGAGTGTTTATTACTCGGATAATAGCAGTACGCTTTCCTCTTTTTGAATTAGGGCTGAATAAATAGCTACATGCTTTCATAAAACCTTTACCAAAACTTTAAAAAGAAAAGGCGTGGCATATGTACCTACTAATTTACATGTTGTTATGGTTTCAGCAAGAAGATAGATGGATTTGGGGACCCGCACAATATGCAACTGTAAGTAACCAATAAAATTTTCACATTACATTGCATTAAGTTATTTATATCTACAGAAAACTGTTATTAATGACACACTCATATCAGCGACTCTGACCGAAACGGAAAAGAGAGAAGAAATATTATTAATTTAGATTCTCTAAAGTTTTTAATAGTTGTATAAAGTGAATTTGAAGTTTAAGTTTTTAATAGATGTACATATAAATAAAATTGTAGTAACGTCCGCGTGTCTGTTTGTTTGTTCCGTCTATTCTCTGAAATGGCTGAACCAATTTTGATGGGACTTTTATTGACAGGTAGTTATGTAATAAGGAATGACTTAAGCTACTTTTAAACTAATAAACTTTTTTTTTAAATTACACGTGGACGAAGTGGTGGATACGGCTAGTAAATATATAAACTTGAAAAAAACGTAACCAATCGGAATCCAAACATCTTCAACATGTCTGGTTGACGGCGCAACCAATTCACTGGAGGGAGACTGCACCAAGGTTGTGAGCTTGTGTACCGCCGTCTTACCTATTTATGCCCTCACGATTTGCCTATATGGTTCTTAGAACTTAGGCACAGGCTGAGTTTAGTCAGTAGGTCACGTGGTCAGACCGCTCTGGCCGCGTGCAGTCAACATAATCATCGTTGCCGTTGCGGTGGTATTCTGGGTATGTTTCGTGTTCCTTGTGAGGATTCTCTCCTCTCTCTACTGAGAGAAAAAAAAAACATATTTATGACGTAAAATTGTAGTGTTCGTATTACTTTGTGCGGTGGTGAAGGGTAATATAGGTAGTGAAATAACTGGTAAGGATTTATTTTTGTCAGATAATAGCAACATACACTGTGGTTTTTGTATAGATTTACTGCTCATATCTCACAGTAACCGCATACACTAAATGTAACCAATTATTATCCGGTGGGCATTTTGCTTGCTTATCAATGTAAGTCATAATAAATTAATTTCTTTTTTCTGATAAGTTTACGCACGACATGTGTCAATATAAAATCAATTTTGTTCAACAATGGATCGATCCGATCGAGATATTCCAGAACCACCGACGCACTTACAAAATATAAGTCTATTTAAACAGGAGAAACCGTTAGATCTACGAGGCCCTTCAGAAGTCACTGACGAAGACCCAACTACAGAGTATCCTGAAAAATCAACCACTATTCCCTTATCGCCAAATCCTTGCATCGCCCTTCCACCTAATCTACCGGACTTTTCAGCACCAGGCCGGAGGATTAGCGAAACAAGTGAGTAAAATACATATTAGATATTTTCCTGTATTATATATATATTAAGTTCTTATTTATTGTTAATTAAACATGTAATTTGTTAAGTAGTTTAACAAAACACTTAATTAAAAGTTTGCAAGTAAGGACTCCACGGCGGATGTAAACAAATATTTACTCTCTAGAATAAATCTTACAGTAGCAGTCTCTTTGGGTTTCTCTTAAGAATCACCCATCAATCATCAAATCATTGTTTCACCTTATGGACCTGCTGACGTTGTATTTCAAGACCTGCCACTTGAGGATTTTCTGCCCCATTGTCAGTGCTGAGGTACCGACACTTAAGGTAGTTCAAAATCTTTTGGATTATATATATATATATTAGTACAACTGGGCTATAAATAGATCAGCAATCGCAACCGAATAGATCAATTTGCTTATGAATAATGGGATTCTCGACCCTAAGTACTGGTCGGTCGAAACATTTGTCAAAAGAACTGTTTAAATTAAGATAGACACGAAGAACGAAAATCTATACCTACTTTGGAGGGTAATTAATTGATATACACGTTTTATGAATGAATGGGAAATGCAGCGTCAGTAGATGTACTAACGATTCAGTGAAAGTTGCTGGCAGCGTAGGATCGATGGGTGTTGATATACTTGGGGGAGATTTATGTCCAACAGTGGGCGTCATTCGACTGAGTTATGATGATACTAATCAAATTAACAGGATATTTATCGACTTAGTTATAAAAAAAAGACCTGATTGTTTAGGATAAGTAAAAAAGTATTGTGGGAAAGAAAAAAAAATCTGATATATATATTATACATATATGAGTTTTTTATTTATTATTTAGTTTAATTAAGTTTCATTTAAGGTTTTTTCTTTTAAATCTTTACTTTTAATATAAATTTATTATTTGTAGGGTAGTTTGAATCGTTAATTTGCTTATTATTATTGTTATTGATCATTACTAATATAGTTTCACCTCTTTTCATGTGTGCACTTTATAAAGGCTCAGACTGTATATAAAAATGCAATTATGGGACATATCTATTAGCCAGCAGTGCAGGCACCGCTAAGCTATATCGTGTTAGTAAATTAAAGATATATTACTAACTTAAGATTAACAGCTAAGTTATAAATATCTTCTCCCAAAAGAGCAGACCTAAACTGTTCTTACAAACCAGTTTTCTGTTTCAAGTCAATGACTTCGTACGATTTGAGACCAGTTTTTGTCCCATGCATTTTATGCTATTGTTGCTCAGTAAATAGCATAATTATATCTATTTGCTAACTAAACTTTAATAAATTGTGTAGTAACATAATGATAAAATCATTTTTTGCTCCTAATCGCTATAGATATATGAAAATACAATGGGGATCTTAAAAAATGTTATATTTTATCCGGAACAAATAAACTTAAAGATCAGGAGACCTATTTTTTAATTACGAATGCGACTTAGAAATCACCGATGTGACTAATAATCACTGATTTGCAATAATTCTTCTTTTTGAATATCACTTATGTGACTACCTTAGTCACGGATTATATATATATAATAACCATAATGGTTAAGGCGGCAATAACCGGCAGCGGCTACATTCTGCGTGGAACCGAACCCTTACATTTATGTGTGTACTTTATCTATGTTGGCAGCTCTGCGATCGACTTTCAAAAATTTGATGTTTAGGAATCCGGGATCTCAAAGTCACCGCTGACTATTTAGTCAGCGGTGATTTCAAAATCGCATTCGTAATTCAAAAATAGGTCTCCAGATTAATAAGCTTTCGCTGTTATTCTAATAGAACCTCTAGCACAGAGATATTCGCAAGATTTCTGCAAGCCTACAGTGAGTCAGAAAGTAATTTCCGGTTATTTCTAGAATACAATAATTCTTGTTAAATAGACTATAAAAATAAACAATATTTTTTTTATATTGTTCTTCAAGGAACTTGTACTCACGAGTTTGCAAGTGTGCTCGGTATTGTCATTAAACATTGCTGAATTCAATAATTTTGTAGCGGCGAACATAAGTAGAGCTCTCACATACTTGTCTATATGTACTACATACTAGTATATATATATTTTTTTTTTTTTTTTTTTTTTCCCCTGAGGAAAATGCATTAAATTGCATACCCCGGCTGTGGCGAGCCGGGGTTATGTGGGGCTCTCCTCCCCAGAAGGGGAGGCCTACCCACTAAAAACCTCAGGGATGGCCTTCCTCAGGCATGTAGGGAGCCCCCGGAACACAAAGGCCACTTCCAGGAACCCCCAGCCTCCGCTCCCCTCTCTAGAGGGGAGCCCTCCTCGGGGAAGCTACCACCTCCCCGGTCCCCTCCACCGACGACGCCCCCGGCCACGGAAGGGGCGTGGTCCATCCCGGGTCGCCGTAGCAGTCGCGACTTCCTCGCGCCCGCCGGCGACCCGTGGCGGCGCCGCAGCTGTGCTACCGAGCCCGGCGCCGCCTCCTTCGAGCGGGATCGGCCATCTCCCGACCCCGCTCGGCGGCCTCCTTCTGGAGCATTACTGCTTCACAGAAGGAGGCCACAGCCCTCCAACCTCCCTCGTCCGCCAGCATTGCGCAATCAATGCCGGCGGAGACAGATCTCGCCGATCTCTGCGACCAAGACTCGGCGCTCGGAGGCCCACGCGGGCACTCCGCCAGCGTGTGCTGGGCCGAGTCGAGGTCGGATGCGCAGTGGTGACAATGTGTCGATCCCTCCCGTCCTATTCGACACAGATACTCACCGAAGCAGCCGTGCCGGTGATATATATACTAGTATGTATATAATATAATATATAAAGAACTATGAAACTTTTTGTGCTGCTACAGCACACATGAACCTTGTCCATATATGTATAATGATAGCGACAAGAAGTTGCGATAAATTCTCAATTTTGAAGTAATTTTTCACGCAGATACTGCATTATTTTTATCTTAAACAGGGAATGTAAAAAGCAAACATACTTCATGTCTTGTTCTACGCATACACAGAAACGTTTTGTGAACTAAAAATAATTTTATATATAAAATCCTCGTGTCACTATGTTAGCTACCATGCTAATCCGAAACGACTTGACCGGTTTCGTAGGTTCAGTACGAATCGGCTACTATTTATTTTTCATAGCGCTAAGTGATAAGGGTTGTCCACACCACCACCAAATTTTTATTAACATTTTTTAGAGATTTTTTACATTTGATACAATCTTAAATTTTCACCCATCTAAGAGTAACCACTATTTTTAGTAGTCATTTTATTAACTTCCCTAGAAATAATTTATATGACAAGACAACGTTTGTCGGGTCAGCTAGTAATAAATAAAATGTTATTCGCATTCACACCAATTAGCCGAAAATAAGCAAAGTAAGGCTTGTGTTATGAGGTCTAGAGTAACAAACATATTAAAAACATAAATAGTTTTAGTGATAGTCGTTATCGCGAGGGAAAAGGGATAATAAAAGGTTAATTTATGCGATTATCAAACAGATTTAAGTAGCGAGCGTGCGGTCGCAGTCAGTCTTTTCATCAAAAACTTGTAGAGTACATACAATCTCTTTTTTTCTTTGAGGAGAGAAGAGGTTTAGAATCGTCATAGTACTAGCGCAACCAAGTACCACGGTGATATGGCTCATGTCAGACTCCAAACGGATCGAGATGGCTCGATCTGGTTAACCTACCGACTAAGGTTATCCAGATCGAGCCACCTTGATCCGCAGCCTGTACGTTGTACAGGCTGCAAATATTGCAATATTTTTAAGCAATTTTATGTAAATTAATTTAATTCTATTTCAGAATGCTTTGAATACATTTATGATATAAAAGCAAGAGAGGAGGAAGAAGAAAGAAAAGCAAAATGTAAGTTATTTTCGTAACAAAGACTATTACGATTTTTCGTCTTATTCGATCTTATCAGACAAAGTTACTTAGGCATGTATAACATTATATACATGCGAAAGTAACTTTGTCTGTCTGTCTGTTGCTTTCACGCTAAAATCATTAAACCGACAGACAGTCTGATAAAACAAATAGGCTACTGTGATTTAATGTTATTATTTTAATATATTTATTTTAATGTAAAAATAAGTTGAACGGAAGGAGGAAGATTCTATAAAGGTAACGTTTTTTAAATCGAGGCGATGTACCCATTCCTCACCACATGGGCAAACCGGCATCACGGGTCGCTCACGTACCACCTGCTAAGCGGCCATGGTTATTTTGGCCGCTACCTGCACCGCATCGGACGTGAGCCGACCCCTGAGTGCCACCACTGTGGCGCCAGTGAGGACACCGTGTCAGTGAGGGGCGTCAGTGAGGGGCATTGTTAGGTTTTTAGTCGGTAGGCCGCGCGCTTGGCTGGCACTCGGCCCTCCAGCGCGCGGAGAGTCCGACATGACCCCGCGGATTTCCCGAGCCGCGGGGTATGCGTAACGCATTTTCCTAACATTAAAAAAAAGGTTTTTAATTAGATACAAATAGATATGCCATTCTTCTTCTTCTTCCTGCCCTTTTCCCACCTTAAGTAGGGTCGGCACAACATGTTTTCATCTTCCATTCTCCTCTGTCACGCGTCAGCTCAACATCGACTTCCGACAAATAGATATGCCATTCAAAGTTTGTAAATATTTTACCCCTTTTTGTATGGAAATTTCTTATTTTTGATGTTACAGCTATAAAAAAATATTTTTTAGCTTTTGATCAGATATAAATAATACTGTCATTTAAAGTGTGAAACTTTCACCCTTGATGGAGCTAAATAACAGTAGAGAATAAGTTTGTTTGGATTTCCATACCATTTTCACGCGGATAGAGTCACTAGCAGCTAGTATTATCATATTGTTAATCGTGCAGTTGTGTGGTCAGTAACACATGGAGGCTTACATTTCCATTATAGAAACCACCGCTATTACGAGCGAAATAAGAGCGTATTAAGGATAAAATGTAGTCATGCGTATATATAACTTATCAAGCTTAAATTCAAGATTCCCTTGTAAATGTAATGTTATTAAGAATAGATTTTATATATGAAGATAATTTTACATCCTGGACCTTTTTGGCGAAGAAATCGGATTTTTCCTAATCATCCCTACTAATACAAGTATTATAACCTCGAAAGTTTATAAGTATGAATGGATATATGTTACACTTTCAAGTAAAAACTACTGAATGGATTTTAATGAAACTTTGTAATATTATAGCTTTTACATTAAAATAACACATAATTTACAATTTATAAAGATATTATATCTTTATAAATTCAGAACTTTTTGTAATTTAAAAAAAACTACAAATTTTGGAGTAACGCATTGTTTTATTATTATTATCATTTAGGTAAAATATGGCAACGTGAACATGAAGGGTTTGCCTTCATCGGCGCCATTGGTGGACAAGATGCGTTGGCAGGAGAGTTTCCACATATGGTATGAGATTGTTCTTTTGATTGTTCATACTGGTATAAGTTATATAGTAATAAAGATCTACTGCGCCGACCCCAGATAATGGGAAATGGGCAAGAGGATGATGATACTGGTATAAGTTACAAATTTTATTTGACACAAATCTCCTAGTTCCATGGGGTAAGTCTAGTGTTGCCATCTCTAAATCCTACCCCATCTGCGCTACAGCCTGACCTGCAGTATATATAATATAGCAAAAACAGGATAGGCCGGTCCCGTAAATAATTGGTTCAAATCTCTGGAAGGTACATGCCCAGTCTGTTAACATAAAATCTGCAGATTTGCACTTGCTCTTTACAAGCTCGAGAAAATAACAAGTATAGAAGCAGCCATTATGGCCTACAATGTATATGTTGAATTGTTGAGATAAGAAATTACATCATGGAGAAATAGTGTCGATGTGTCGATGTATAATAGAAATACTAGATATCCATATAGGCTTGTTCAAGATATAACACCAAGAACCGCATGCTTCCAAATAATTTAATTATTAAGTTAAGATTTTCAATAAATTGTGAAATACATCAAGTTTCTCCCATGTAACGCATTTAATAAAAAATTGAGCCTCTGGACTTGTAGATACCATTTTAAAATATAAATCATAAGTATTTTTAAATGCTCATTGAACAGTTATATAAATATTAGTTAAAACGGGTAAATATAGGAATGTACTATGCTTAATTTGCTATGTCTTATTTGGGTCATATAAGAAAAAGCATAGGAAAATGATAAAATAATTTAATACCTCCTCAATCAATATGATGCGACTCATATAACAAACAGACAGACATAAACATCTTCATAGATATATTATTGCTTATGAAAATTGTATAAAGGCTGGTGTGGGCTGGAAAGCTGTGATCGGAACTTGGATATTCAAGTGTGGAGCCTCTCTCATCAGCAGAAACTTCGTGCTCACCGCAGCTCATTGCACCAAAGTATCTGACAGGGACCCTAGCGTCGCCGAAGTTACACCGAAGATTGTAAGGCTTGGAGATAGAAATATCATTGATATTGTAAGTGATTATCTTATTTATCTATAATATAATCTCGAAATAATTAATATTAGGACTTTAATAAAAATAGTTGAATTTATGAATCAACGTTATTATCGTTTACCAGAAAGATTCTAATTTACACCTAAATGAAAATATCTCTTTTTACATAGACAAGATTACTTGTCCATGTAAATAGGTTGTTCAAAAAAGCACTTCTTTAGTTTCTTAATGTACTATAAAGTACTGTTAACTACCTAATGAACTAGCGTAAGATGCATGAGATGTTCTCATCTTATACATTACTTGCTTTTATTCTTGTGGTGTCCCAAAAACTGTCTACTGCTTGTGTATACTTCACAAAAATACTAACAAGTATGACATTGTAATAAGAGTGTATTTACCATTTTTTTTCCTCTGGGGAGAGGCTGAGAATTCTCATGGATACCATCGCAACCAAGTGCTACAGTGGTTATGTCGGACTCCTGACGAATCGAGGCGGCTCGACCCGAAACACCTATTGATTAAGCTTTGCCCAAGACGTTGGTCCTAATGACGCCATCAATCAATATATAATATATATATAATAATATGATATTGAACAATTTTTTTATTCCTAAAAGCAAGTCATGTATGGAATATTATAATAAGCGAAGAGACAATTGTATGGCGTGCTTAAATAATTTTAAATTTTTTAGAGATAATGAAATCATTATCATTGACTATTAATTAGGCTGTAAAATAAACATAATTATGTAATATTGCAACAAGGGGCATGAGCCTACCCTAACTACGTTAGAGCGATTAGGGAATTAGTCATCTTTGAAATCATTTATGAATTTCTTCGCAGATGTGCGCAGGTTGTCTCACGATATTTTCTTTAACCGTAAGAATGTCAGGTACATATAAAAACGAAAAATATATTGGTACGTGACAGAATCGACCCCGGGCTATTCGAATCATCCGATTCGTTGACCAGTTCGAGACCCACCGACACTGACGCCTAATATGAAATAACCATAGCATATATTGCTAATAAAGTAGATATTGATAATTAAGAAGCTGATAAATAAATAATAAGTGGAGAAAATTTATTTTAGTTTGACAATGACAGCGGATTTGCTCCAACTGACGTCAACATCAAACGAATAATCCAACACCCAGAATATAATCCACCTAAGAAATATTTCGATATAGCTCTCTTCGAGCTAGAGAACGATGTGGTCTTTTCTATGTTCATCCAGCCGGCCTGCCTCTACACAGGTCCACAAAATGTACTTGTTGGACAGAATGCCTCACTTACTGGCTGGGGTGTTATAGAAACTGGTATGTATCCTTTGTAAACTTTTAAATGCATTCATTCAAATTTAACTTACACATAACTATGGTGGCCTATTTGGTAAGCGCTAGTCTAGTCTAGTTTTCTAGTGTACTAGCTGGTGCTCGCAAGTTTATCTGCAGGATACATTACTCATAATATCTTTATAAATTGTAGCCTATTTGTTATTCTATTGTAAAGTTTCATTAAAATCCATTCAGTGGTTTTTACATGAAAGAGTAACAAATCTATACTTACACACTTTCGCGTTTATGATATCAGTAGAGATTGTGAAATCATTTGAATTGTGTTATGGCATGTTATTATAATGGATTATTTGTACAATAAAATATATATTTATAATCATAATTAGACGTTTGAACATCTAAAGTTATATTTTAAACTAAAAAACCAACTTGACATTTTAATTTGACATGTCAGGTTAGTCTGACATTTTAAGTACATAAAAACCATTTCAAGTTTAAGTAAAGTCAAGTTTAAACTACTCGTAAATCAATCGCAATAAATATATTTTCGTCATAAGTACATATTACATGTCATGTTCGTAAAATTACCTTTATTACATTGGAGTTTCTACATTTTCCCCAGTGAACAGAACAACGTCTCCTGTTCTTCAAGTTGCTTACGTGACAGTATTAGATTCGCAGCAATGTGATAACTTACTGCGTCCATCGTGCAACCGACATTGGTGCGGGATCACAGAGCATCAACTCTGTGCTGGAGTATTGTCTGGAGGTGTCGATGCTTGTCAGGTGATTTTTGATTACATTTTCCGTTTGCGTTATAGTTTGCAATGCATCATCTTCAATTCACTGGTGAAGATATAATACCTCTCAATATGGTGTTATAAAAGAACAGTTATTTATGTTGACAAACAAGCAGAATGGCTACCTAGCTGTAAGTGATACAGTGGTTACCTGTATCACAGTACCTAGCGTATTTCTATAATAAAATTTCATACATCACAACTTTTTCAACTCTTTTATAAATATTTCTTTTTCAGGGTGACTCTGGTGGTCCATTACAGATGAGAATTCCTCTGCCCAATAATACCAAGGGACTCATGTATCACCTGATCGGTGTGACTTCGTTCGGCATAGGTTGCGCCCTTCCAAATTTTCCCGGAATTTACACGAGAGTTTACAATTTCATAGACTGGATTGAGAATATTGTCTGGGCATGAATTTGTAATATATATATATATATATATATATATATTAGTATAATATTACGACATTGAGTTTGGGCTGAAAGTATTTGCTTCCATATTATTACATGACAGGAGTAATCCAAGAGTTTTTGTGTTGTCTTTGATATATGTGTAAAATGAATAAGTTTAATTTATATAATTCACTTTACACAATCATATTAAACTGTTAATTTTAAACCAGCAGTATTTGTAAAAAACTGAAAATTAAAAAACTTTTGTATTCGATCAAACAGGATTTTGATTTACACACATTAATAATGAAATTGATACTGTTGTGTGTGTGTTCAAACAATAAAATGACAGCTAGCTATAGACGCAAAGGCTCTCAATAGGTTGTGTAGAGGTTCTTCATACTTTTACTACTTAATGAGTTTCATATATTGTTTATGGTAAGAGTGTGATTTTTTAAGAACTTACTTGTCAATGTGATACATAATTTTTTTCAGTTTTATAGTTGATTATAATTATTAACCTAATTTATATATAGTTGTTTTGTCTTTAGTAGCTTCGAACCAACTTTCCATAATATCTGGCGACCGTGATTAATATGGAGCGTGCAAAAGCTGAACGAACCGTTATAAGAAGAAGATTTACAACATGTTGTAAGAAGCTACAGGATCTACTTGACGTTGACACAGCTGACGAGTATACGAGTCAGTGGTACTCTCTCGAGTATAAAGTAAATAATTATATCGAGCTTAATAACATTGATTCGAATTCAAAGCATACGTGTACAGCCAAGGAGCTTAAAGACGAAGTAGAGGTGAAACGTCAGAGGACACTTGAGGCCGAAGTTATGAAGTATTTTTGAAGAAACAGTGTGCATTAATGCAGAAAATAGAAACGAGGTTAGATTACCATGGAATAAAACGTCAAACGTTACAGCCAAACTATGGACAGCACTGAAACATTTAAATTTCGCAACGTTTCGTCTTAATAAGTTAGGAATTTTAAATGATTATATTTTGTCATTGTTTATGTCTATATAGAGAGTTTATGACACTAATTTTGTCATTGTTTAATGTCTTATATAGAGAGTTTATGACACTAATTTTGTCATTGTTTAATGTCTATATAGAGAGTTTATGACACTAATTTTGTCATTGTTTAATGTCTATATAGAGAGTTTATGACACTAATTTTGTCATTGTTTAATGTCTATATAGAGAGTTTATGACACTAATTTTGTCATTGTTTAATGTCTATATAGAGAGTTTATGACACTAATTTTGTCATTGTTTAATGTCATATAGAGTTTATGACAAATTTTGTCATTGTTAATGTCTATATAGAGAGTTTATGACACTAATTTTGTCATTGTTTAATGTCTATATAGAGAGCTTATGACACTAATTTTGCCATTGTTTAATGTCTATATAGAGAGCTTATGACACTAATTTTGTCATTGTTTAATGTCTATATATATTGATTGTAACACTAACTTTATGATTGTGTAATGTCAAAGAGCGACAACGGTACTAACCTTCGTGGTGCTAGTAACCTCCTTAATAGTGCAAATTGGCAGGAGATATCGCAAAAGGTATCAACCCAGAAGATAGAATGGCGCTTCATTCCACCATCAGCGCCATGGTGGGGAGGATTCTGGGAGCGCATGGTGAGAACTATAAAGCAAATACTGAGGAGAATACTCGGTAAGGCAGCATTACAAGAGATTGAACTATATACTGTTTTATGTGAAGTCGAGGCCATAGTCAACTCAAGACCTCTAACATATATAGCTGATAGTACAGAAAATTTAAGACCAATTAGCCCACAGATGTTTCTAAATATGACTGCTTCTGAAAATGACATCAGTAACATAAATACGTAAATAGTCTCAGTTCGCAGTTAAGACAACGTTTTCGCGACGAGTATCTGTCGCTGTGATTGAACATACAAGAAATGTGTCTAATGGAGGTGTAAAGAAAGGCGATATTGTGTTGATTGGCTCGGATGACTCGAAACGAGTCAATTGGCCCTTAGGAGTTGTTGTCGAAGTTTTTCCAGGTGTTGATGGACAGTGCAGAGTTGCTCGAATTAAAACTGCTGCTGGGGAACGAGATAGGCCTTTTCAGCGGTTGTATCGACTTGAGGTCTCTTTTGAGGACCCAGTGGTTATAGAAGCGGATAAAACAATAAACACCATCCCAACTCTGATTCTCAAGGCCATAATAATTACACCACTCGTACTGGTCGTCCGGTGAAGGTTCCGGCTAGGCTTAATCTCTAGGTTTGTTAATTTTGTTTGATAATGCTGTTTTGTTTTTATTGTTACATAAAGGTGTTTTTCATTTTTTTTTAATGGTTGTATCTTGTTCTTCCCTGAAGATGCAAGGTGGGGAGGATGTAGAGGTTCTATACTTTTACTACTTAATGAGTTTCATATAATTGTTTATGGTAAGAGTGTGATTTTTAAGAATTCTTACTTGTCAATGTGATACATAATTTTTCCAGTTTTATAGTTGATTATAATTATTAATCTAATTTATATATAGTTGTTTGTCTTTAGTAGCTTCGAACCAACTTTCCATAATAGGTTGCCTTCATGCTGGAATGTGTCCTACATTGTGCCCATATAAATTATTTATTATAAGAAAAAAATGCTTAAATAGCGCGAATATATTTTCTAATTGACGAATAAATTGAATTCTCATGGATACAGACCACTAAATATTAATAATACTCTTTTTCGGCTTATGCCGTCCGGTTATGGAACTCTCGCCCTGAAAGTATTTGGATGCGAACGTTGGAATCCTTTACGAATCAAGTCCGTGCTCACTTCAATGATTCCTTAACTTAAAATAGTTATAGTATATTATTGTCTAGTCTAATTACACCCATCCTTTATTTCCTTTTAATACTTCCCTGGTCTGAGATTGCCTGCAAGATTGTTGTTTAGCAATGATTCGCCTGCTGTACATTAGTTTTCTTTTGTCGAGTATATTGTTTGTATAAAACAGTTATATTACGCTTTTTTATTTTGCATAAGGCGTGTATATTGACTAAATTAAGCAGTGAAAATGTTATCTTTCCTATTTTTGTGTAGTAAGGACTCTATACTAAATCGCAACGTCAAATAGCGAGACACAGACAGATCTCGGTACTTCTAGCAGCTTACGGCTAAATCCACAGTTTGAGCTTTTAGACGCTAAGTGATGGGATCTCATGCGTGCTCTTGCTGCTTAGATGAATTTGTTAGCCAGTTTACAAATATAAAACAGCAAGTAGAATTGTTATTTAAAATATAATTTAGGGTAAAAAAGTATTTTAAAAAGTAACACTACTTATTTAGAAATATTTTCTGTTTTGTGTTTTAAATTAATTACGTGAAAGTTATTAAAAGTTCACAATCGTGCTAACGAGGGGTTGAAGCCTACTCTAAGTTAGAATGATATAGCCTTAGTTAATTACGCAAAGTTGAATTAACCTGTTTTCCTTGCCTGTAACTTTTTGATGATTTTTAATGACTTATAAGTTTGATTAGAAGCTTTAAGAACTATTTAAAAAGTTCTTAAAGCTTAAATAAAATACCAAATTTTTCTGTCAATTTAGGAGCGTCAGATAAATGTATATATAAATTTTGAAAAATTAACTAATACATGACAGTGTCGTCCCTAATTAAAAGAATGATCTATTATTCTTTTCCCAATTTTGGAAAAAATATAGGCTTAATTTTTCGGTAGCAATATAATTAAAATAGCTTTATTTATGTAGAGGATAGCGAGCCAAACTATCAAATAACTGACAAACAATGCATTTTTGGAGCATGGAAACTGAGAACTCCGTAAATAGGATTTCATATTATATTAAATGTAATATTAACCTTAATAAAAATATGAAAATAGTAAAGAGAAGAAATAAACTATACAGAGCAAAGGGTGATAATATACAGTATGTTACCGAGAAAAAGCAAATTTTCAAAAAAAAGAAACCTTATGAACTACAGAGGAGTGACAGATAGGACGCTACAAATATCATCCCTGATTAGAAGAATGAGGTATTATTCTTTTTCTTTATTTGAATAATATAGTTTGATGAATATTGTGGATGATTGACTGAAAAGCTCATCTGCCAATGAAAGCTAAGACTATAAGTTCAAATACTTATTGTTATTGGTTTAGATTGAAAAACACTGATTTTGAAGGTTACTTGATTAATAATATATACCCCTTAAACGTTTGTAATGTAGAGTAGTGTTCCAAATCTGTCACTCAGGAGAGCTTAAATCAGTTCTAATAGCTTATCAGTTTCAAAGGTTACCAACGGTTTTTGATATTAAAAATCTCACTTCTTGCATATCGTGATTTTGTTTCCACGATCAGTCACTGCCGAGGATGCCGGAGGTGAAATATTAAACGTCAACTTACCTTGAAGGTGATTAATGCGAGCCAGGAGTCACAGTCACCGATCTATTTTCACCTCGATTCAAGTTTAAAGTTCGAAAATTGTATCATCTTCTCTTCTTGTCAGATGTTTAGAAGTAAACAGAATGAGATCTGTAACTCAAACTGTTTATCATTAAATGCCTTTACAGATATCTAATGACAAAAACGCAATATTTTTATTATTCAAAAAGTAATGTCATTGAAGTTCTATTCCACAAACTATAGTCTTAAAAACTTGAAGATTGGCCTTTGGTGTAAAGATTTATAATATGTATCTCTATTTTATTCATAGCTCACAATGTCTTCCATTCCCCCTTCACACAGTTTTTTTCCCATTCGTATAAAATTTTAAACATGCTACCTTAACGTTTCAATTTCCAGCATCGTTCGGTGAAGATTTGGTTAAACTTTCTTGTTAAAACACACTCATTCTCTTAATGCTTTTCACTAGAATTCTTTTTCACCTGAAGGTAAACTGCCTTGTAGGGGTACAACTGGTATAATGAGTAGCAAATCTCCTCGATGCTTAATTTGATTTAGATGCGCATTATATGATACAAAACCTAATAAACATGCTAATGTAAAAGAAAGCAACAATCTTCATAGCCTCTCTGTCACTACCTTAAGGCTCAGATTACCTCTTCTCCGATTTATATTATCTCTGTCGAATTAAATTCTTGCCATCATGCATATTAGGTAATAGTTTATATTACAATTTAATTAAATACGTTAATCATTCAATGAAAAATTATTTTATTATTGTTTGTGGTATTTTTGAGAGAACTAGATTTTTTAATGGTGTGA
The DNA here is from genome assembly GCA_036419045.1 of Scirpophaga incertulas. NCBI lineage: Eukaryota > Metazoa > Arthropoda > Insecta > Lepidoptera > Crambidae > Scirpophaga > Scirpophaga incertulas. The sequence continues at coordinate 22,912,520 of CM071628.1, forward strand.
CATTTTAATTGTTAGGTATTCGTTCTGAACGTATTAAGTGTGTTTTTCTGTAAATGAAGTTTTTTGAGTGGTTAGTACACCGGTACTGAGGTCCCGGGTTCAAGTCCCGGTGGGGGCAGATGTTTGTATGATGAATGCTAACACTTGTTCCTTAGTCATGGTTGTTATTATATATTACTATCATATATGTATGTTTATACGTTACCCTAGATCCCATAACACAAGCCTTGTAGAGCTTAGTTTGGGCTAGACCAATTGGTGTTAGTGTATGAAATATTATGATTGTCGCTTTGGACAAGGTCCTTTATAAGGCTTGAGTGGGGATATAGATCCAACGCGTAGAGGTCATTTAAGCGAAATTTATTGAAAGTGTGCATGGAGTGTACCAACTGGGTCTATTCTCTATCTGCACCCTGAAAAATGCAGCTAGACTTTTTTTTTTATTATGTTTTTTTCTTTCCCCTGATGAAAATGCATTAAATTGCATACCCCGTCTGTGGCGAGCCGGCGGTTATGTGGGGCTCTCCTCCCCAGAAGGTGGAGGCTTACCCACTAAAAACTTCAGGGATGGCCTTCCTCAGGCATGTAGGGAGCCCCCGGGAACAGCCTCCGCTCCCCTGCCGATACAGGGGAGCACTCCTCGGGGGAGGTTACAATACCTCCCCCGATCTCCACCACTGATGACGCCCCCCGACCACGGAAGGGGCGTGGTCCCTCCCGGGTCGCCGTATCCGCGGGTATACCCCCCTAAAGCACATCGGTGACGCAACTCACTGACGGTTCGCCACAGCTGGCTCGGGGGAACAAAAAAAAAAGCTAAGACGTAAGTACCCAAGCCGATAGGATTCTGGTATAGAGTAAGTTGAGCCGTGGCTGTATTGGTTATGACGTAGCTTATGAATGACTGGGACCAATTGCCAACACAATGATAAAAAATTCAGTTTTATTAGTAGTTTCAGTAAATGCTCTTTTCAGTTCACACCTGAGTGCAAAAATAAAGCGACGGAAATACTTGTGTAATAATAAAGAAAACTATAAAGCTATCCACCTCTGTAAGGAGAGATGTCTGAAGACGATGGCTTAGGCCGACATGCTGTTACACCGAAGCGTAAGCTGACCTAAAATTATTTTGACCTTTAATCAGTCCAGCAGATTAATATTTTATCTATAAGCTTGTTCGTGTCTATTTCATGAAGTTTTCTTTTTTCTTTCCTAAACCAATAGGCTAATCCTAACATTTGATCTAAGGTATATTTTGCAACTCGAAATCAAATATAACTGTAATTAAAAACGTACAAATTGTAATCTATATGTTCTTGTGATGTATAAAATATATATTTTAAATTTCAAAAAAAATCTATTAAGTAGTTTTTACGTGAAAGAGTATCAAACATCCATTCATACAAATTTAGCGTTAAACTATTAGTACGGGTTTATTAACATAAACAGCCTCGCTTCGGTGTAAATCAGGATTAGGGTAACAGTAATCTTCCATTTGAGGTAGCGATTTGTCTAGGAGACGTATAGCAGCTCAGGGCCGCTTGATCCGCCTATTCGCTTCGAGACGCATCGCTTATTGCAATTGTATGTGAGCTGTCCGGCTCTCGTACAGTTACAGTCACTCTGAGTGGTGGTTTAATGTTTGGTGCTCGAAATGTAGCATTTCATTTACACATTATGTTGGTAGATACAGCGAATTAAAGTTATTTTCTTTTAAAAACTTTTTATATATATATTCAGTTACTTATGTATACTTGCACAAACTATCTTCTCCCATGGGAGATAGGTTATGAACCTTATATTTTTTTAACGCTGCCCTATAAAGAGGACAAATGCGCTAGAAAAAGGCGTGGTACACCAAAGTTGCTTTGGCCTGAATGTATGGGATCTACTCTTATGTAAGCAGAAGGCTGCCGAGACGAGAACTGAGTTGTTTACGACGGCGTCACTGGCCTGGAAAATCTTGTAAAATTGATTGAGAGGGTAGGCTAAGAACGATGTCTGGGCTCATTTGGATTGACTGGATAAACCTTACATAACTTATCCTGATATTACAGGCACAATCTTGGGTAATGCGAGCGGAACCTACAAATAATTTTTCGATTTGTCTCATTTGCCAATAAAGTCCCTTTTTTCATTTATGGCGGCCAAATAAACGTATGCCTTCGGTGCTCCCTATAAGGTCGATATATAAATTGGGTGACATATCTTATCTTTTAAATCACGAGATTTATAGTAATACATATTATACTGAAAATGTGAAAATCGAAACTCTTTCTTCTTCACTATTTGTGTATTACTTTGTAGGTTAATAAAATTGCAACAATTGTCTGAATTTGAACGCCTGAGTTTCGACGCGCCAGTGCGATATCTAATTTCTTGTTATTATATAAATCATTCAACTTTCTTTATTTTACTGTCTTTAGTTTACTTCTAATCTCGTGCCATCTACGTGCGAAGTTCCGAAGCTGTTGAAAATTTCTGTCCGTCACAAGATCGCAGTAATAAATCTAGAAGGTCCTCGCATTCCACACGAGGACAACTACTGCTTTCCTCACTCTTAATTCAGAATGGGATTATACTTTGTCATAATATATTTAAATATACCTCTTTTTTTTTTAATATAACAAACTAATTCAAATTGATAATTTATCGATATGGTATTTAGGTATGGCACTGGTAGCTACAGAATGCAGGGTGTGCAGTGTAAACGGGCTCACAAGCTAAATGGGCGCAAACAGATTTCGTAACTCCTCCATAAGGATACATTGAAGGATGACAGATCGCACTAACAAAACCTTAAGTAATAAATCCCTAGGTCCCTCCGATTTAGGCACCGTGCGAAATTAGTTGACCATTACAAGGAAAATGTGGCATATAATAATAAATTTCTCCTAATAAAACCTCATATCTTATCAGGTCGACGAGAATCAGGTCGGCATGTGAAAAATATGCAGATTCGTTTCGGAACACGTCTCGATTGCGCGCTCGCCGAAATATATGAGTCGTAAAAATAGAATAACAAATGAGACGGCCCTAGTCCCCGGGACCACAGATTATGCTGTAAAGTCTGCTCAAGGAGTTCTGGAATGTGAGACGCAATCAAAACAACCCGCGTGACGCATCGCCGCGCGGTTTATATAACGCCGGCGCCGTATAAAACAAGGGGCATGCTTTGAATTTTCGACGTGGATGGAAGTTTAATGCAGAGTAGAGAATCTCAGCTCTTCGGAATTTTAATGGCTCTTATGTTGTAAGCGTAGGAAGTAAAATTGGTTTGACGGTGTAGCAACCGTTGTTGCTGTTTCAATTTATTAATTATGTTTAGAGGCTGTTTTATTCTGCATATTGTTAATCGTCATCACGTTACTGACAATGCCAATAAGGGTTTTTCCGATAGTAGCTTGAACAAATAATATCAACTTAGTCTGATATAATGGAACGCAAAATAAAGGAAGATATTTCGGGATCATATTGAATCTAGTGAGAAAAGTCAAAGTGGTCATGGTTGGTTCAGATATAATTATCATATGAGGCCGTACGTATCCTGGGTCACAACTCCTATTCGCTGTTTCTGGCACTCCTTCAGTCTTTATCAACCCGATAACGTCACATTATAGAACGCTAAACATTAGATTGGTTCAAAATAAATTAAAATTCAAGAATTTTTAACGAAAGCTGTTTTGTGAGGCCGTTAATAAGATAAAAAAATATCATATAATATGTATACACACACACACACATATATATATATATATATATATATATTATATATATATATATATATATATATATTATATATATATATATATATATATGTATGTATTACCTACTTATTTCATTCGTGTTTCTTTCCGTTAATGTAGTTGTTGTTGCTTTATTTATATTTGTATACTTTTCACACATTTGCACTGTCTTTTCAATAATCTTTTTACACGTTTTATTGGTTGACTGGAAGAGAATACCCTTGGCATTAAGTCCGCCATTTGTTTGATTTTTGTCAATGTTGTGTATTAAAGGTTTTGCCTGAGTAGTTGGCATAATTTTCTGTAAGTAAAGTTTATCGTCAAAGACACTAAAGCTATGTATATTTAGCACTAACTAATCTTTTGTCCATGAATCTCAATTTTGATTTTTTAAATACATGAAGGCAATGAATATGTGGTAGGCAAATGCGTTCGTAGCTCTTTCACACGGCGGATCGACGATTTGAAAAAACATTTCAATTAAAAAATCGCTTATTGCAGAACTTTCCAAAACCCCCATTTATTCATGAAGGAATAGTCCTATGTGGCTATAGAACGACATGAAAGGTAATTTATGACCTAATCCTACACTGGAGATATGTGTGATAGGAAGTTTTATCTATGTCTTCTTAAAAGATACGGAACTTTTGGCAACATCCTTAAGCCTTAGGTTAAGTTTGACAATGAAGCCGCAGACTAAATGTATAAAGTTACCTTAAATAATGTTTTGAAGTCTTAGACTTACCTACCATATTAAAACACATATAAACTAAACAAACATTTACAGCTTTTAAAATGATTAAATCTTGTCGTTCTTGTACAAGCTTTATTTAAAAAACCTGATATGATTTCCTTATTTCCAGGGAGATATGTCTCCTTGGAAATGAGGGCCTCCGACCACCGATGATTTTTACATGAACGGGAACCGTTAAGAGCGAATCAAAATTCAAATCACCCTTAATTAAGTTTAGGTTGCGCCGAAAGAAATGAATTAAGGGAAACTTTTAACATGCAAATTGAAGCATCAACATGTGACCAAAGAAAAAATGCTAATCGTGACGGAGAGCGTTTGAAATATTCCTTTTTATGACCACCCATAAATCTGCGGTGGAAGTTGTTGCTGTAGCGTGTGTTGCAGGCTTTGACGGGAAAGCGTCATCAACATATCATTATTTATTCATTTTAGCATTAAAACACTCACAACCGAACGGCTTCACCGGTATTTCTTGTTTATATATTAATCAGGAAAGTGGATGTTTATAGTAGTGTTCTCAATGACAGCGTATAAGCCCTGCTGCTAGCTAGCGTTGCTATTTAAGTTTATCATCATAGTGATAAAGTAGTTGATTGATTGGTTTTATCGAGTGTGAAATGCTGGTGTCGTGTCTGAAATGACACTGGCGGATTGACGCTGGTTTTGAAAATGACTGCTCTATTGGGACCTTTCAGTCATAACTGACACGACTACTGCTTTCAATATTCCTGATGTCATAGTAGTTGAGCGGTCCAAGTCTCGAGCAGTGCTCGTTAACATCACTATTTCTCTGGGAGAATCTAGTAAAAGATGAGAAAGGAAAAGTCATCATGTTTTGGGCCATGAGGTAACAACTATGTGAAATGTTGAGTCGATGATCACTGTTTGTATAGTTGTTTCTGATAGACTTAATGTTAATTTTAAGTGGCTGTTGCTTATCGGTTGGATGAAGGGCTTGTGCAAGTATTGTTCAGAGAGTCCGTTCTCTACAGACCTAACCATCCGCTAGCTTGAGTTATGCCCCGTTAAAGGCGGGCATAACCCAATCTACCTACTAAATACCTGCTAACTATCTGCTATATACTAAATTTAGGCTAGGCTATGCTCGGAGTCTCTCTGCGCAATCGTATCAGGTATCATGAAATCCGCAGAACTATGGTCACCGATATAGCCAGAAGAATTAAGAATTTTAAGTGACGATGGGCAGGGCACATTCCTCGCAGAACTGACGGCTGGTGGAGCCGGAAAGGTCGTTTACCACAGAATTGGCAAGCTTCTCACGACATGGGCAGACGACTTGGTGAAGATCGCAAGAAGGCGCTGTGTAGTAGCAGCGCAGTACCGGAGATCTAGCTCTAGCTTACCAAATAACTTGGCAACGGTTATAATGAGACTGGTGTTGTTATAGTCTGATTTATTGAGGTAAAACAAAGATTTATATACTAATATGGTACGTGTGTATTTGTGCTTTAACGTATAGGGCAATAGTGGGCGTCGATTGGCGACTGGTACAACCAGTAACGAACATTTTAATAAAAATAAATATACTAAACTAAGTCGTCAATTGGGCAATTTTCTGCTATTCTAATATGTTCCTAATCTGCGGTTAAGTTAATGTTCATTTGATTTTGAATTTGATAAATTGTTGTAAGTAACATCATATATTTAAATTATTTTTCAGTATAATGTTAATTGCCAGCTCTCACTCTAGTTTGCAAGCGCTAAGCGTAATGTTTCGAGCGTAAAATCGTCTAGATGAGACAATTTTACGGTCACTACCCAAACGACATGGTATGCTGCTTCCTACAAACGATAAAAATTTGTATAAAGTTTATACGAGTCAATTTAAAATGAAACAAGTTGAAAGCAACTGCATATATGATTTAATTGTCTAAAACAACATTGAATAGAGTTGTCTAAATAAAATTTCTGATAAATCTGTCAAATTTGACAAAGTGCATCCCTTACTGCACGAATTCTTGTGATCGGATTGCTATCGCACTAAAAGGCTAAAGATCTGGTTAACGTACTTTTTACTGGCAAGACATGAAATGCTATTGTTTTATAGTAATTAACTTTGGTAAGACATGTTAGCTAGCAAAGCGGGCTCTGAAGCTCTACGCCAACCAAAACTTATATGATAGGGAGGATTTCAAGAGGAGTGACGTCTTCAGGCTGTAATGGGGTTTTATGCTGTATAAAACAGATATTATTGTTTTTTTTTACTTTATTTCCAGACAATGTCTTCAATCCAGTCAATGAAGCTAGACACCCTTGTGTATACACCGGGGAGGTTGGGCAGCGCACATCCAATACCGAATGACGTCACGCCCACGACTTGATGCACGCTTCTGCACAAATTGTAGCTGCAAAGAGATACTTAAAGATGAGTGAAGCATTATTTTTATTTTGTGTTATGATGGATAAGTAGTGTGAAAACATATTTATAAATAAATAAATATATCTCACACTTACACCAATTAGCCTAGCCCAAAGTAAGGCTTCTGTTATGAGTATGAGATCTAGGGTAACGGATAGACATACATATGATATACATATATGAATAAATTTAGTAGAAATATATTATAACAGCCATGACAAGGTACAAATGTTCGCATTCATCTCGCAAAGATTTGCTCCCACCGGGGTTCGAACCCAGGTCTTCAGAGATGGCGACACCTTGAAACCGGTATACCAACCACGGAAGTCGTCAAAAATTTATACATATAATGTAATTAATATATGAGGAGAAATCCGAAAGTAGCACCAGTGATAGAAGAGAAGGTTAGCGTGGTGAACATGTGATGCAGAGGGTCGAAGTTATTAAGGAAAATAAATGTAAACGGAAATAAGAGAGAGATCTAAAACAATGTAGATGGAGCGCTTGAAGATAGATTTATGAAGATTTATGGAGAAAATAAGTATTTTTTAACTTGTGTATAATAATTACCATTTCTTTCCAGGAAGCTTAATTGATATCTGCAGTGGACCACCAGAATCACCCTAATAACAAAAATAAAATATGATTGAAAAGTCAATTAATTGCTAGTATTTATAATGTAAAGAAAGTACAGAAGTGCAATATGAAATGTGCATATGTTGCTCCATGAAGAACAGCTGATTTTATATTAAATGGGGGTCTTATTTGTAATTTACGCATTAGAGGCTTTAGAGGGGAGCATTAGTGTATCTAACTTACTGTCTACTTCTACATTGTGATGAACAAACTCTACTGGTCTAGTCGTGTTAGAAGAGCAGCCGTGAAGAACCCAACCCAATGCTGTTAAGGATGCGACTGGCTGTGAACGCGATCCCGTGCGAACGCTTTTACTAATAATAAGTGGCCAGTCGCAAGCCCCTATTAGCACTAACGGTGTAGCTTCTTCGTACGACACATACTTAACAATATCTGCTAAATGTTTGTTACAAGAAATATCGGAGTTTCGAATGGTTTGAGATCGAATATTCAATGATTCTATGGCTCTAGCATTTTCGATGTTCTGAGAAAGCCTTGCGCATGATAACACTGCTTTGCGCCCTCCTATATTCTGTATTCACGCAAATATGTAAACAAATTAAATTAATATTATATGTTAAATGACATATATATAAAACTTTGGACATACATACAAAATTGGTAGAGCCTTTTCGAGAAGAAGAGGTGAAGCCTATTTCAATCTCCTCTTTTCAATCGTCGTTTAAAATATAATTAAAATATATAATTATATTGTATAAGAAATACAATATTATCTATCCATATAAATAAAATTGAAGTGTCGTCTGTCTATCTGTCTGTTTGTTCCGGTTAATCTCTGAAACGCTGGACCGATTTTGAAGGGACTTTTATTGGCAGGTAACAGATGTGATTAGATTTATTTTAGAAATATATATTTCTATAGTATATACTAATATACCGATGTCCATGTACTGTTCAGTACAGTGCGTCGCTCACGCTAAAAATGCAAAATCCAAAAAAACAAAATAATTAATTAAATTATTTGTTAAATTCCACGCGAACAAAGTCACTGGTACAGCTAGTTATAAATAAATTATATTGTCACCAAAAGATTATGATCAACCAAGAAATAACACTAGTTATATAGTCAAAAGACTGCTTTATTTTACTTACATGAGTATCTGCATGAATCTTAATACGACTTGACCAATCTCTATTTGAAAACAAAAATTGAAAGAGAGAACTATACTCTGAATCCCTGTTACCTGACAAGCGTCCGCACCTCCCTCGAGTTTCCCTGCACACATCTGGTTTTCGCGCATTCCGCACCAGTTCCTGTTGCAGGATGGCTTCAAAAGATTATCACAGACTTGAGACTCGAGCATGTTCAGTTCCACTGCTTGTAACTCAGGTGACGTGCGGCGTGTTACTGAAATAAGTAGCATAATGTATTGAGAGTTACAGATTATATATGGACCCTATGACAATCTACCTTACACTCGTATCAAAGTTATACTCAAATAGTAAATTTATAGTAATTTATTCTAGCAAAATTGCTGGTATCTGGGTTGAGTTGGAGAGACGTCGGGTGTGGAGAGGTACAGGATAGGTGCCAATGGTGGCATTTCACAAGGGTTTTGTGTATCACTGGAGTACACTAATAAATGCATTAAGGCAAATTATAGTGTAATACAAATTATAGTAAAGGTACCATATCGATTTATTCCAAATGCTTTTGATGTGATCATGATAATAAATTCATTTCATCAAATTCATTCATGATTATAGATTCGATAAGCTAAAACCAAGGAACTTATACCTAACATGGAATGCGCATTGTCATTTGACACCAATATAAAAACAAACCTTATGTATATGACGCTAAGTTCTATTATAGATCACTGGAAAACAGCATGTCTGTTGCATGAGATTTTTTACATGAATCTGAATAGTTTTTCCGCGCAGATTTTAAAAATATACTCTGTTTTTATGTAGCAGCTTTAGTTTTGGAGTTATGAAGTGACAGGAATTTTCATTGAAAATGCACATACTTTAAGTTTAAAAAAGTATTTAATATATTTATTCTAAATAAAATTTCCTTTTTTTGGATTATCTAGCATAAGATGTATTATGAATACTATTTTGAATGCTCCAACAGTAATCAGCCATCATATTTTCATTCCAGTGTCCCCGATATCTCTCCTCCATTGTGCGAATATCCTGGTGAAAGCGCTCTCCTTGTTCCTCGCTTAGGTCACCGAGATTTTCAGGAAAATATTCTAGATGGCTGTGAAGGTAATGAAGCTTAATACTCATGTTGCAAGTGTATCAGCAACTGTTCAACATGCTGAATGTAGCCGTCAGACTTCTTATTGCCCGAAAAATTCCTCACTACCCAAACAAACTCTTCCCATGCACATTTCTCGAAAGCTGTCATATGGTTGATGAAACTTTCATCATTTATTAACTTTCTGATTTGTGGGCCATCGAAAATACCACCTTTGATTTTCTCACTACTCAGTTTTGGAAACAATTTTACAATGTATTTGAAACATTCGCCATCTTTGTTAAGAGTTTTTACGAACTGTTTTATCAACCCCAGTTTTATGTGCAAAGGAGGCAATATAATTCGGTCTCTGGGTACTAGTGGAGCATTAATTACATTTTGCTACCGCAATCAAAGTCTCCCTAGAAGACCAGTCTCTTTTTGTCCAGTGGTCAGCTTTAGCTCGGCTGTCCCATAAGCATAGGAAACAGGGATATTTTGTGTAGACACTTTGTTGGCCTAGGAGAAAATTTACCATTTTCAAATCAACACATAAAACCCAGTTATGTTCCTTGTACTTGATTTTGTCGAGAAGTAAGGCTATTGTAGGATATTCTTCTTTAACCTTTGTAGAATGAGCAATAGGTAAGGAACCGAGATTGTTACCATTATGTAAAAGTACACATTTTTGCACTGATTTGGATTATACTCTTTTGATCCCATTGCAGTCATTAGGCCCGGTATATCAGAACAAAACACAAAATTGTCTTTTTCAGTGAAGAAAGGGAGTAAATCCTTTTCCCTCTTACGGTAGTACGATATCTTAGTTTCTCTGGTCAACAAATTTCTTTCTTTCAATCGGGAAGCTAGAAATTCTGATGCCGTTTTGGACAGTCCAAGGTCCCTGATCATGTCATTTAGATCATCTTGATTTAGTGGTCGGGGTAGTCCCCGACCACTAAATCAGAAGCCATCAAAATCACTGTCGCTACCACTGTCGTCGTTTTTGATTTGTCCGCTGCAGTGGTCTGAATTTTGCGAAGATGTACATGGCTGCTGTGGTGTTCATGTGTCACTAGCTTTCAAGATTGGTCTTATGGCAGACTTTAAGTTTGGATATACCCACATAGCACAATTTTTATGGTTTATTCCTATGATTTTCGTAACACAGAAATAACAGTCGTCATGATGGTTGGATGGTTCACGCCAAATCATATGACTTTTGTACTGAAAAGTGGGCCTATTTTTGTTTGTCCACAGTCGCAAAGAATCAACACAAGTTTTACATACCAAACTTGGTATCCCGGGTTTAGCGCTTGTCGGCAACGGAAACCCAAAGTAGTCCAAGTACGCGTTTTTCACAAAGTCCGACACATTCAAACGGAATTTTTGAACATATATTCGCCACAAATAACACAAAAACAGTCAGGATTATTTAAACACGTCCTTCTTGAAGAAGACATTATGAAATTTATACAGGAACTAGTTAAGTTACACCGCTATTGATATAAACTAACAACTACTCATGTAAATACAAGAGGGTACCTGTATCTCAATAACTAGAGCTGCTACAAAAAATCGGAGGGTAGATATGAAATCAGCGCACCCAAATTAGTAAACAATAGTTGAAAAACTTCATGCAACAAAAGAAAAAATTGATTTTGTTGTTCTGTGAGAGAAATCCGGTCCAAGGGAGAAAGCGGCAGGAGAGCCCTGTGTCCCTTGGTTGTTGTTGGAGTTGGAATGGTAGTAGAAAATAATATTGTCATGTCTTATTAAAAAAACATAAATTTTCGTTCTGATATATTTCTAATACCTGGTTTTCAATTATCTGTTATAATGAAAACATTTTTTAGTAATAATATGGATACTGTATTGAAATTTAATAAAATAAAAAGATTATTAGTAGAATATATAAGTTAGACTGGCAGCCCGTCAGCCATTTTATTTTGTTGTATTCGGGTGTTCAAATTGGTGATATTTTATTTAACCGCAATTTGGTGATGAAACAATAAATTTATTTATTTGGACTTAATAAAGATGATTAAAAAATGTGTAATTAAAGGTTGCAAAAGCGAATTATATGCAGAATGTGGTGTTTCATTTTTCAAGTAAGTATATTTCAATTATTGAAGTAGGGAACCCGTATTGAACGAAATTATAGGACTATTTACACAATGCAACATATTAATGTCCGAACGAAACTGGTTTTTATGAATGAATGAAATGAAATGAAACTGAATTTCAGCAGCGGTCTGAGTTTCGGCTGAAACCGAAACTCTGCACAAGGATCATGTTTTGAGGGAAAAATAAAGAAAACACTATTATAATCAGTCAGTATTTATTTTTTAGGGTTCCGTACCGTTGAAATTAATATCGGAAACTCAGGTCTACAATCTCTTGGATTCAGTCTACAATATGTTGTTGTATTTGGAGCAGTAAAAATATCAAATTTCTAAGTCAACGCAATCAAAAGGTTCGACTGTTTGTGCTGCATATTTCGACTATCACAAGGGAATTAAAACCTATAGGATAGGTACGTCCCACATCAGTGTGGAAAAAATACCGTGGTGATTGTTTAAAATTTTTAACAGTTAATAAAATGCTTGTAAAAATAATAAAACAAAAAAGCTCAGCTTAAAAATAATACGCAAAAATTAAATTTAATAATTTACGTATTCTTTAATAATAAAAATAAGTTGGGGAGTCTGAGGTTTTGCGTTTTTTAATTAACACGTATATATATCCAATTATATTAGTATCCATCTACGTCATATTGTTTGGTCACCCTAATGAAAGGGACAGAGGGCTCTCCCGAAGCTATCTCCCTCGGCACACAAATCGGCAGCCTGTGCACATTCCATGTTAGGTATAAGTTCCTTGGCTAAAACAACTATATTATATAGTTGATTAGTCTGAATTTTCGGACATTTCCAGTAATTCCCTTCCCTTCCCTTCAATAATTTCAATTAAGATGTGAATTGTCTATTTATTTATATGTTTTAACATGATTTTTTATAGATGGCAAGTAAAACTCGATGGAAAGAATAACAATATCTGCTTCTGAATTAAACCACAATTAAAGAGATATTTTAAAAATTTTATCTTATATTGAACTTTTTCTTTCTTTCTTTCTTTTTTTCTTTTATTGAACTATAGCTTTTATATATATAATGTGAACTTGTTTAAACTTGTAAAGGAAGTTCCGTCCCGTCCCAATAAAGCAACCAATCAAAATATACAATTCAATGTATTTATTGGTTGGTTTTATTGCGTAGTTTGTGGAGATGATCTTCCAAGGTATAGTTGACTGCTTTAGCTATTAATTATATTCATTATTTAATTGTAAAGGAAGTTGTGTTCAGGCTATTTGAGGCCAGCCTCTAATTGACGGCTCTGTGAAAATACAGGAAGAAAAAAATAGCCCTTGCCAGTTTTCGGTACAAGCTCTTAGACTTAGACCAAACCAAAGGTATCGACGCGCAAAAGTGATTGCAAAAATCCTATTTGAAGAATAAATATTTAATTTAGATTTATTATTTTTTCAACTTGATGAAGATTAAGCATGTAAGTCATGTTAGAACTGATATTACGTATATTTTATATATAAACGGCAAGTGTTACGGTGGTTATATCGGCCACCATATAAATAAAATGCATTGAATTGCATACCCCGCACTCCGGGAAAGGCGCAAAGTTATGTGGGTCTCTCCTCCCCAGAAGGGCGTTGGCCTACCCACTTAAAACCTCAGCGATACCCTTTCACAGATGCCTGCCGCGAGCGTTCGATCAGCGGCGCGTCCGACATCACCGTCAGACGCGCCGCGCCGAGAAGAACTGCCCGCGGCGTGACAGGGTCGTGGGAACCCGTATGGGTTACGCAGCGGGCAGACACTACCACGACCCCATCGGCGTCTATCGGTATGACCTACCGACTAAACAGCCTTATGCATAAGTCCTAAGCACCAAGAGAGGCAGCGATGCAGTCGACAATTATTTTTCTGACTTTAGTATTAATAATTTATACTGATATTTTTATAAAATAAACATGAGGTTCAAAGTTCAAGTTCGAATACGAAGAAAAATCGACTCTTCTTGCGAACTAATCAAAACTTCGTATATATGGGATGCAAATATGTTACCCTCACTTAAGATACAATAAAAGCAGGGTGTGGATGTTGATTTGTTATTATGATGTCACAATTTCTCTTAAGAATACAAACAAAACAATAAATAAGAAACTTACTCGTTTCGACAACACCCCATCCAGTCATGACCGCTTTTTTCCCAACTAGCTTGTCGTCTGGCCCAGTGTAAATACAGGCTGGTTGGACGAACGCAGTGAACGGCACGTCTTTGGTCAGTTCGATCAGGGCAATATCGAAGTACTTCTTCGGCGGATCGTACTTCGGGTGGATGATAAATCTTTGTATGTTTGTATCGTAATGGTAAACAATGTCATCTGGAGTGAGTGGTTCCTGTTATAAACAAAAGAAAATAAAAATAAACTATGTCTTTTTAATTATCACTGAAAAGTATTGTTAGTAAAAATATTTGGGGTAAAAGTATGAAATTACCATTTTATATGAAAGAATTTCGCTTGTTCCATATTAAAGTATTCCTTATTTATTTAATAACAAATAAAGGAAGCTTTATGAAAATTTACACACACGATAATAGACATGAAACTAAGTATTTAATAATATTGTATTGAAGGCAAGGAAATTAGTTGTCATAAAGTTAGTCAATAATGTACAAAGGTTTGAAAAAAAAAAACAGCAGGCACAACTAGTCTGGTATTTACTTTATTATTTACAATTTATTGTACACAAAATAAAAACATAGTTATAAATAAACATAATTATAAAGAACATTAAAGAGTACAAAAGGTTAGGCTTATTTCTTACGAGATCTCTTCCAGCCAACCTGCAGCAGGAGAAATTAATAAAAATACAAATATTGTGTGTACCGTTACAAACAAAACATTAAAAAAAACATAAAACATAAAACAATAAGATAAAATATAACAAAACATTAACTATTTCAATATGAATAGATAACATTCAACTTAAAATTAATGGAGGAGATTAAAGGAAGTATTCCTTCACTCTTCCTTTGAACAAAGGGAGGGTTTGAATATCCCGAATTTCAGGAGGCAGCGAGTTCCACAATCTGACGGCGTATACAGTAAAAGACCACTTGTAGAACTGCGTGTTAAAAGGGGGAGGCTTAAGTAGAGTAAGAAGGTGTGTTCTACAAGTGGTTTCAGGAGAACGAGCAAACTGAAAACGCTCTCGAAGGTAAGGTGGAGAATATTGGTTAACTTGATTGGAGATAAGCGATGGCGATCGTTTTTTCAGCAAAATAGGAAGCAAGTCATATTCAAATCCAACGCTGAACCACACTTTTTTTTTTTTTTTTTTACTGCCGAATTCCTAATGCTTTCGTCTTAGATGGATTGACGAGTAAACCATACGAATCAGCCCAATCGCTGAGGCGCTTTAGGTCTTGATTGAGACATGAAATTTCGCTATGGGCGTTACCGCGTGGGCGAAATATCTGCAAGTCATCTGCATATAAATGAAATTTTGACGTTAAAAAGGTGGTGACAGTGTTTATTAAGCACGAAAAGAGAAGTGGTGAGAGGACACCCTGTGGGACACCCGCAGACAACAAACACCAATCGGATAGCATATCGTTAAAACGTATATACTGATAGCGCCCACGTAGATAAGAATTAAACCAGATTACAGCTTCTGGGGATACATTAAGAGAAGCTAGAATGTCAAGAAGAATGTCGAAATCTACAGAATTGAATGCGTTACTGAAGACCAATAACAGGACCACTACTTTATTACCACTTCACTCTGTCATGCTCAATAACCGACTGCTCAAGATTTTTACAATTCTTTCCTCATTTGCTCCGCCCCACCACCACCTCCGGCCTTTCGTTTCACGATGGAAATGGTTCCAAATGTCAGTCAACACAACAACTTTTTGTTATAACTTCTCATGAGTAATTGTAATATTATGATAATCTACTATAATATGTAGTTTGAAATGTTTTATTTATTAATGTAAGTGCAATATCAAATATATTTTACAATTTTGAATAAATGGTAATAAATAACTAACGGAATCGAAAAGGAAGTTTGGTTTAACAACAATATTGTGGCAGTGAGACTTGTTATTAAATATTAATAAATTACACAATTTCAAACTTATGTTAAGCAATTATTATGTACGTAATTAATTAACCATACACGATTTTGTAGAAAAATATATTGAAGATCACAACATAAGTCTCAAGTTTTTAAAATATATTTTTTTATTGAAAGTTGTGACATTTTTAATATCTTCATAAGTTTTAAATATAATATATTCGGAATCCATGTGGTCATCAATTTACTGGAAATCGAAATTCAGTAAATTTCAAAAATTACACACCGATAAGATTTTCTTGTGACACAATATTTGTATACATGGTTGAAATAATAAACATGTAAAACAGGGACTGCGAAAATTATATAAAAACAACCAACAAAACTTTGTAACAACTATATAACCAACAAAATTATATAAAAGAAAACTCAAAAATTTACATATCGAAAATTGTATTTATTCTATTGTATATACGTAATTTACTATTGACAAAATCAAATTGAATTGTGCGATTTTATTTGATGAAAATTTTATTATTTTAACAAGCTGTTATAGTTTCAAATTACTAGCTGAATATTTATTTCTATGTATTATATAACATCAAGGTTTTGGATTTCTTTTTTCCATTTACTGTTTGTGATTATTGGATCCTTTTTTGAGATTGTTTTGACTAACGTTTCATTGTTATAGTTTATTTTTTTACAAGCGTTTATTTTTTTTTTATTTACTTATAACTATGTAAGAAAATATTGGAATCTTAATTTGACCCACTTCCCGGTCTCCGATTGAGCTGAAATTTTGCATGCACGTGTAAGTCGGATGAAAATGAATGGTTATGTGTGTGACGTCATTCTAAATCCAACATAGCGGCATTACCAAGATGGCGGATGAATTATTTTTAATGCACCCCTACAATATAGGTATCAAATGAAAGGGCTTGAATGAAAATGAAAGAACACCTCGATAAATAATGTGACGTCACTCTTAATCCAACATGGCGGACCAATTAAGGGTTTGCTAAGCTTGGTTTTTTAGTCAGAAAATAAATTAATAGTAAAAAAATATTTTTTATACAAGCTTTTATTAAATGCGCTAAAAAGAACAAAATAAACTTTTACATATAAAAGCTTGTCGTTAAAAGTATTCTATAAGTAAGTAAATCTCGCGACAAGCTTTTATAAGTAAAAGTTTATTTTGTTCTTTTTAGCGCATTTAATAAAAGCTTGTGTTATTTTTTTTTACTTTTAATTTTTAAATGTCACAGTTTTAATAGGTGAAACCCCAAAAGGGGATTCTTAGATTGTGAAGACTTTGTTTAAGTAATATTATATGAATCATATTAAACCAAAATCGGACTTGAGACAATTTTACGCACCAACACTTAATTTGAACCACGCGCAAGAACTCTTTAATACTAAACGTCGAATGAATTTGAAATTCGAATTTGTAAGGTATATGGCCATATTTAGTTATGTCATATTCATAAAAAAAGTTACATTAAAAATAAAATTATTTCTGCATCTACATATGTCTCATAAGTGGTTAAAAAATTAAATGACCGCATTTTGTTTCATGTTTACTATACCTATGTTATACATACCAGATTCTTGTGAAAAGTACAGCTTTGATTGTACCATATTTGTCATATTTTTATACCTTATTTAAAAACAAATTGATATTAACTCCTACTAAATTTGACGATACAAAGTCCATACAATTTTTAATGACTCGATGACATGGACTCTATTAAGGTTGTCAAGAAACGCAATAGGTAGGAGATAATGATTTCATCAGTACTACGAGTATATTAAAACGAGACATTAAATGCATAAGATTGCTAAGAAAATCAATGGATAATTGATAAAAACCAAATATAAACTAGAACAGGTAAAGCTTTGGAATTATTCTCACCAATATATTTTTGTCAGCCAACCTGACGATCTTAGGGTCAACGTTGGCGATGCTGGTATCTCTGTCTGAGGCCTTGGAGCAGTGAGCAGCGGTGAGGACGAACTTGCTACTGATGAGCGAACCGCCGCATTTGAAGATCCAACCGCCTAACGTAGCCTCCCAGCCAATGGCGCCCTAGTTTGTAATAAAGAATATTAAACTTAAGTAAATTCTTTCATTCCACAATAAGGCAAATTATATATCATATGCAACATTTTTTTTAAATATAAGCCTACTTTTAACCAAGTTCAATAGAATTCCAAGAAGAAGTCAATAAAATTCATATTCTGATATTAGATTATCAAATAAAGAGTCAAGCCAGAATAAGAAAGAATGAGCCAAAGGCAAACGAACATTTGTAGGTTCTGAATTCACTTTTAGTGTAGCTCCATTGTAGACTACATTACGTTTCAAATTTCCATAAGGGGGTCGCTAAATCGTCGCTTACACTCACTCACTCAGATCTCTAAAGTCGTAAGAATACTGTGGGTTTTGAAGAAGTTCTAAAGATTGTGAACTATGTAAATTATACACTAATAATTTAGGTTTAATTTCACCAAATCATAATTATATACGCGGGAGGTTCAAGCGTATTCTAAGTAATACCTATTTCTTCTGCTTCCAGTGGCACTACAGACCCTTAGTTTTGGCCTCGTCCATAATCTTCCTCCAGTTGTCACGTTGCTAGGAGACCTTTTTCCAGCTGGTGGACTTTCCCATCTGAAGTTCTTAATCTTCCACTACATTGTCGTCTTAGCACTTTTTTGGCTTTCAGTACGTTATGGCGTCATGCATACTCGCCAGGTATCTCGCCTATCTCAGTCGTTGTGCCTTGCAATACCTTATGATGTTCTCGCCTTCTAGGTGGGGTCTAGCTCATGATTTACTCGTTATGTGTAGCTGCCATATTGTGCCATTAGAGTGCTGTTTGTTTGCCTCAGTACCTAGTTTAATTAGTAACCATCAACCTATTTAGAGTAGAATCAGAGACAATGTAATTACAGGATGAGAGTAATACTTAAATTTCTGTTCGAGCACAATCAAAAAGGGATAGCTCTATGTGGGCTCAATAGCACCATCCCTTTCTAACTGTACTCAAGCCGAGTTTCAAGTTTCAGTTTAATTTTAGAATAAAGTGCGGTTTGGTCGAATTTCTATACACGTTTGAGGCTTCATCATGTGATGGTTGGATAAACGTATATATGAACACGGAGTAACCAAAATATGTTAATGTAAAATTGCAGAAACGATACTGGACTTTCCAATTACAAGCCCAGTGCTAAGATTATATCATATCGAAGCTTCTTAATTTATTGCTGTTATTATTTTCTTGTTGCCAGCCGAAACTAAAAGATATCGTTAGCAGATTATAAAAAAAACAATAGGATGTAATTTTTAATTAACAATAGGATGTAAGTACGATGTTGATAGTAGACTGTATTGAATTTTTAAAGAAAAAAAAATAAGAACCTCTAAATATCCCAACAAATATTATAAACGCAAAATTTTGTATATGTAGTTTGGATGTTTGTTACTCTTTCATGTAAAAACTATGGATTAGATTTAAATGAACCTTTACAATAATATAGCTTATACATCAGAATAACACATAAAGATGTTTTGTGAATTGTCCAAAATATGACGATAAATGTCTGTGCAGACGAAGTCGCGAGCACCAGCAGTAATAAGTAAATTATACAATTTTTTATTGGTTGTAAAGTATTTTGCGTCGCGTTTATGAAAATAATTATTAGAACTAATGTAAGGTAAAAATAATGATTACCATATGAGGGAATTCTCCAGGAAATGTGTCCCGGCCACCGACACCCTCAGCTACTTGTAGAATAATGTCGTTGCCTTCACTTATTTGAAACTGTCGGTGTTGATAATCGCTGCCTGGTTTCAGGAAAGGAATTAGGTTGACTTAGGAGTTCATTGATTTTATGTTGATAATTATTCTAATAAAAAGCCTGACTTGGGAAATACCTCCACTTCAAAGGAGAATTTTGCCTGTTTAATCCAAAATCTTTCCTCCAGGGGAAAGTCTGCATTTTTATTTAGTAAATCATTATAAAGTCCTATTTCTCTATACTTAAATAGCTCAAAATGCAATACTAGTTCATGAGTCAATGTGAAATATATTATTAATTAATAATCTTATAGAGAATGCCACAAAATAGCAGTGTTTGCATTCCTGTTCCGGTGGGAAGTTGGCAACGTACTCTATGGTTTTTTAGTTTCCGATTTGTTGTGAATCTGCATACTATAGGAGATATGTAACAACATATCTATATACCCAATATCTGGGTATAGACATGTAGTATCCCAAGTTTTTTTATTTTGAAAAATCTGGCATCGCTTAATAAAGCTTTAAATTTATATTATCAATTAGTTAAAAGAATGGTAATTGATTTTTTTATTAATATATAAAATTATATATCAGTTAATTAATTAAAATGATGAATATAATACAAATATACTTACATTTTCGTTTCCTTTCCTTTCGATCGTCCCTTTCCTTTATTTCCCAGATATATTCATAGCATTCTGCGAAAGGTATGTTTACTGTCAAATAAGGTAAGAGACTCGCCAAAACCATAATTAAAAGTTGTGTTGCACACACATAAATTTAATTTGCTCAAATCAATTTAGTGAAAAAAACTATTCATTTTCCTTACAAATTCAACATAAAAATTACATTAGTAATTGACTTTGGAAAATAAATAAAAATCTGTTTAATAATTAAAAGTACTGTTTAATGTCAAAGAAAACGTATAGATTTTTAATGTTTATATTTGCTCCTTAATAAAAAAAAATCTACATAGAAGTAAATTATATTACAGTAATTCAATACAATAACTACAATTAGTATTTGCGAATTCATTTAAGATTGAAAATCAATAGATCTCACGTAAAGACGATTTTTTGAAAAGTTATTATTACTTATTTATTTCTCCGGTACTGTAAATCCATTTTTGATGAATCTTAATACATTAATAGCTTTTAACCCGGGGCCTTACCCTCATCATAATATTACATATAATAACTAGAAATCCTCCCCGGGTTCGCTCGCATGCAATGTACTTTTCTCTACTTTAATATGCTTGCCTTATGCTTGTAAGCTTTCCTCTTAAATCATGTTATATTCTGAAAACTGCATCAAAAGCTGTTTATAGTTTACAGCAATAGTTTAAAAGAACTAAGTGTGTGAATTCAGTTCATGTAGAGTTAGGACTTGTAGAGCTAGAGCTTGTAGAGTTATAATGTGAAAATGGTATTTTCTGTTTGGTTCAATAAATCTTCGTTCTTTTGGGTTCGGCTTTAGCCTTTGAATAGGATGATCCATCATTTCCAGTAACACAATATAACAAAATCTGTATTGTCTTCATTAGAAATATCAATAGAAATAAAACACGAATGGCGATACTAACTTACTTGACTAATTCTTCGTCCTGGTGCATTGAAGTCTGGCATTACTGGATCTGGTTTATCGCAGGGGCTTACTTCATCACCTGTCCTTAATATGGGTGCTGTACTACTAGTTTCATTTGAAATACTCTGTGGAATTATAAATTAGTTTGTGAAGGTCTATTTTGGTTTGACGACATATATCTATTTTATGATAAAATCAAAATTTTATTTATGAATTATGCTGTAGATCTTATGATTGGGTTAGATAAGGTGTATAGTGGTGTCAATGACCTTGCATCGTTCAACCGTACTAATAATAATTAAGTTAATAGATTTTTCAAAAATATACCAAACCACGGTTTTATAATATGTCTTGTAGAGTCACGAATTATATTTAATTCTTGGATTTTTATTTGTGATATCTGCGAAAAACTTATGGTAACTTATGGTAAAGGTAACGGATAAATATATTTTTATCCGTTACCCTAGATTCCATTAAACAAGCCTTATAATGCTTACTTTAGGCTAGGGTAATTGATGTAAGTGTTAGAAATATTTTATTCTTAAGTTTTTTACAACATTAAATACTTACAGGAACATTCGAGGCATTTACAAAGCCCCAAATCCATCTTTTTTCCTCATCCTGCTGAAAATAGATAAGAAATCTATTATTTGATTACTAAAAATAGAGATTCCATAGTTCGAATCTCTATTATAAGTAACACTAAGTTATTGATAGTTAGAATTTTCCTGAAAATATTGGGTATTGAAAAAAAAGTCTTAAGTATAATAAACGTTTGATTGATTGACGGCCGATGGTATCGTGGAGTTTGAATTGGTGCCTTCCTGAGAAATGTACCCCCCCCCCCATAACATAACTGTAATAATTTATAATACAGCCTATATAATATGGTATAGCAGTCATCTAGAATTTTGCCAATTCTATTTTGACAGGTTATAGTGATAAATCGGTCTATCATATCACGTTTCAATGGTCCATTGAAACGTGGGCTCGGGGCAGGGTTGTAATATGATCATGGGTAATCTTATAATAACAAAGAAAAATTAATTGAATTGGTGAAATATTTACGAATTCGATGTTCCTTCAGTGATTATTATTGGAAACTGTTCTTGAAATTTTACATCGTTCACGTAATACGATTGTAGATTTAGTGGAATTTCCATAATAAGACACGTCCCTTGTCCTTTAATGGCAATCTTGTCACTTGTCTTTTAAGTAGAATATAAATGCAGTGACGAATCAATAAATACATGTTCGCTACATGTGGATAAAAAAAAATTAAAATAAATCTGTTCCAAAAAAGAAAATGTATTCAAATTCTTACAACTTTTTCTACTTATCAATATGTAGGTACGATCTGTGTTTACTATGTAAGAAGGTAAGTAGGTATCTACCTACTTTAAATCTATGTTGGGTCGGCTACTGTTAAAATATTTTTTAAATTATTTACAGAATTATACAGAATATAAAGTTTTTGGTATCCAGATAACTTACCCTTTTCATTCGAATACTGGTGGATGTTGTAAAAAGTAATACTGAAAATAAAATAAATTATTTTATTTTATGTATTTTCTTGAAAATTAACCTTTTTGAGTATCTTAGAACAGTATATAAAACATTCAAGATCTATTTTCTATTCGTGTACATTGTTTACAACCTTTAAAGTAATTTTAAAAAATAATTTTTATTCAATTTTACAATACGCCACAGATTATGTTAAAATTAAAATGTCATATCATGTCACGATTTATTATGTCCTTTGGTTATAATTAGAGATCGGATAATCGGATGCATATTTACCTAAAGTTAGTTTAGACAAAGTATGGAAACGGCTTTTTATTGTTTTGTTAAATAAAAATCCCGGGATTGCTGAATTGGATAACCGGATGTTTATTTATTTACCTAATTTAGTTTTTGACAAAGTATGGAACTGTCTTTTTATTTTATTTCTATAAATAAAAATCTTGGAATCCCGGTACTGTAGAACATTTTGGTAATGCAAAACTAGTCGGTAATATGAGCTTAAAAACGACGTTACATGAAGGTTAGTTTCAGTTCCCCGTGTGATTTGTGAGTATAGAGTATAGGATATAGAGTTTTAGAGGAAGAAAGTCGAGTGTTAAATAAAACAATAAGAATATACAAAACTTTATAGCATATAATTTCAAAGATACAATTTACTTTTAACGTATGCATAGTTGTATAAATGAATCCGGAGTCTCGGTCTTTTGAAAATAAATACCACGTGCTAATTTAGTAATTTTCAAACAATATCACTACGTTAAATTTGCAGTCCCGTATTTTCCCGGGATTTTATTTAACAAAATGTATTTTTAAAAGCCGCTTCCATAATTTGTGAGCCAAAAATTAACTTTAGGTAAATATGCATTCGATTATCCGATCTCTAGTTATAATACACAAACATGTTAATAAGGTTTTAAGGGTGAAAGCACAAGACCACTTTATTTTAATTTAATTTAAAAAAATGTAGGTCTTTGCTCTTTTTCTTAATGAAAATGTTAAAGCATAGGATTATTTTTAAATTAATTGAAACTAATTAGTTCGTGAGACATTATTAGTAAAAAAAACTCAAAACTTACCTGATATTAAAAGTAGAGTAATAAAAACGGTACTATTCTTGACTAATGGAAACATAATGAATACTATCACAGATATTAACGCAGTATTTGCATAAAGTCTCAGATCCGCGGTTCAATGTCACCGGATAAATCGTCTACAACGCAGTATATGCCGGCAACGATTGTCGCTCATCGAATACTATAAACCGGTTAAATAAGATGGCGACGCGGATGGTTAGCAAAATAGCTTAGAAAGCTTAGAAAAATTGCTTTTATTTAACTTGAACTGTCGAGAATAGAATATGTTGTTGTAACGTTATGGTTTTAGAAAAGCTCTATATTCGATTAATATTGTAAATGTAATACAGTAACATAAATTAAAAATACGGTTCAGTCAATCCTGATATACGTTAACTTAACCATAAAGTCTCAACCAGAAGCATTTTCCGTTATAATATAAAACAATATGAAAACTCAGTAAGGGTATTATGTTAAAATAATTCACAATTAAGAAATTCAGTTCAATTCTACAAGTTTGACTTTACGGATATTTACTTTGGTTAAATAACGGATAAATATTAATACATTGTACATACTAATATATTTTAACCGACCTTAATAAAGGAGGTGTATGTATTTTATGTTCAAAAGTTTCGATTGGATGATTTTTTTTATATCAATGCTTCTACGGCACATCCGCGTCTACGGCACCAATTCCGTAAAATTATAATACTTGTTGTCATATACGGTTTGTGTATGTAGTAAAATATATACAATTTAAAAATAAAACATGTATTGATATGAGTGTATGGACAATCTAAAGCCATATGTGTAATAAAAAAAATTGACCATTTTCGACATGACCTTTTATACGTAGGGACAGTCGAAATATCCTATTGACCATATTGTCAATCACATCTACTACTGGCTACTACTGTTAACTACAGCTACTATGTTCGACCTTCACATTTTTTGAGGCAAAACAAATTTTATTATCTATTCTTAAGAGGTCATATACATTCCCACTAATGTGATATAGCTGCGAATCTCATAGGAAGTACTACAAGTGACGGTAATTACTTAACATTAGGTGGGCAATTGATTGTTAACGGATAATCAACAATAAAAACTATAAAATTATACTCAATTTAATGATACCGACTTTTTTAATATAACGTTTATGTAATTAAAGCGAGCTTTAAAATATTCTGTTTCTGACTTGATTTTCTTTTATATATATATATATATATATATATATATATATATATATATATATATATATCTGTATCTGTTTGTTTGCCTCACCGTACATTTGTAAAAAGTCCCGTAGCTTGACGCGACCGTTCGTCATCACGTTGGTGTATTAATTATTTTGTAAACAGAATAGGAAATTGAAACGGTTTACTGCGATCATTACTAGTAGCTATTAGTATACTATAGCTGTAGTAAAAATTTATGAATTATTTTAGATTAATCGTATCTATATTTTAATTTTGATCCTTTTTGTTAGTGTATGATAATTTCCAGTATAACTTGACCTTTCATAATAAAACTTTTGGTTTAAGTTACCTATCATTTGTCTTCGATCTGTAACCGAAAGCTAAATAAATACAATGTTTGTTGGGCTAAGCACGAGATTTGTTGCTATCAGTGCCAAAGCACAGAACTGTGCTGGATTTTCGTGTCTTCATATTACGACTCTGATAAGGTAAGTGCGAGGTATATATGTATTATACCGTGGTCTAACCATTATCTTATACTCTTACTTTCACACTTGCACGTAACTAAATGTTAAATAGTGGTACTCGCGTTAATGGATGAGAAACGAGTTCATTAATAAATCATAGCCTCGAACTTTATATGGAATATAAAAGTTGTACTTTTACTATACTTATATAGAACTTTTATAGAAAAATATTTTGCGGTGTGAATCTTTTCTAGCAAAACATTTAGTGGTATGTATTGTTTATAGTTTTTTCCATATAATTTATAAAAAAATATTTTTTGATCCTAATTATCGACAGCCGTATATTAGCGTACGAGGAATATTACGCACAAATTTACCGAATCCCGGTACGTGGAGAGCTAATTGCAAGTGCAGCTAAGTGCATTTCTTTAATGGTAAAGTTGAACTAGGGCTGTCATTAGAAAGTTTTGCTTTTATTTTGAAGTCAGTTAATTCGGTAACTATTAGGTTTTCAATTCTTATTGAAGCGTATATATAGTCCATCTAATATATAATATATACCCCTTAAATAAATCGTGAGTTCTGAAAGATCCTGTATAAATAATAATTATACTATTTTAAAAATACAACATGCGACGAAAATATCGAATGAAATCGATGTAATGATTAAAGTTTTGTTATTTTTCTTATTAATTTTAAAATTTTCTTAGGTATTTAATTCGTTTTGTTATCACGGAACGTGCTACTGTCACTTGTATTATAAAGTCAACTTACAGCCGATGATTTAAAAACTAATATTATATAAATATATTGAATACAGCGTGAATCTTGATAAAGTGCGCAAACAAAATTTTGACATTATCGCCCTTTATTATTATTAATAATTGTGTGGTTATGAGTTTATTATGAGCAGAGGTCGTAATTGGGTAGAGTTATTTATGTACTTGTATCGAAATGTTGATATTAATGTGGACCTTCCCGGGATTTCTAATGGACAATCCCGTGTGGCCAACAATATTACAAATAAATAATAATAAAAAGCCCAGAGATAGACAAATAAAACAAAGATAAATAACATACAATTATTATTAGTTTACATTAATTCTCAATACAAATTATTGATCCGAAAAGGTGAGTTACAATCCCATACTTAGGTGCGATTTCACAGAAAGTACAAAGACTCTTGGATGGCCCAAAAGTGAAAACTGCGTTCTACAACACTAGCTCCCTTATGAACCTCATCTGCAACAATAAAGAAAAAGTTCCCATTGAACATAAAAGTGGCATATACAGCCTAACTTGCAACACATGTGGAAACGTATATGTTGGACAGACGGGTAGGAAGTTTAAAATTAGGTTGAATGAACACATTGCGAGTTGGAAGAAGAAGACCCAGTCGTCAACTTTCGCGGAACACCTCAATGAAAATCAACACGATTTTGACTCATCCAAAGGTGTTAAATATCTCCATATAGCGGACAAAGGTAGAAGGCTCAACGCCTTAGAAGCAATAGCAATTAATAGACATAAGATTAATGCCCGAATTTTAAATGATCAGACATGTTTGTCGACGTCACCCTTATTAAATTATTTTCATTTGGGACAGGAATGTTAATGTAATAATTGTTTGTAACCTATTATTTAATAATCTTTAATGAGCATTTTAAACAACATACTAATCTTAATATTAATATTTAATTACTTATGACATTGAACCAACCTGACATTGATAATATTATTTTTAATAACTTGACATGCCCACATAAAAACTTAATATTGAATTGAATTGTGACAATACACTATTTAAATTATTATTCATTTGGACATAGGGAATTTGATTGCACTGTGACATAGTTTGTATTTTTGTTCAATTGAGAGGGTATATGTACGAGTAATTTTTTGACATTTTTGTAGGTATCTTGACAGAACAATCATGTAAATAAACCCGTTCTTTTAGAAATAAATTTGAGTTTATTGTCTGACGATGATGTTCCGAAACCGGTCACAATAAATATAAAATATTATGTAGTAGTGAAACTAATAATAAATATAAAATATTATATAGTAGTGGAACTAGTGAAAAGTAGTGTTTTATTAAGATCAATTATTGATAGTCTTAAGTAAATTTTCATACGCATATTTCGCCTTTTTTTATAAATACGAGCGAATACTTTTGCTTCTAGCGTAACTAGAATCGTTTTCTTTGTCCGATTCATTACCAGTAAGATTTCAAGTGTTTGCTTTCGACATTACTGTATAACTTTTGTGACAATTAAAATATATAATCATTAGCTTTTCAATATTTTTTTTCTTCAATGAATGCTTCAATGAATTTCTCCGAACGTCTAAAATCCATTTGTACATTTCAAAAAATCTTTTTATTTAAAAATATCGATTATAAATTTGAGGTATATCCATTTTATTCTTTCGCTGTATGAAATCAATGTAAGTACATGAATAACTCTACCTAATTCCGACTTCTGATTATGAGGCTTGCGCACGCTTCTCAAAGTTAAAATAAATAAATATAATAAAAACAAGAGCTTGACTGTTATAAGTAAAAAAACACACTAACTTTGAAGTTGAGCTGCATTGTGACATATACCAATAGTCCCAAATAATTTCTGTAGCTGAGCTTGGATATTGTCCAAAAACTTAAACTGGAATGTAAGCCGACACAAGGAAACTAAGCCACTGCGGTCGGATATAAAGTTAAAAACAGTTGGTAGTTGTTAAGTAAAATGGCTGTTAATAATAATAAGTTGCCTGGAGAATCCCCTCTGTGGCGTTTTAGTATGCGCATTTTTAAGCGGCCGGGACAAAACTGTTTTGCACTGGTGTCTATTACTGAAATAATTTTTGACTTATAAATGATATTATAATTGAGAATAAGTAAGATATCGGCTTGTTATTTTCCATAAGTACACATACTTATGATGACATACGTCACCTGAAATCACAATTTTTCAAAAGCTTATGATTATCCGATCTCTACTTATGAGTTAAGATTTTTCATACTCACGTAGCCTGTTTCCCCTTTGAAAAATCAAACAAGAATATTTCTTATTAAACAAGTAAACAATATAAGGCTCGTGTTATGGTATATAGGGTAACGGACAGACATACATATGTATACAGATATAAATACTTTTGATATTCATCATACAAACATCTGCCTCCATCGGAACTCCAACCCAGGACCTGGCGGTCCTTTATAAGGCGTTCGCGTTGGTATAGATTCAACGCGTAGAGGCCATTTAAGCGAAATTTAATAGAAGTGTGCATGGAGTATACCGACTGGATCTAATCTCTATCTGTACCATGAAAAATGCAGCCAAAGAATAATCTTTATGTAAGAGAAGTTATCTCTCGTCTGCCCAACATTTCCTTTCACTGCTCTGCTCATATTGATTGTAGCGTGATGAAAATATAGTATACTATAACCAGCTCATGAATATGAAAAATAATTGGACCTTTCGTTAAAATCTGTCGAGTAGTTTTTGTTTCAATAACGGTTATACAGACAGACAGGCAAAAATATTGCTGATTGCATTTTTAGCATTAGTGTCGATCCCTAATCACCCCATGATAGTTATTTTGGAAATATATTTCATGTACAGAATTGATCTCTACATATTTATTATAAGTATAGCTATATGTCTTTATCCGATATTAACCATATTTAAATGCAGCAAGGCTGATTATTACAAGGCTAGAAAATCGAGCATACAGGTCAGTTACAGGACGGTTGCATTAGTTAACTATAGCAGATCATAAACTTGTGTTCATTAACTAGGTTCTAAACTTGATTATCGACTCGTATAGGTGGTATCTACCCTATGCCGGACTAGGTAGAAACCGAGAGCTTACAAGTTTCAAAGTCCCTGGATTGCCCCAATTGAAGACAAATTAGATGTGGAGGTGGTTGAGAGGGTAGCGAGAAACAGAGCTAGAGTCTATAGGTCTATACTCAACTCAACTTATTCCAATTTATAAAAAAGACCAGTTAGTCGGACCCGTGCAACGTGGGTTCCGTACAAATTTGTCGACATGTAAATTGTTCGTTCATTACTAGAATTAAGTCTCAAAGATTTTTACTGTTTTTCCCAATTATGTTGTAATTTTTTTTTGTGAAATATCTACATATTTACAGGTTTCGTAGTTTTTTCTTTACTTGTGCTATATGACATTGCTTCTTGCCAAATTTCATGATTCTAGGTCAACGGAAAGTACCCTATAGGTTTTGATTCCCTTGCAAATGTCAAAATAGGTAATATAAATGAAACCGAAGCGGTCATATCTTTTTATTGCGTTGATTTAGAAATTTTTTTTTTTCACTGCTTTGAGAGTTAGGAGGCTTGAGTATGTGATATTAATTTCAGCTTGATATCTCGACGTATTTCTGAGAAAAAGGGTCTTGACAGACGGACGGACGGACGGACGGACAACAAAGTAGGATCATTTTGTTGTCCGTTACATGATAAGGCTCCGTTTTTACTTTTGGTGGTACGGAACCCTAAAAATGGTAAAAATCTACTCGTCAACACACACCTTTAATACAATATTATTTATATTACACACTCTACACGTGACCACGCCTAAAACATTCAACACGACTTTTTAAGCACGACAAAACATATAATTGAAAAAATCTCCAATGCGTATGAGGTGCAAACACCAGGGACACAGAATGCCGAGAAGTTAACTAAACGTGGATTTGTTGTATTATGGACGTTTTACAAGCAAAGTTGCACACTTAACTCCGTCCGTGCGGAGTGGCGCAACAAGTGGTCTGCATTATTGAACGGCTGCCCTTAATGGCGTTATTGTCACGCTTCGTGCGCTCCTGGTAGGATGAAAGGGTTAAGTATCAGTGGTTGAGCGCTATCTAATTAATTGTTCGAGTCCATTATGTCGTCAAAGGACTTGTGTGGTATAAAATATTATTTTTTATAACATCTATTCAAAAAGAGATTCATATTTGTTCATAATCAATCAAAGGGCACGAATTATTGTTTTTATTCTGTAGTGATTAAAAATGATTAGAATTTAGGCTGCACATCATTGTCAGTAAAATATTTTATTTAAATAAATAATTATTAGGATATTCTTGACGTTACTATCGTATTAATGTTTTTGGACCTGGTTATGCAAGTTCTTGTTGGGGAGTATTTTCGATTTATAAAATCAAAATCAACTACTTAAAAACTTATAGTGAATAACTATTGGTTTAGGTACTCAAGCTTCCGATTTGAACCAAAATGTATTGTTTACAATTTTTACGACATAAAGTGAATCGTCGTGAGCTACTATTCACTATGTCGAAGGCTTAAGACTTATTCATTCGATGCATATCTCACTAAAGTGGCAAACGCGTCTCTGATGTTTCTAACGGGGCCGCGGCTCAGAACATCACACAGTCTAGTTGTTGTGCTGTGATGTAGTGCTGTGCTTGCGTATCAACTTGAAAAATGCTGCTGGTTTTGGCTATGTGTATCCTCATAAGTCTAGGTATTTATTTATTCATTTAATTATACAAATTTATCGTAAATTATGTCTGTGCATGAATTTGTCTGAGAATTAACTTGACATATTTTTTAATTATAAGAATTAATTGATTTTCTTGTATTTAGTTAACTCTCTTATCTGTTTTCCAGATTTTCCAATCTACTGTGCAAAAGTTATAAAAATGGATACCGTAAGTTATTGAGTCAGTTACTTTCCTTTTTGCATTGTAATATTTGTGTATTTTATGTGTACCTACTTGCAATGGGTCAGGGTGATTGACGAATTCCTTAACCAAATTCAAGTTAATTTAGTCAGGGTAGATTTTTATCTATCGGTATTGAGGTATATCTTAAAAGTCAGGTTTGATGGGTAATGGAAGAACAATTCTACATCGGCTTAATTGTAATTAAGTGTCAAATAGTTATAAAAGTAAACGTGAATCAAATGAATCAAATGGTTGATGATGACTTTATCAATAATTACTTAGTTTTTACTTGAGACAACAAAGTTCGTAGCCTTCATTTCACCTCCTGGTTAGTGAAACGGCGAAAAAAAATATGGATTTCTCAACTAGTGAGAGACAGGTTCTTGTAACTTTCCCCAGATGATGTCTATTAATAAATAATCTATGAATTCAAATTATGTTAATTATATGACATAAAATATATAATTTTGCTTAAACTAACAGATAATGAATTTATATTTACACTTATTTTGTATAATTAATATTTATCATCAAAACGGCATAAAAGTTATTAATTTAAAACATATACATGCCCTTGCTATTAATCTAAAAGTACATACTGGACAATTGATATAAGAGAGAGACAGAGAGAGAGAGAAATAGATAGGTAGAGAAACATTAATTAATACGAGATTTGCCTTTTATATAATTAGATTATATATGATAATCACACACACTTCACAACATATGAATATTATTTAAAAATCTGTATAGAATAACATACATCTGACATTACCTTCCAATTTAAAAAAAACATATATAAATATTTCTTACATTTACACCAATTAGCCTACCCCAAAGTAAGTTTTATAAAACTTGTGGTGTGGGAACTAGGGAAACGAATAGACATACACATGTTATGCATATAATTTTTTTTAATAGAAATATATATTAACATCCTTAAACACTAATTACATATAAATACAGTAGAAAGATAAATTTGGCTCTCGTATCGCGGCAACTCTTGAGGAGCAGTTGCTCACATTCCTTGACAACCTTCTTCGATATAAATCGAAATTGCTGTACTGGCCAAATACATGCGAGCAGCGGCCGGCAACAAATGTATGAAAATCCATATCTGTCGTGTTTTAGCGGCCAAATAAATATACATGTAAATTCATATCTATCGTGTATTTTAAAAATGGAATGATTTGTTGCTCCGAAAAATGGCAAACCAAGGAGGCAACTTATCAGAGTTTTATTTAAATATCGAACTGACTTGCAAAAAGAAACCTGTTTTATAAAGAAAAAAAAAACAAACGAATCCTTTGGCGCGTGAAAAATTTTGTTCATTGTTGGTCATTGAGTTTGAAAGTTTTAATTTCCGCGCATTATTTGAGAAAAGTACTATACAAGCCTTGGCCACAACTAGGCATTGATGGACTTATGTATATATGCCTCGGCTTCGCCTCGGCCCACATGTACACGTTCGTCCATCAATGCCTCTCTTGCTGGCCGCTGCAGTAATGTACTATAAGCTGAGTTTAGTTGGTAGCCAATGTTGATCGAGCCGCCTCTGCAATTTTTAACGGGTAGAAGCTTTATTTATGTATATATTCACATTAAAAATAATTAAAATAAACGAAACATACAAGTGGGGCTTTCAAGAGACATAACATTTTTGCCGCTTTTTGTGTACGAGTTCGACTTGCACTTGCTGGTTTTTTCGTAAGTTAATTGATGTAAAGTTTTACGCATTCGAAATTGAGCTGAAATTCAGTCATAAAATTTTGACAGATCTGGATAGCTTAATGTTCTCTCTCTAATAATCTTTTTATGCCGCATCACCACAGGATCGATGTAAAAGATATACATTATGCTTTTTACAATATACGAGTACAATATAAGCCAGATTGTAGACTCCTGGTTATTTTAAGATACAGAAAGATTTTTGCCGTGTTTAATTATTATTGTAAGTTTGTTAGAAAAAAAAAAAAATTATTGTTCCAATTTTTAACGACACAACGGTCATTTTTTACTACAGTAACAGTAATCGAATATATTTATGTAAATTCTTGTTATTAAAGATAGTTCCTTTGTGAAACAAAAATAAATATGGGTGACGTTCTCACGGTTCTTTACATAACAATTGATGTATAAATTAATAATTCTAGTTTAGAGGAAAACAAACAGGATAAGCAGGGGACTTCACCTGATTTATCCGCTTTGTATTTATGTAATACCAAAATATTTACTATACTTAACTGAATTAAAATATGTATATAACATCTGTATATAAATCCTTACCATTATTTAATATTATAAATGGAAAAGTACTATGAATCGATTTAAATGAAATTGGTACACATATAGTTTAGAGCTCGACAAAGTACACAGTGTTTGAATTCGATGGCTCAAATAAATTAAATGAAACTCAGTATCTTCAACTTAAGCAAAGAAATCTATTGAACTTTAATATTTACAAGTATTATGAAAATATTTGCAGTGTGTATTTATTGATAATCTTATGACAACTTTTTTTCCTGTTTGTTTGTGAGGTATTAATCCACTGGCCACTCATTATTCTTAATTACATAAACAAAGAACATATAGGCTACTTTTTCGTGCAAAAAAAACGTTTGTAAGGGGTTGAAATATGGAATTTTGTATGGAAGATACATACATACATATAATAGAGATCACAGTTTTCCACTGTCCTCCACTCATTTGTACTGTCCCATACTACCACATCCATTCATTTGTACTGTCCTGCACGCTCGTCTGTTATAGATACTTTTGACATCGACTTCCTTCAGTATATCAGCTATTTGGTTCAAGTATGTTCATCTAGGTCAGTGGTTCCCAAACTTTTTTGTGACGTAGACCCTTTGTCATGTTTTCCGGTTTTGGGTAGACCCCCTACTTACCTGATATTGAATGCCTACATCCTACAAGTTACAAAATTTTGATAAACATATATATAAAATATTTTACTTCATAGGTATTTTTATAAATAAGATATATGTCTTTATATTAGAAAATAGTATCGTGTTTGTTGAGATCCAATATCGTGGACTCCCATTTTCATTTCATGGACCTCCAATATTTTTTTTCGCTAACGTAGACCCCTTTGCAAATCACTGGTCTAGGTTACTACTCTTACAACTGGCTCATTCTTAATTACATTATAATTTTTTTTTCGTCAGTCATTTTTCGTCCGTACTTTCTACGTCTCTAAACTATCCAAGTATTCCCATCTTGATTTTTTCACTATATCTTCTTTCACACCGCACATTTTCCTTCACTATTGCGTAATTTGCCATTCATAGTGTTTCCTGCCATTAGTCTTCTTTCTATTATGGAAGGTATGTCATTTTAAAATACTTTAGATTACTGTTTTTAGGCTTTTAATTTGCCATAAATAAATACATCATTCGAATTCAATAGGTTATATTACAACATACATTTTAACACATATTCTATCATTTAATTTGGAACTTTTGTTTAACTGAATAAAATTAACGTACAATTACATAGATAATGTACGCAAGAAAGTAGTAAAGAAAGTCATTCGTAAAAATTTAAACTATATAATATGTATGCGAAATATTTTTTTTTGTCAAGCAGGATATATATGTCTTCATACCTCCGTCATGCTTTTATTATAGTTTAAACATCCTTTATATAACGTATGCCAGGCTAATATTGAAAGTTAAAATCTGTGTTAAACACGAATATTAACATCAATCTAAATTTTTGCTATTATAAGCTTAGCCATTGAAGATCAGTATATAATGTCTTTCAAGCAAAATAGAGCGGGTTCATACAGTGACGTCTCTTACACCTTACAAAGAAAAAAGTGTTTAAATATTTATTAAATCACCATCATTAATTGTATTTAACGATTCCTAAACTGCAAAACAGATCGTTGGCAGTTGTTGCTCTTAAACAATCACTCACTTTACAACTTACAAACACTTTCTCACTTAAACCAGTACAATTTTATAGTTTTATATTTTTTGATTATTTTTTGATTTTGGTAGAACGTTTAATAAGTACTTCTTTTCAAGAAAGAACTTTATTATTTAAGCGATGTTCTTGACACAGAATCATTTTCCAATTCTATTTGGTGACTATTGAAAGTTAGGTAATGAGTACTTGTTATGGCTATTTTCGTGATAGTTGGTACATTAGCGTATTTCGTAAGTTTTCCTCTTCTTCCAGAACTTATACAAGTGGTACACAGTTACTTTTGTCTATCGATATATATAGATTTATAAAATTTCAGTAAGTTACTTCCTACTACATTAGTAGTAAATGTGAAAGTTTGTATGGATGGATGTTTGTTACGCTTTTACGTAAAAAATTAATAGATTAAGTATTTGTTCTCTTTTCGATCCCATTCTTCATGTCGTACTTTACGATCTTTTCATGTACCACCTCAAAGTACTAATTTTATTTCGTACTCTTTTCGACTTATACCGTCCGATTGTGGAAATCTCTCACTGACAGTGTTAGGGGAGCGTTCATGCTAGAGTCTTTTAAGAATCAAGTTCGTGCTCGCTTCAATGATTCCTTAACTTAAAATAGTTATAGCCTATTTTTGTCTAGCCCAATTATTGCACCCTTCCCGTAAATCTCTTTAGTACTTTCCGAGATATGTATATTGCCAAGAAGAAATTGTTATTTAGCAATAAGGCTGCCTATTGTGCATTTGTTATTTCTTATATTTTTTTTGTGTTGTGTGTGGTGTCGCGGGCACCAGAAAGTGTTATATGAGATTGTTAAAAAAATATAAAGGATTGTTTCATGTTCGGCGAAATAATATTTAGGGGTTTGTATTCATTAGAAGTGAAGTCTAGTTTGCTATAGAACAAAAATTTGAGCAATTTAAACAATTTAAACTTTTTCGATAAATTGAAATAAATAATTTTGTGATGTTAAGTAACCCTATTACAGCGCACGAGGAAATCGGGTCTGAAGAATAGTCGTCATCTAGTCTCGATCTTAATCAGTTGAATTATGATTAATTGACAGCTTTAGAAAGTGTGACTTGCTCTGAGCTTCGGGTTAATAATTTGGAGTTGAATTTTGTCATGGAGAGTGCGTGCTTCTATTGATATCTGGTATTTAGATATTATTTCGAATAAGTTTTATATATTTTTTATGATATTATATTAATGTGTTAATGAATACACATTAAAGTAATTAATGTTATATGCAGTAGAAAAAAAATCTGTGTAATAATGTAATACGGCTAGCAAGCATTTCTTTTGTATTAGCAGCTGACTAGATGTATTATTAAAAAAAAAATACTGTTACCATTTCAAAATCAGTTAAGTCTGAAAAATATTAAAATTGCAGATTTTTGACAAACCTCTGAAGTTCTTCATTCATCTAATATACGATATGACTTAAATATTATTTCGACAGTCCTGATATTCCTGTATATATATACTCTCTATTATCATCTAGAAAAACCTGATAGAAGATTACACAGAAGACTCAAGTAATGCTGCCACCACAACAGAGCCTAACCCTTGTAACTATCGGCCTCCGAAAATGCCCAACTTCAGTGCACCTGGTCGAAGAATCAGTCAAGTTAGTGAGTGTCATCTACTTACTTAAAAATAGTTATACTGTATCCTACTAACGTTTAATTAATAAATAATCAATAAACTAAACTTTATGAAATTTTTACACATATCACAATAGACATTAAACTAACTTAATTTGAAAATAATAGAGTTTATATTCCCTACGTTATAGCCAAAAAATACTCAATGAAATATTGGCGATAATTTCAAGCTTTGTTTTGCAATTTAAATAAATGAATTCTATGTTGTAATCAAAATTAGCGTGATATCGTTAAAATATTGTGTCATACCAAATAATCACCATAAGTAATCATATCATAATAATAGATAATTAAAAATTAATACTAGATTCGAATACACTTGAGTCATCTCACCATTCCACTTCCACTACTTAGGGCTGACTGGAAGAAATCTCTTTTAGAGATAAGTTCACCTTTTGTTTACTTTATAGTCTTAATAACAATATGATTTACTACATGTACAATAAAGTGTATAAATAAATAAATAAATAGATTAGAATACGGGTGAAATAAACCGAAAATTACGCAAGTACAATACTTTCTTAAGGGACCTTAGCAGGCCATAACCTTGGGCCGTTACGGTGGGACTGCAAATGCTTGCCTTCTACCACCTAACCGTCTACATCGGACGGAAAAGACGTAAGGGTCATTTTCCCATAGGGTACCTTTGTAGTCACGGGCGTATTGTAGCTGCAATCATCATCATCCTCTTGCCCATTTCCCATTATCTGGGGTCGGCGCAGTAGATCTTTTTCTTCCATTCCTCTCTATCAGCCGTCATTTCCATGCTTACTCCTTTCATTCTTATATCATTCTTCACACAATCGATCCATTTTTTATTCGACCTTCCTCTGCCCGCGTATCCCTCCACTGTAGCTGCAATAAAGGTGATAAAAATACTTTGACTCCGGATAATATTAGTTATCCGAATCACATAATCTTTCTGATTCTTCGTTTGACTGGACGATTATATTAAGTATAACAATCTAAATATATTACGTCGGGTGAGCTATTTTAGTATTGATATAAACTTTCTGTATGTATCCGTTCAAACAAATACTCTAAGGTTTGAATTTAACTACAATACGTTTATATTCACTGCATCATCAATCATCATACAATCACCACAAAATCATCATAATGTAATATACACATTCCGTTACGTAACGTAACGTAAGCACGCGCCACGTTATTATCGGCGCTTATGATGCTTTGGTATAGAGAAAGTTATACTACTATAAAAATACTTTGAATTGAATATAATCTTTTTGTCTTTCCGTAGATTTTATATCTATATACGAGTATATTGCAAATTAAGCAATTCGACCACTCCACTATTCCCTCCCATTAACATTAGAGATAAAGTAATTAGTTTCCCAACTTGTAAATTTTCAATAAATTATATTTTTGTTTTTCAGAATGCTACGAATATATTTGGGATATAAAAGCGAGAGAAGACAAAATTGCTATGAATGCGGCATGTAAGTTTAACAATAAAGTTGTGTTCTGTACTTTGATTTACGTAATTGAAGAGAAATGCAGTTTATAATATAAATAGTTAGAAGTTCATTTAATCCTAATTGCCACTAGTTACATAATATTGGTTAGTTTCAATATTGGTTAGTTTCAAATGTAATGATTGTTATATGTATATTAGGATTAAATTTATTGGCTTTTCCTTATATAATAGGGCCTGCAATAAGCCAAACTTTACGTTTGCTCTACAAAAACCGCTACTAGTACGAATGACATAAAGCTGTCTTAAGATCAATATATAAAGTTTAGCGCGTCGCTGTGTGTACAATAAAAGCAGTTATTCTATTCTTTTCATTGCGACAAAACGTCAAAAAGTTTTTTTTCTTATCATGTTACTTTCTTTACTGAAAGTAAATGTATTTTTTTTTTATTTGTTAATTCATTTGTTACTTAAAGAAATAAAATCACAGGATCCATTAAATATTAACATAACACAACTTTGGGCTAGGCTAATAGGCGTCAGTGTGAAAAATATTAATTTATGTACATTTTAACCCTATCTAATATTACTATTGAACCAGACTACTTATATATGTCAACTTTAAAAATCATACTGACCTTATTTTAGTTATCTATTACTTCTTATTTATTCTTATCACAAAACACTTATTTTGACAGAATTTTCTGACCGACATAATAAAAGTATGTACTTGCATTAAATAACAAAGAAAAATCAAATGGGCGTATGGTTCAGCATGTGACAGCTGAATAATTAACTGTATTCTCAGAATACCAGCTGAATAATCACTTGGTATTCTGCCACAAGTATTTATTAATCAAGTAATTTATTAATCAATTAATTAATTAATTACTGGTATTCCGAGGAATATAATAATTGCGAAGATTTATATTTAACAATAAATTAAACAATTATATTTATGAATTATAATATTTATCATATATCGGTATCATAATTTTTACAACTAAATAGCTTATCCTCTGAGGTAAAAATAAAATAACCAATCTACACCCAGTTGGGATATATTATGTATAAAACTTTTTAGATAACAACAGCAACTTGACGCTGGAGGGGTCCACTGGGAATACAGTCGGTGCCGTAGTTTGCGCATAGCCCATAGTTTGAAATGCAGCATTGCATATTTTATACGGTAGGAGTACCGACTCCTGGTTCAACTTGGTCCCACTAATCCTCTCGATGGTACGATTCTGGGCGAAATGAAATGGACAATATGGTTATTTTATTGATTTACGCATATAAACATTTAACATATATAATATAAAATTAAATTAAAATATATTTATAAATTGTGATATACACTATATCACAATTTTACAGTATCATAACAGAAATGTGTGGTGTGACAGAAATACCTCATTTGCACACGTAGAAAAGGGGGAAAAATACATTTATAAGGCAAATATGAATGGGCCAGTTTGTAGAGGCGACGTACACGAACATACTTGGACCAAATAGGTGATATACTGAAGGAAGGCCTGGTCAAAAGTACCCGTCACTGACAAGCGTTCATGAAAGTAAGTCAAGGAAGCTAGCGAAGTAAATTTGGATCGTACCAAGTGGCAAACTGTACCACTTATGAGAAATAGGCGAGAATATATATGCCTATGTAATATTAATACACATATATAATATATATTTGAAATTTTTCAATGTAGTAATTTGCTGACCATAGAAATACGTTTTTATTGCCATTATTGGTTATTCGGTGAAAACATTGACCCTAAATATATTTTAGCAGTTAGTTCAACTTTAATTCTCTACATCAATAATTTTTCCTGAAGTTGCATAAATTTTTATTATAGGTTAAAGTATGAAATTGCTGTTTTGTATGGAGATTTCAATAAATTTGGCTTATTCCATTCAACATTTTTCCTTATTTATTTACTAAGCAAATGAGCAAACTTGTCCAAATTATACACACGTCAATATATATTAAAATAAGTAATAACATAGTTCTCAAAGACAGAAAATTATTTTAATTATTATATAGTTATAGTCAATAATGTACGAAATTCTGACGTAAAATAACAGCAGCTATTTTTGAGTTGTCTTTTAGTTTAAAATATCCTAATTCGAAGATTTAATTATACCCAAAATTGCTAATTAACTGCTAAGTAACTATAGAGAACTTTGATAAATATTGCGGGAAAAGTTTTTTAAAAAGAATGGAAACAAAGAGTAGCTTAATACTGACTATATATGATTTACAATATATATACATTTTACAGAGTTTCATTTTGTAAAAATTCTTTATAATAAAATGTTATTGGCATTCATACAGGCACAGCGTATCAGCTGGAGCAGGGGACCAAGTTCGTGGAAGTAAATAACGCAACCATTGGAGGACGCGACACCTTACCCGGGGAGTTTCCACACATGGTGACACTTTGATTCATACCTAGCTTTAAACTTTGCACTAAACTTATGCTAAAAATGTATTAGACGCGTAGTTCTTGTCATTTTTATATGGCGTTGGAGTAAAATTTTTATTTTTTTAAATTAAAATGTTAACTATAATTTACTTCAACTGATGAAGGTTAGTTTAAAACTGATCATCATCATCAGGGTAGCCCACAACGCATCCATAACATATCACGACAGTAATGCAGCGATTCTAAAAATTTAAATACAATTATAATTTACAGGGTGCTATAGGATGGAAGTCCAGATTCGGCGGTTGGATCTTCAAATGTGGGGGCTCTCTAATCAGCAGCAAATTCATCCTTACCGCCGCTCATTGTTCCGAAGCCTCTATAGCCGATACTAGCATTAATGACCCTTTTCCAAAAATTGTTAGATTGGGGTCCAAAAATATTCTGGTAAAATATGAGTTTGTTAGGTTTATAACATAGATAAACAATGAATGATAGCATATACAATGTTATAGTTTGAGATGAATCAATCAATATGGAATCAATAAATAAAATTGAATAACTGTCCTTGCATTCTCATGCACAAGTAACGAGTTATATTCTTTAGGTGAATAGATCTCTACTTTTAGATAGAAAAGGCTGACATTATGTGCTTTTAATACCTATTTACCGTGAGTATTCTAAAAATGAAGATAATTCACCATGAAGTGAACAATCTTCACGGCTCATAAACCTACATTATAGGAAATCAGAGGAAATAAAAAGGAAAATGGGAGACAAGTTAAGTTAGTTCTTATGGTGGGAACTGGTTTTTTTTATACTACGATGGTGGCAAATAGGCCTACGACCCGCCTGATGGTAAGGGCCTATGGATACTTACCATCAGGCGGGCCGTAGCCTATGGACACTTGCAACACAAGGGGTGACACTCGCGCGGAAAGATGGCAGTTGTACTCCATATGGGGACGGACTTGCGACTTACACAGTAGTGGTCTTTGCCCCGGTGTCGATCGATCCATCCCATACGACTAGTGGACTAGCTATTTTGATCAATCTTCTGTTGATTTTACAATCTTTATTGAGATGATTAGTACCTTTATCCAATACTTTCGATCAGTATTTATATAGTAAATGATGGTAATGGAGATATAAATATAGTAAATGATGGTAATGGAGAGAAGATTAAACCAAGATTTATCAGTTTTATATAGAACTGACTATGTTACTTGGTCAACATCTTTTATAGGACGTAGATAAATATGGTGTAGTAAGACGGCATCAAGATGCAGAAATTGCAAGTATTATCAGGCATCCCTTGTACAGACCACCAAGGAAGTATTACGATTTAGCTCTCATAGAGCTAACAGAGGATGTGCAGTTCAGTGTGTTCGTCCAACCAGCGTGTCTGTTCACCGGGAAAAAATCACTAGTATGGCAGAAAGCTACAATGGCCGGGTGGGGGCTCACTGACATAGGTAAGGAAATTACTACCAGTGAGAGGAGGATTTACCCGGGATCCACTCTTCCAGAATCTTTTAGGGTGCATTTGTATTACCTCTTCTGGCGCAGAGCATTTTATAAGCGTAGCGGTTCGATAAATATTTTTTAACAGTTCATAGATTCAGATTATAACATGAATCTTTTACTAAATAGCTTTGAATAATTTATAGTTATAATAATGAGAGTAAGTCGGAGATATTGTTGAAATTTTATAATTTTAGATTTTTTAGATTATTACAAATCTCGAATATTTATTGAAAAAAAAAACAATCATTATATATTTATTTATTTATATATACACAAAACACAAAAATATTCATGCAAGAAAACATAAGTGCAAAGGAATTTTTTGAAGTGGAAACTATTTTTTTTCTAGCAGTCCTGCAATAGGTAAATATAAAAAACCGAGAGACAATGTGTACGGTAATAGATTATAATATAAAATACTAAAAGCTACAATATCAAAATAAAACGTATACTTATAATAAACCATCGATCCAATCTCAAGTGTAATATTTGTTATTTGACAAATAATACAAGTTTATTATTTTTTAGTTTATTAAGATTCGATCGATGGTTCTTTTACGTAATATTAATTTCAAGAAAACTCCAAATCATCTCTAATCACTTTAAAGTTTAATTGAAAACCAAAACATTAAAAATACCACAAACAAATGTGGATAAAACAAAAATAAAAAATTCGATGACTAAATTAAGTTATAAATTAATATTTTCTCCGTATA
Organism: Scirpophaga incertulas; assembly: GCA_036419045.1. Classification (NCBI taxonomy): domain Eukaryota; kingdom Metazoa; phylum Arthropoda; class Insecta; order Lepidoptera; family Crambidae; genus Scirpophaga; species Scirpophaga incertulas. The sequence continues at coordinate 22,955,493 of CM071628.1, forward strand.
TATGAACCAAGAATATTTATACTACACATAATATACAGGGTGTCTCATTCAAATCGGTCAGTATGGGAAAGTCTGAAACTATAAGACATACGAAGATCTGTTCTGAGGAACCATGTCATCGATTTTAATAACAAGAAAAACTGCATTCATAGATTTTAAAAATCATCTGTACTGCGTTCGGGAATCGAACCCGATTGTTTTGAAAAAAATACCTACACTATTTCTATTTAGATATCGATTGTGTAGGTCTTAAGCAGTAAATGTCTCTATGAAACATGATGTCTAAAATGAATAAAATGCATTGTTTTCACATACTTTATTTTATTTTAGTAGGTGCTCGAAGTGACCGCCGCCTTTTTCAATACAATATTCAACACGTTTAGGTAACGATCTTATGATTGCATTTTGTATCTTCATGTGGTGAATTTGCGTTAAAATTGTCTTTATGGCAACTTTTAGGTTTTCAACGGTATCATAACTTGTTTTGTACACTTCATCCTTAACGTATCCCCACAAGAAATAGTCCAGAGGCGTTAAATCGGGCGACCTTGCGGGCCATTTGGTAGGGCAAAAATGGCAATGTCTCTTGGCAACAATGCATTTTATTCATATTAGACATCACGTTTCATAGAGACATTTACTGCTTAAGACCTACACAATCGATATCTAAATAGAAATAGTGTAGGTTTTTTTTTCAAAACAATCGGGTTCGATTCCCGAACGGAGTACAGATGATTTTTAAATGTATGAATGCAGTTTTTCTTGTTATTAAAATCGATGACATGGTTCCTCAGAACAGATCTTCGTATGTCTTATAGTTTCAGACTTTCCCATACTGACCGATTTGAATGAGACACCCGGTATATATATATATATAGATATATATATATACACACACATATATATATATATAATATTTGCATAAAGAAACAAAAACAGCATTTAAGAATGTTAGGATTGATCTTATTTTTGACAGGTATTTCTTAAAGTGGTTATGAATGCATAATGACGTGACACTTAAGACTATTGAAAACAAATTACTAAGTGTAAATAAAATAGATAAAGTTAATGTAAATTTTCTTTGTCGGAAGGAAAGACAGTCATTGCGCATAATAATAAATAACCGAAACATTTTTCAGAAAGTAAAACAACATCTCCTGAATTACAAGTAGTCGTCCTGGATATAATAGACTCGCAACAATGCGATGATTTACTGAGCAGGACTTGCAATAGAAACTGGTGTGGACTGCAAGACAGTCAGATTTGCGCTGGGAAAATGGAGGGCGGAGTCGATGCTTGTCAGGTACCTGCTTTATCAAATAGCTAAATGGCTTTGATCTGTACTAGTCAAATGTCCAAATTTTTAAGAAACACTCCCCATCACTTTAGAGAACAATTAATAAAAATAAATGTAATTCTTTGCAAATACAAAGGTAACGTTTCAATTTCTTATATATTTTATCATTCGAGTTATTGTTATTTTTTATTTACAGGGTGATTCCGGGGGTTCATTACAAGTATCTATACCTCTACCGCAGAAAGAGAGGTAAGATTATACAAAATTAAATATCAAAGTTAGAAGTAGTACTTGTAGAGAAGGAGAGTAGAATGTACCATTAGGTTAAACGTATTTTTTACACGATGGGATAGTTTGTTGAAATAACTAAGCTATAAATATTATTGAAAAAATAAATATATTTCCAACACTGCGTTTACGATATGCTACAACAATATAATAGTTATATAAATAATATATAATATAATAGTTGTATAAATTATAGTGCCTTATATTTAATAAATAACTCGAATAATATAATGCAAAAATAAACATTATGATCAAAATAACATTATGATGAAAAATAACATTATGCAAAAATAAACCTTATTCTGTTAAAAATACCTAGTACCTAGTTTTTATGTTTGTTGACAGATGCTACGATTTCTGCAGGCGTATGTACCAGATTATAGGTGTGACGTCATTCGGCGTGGGTTGCGCGCTGCCAAACCTGCCTGGAGTGTACTCCAGGGTTTCCAGCTTTGTGGACTGGATTGAGGCCGTTGTTTGGGAATAGTTCAATCGAAGTAACTAGATTATTTGGATATTCTGGATTATTTGGAAAGCCAAAATGAAACATGACTGATTTATTTGATGATTTTTGTATCACTTGAGGTTTTTAATTAATAAATGTTTATTGATGCTTAAAATGCGACTACCCTAATACGCCCTCAGTAAATTAACAATCACTTTAAAATTCGTGAAAACATAAATCTTGTTGCAAATGTTAATTGGTCATATTTTAAATGATTATCAACAGGTGTATGTGCGATTCCCTCAATGGGAAGCAGGACATACCCACTACACCACCTCGATATCCATTTTGTCCAATTAGGGTACTCTAGAAACTCGAAGCTCTGCATTTGACTAGTGTTAACTGAATAAATAGTTTTAGTAACTAAGTTATATAGTAAATGTAGTTTTTACGGATACAATTTCCTCATAAATATATTGTCAGAATATAACTGTGTATATCAGAGATTTCCAAATTTTTTTGTATCGTAGACCTTTTGCCATATTTTTCTGAGGCCAGCTTCTAATTGAAGAAGTTTTGTTGCTGGTTCTGTCCAGTACAAGGTCTCTCGTCGTAGACTTGTTAACTAATGACGTGGCATCTTTTACGTGCAAAAGTGATTGTGCAAATCCTATCCCGATTTTGTTTTTATCCTTAATTGATAGACTATGGCCATACTACTTAAAACGGCAAATTTGTGGACATCATAAACTGGACTAGTGATGGACGTTATACAGATTGGGTAGACCAGAAATGTGGGATCAAGAGTTTTGACTATGACGGGTAGTGCCAGTGTTTAAGACGATCGAGAATGCATTCTACCAACGATAACAATAAATCGCGTGTGTCAACATAAAAATAAATACACTTTGAATAGACCACAAATGTAAGGAAACTTATGGTAAACATACCCGTCAGTTAATGAAAACCGAGTAAAAAGTGAGCTGAAAGAAAGAGTACTGCGATTGAAACTGTTATATTTTGAAGTGGATAAACTTTGTTCTTTGTGTTAGTGAATAACGCCCGTGAAGCGGGCAGAAATGAGGCAGACGGCAAACTTATACTCTTAATCGTTGCCGCAAATTCCACTGTTATAATATCAGAAACTTTACTTCCACGAGGCAGGAATATTCAGAAATTAGGATATGTTATTCCAAGCTCAGGTACTCAATATAAAACTGGTGTGTCCATACTCCTTAAAGACAGACATTTAATATATATACTCGTACTAGAATTGAAATGCACGCGTGATCTTGTCGATGATTTTGTCGCGCTTTCGAATTTCTAGTGGTGCAATGACAGTAACTGGTCACGTGCTGTAATAACTAACGAATACTGAAAATTGATAATAACGTGAGTGAACGAACGTAAATTTCTATATAAATTTACGGTCTGTTTTGTAATTGCACATCATTTTTGGGTGCAGGTATCATGATTGAGTAGTTATTCGTGTTTGTATAAAAATAAGAGCGATACGGCGATATCCATATATTTTATGCGCCGCCATTATAATGTAAGCATGGCAAGTATAATTTATTTCAGCTATAGATTCTTGTTATGGGAATCAGCTGTTAATAATAAATACAATACCTCTTAAAGAAAAGAGTACTTCGTACCATTTATGACCTAGAAGTCTCGCTACGAAAATTGTTCATAGAAATTAATATTGTATTTCAACATTAGCTGGTAAATATATTTGTGACAAGTTCAACAAAATATAATTTGAATACAAGAAATAAAAATGAACTTGCCTTTCTAATGTACCGGCTCAATAAAACTAGCTGCTCGTTCTTGGAAAAATGTATATGCATGATTAATAAGCTTCCACGAAGTGTTACTGAGTTGTTTTTGTATAAATTTCAAGATTATAACAAAAAGACACTCACGAGTCATAGCTATTATAAAGTAAGTTAATATCTACATATCCCCATTAACGAAACTGTAGATTTTTGAAGCCTGAATGTTTATTTTTATATCACGAGATATAAAAAATAACATTCAAACCTTTCAAAGTTATCAGATATTTGAAAGTTTGCCGATTTTTATCGTCCAAAGTCTACGTGATTGCTACTTGTGTAGGTAAAACCTCGAAAACTTAGCTAGCTTAGTAATATGAAGATTAGATAGATTAACGAAGGCGGTTTCTGAGCGCCGTTATGGATACATTAATATCGCCGACTCAATACACATGTAGGACATTACAACTTGACCGAGACAGTTCTTAAGTAGCTGGTAACAGCATCAGCGGTTTTCGTACTGCAAATATAAAGTTTGCTGTTTGTATACATACGAGTACTTGTAGGTCGCCGCTTCTTCTTCTTTCCTGTTCTTTGTGAGAGCTGATAAAGCGAATTACCTGCAGCATACCTGTGAAAAGATGAATATTTTTTCACATCTTAGCCTGTCTGCCCAATAATCCTATAGCTGGTGGAGTGATGTCTAATTCTATTTATCGTGTACCTTATTAATCTGTACATATTACTTATTTTTGTTCACTCTTCCTATTATTTCAAATAGTATATCTTTTTGGGAACCCAACAAAGGTATTTTTATGTAGTGGCAACACTAAGTACCATTGCTCTCTTCCACTTGCGATAAGAATACGCATCTCTGTACCTACCTTGTGATCTAAAATTAATAAATTCAAGTATTTGACAACAAGGATTTTCTTTACTCCACCTAAGCCAGCTACATATCTTGGTCGTGTAGCTATTCTCTGGGTACTGATATTCTATACTATATTAATACCTTATCAATGTTTTTCGATTCTACATTTTGAGAGGCTTCTACTATGAATAAAAATTGACAACAATATGTAAAACTTGGTGCCCGCCGCTGTGCAGGAAATTTATCGTCATATTTTGTACAACTGACAGCTTAAATTTATAAATGGTAGCCTATGTGTTATTCTGATATATAAGCTATAATATTGTAAAGTTTAATTAAAATCTATTTAGTAGTTTTTATGCGAAAGAATAACAAACTTCCATGCATACTTACAAACCTTCGCGTTTATAATATTAATAGGGATATAAAAGTCAAATACTGGGGTAGGCCAATGTAGTTAATTAATGTTTATAGTTTGCGGATTGGTTTAAGAGCTTATACTTGCTTTCAGTCATCTAATGACTAGTAATTATTCATTCAGGTAATAAGTTTTTAATATCAATACTTCGTATAATTTTATGATTAGTTCCATAGATTTTTGAACATTGCTGGAACTATTACACGTCGGTTGATGTTTGGTTTAAATGACATGGTTTAGCATCTACCTTGACACAAAGGAGCAATCGCTTTCAATTCAAACCGCAGTGTCATTAGGACCATTGGCTTAGGCTGTGTTTGGTCGGTAGGTCGCATCGGTCGAGCAGCTTTAATCGGTTTGGAGTCCTACATAACCACAGTGACACTTGGTTGCAGTGGTAGCTATGAGGGTCTCAGACTCTCCCCTACTGAGGGGGAAAAAAACCATGATTCCGAATGAAGGAATGGTTAACAAATGAAGAGAAGTGATAATGCGGAAGACTCGTATAAATATTAAACTGATGTTGAGAGCGATTCAAAGTACATCATTTCCTAAACTAAATGAAGTATTAAAATGATAACTGATAATTACAAACATAAACATAATGCCATTTAAAGATATAGTCATATCCGTTATATTTATTGGTTCCTTAGTCTAATAAGGAGCCGTAAAGTCAAGATGTCATGGTTTAAGAGTTATTGTTGCGACGCAAGTTTCAGGGCTCTTAGAATAGAAAATACTTGCAGCGTTCGCGTGCTTAGACTGTGAATATTAAACTAGAACCTATAGCAATTACTAGAACTATTCGATAAAACATTGTTAAGCATTGACTACAACGGTTATAACAAAAAAATAATACGTGACTGTTATTAATTCCTACTATGACACAGAGGTTTGAGAAGAAATATATAAATCTGTCAACTAGCTTTTAAGTGTTGCCAGAAAAAAAGCTCTTTAATTTATTTCGGACTTCGAACCGCTTTAAATATTTATAGAAGATTAGTATTTATTATTTTGTAAAGATTATATTAGCGTAGCGTATATCTTTACAAAATGTAATCTATGTGTTATTCTGATGTATAATCTATATTACTGTAAATTTTTCATTAAATTCCATTCGGTAATTTTTACACGAAGGAGTAACTAATAAATATTGAATTAGTCTGTATTCTCACGAACAAATTATATTAACATTAAAAGCGATTTAATTTTTCTCCATCTACTCACTGCACAATAATCTCGAGATTTAATCCCCCAATGTTACGCTTGGATTCCCGAACCCAGATCCCAAAATAAATCCCGCATTAACCGAACTAGACACCCGGTCCATTGTACGTAATTGAGGATTCACTCCCGATATGCGCCTATTGGATTTTGATGGTGGCAATCATTCCAATGAATGGTGGGGTGTCAGGGTGGCACTAGTGATAATAAGATGTAGACTCTTATAGGTTCTTATTGGAGTCAAAATATAGTGTTGTAGGAAAATTTACGTCATGTGTATATGTTTGACTGATAAGAACAATTAGCTACCTTATTAGCAAAGAACAATGGAGACACGGAAACAACGGTTAAATGCACGTTTGAAATTGTGAATAGATACATAATGGTATCGCTTATCAATTTATCATATAATATAATCAAGATCTAGCCTTCTTCTTCTTTGGGTGTAATCTCTTAACGAAACTTCTTAACTAGGTATTATAGTAATTTCTTCTAAATGAAAATCAAAATTAACTTTATTCAAATATGACTTTATAGAAAGCTCTTCAGGAGTTATTTTTTAGCTGATAAGAAGAATGGGTGCAAAAAACTTATCAGCTTTATCAAAAGTAATAACATTTACAATCAATTATGTCGTTATCATACAATGTACATATGTGATTAATCGATCTCAGATCGCCATCCCTAGCTTAATACAATATCTAGGTATATTTATTTAAGGGACAAGCTTAATGAAATGTTAATTTAAGGAGTTATGATTTTGAGATGAAATATTCTTATAGTGTTGGATTTTAAGCAAGGTAGGCTATAGGCGATATAACATCATGCTATGACCAAATTGGTCATTAAAGGATCAATGAAAAATATGCTAAGTCGATGAAGTCATGGTCGACCAGCTAGTTAAAATTTTACGTTGAATATTCATAATTTTTTATATTGATGATAAATGATAAATCTATGGATTTAACTAAAATAGATTTTGACTAAAGTGTATTAAATGTTATGAGAGTCATTTACTTTGTAAATTAAATAATTATCTAGTAACGTAATTTATTTAAATGAATCTTTTTATAAATCCATTGTTTTTCAAATAATATGTTTTTATAAATAATTGTGTATGTTTTATTAAACTTTAAATTAAGCCTGGTTTACACCAGTAAATCACAAGACGTGCTTTGTGGGTCTGCTGGACCCGTAAACATAATTGGATATTTTTGTATATTTTTATGTATTAGGAAGTAAAATAATTAGTTTTGATTTTTATTCAACATTGTTTCTTATGATAACAATAAAAAAATAAAGGTAAGTAAGAGTGTCCATCCTGAATATTGTATTAAAGCATAAAGTATTAACTCCGCTCTCTGTACCGAAAATGTCTTTTTATACAAAAATACCACAAGTAATTTATACTTGCCGTCTCCCTTGGGATCTTGTTAATAGTAGCAACCAACTTCTTATAAAATTATTTTCAAAGTTTGCAGCAGTAGCGGGAGAAATGCTTTTAAATCGGATTGGCAAGCCGTCAAGGTGCTATTTTCATGTAAACGAACAATACAATTTCCTGCACAGCCATAATTATGAAATATACAGTTATTAACTTTGAAATCAATGATAAATGAAAATAGTATTAATCGTTTCAATTGTATTTTAAGTACCTGTGAATCGGACAAGGAAATATTTATAATCATTTTACATATGAAAGAGAACTTTTTTAGGTGTTGTTAGAAACCAAGAAAGGTAGTGTTGGACTGAGTCTACCTATTGAAGAATATGCTTTATAGAATAAGTCTCTCCATAAATATAAACTTGAAAGTGATTTGATTCAACATCAAATACAAAAACATGCAAATAATGACTTTTTATAAAAATTGGGAGAATTCGCCTTAATGCTAAAATGACTAGATTATTAATATTATCGAGGGATTTCAACTGGACTAGCGTCTGACATGAGTCATATGTTTAACAATATTTTTTTAAGAACACATATTTAATGGTGCAACTCATAAAACATTAAAAGTTTACAAGGCCTTAAATGACAGTACTCACGCAATCTATTTCAAATTTCAATCAGTGCACAGATTAAGGTCATGGTTTACGATTTGTATGATTAAGAGAGTGAAGAAAAAACTACCTTGTCGGTGAACACATGTGAATGAATATCGTGTACCTGGCAGTAGACTGTATTAATGAAGGAGTTAAGAGTAAAGGAGCAAGAACCCATGTTATCTATGAGTGCAAGTTTAATTAAGTAATAGAATGAACCTGACGATCCTCATGTTATATTCTAAGAGCTCCTCTGCTTATATATCAAATTAGATTAACTTATTAGGAGATGTAAGTGCCCACTATGCTAGTTCACGTTGGCTATAAAGTCAAAGTGAAAGAGAAAAAATAAATTATTATTAATTACTAATATATTACAGATAACGTAGATTAAATTCCATAGACAAACTATGCACTTACCACTCTACCCACAGACTCAACACAGCTCCTTATGCATATTAGAACTTATTTGAAACTTATATGTAATCTATAATTTTGCCACTTCAAGGGGATATATTTCCAACACATATGTAGATGCCATTTAAAATAATTTAATAAAAGTGTAGGTGGAGTGTATTGTGGTGAACTCATTGGGAGTTCGCCTCTTTTTATATCCAAGGCGAGTGTGTCCGATTTCAAATAAAGAAAGTTATAATAATAATATTTAACATTTATTTCAGACTTTACATCCATATTTTTTTATTATTACGTTAGTAACAATATTTATATTTTTAAAGTTAGTAATGTTAATGATAAACATTATAACTATACTACTTGCCTAATGACTTTCTCAATTCAGTGTTTCTGTATGAGACAATCAGGACGAGCAGTAATTGCCTGCAGAACACTGTTGCTGCTATTTCTCATACGTCGCAACAGGGACGACGCCTTTTAGCGCATAACTGCGTGGAATCCGTCAACCCGTGCATTCGCAAAAATTCCAGAGGCCCTACAGAACTGCGGCAGCCGCAACAGAGCTCGAAAGCTTTATTGTACTGCACGCGTAGTGCACTGTAAGCTCGTCGCATATAGCTTACCCACGGGCTGCCCGAGTAAAATGTTTGACAAAATGCCCTAAATAGGGTAATCTTAACCTCTGCCGTACATCGAGCGAACTTTCGTGCAAGCATATTGCTTCTTACCGCCAGCGTTCTACGCTCTCTTTCAACGTCTTCATTGTCATTCAGATCAGAAGTGACAATATATATAATTTGTTTACATTTTTTTAATATTCTTTCATTTAATGTAATCGGTGGTACATGACTCGGCACACGTTTCCCAGCATTAAACACTAGGATTTCCGATTTCTTTGAATTATACACTAGGCCATGCTACACCGCATACGTCTCAGATACAGCTACCAGTTTTCTCAACCCCTCTATCGAGGGGCTCAGCAGCACCATGTCATCGGCGTAGCTCAAGTTATTAACACAATGTCCATCTATGTAGCAGCCGAGATGGATACCGCTGAGCTCATCAACGTTGATGACGTCCAAAAAGTTGATTAACATAAAGGTTTAAAAATTTATGGACTGTTTTATTTTGGTTTCGGAGCTAATGAGAACTGGGCTATGGGAAATTAAACTAAATTATTATTATTATCACACCACTGTGTTACATAAATAATTATACATAATTGTTTTTCGTAATAACACTGGTATAATTATGAAGTATTATTTTGTTATACGTGAGACGAAATTAAACGCAATGGGCGGGTAGTTAGAAAGGAAAAAACATCAGCATCCCGTATCTTGGATTGTTTCGTAGCTTATCACTGCTTTTGTGTTGGCAATAAATTCGTTTTCTCTGTACCCACACAATGCGCCCGCGGCGAGATTACCTTGCTTTTAAGATATCCTCAATCGGTAAGTGGTTTTTTATCGGCCAACCCCGTTCTTTGTCTTTTAGACGCTGCCCTCGGATCGCATAAACAATTACTGCTGAAAAGCGTTTAAAAGCAGACGTCTTAGATTACACTTATCTTTCCCTATCCAAATGAGCGTTGGTTTTGTGAAATTGCATTTTTTTTGTTGTTATCATTTTAAACGTTAAATTAGCAATACTTGGCTGTTTGTCAAGTTATTGTTTTGAAAGCATGGTTGATGTCTAGATGATGTTGATTTCTGTATATTGCCATGAACAATAATGTAATTTATTGTTCATTCGATACTGATGATCTTTGGACTCGTGTGCTATCGGATTTTCTTCGAGTAGCTTCACTTGATAATTTCTAACCAGTTTCTTCTCTCCTTTTCACTTGTCTACCTTCAATTTAGTCGACTATCGGTAGATTTTGAGGCCATTTAATCATCAGTCTAGGTGCATTCTAAAATAAGTAATAAAATGTGTTTTGTTCATCTATACTTCTTAACTAATACTAATAACATTATAAAGGGGAAACGTTGTATATATTAGAGGTGAAAGTATGAAATTTCTGATTTGTATGGAGATTTCTAAGAATTTGGCTTATTCCATTATAACGTTTTCCTTATTTATTTTAAAACCAAGTAAGCAAACTTTATGAAATTCACCCATAAGTCAATAGAGAATAAATTAAATAATGACATAGTGTTGAAGGCAAGTAAATTAGTTGTCATAAAATTATCGTCAACAATGTACAACGAAATTCCGATGTAACTCATCAGCAGGTACTTTTAAAGATTTTTTTAGTTTGAAATATCGTAATTCGTTGATTCGGTAATTAATTGTAAACAAATGTTGCACTTTAGGGTTAAAAAGTGAAAAATATATATTTTGTATGGTGACCAATTTTAAAAAGCTTAAAATTTTAAATACAAGCGTAATAACGCAATTTCATAGTTAATCAAAATTAAAGAAACGTTTAAACTGAAAAAATATTAAACCGATTACAAAAATTCTTACTCTCTTCACTATTATTTATATTTATATTTCCTTCACTATTAGAATGTTAAACTATCCGTGTTGGTTATAGGTTAAATTTTTATATGTACCGTGGGAAAATATTTTTTCCTATGGGAAAACTGGAAAACTACTGGATCGATTTCAAAAATTTTACACCCACGCAATATAATTTTTACCGCAGGAAAATATCTATTGCCTACCCGTGCGAAGCCGGGCCGGGTAATGATTTAATACTAGTATTAAAGTCATTAATTTTTCTTAGAAATACACAACATTTGCAAATCAGTTTAACAATTAATATCATACTTTGGTTCATTCAAGAGTTGCAGAAAGTACCAGGCTGTCATAACTATCAGTGTCGCGTTAAAAGTCCAAGAGCGCCACACAACAGCCCTAACAAGATAACTGGCAGTCGAGTGAACTTTGCATAATTGGACAAAAGTTGATGTAACCAAGTTTAACAGTCGCAATGTCGCGTTAACTTTCCACGACAAAAGGGACGGCCGATGTCCGAGAATATAGAATTTTTTTATTTGCCCTTTCTTCGTACGATTATTCTGCACAATTATGTTCTTGTACGAATTAGTAAATGTGGTCTTTATATTATGTTATTAATAGATAAGGGACCTCAATTAATAATACGGGATACTCTTTTTAATGGTCGACTAATTCTCATGTGTGATAAAAATACCGGGTCCTGCAGTTTGATAGTTATGTGACTAATCTATAATTGGTGTCATGTACCAGATCATATGTCCTTATGGGCTAAGGCAAATGAGTTAGATGCTGAGTCGGGATGATGTCCAATATTGACGTAACGCAAAACCAGACAAGTACGTCGGCGTCTTTTTTTTTAAAGATGTGGAATTTTGTTACACATTGCACCTGCCAATGATTAATAAACAGGTGTGTGTGTAATTCACTAGGTGGGATGCATGCCATACCTATTAAGCCATCGCGATATCGATTCTGTGTTCATTCCGGGTGAAGTCGGTCCCTGTCCCGGTCTGCTATACATCAGATATTAAGGCCTATAGGGGATTACTGTGGATATCGAGATGATCCCCACACGGGGAAGCTTATACTTATGGAGCCACCTTAGGGCACAGGCCACATCTTGAGTGATTAAAGAGGGGCAGCAAATGCTCGCTTCCTACAACCCAACCGCCTGTAGTTTTCTCACTTCCTATTCACTGCCTCCTTTTAAGAAATAACATTCTCACATAAGAAGACTACAGTCTCTTATTCCTTCGGGCCATCCACCATCTTAAGTGCGATTGTCTAGCGCTTCAGTGCGCTATAAACCTTGTACGTACAGAGTTCGTATATTAGGGTGATCGAGTTTCGAGGATTTTTCCTCTTTATCTGATTATACTAATTTCTTTAAGGTTAGTTCCTAAAAAGTTATAACTACCAAATTATTTCTTTCATTAAAAGTTATTAGCAGCTTTGTTTCCTGATAGAAAAACACTGCGTTGACTACGTTAATGTTATCGCAGGTAAAATAGCCAATTCTAGAATTGTCTAAGAAACATTTTTTTAAGTTTATCATTTTCGCCTTCATCCTTCCACGGGATAACAGTTACAACTTAAAGGTCATGGCTCACATGGACTCTCAATTCTGTTCAGCACTTGCAGCGTATACTTGCCTACAGCTGATATTTTAGGAGATATCAAGGATCGAAATTGGCTATTTCGCATTCTGTCATACTCACAACACAACTGCTTCTTCATTAACATTCGAACTTCGGAACAGCTTATTTGGTTTCGAACAAAGAGATAATAATGGCAATGGCATTGCAGCCATGACCGAACGGACCGAACTCAGACCACGAGTCATCAATCTTGCCCACTTGTTTACTTGGATTGCCGAAATCAGAAACTTACAAGTCATTTACTAACTGTTGTTTGCTACCAGGTACGGATTTAGTGTTGGAGTTAACAAATTATTACTTTGTTACAATTTTCTCTTACTAGTGACATATAATTCGCATTGGATTTGGTACTGATCGAGAGATTTGAGGTTCGATGCTGCCAGATGCCAATGTGTTTTATGGTCTTCGTATTTTATATTTCAGCGGCATTCCCACTTGAACACCACTATGTTCACTTTAGATGACACTCAAGTATCAGAAACGCTTTCTAACGAGAAATGAAGTCTTAAGTATCAAACTTTTCAATCTATCGCAAATTATAACTCAATAATATTATTAATGAAGTGTATAAAGACTTCTCATTAAATTGGCCTTCACATTAATATGGGCGTGATAAGGTGTGGCCCAGTGTATACACAGGATTCAAACGATGGATTGATATTATTAAAACGAATAATTTTATTTTAAAAGACAATTAATTAAGCCTTGATTTTGATAGTTTGCTTAAATTCAAAACGTTAAGGCATTGTATTCTCTCAAGGTTTTAGTTAAAGCACGCTGATCTAGTGGAATAAAAAAATCATCTCCTTAGTAATGTCTCTTTTAGGAAAAGTTTATAGTTGACAGTGTTAAGATTATTTATTATGAATTATAAATACGCTACTCTCTAGTAGTCTCTAGTCTTTTGTAACACTCATGAAATTAAAGTAAAGCTTTTTATGTATACCTATAATCATTATCACACATAAAGCATTACAAATAAATCCATCCTATACATTGCATATTTGTAAAATATGATTTTTAAACAACTAACTTATTAAAATTGCTCTTCACAGTTAAAAATTATAGAAGCCAGAATAAGTATTTATTTAGAAGAATAAATTAATTATATATTTGTAAATTCTACGCCAAAAATTGTTTTCCAATAAATTTAAATTTTCACATTGCTTACACAAATTTTGAAGCAAGAATTAAATACATATCATTCAAATAAAATATATCACTCCTTAATCCGCTACTGTTGCGAAGTGAAATCGCTTCGAGTAACATTTTGAAAGCTTAATTGAATTTACTATTAGGCCGAGGTTGTCAAAGTCAAGAAATTAATAGCAGTAGCTCGATATTGGACGACAATTTCAGTTCTATGCTGGCACACGGGCAACTATCGTCGTCGCTTGAAAAGTATTGATTCTGTGTAACTGTTACATTGCTGTGCGTGTTCTTCCGTTATAAGCAATCCGCTCCCTTCGCGATATATATCAACAAGCAATGAAAAATGTAGCGTTAGTGGTTTCGGCATTTTACGAATAGGATGATTCGAGGGGCCCGGAGTCTATATTGCCATGTACCAATATGGTTTACGTTTATCGAATCATTCGATGCTCTTACAGTGACGGAAAATAATGTGAGGCAAATTGCATACACCTGTAAAGAAAATACAAAGATGTATGTACATAGTTAACCAATCCGCACCAGGCCAGTGTGCTTGACTAAGGCCCTACTCGCTTTAACATAGGGTAGGTTAGTGCCCCTCGGTGGGGACGTATATGAACTGTAATGATGAATGAAAAATAGATTATCGTATATTTTGGTACTCCACAGATCGAAGTATAGTATAAGATCGCCAGATAAAGCTTAGCATTAGTGTACAAAAACCGCAATTATTTCAACAATATAAGAGCGATTCAAAGATTAAACACAGTAGCCTGACATGGCACCCACTGCTTAAAGATTGGAACTTCTGTTCCGCTACTCTCTTAATCAGTTTGTTGTATTTGTATTCCATGACTGTACAACAAAAAACAACAAAGTTGATCTTTATTACGTAGTGTTAGACTTTAAGCGACAATTTAATTGGGTTCGTGATTATAAATCTTACGTAACTAGTGGTTAATATATTCTACGGTTCTTGTGTTTAAATACTCACAAGAACTACACGCCAACCATATTAACTTTTTTTAATATAAGTATTTAAGCAGGCTTGTGTGCAGAAAACATAATTGTATAAAAAAGTAAAAATAATATAAAATATTCACCTCTACAAGCTTTACGATTCAATAAGAAAACACTTCAATAAATAATAAACTTATTCCATCGTCGTGCGATATAGCTAGCGGCAACAGTAACGTCGAATTCATGGAAAACAGATAGAACTACTCAACCTGCCGTATCACGACGCTGTTAGGTCGAAAATACCTCGCCCTATCCAGTGTTACAATAAAACTATTTTTTTCTCCCAGCAAAATACTTCACTGGAATGATATAGTTATTCCACGAGAAATACTCCATCTGAAATATATCAAGAATCCAGCTTCCAATGCACATTTTTCTTATATACGAAGTTCATTAGGGCCATGATAAAGTGGGTCTATAGATCAGCTTGCACCCCGGGGCGGTTCGTGCGAAGCTCTGAACTATCATGTCTTCTGATTGGGAGGATAAATAAAAAAAGATACAAACTAGCTCGCCTTAACTTGATGTGATCCTCGGCCTTTTGGGCTTCATTACCGCTTGGGAATAAGAATCTACAGATGGTACATTGGCTAGGTTTTTATGGAGTTAATACCTTTATGAGACTTGAATGTTATCGATGGATTGTAAGAAAATTTTAGTAAAGTACAAAGTAATAACCCGTGTAAACTCATGGTGATGAAGAATGATAAGACAACATTCAGTTCATTTTTGTGATCGTTAAATGTTTCGTGACATACTCCCACACTCACACTTTTTATATTTAAGTATTTACGTAGTAGGTACATTAAGGTTTCAAGGTATCGCCATCTCTGAGGCCCCGGGTTCGAGTCCAGGTGGAGGCAGTTGTTTCCGTGATAAATGCGAGCATTTGTACCTTAGTCACGGTTGTTTTAATATATATCTACAAAAATTATTTATATATGTGTAATATATGTATGTCTATCCGTTACCCTAGATCCTTACACAAGCCTTACAGAGCTTACTTTGGGCTAGGCTAATTGGTGTAAGCGTAAGAAATATTTATTTATTTATTTCATGGTAATAAGGCAAGAGCACACGTTATGTATAACTTCATTAATTTAATATTAATGAAGTTATACATAACTGAGATCTGACTGTGAACTATATATTTTGAATAATAGAAAAAAATGTCAGTTGAGAACAATGGCGGACTGTCACTAAGTTATGCCCTAGGAACGTGTGGCATGTTTTGTCAAATAGGTCAACTGTGGTTATGTTGGTATTCTTGCAAGTTTATTGCAAATGTAACAATAAACAAAAACAAACGAAACAAATCAATAATTTGTAGCTTACACTTTTAAATGTTGTAAGTTAAGATAATAAGTAATTTATTTGTACATTAAACGTATATAATGTAGTTATTTATTTATTGTTACTATACAGCTGCCGATAAATAATTTCCCCGTGACACAATATATTATTATTTTAATTGATTTGCGTGGCGTTGTTTGATAGCGATGATATATTAGAGGAGGAATGAACGAATAAAACGAGGAACAATTATACAATTGAGGAGTAATATGTTTGCTATCGTTTTTAATAGGTATAGTAAACTGTGGAAGTCATGTAAATGTAGCAATCAAAATTAGTACAATTTTAGTTCATTATGTTTCCGTTACTGGCGCAGTATAAAGTTTCGATACCAAAATTTTCGTCATCTGTATCGACGAATGTACACACTCATTGTACACTCATATAGTGTACACATGTCACGTATGTACACAAACTATAAAAACAGCCTTATACATTGTCTTGACTTAGTTTATCGTTGACTTCTCAGTTGCATGGCTTTGTAGATAAAAGTAAATTAGCAAAGCTCAAATATGCTTAATCATAAAAACATAACATGTGTCAAATGCACTGTCTCTGCTTCTTTCTCTTGCCCTGTTCCCAATTTTATTTGGGGTCGGCGCCACATGTCTTCCTCTTCCACTCTCCTTTATCATTCGCCATTTTGACAATCACTCCCTTCTTCAACATATTAACATTCAAACATTCCATCCATCTTTTTTTTATGAATGCTGGAGAAGCATTTGGCCTACATCTTACTTGATGGAAAGTGAAGATGAGGCCGAGGATGGAATATGCTTACCCAGTAGGTGCCTATTCACTCTTTTCTTGAAAAGCTCCAAGTTGTACTGTGTAGGGAACAAATCTGCGGGCAAAGAGTTCCACTCTCTTGCCGTTCGCCAAATGAATGAAGAAGCGGATCGCTTCGTGCGCTTGGCAGGAATATCAATGACATAAGTGTGGAACCCCAGCCGGCGTCTGGTTCCTCTGAGATGGAAAGGAGAAGGCGGAATTAATTCGTGCAATTCCAACGCACACTCCCCGTGATATATACTGTAAAATACCGACAAACATGCCACCCCACGACGATGTTGGAGGCTGTGCAGATTGGCCTCGGTTAGTTTGGTGTCACCAATAAGGGTCTTTGCACGTTTATCAATAGAATCGAGAGCCGCTAGTTGATATTCGGCAGACCCATCCCACAAGTGGCAGCAGTACTCCAGACAAGATCGAACTTGTGCTTGATATAGTTGGAGCAACTGTTCAGGTGTGAAGTACCGCCTGACCTTGGAGAGAATGCCGAGCTTCATTGCTGCACTTTTGGCAATGGATTCTATATAGCTACCAAAGTTAAGGTTATTATTAACTTGCATACCAAGCAGGTGGAGATGATCTGCTACCGGTATGGACACACAACGGAAAGTCGAAGTCAGATGAAAGGGACACCGTTTAGTGGAGAACAAACACACCTGCGTTTTGTAAGTGTTGAATTGGACCAGATTGGCATCACCCCATTCATCTTTTCTTCGGTCTTCCTCTTCTCACACGCCCATCCACTTTCATGCCCATAACTATCCCAATAACATGGCATATAAAAGTTTCTATGAGATCAAATTATTGTTAAGATAATAAAAATCAAGACATGGGACATGTGAAATAGATTTTCATGAGGTTTCTATGACACCAGTTCTTTCATGGCGTTCATATGTACTTCAGCCATATTATTATTAAGCAATATAATTACATAATTATTTTAGTGTAACGGATGGCTTATGTAATTTATTTTTCAAGGATTCGACTATGTTTATATCAGGCCTGGCTGCAAGGAGTGTCAGTCTCCTCGTGGCCACGGTTCTAATTTAAATTGTACTACTTTAATTTATAGTATACATATAGAAGCGTATCATAAAACTGACCCAAGTAAAACTTTAATACTAACAAAGTACCTAGATATGTATAATGTACTGGTGACTCCTACATGTCATCTTAAGTCAAATCCTGAAGTCTCTTTGCAGACAGCAAACGTCTCTGACAAATGTTTTGCGGTCCTGGAATAAACATAGTCCGAACAAATGTGTTGAGTTCAACCGGGAAGCCTGTCAAATGAATGGGATAACCCGCTCATAACCGGGACAAATTTGACGTGATACTGGCGGGACAAAATGGGGCTTCGGAATCGTTTATTTAATGGCAAGTTGAGTCCACTGTATCACTTTCTAGATCATAAACATTTGACTTTGGTTTTTAGATAGACGAATGCTTATGAATGTGGTGGAAAGTACCATAGCTTGTATGATAACAATGATTGTAGACTGTACTAATATGATTTTTTGGGAGGGCTTAGAAGTATAAAGTTGAAAACAAATCCAATTCTGCATTCTCTTGAAGTACTTAAAAACCTTAATTCTAAGGCCAAAATATGTCAAGGCTTCGTTTATGTAACACAATACAACTATTGCAAATTGAATAAAAAGCGATAGGGACTTAAATTATGAAATGTTATCAAGTAAGGAAAATCCCACCAAAAATACTCTTTTACAGAATGTTTTTGGTGGGATTTCACTTCGTTTTGTAGAAACGTGGGAATATTTTTTTTTCTTTTTAGGAGTAGTTTTTTCCTAGTTTTTATAGTATTCCCTTTATGTGACCATAATACTCTAACTCTGTACCTTTCAGCTCTTTGAGGTTATGGGAACTACTAGTTCTATTTTGATGATCATAAGTGAGTGAGTGATTGTCATAAATGCGAAACTTTGCTTTCGCTTAACTTCGGAACTAAATGACCTGTAGATGACGAAAATTTCTGCGTTCTGGTCTTATCCAGAGGTTCTTAAATAGGGGCCTGAAAATGCGGCGAAATGGTTCCAGTAAAGGATGGTACGGCAATGGTTGCCTCACGCTCGACTTTGCGGGGGCACTGCCGTGCCCCCAGATAACTGAAAAACGCTGTACTTGTAGTTGGATGGACAATATTTTTATTTATTTGTGAACAGTCGGCGCACGAACCCGACTCGCACCTAGCCGTTATTTTCTTGTTTAACTTCACTATGGATCTTAAGTCAACACTGTACATAAAAAATAATATGCCTATAGATATATACTGACAATGAATATGCGAACCTACCTAACTCTACCCATACGATTATATGCGCCTTAGAAACTATCCCAGCATAATTTGCCTTAAATCCCGGGCGCGCCAAGAATTCCCGTGTGTCTACATCAAAGGAGATAGCTTGCGAACTCTCCGCCTCCAAATTTATGACCGACCGCTATTTTAGCAGGTTTTTAGTGGTCCAGAATGGTACATTTCCTTACTATATTGTTGCAGCTTCAACAAAGGCATTATGCGCATAGAAATATTGCTTGTGAGATATGAATTCTTTGAACTTTAGAATAAGTTAGGTTTTGCGAAAATAGAGTTCGTGACAATATATATATAATATATATATATATATATATATATATTATATATATATATATATATATATATATATATATATATATAATATATATATATATATATATATATATATATATATATATATATAATATATATATTATATATATATATATATATATATAAGAAATAGGGTAGTAGTAATTTAGCGCACCTGCTATGACTGTTTTGGAAAATATGAAACTGCATTTATTCTGTAAATGAAATATAAAGTAATTTCTTTTTTATCGATGTTAAAACGCGAACAGTGAACTTTCTATGTTAGTCAAATAAAGTTGAAACAAAATTACTATTATTAAATATATATTTTATATATATTATTAAATATTATTCACATATTTCAACACAATGAAATAAATAATGGTTATTGTGATGAAATAAAAAAATATGTTTATGAACATATGTGGATGGATGAAATGGCTGTAGGTAACGAAAACTACCTGTAACACCCGTATTTCCTTAAAACTGAAGGGCAAAATTTATAAATCAGTAATTTGACCTGTCGTCATTTATGGATCCGAATGAACAAAGATTGCATGTCGCTGAAATGCGTATCTTAAAATGGATGTGTGGAGTAACAAGCCACGATAGGATGAGAAATGAGGTAGTCCGAAAGTAACCCCTATTGTTGCAAAAAGAGAGAAAGTAGATTACCCTTTTCATATATTTTTTAAAATGAAAAAACACTTATTATGACGTAACTAAAATAGGTAGACATATGCAGACATATGTCGCAATATTTTTTTGTAGATAATTATATATTCTGCAAATATATTACATTATTTTGTTCTATAATCAATAGTTTACGCAACGCACGCGATGTAAGAAAGATGTTTTGGTATTTTTTTTGACCTTGGGTTACATTATTGGAACTTTAGTATAAATCCCTAACGTTTTTTCAAATTTAATATAACCTATATTCACCGAAGATAGTGTAGCTTCACAATAGTGAAAGAACTTTTCAAATCAGTCAAGTAGTTTCGGAGCCTATTCAGTTCAAACAAACAATCAAATCTATCTATTTACAATATTACTATAGATGGTAGTATTCACCGAAAGTTTTCATATCATATACGAGTGTCTTTTCAACATTGATTTGTATAAGTTGTGCCTAAAATGGCGTATTTTATTTATATGTGATTTCCACATAGTGTTGATTTTGAAAACCACAATTTTTAATTAAGTATGACTTGATAAGTAAGCAGGACAAATATGCTTGTATATATATATTAATTAGCGTTATTTGCATTTACATTTGAATCGCTACGTTTCTTATGAACATAAAATATTTGATAGATTCCTTAATTTAAATACAGAAAACTAAAGCTAAGGAATTATCGGCAAATCTGTCCAAGACTGCATTGTCCCCACAGTTTTAAATTGAATTTATAGCCTAGCCCGAACTAAATTAAAGGCGAAACGCATAAATTAAAAGGAGTTAGACAAAGTTCAAAAGCAAGTTTCCTTCAAAGGTACGCTCTTTTGAGGGATTGTTCCTATTCAACCTCTAGTCCGACCTGACAAAGTTACACAGCTGGTTATTGAATTATGAAACACCATTATTTCTTGGAGAATAAAGAGCAAACTCGATCGTGAAGGTTGGCGTGAGCGGAAAACTGAAATTCGGAGTACGGTATGCTAAACAGTTCCCATCGGAAAGGTTCCAGAGACAACAGAATTGGATAGCAAGCGAATCACTGGAATATTTATTAGTCTCAAGACCCTGGGCTGTCTTGGTTCGGTGTTATGGCGTAGCCTCTAGTAAACAGCTACTAACTCTTGTCTGGAGACAGATCATTTAATTAGTATGTTTGTGTTGATTTAGCTGATCAGTTGCGTTTGCGGTTCTGAAGTTCGATCGTTAGGCGTGTGAAAATGGTCAAGATGGTTATGGCGGGACTGGAATCGTGTTAACTTTCAAGGCTATTAGTATTTTGATTGTAAGCTTTCTAAATGCTTTTAAATATCACTGCTAATGTCATTTGTTATAATTTTATGGACAAAAGTATTTAGTACATTAATTAACACTTACTTTGGCATCTATTTTAAGTTAAATTTGCTATGTTCAGTATTTAGAAACTTTCTAACTAGAGTTTAAAAATGTATTTTTATCACATATGTTCGTAAAGAGGAAACTAATCCTGTAAACAGGAATCAAAATAGCTTGTCTATCTCTAGGGTCAAATGACTTTGCACTTCCATCATAGTTCAAATATAAACATTAGTATTCAGTTATTTTAGTTGTATGTCATTTTTATTTCTTTTTTGTAATTTAATGAATATCATTTTCTAAATTCAAAGATATCTCTCATTAGTTTCTCACAGAGAGTAATAAAGAGTTGAGTGTATACCGTGGAAGTTACACTATTTTTATTTCGAGTGCTTTAAAGCTGATGTACTTTAAAATACCTTTTTATTCGGGATTCTACTCAAGAATACTTAACTTTATACTTAAATATGCCTTAAAAATAGTTTATTTAAATATATATTACTGCCATAAATCGTCTATCTAACATGGATACTTATCGAGCGCTAAGAGGTGCACAGACTTGGGCATTCGGGCCGATTTAGAGCCGTATCCGCAATTTATGTGAAAATAAATCCGCCATATTATATTGTTTATGGGCAGTTTATAACAGCCGGCAAATAACTCAATGTTGCCACTACACAACTTGAACCAATTTAACTTGGAATCGAATTGAATTGCAGATGTGGATGCCGTGTTTATGCCGTGTAGCCACTTTGAACCGATTTAATCGGGTTTGTGGTAATTTTTGTGGCAAAACTGTTTGCAGTTCAAAAATAACGAGTTCCATTGTTTACGAATGGATGGTCCGGGAACGATATGATTGAATCTGATACGCAATAAATATATTCTATAGTACCTTTTTTTTCCTAAGGAAAATGCATTAAATTGCATACCCCGGCTGTGGCGAGCCAGCGGTTATGTGGGGGTCTCCTCCCCAGAAGGGGGAGGCCTACCCACTAAAAACCTCAGGGATGGCCTTCCTCAGGCATGTGCTCCCTACATGCCTGAGGAAGGCCATCCCCGGGAACATCAAGCTACTTCCGGGAACTCCCAGCCTCCGCTCCCCCGTCGATATAGGGGAGCCCTCCTCGGGGGAGGCTCACTACCTCCCCCGGTCTCCTCCACCGACGACGCTCCCCGGCCATGGAAGGGGCGCGGTCCATCCCGGGTCGCCGTAGCGGTCGCGACTTCCTCGCGCCCGCCGGCGACCCGCGGCGGCGCCGCAGCTGTGCTACCGAGCCCGGCGCCGCCTGCTTCGAGCAGGATCGGCCATCTCCCGACCCCGCTCGGCAGCCTCCTTCTGGAGCATCACTGCTTCACAGAAGGAGGCCACAGCCCTTCAACCTCCCTCGTCCGCGAGCATTGCAGCAATCAATGCCGGCGGAGACAGATCTCGCCCGATCTCTGCGACCAAGGCTCGGAGGCCCACGCAAGACACTCCGCCAGCGTGTGCTGGGCCGAGTCGAGGTCGGATGCGCAGTGGTGACAATGTGTCGATCCCTCCCGTCCTATTCGACACAGATACTCATCCGAAGCAGCCGTACCCGGTAAGTATCTGAGTCAATCGGTAGGTGACCTCCTCCTTCCCGTGGAGCCAAGCTTTGAGGTGCGGGAGTACGGCAGCCTCGTACGATCCGTATGGCCATTATCCGCTGGTGCGAAGGACCGCGTCGTATGCGAGGTTCCATACCAGGGGTCCCAGCACCGACCCCTGAGGCTCGCCGTCTTTGACGGGCTCTGAGGTACTGGCGGCGCGCGACTACTACAACGACCCCTGGCCGCGCGATCTCCTCGTTCCACCAGTACGCAGAGCGCCGCCGGGGCGGCCTGACTCGGGGCATGGAGACGTCGCAGATCGACGTCATCGTGTCCCGGAGCCAGGCGGCCCGCGCATGCACATCGAGGTCGGGCGAAATCTGTGCCTCTTCCACCCAGTCCGCGACGTGGGCAGCGGCTAGAGCCGCATCCCGGTCCAGCCGCTTGATGAACCAACGTCGCGGACGGCTGTCCTCCTGGAGTGTGCGGGAAGGGCGGCGGTGGGCCACCGACACGTCGAACACGAAGTGCCGGTGCTCGGAGAGTGTAACCACCTCCGCCGCCACCCTCCAACCTGACATCATGCGGTGCGCAGAGGGAGTCGCCCATGACAGGTCGACGATCGACTCCCCCTGATACCGCACGATTCTATAGTACCTAGAAAATAATGTCCATTTTTTTGATCCATTATTCTACACTTCACTGGTGGTAGCTTAGTAAAAATACCTCGTACCGATGTATCATAGAATAATGTTATTAGTTAGTTTAATATCTATCTATATATATGTAAAAGTTACATAAGGTTATAAATATATATATTGACATATTTCTGACACACCATTTTCCTAGCCCAAAGTAAGCACTGTAAAGTGTGCATTATAGGATCTATGGTAACGGAGAGACATACATATATAAATATATATTAACAACAATGACTAAGGTACAAATGTCGCATTGATCAGACAAACATCTGCTTCACCGTGACTCGAACCCGGGACCTCAGAGATGGACATCTTGGAGATGTTGTGCTAACCACTGGGCTACGTAGGTCGTCATGTTAGTTTCCTTAGTAATTAAATTACATTAATATGTTAAATGAAACTATCAACGCCATATAATATTTATTAAGCCACCTGTAAGTTTCTATCAAATAAATATTTCTTACACGTCAATTATGTGAACGTGACGAATTAGCGAATTGAGCTCTGCAGTAATACGTCGGGTTGAAGGAATAATGTAAGATACCGCATTTTGATTTGTCAGACATTATTTTAATGCGTCGCATACATTGTCAGCGGTATTTCGCCGAGTTGCTTCACAGATAGCCTATTAACGACCGCTTAGCGCGCTAAACGACTTTTATAGCGCATTTGGGGTAGGAGTCATTAAAGTGTTGATTTTTCGACTCTTACATCTTTGATTTAAGATTCAAATTTACTAACTCATATATATATATATATATACGTCTATATAAGTCGACTAAATTATTGTTACTTTATCAATATATTTTACGGATATATGAGCTCTCAACTTTAATTGAGAGTTGCGTAGGGCCTGAGCATTGCTGTTGCACAAATGGAGAGTTAAGCAGGGCCAATTTTGTTTTTTGAGGGGAAATGCTCCTTATGCACCGAGACACCGCGCTGGCTAGGCGCGGCCGTGTGTGGGGCTCTCCGGTCAAATGGACCGGCCTACCCACTAAAACCCCATGGTGTCCTCTAAGACCATATCGGGGCGCGTGGCGGGGTTCGCTTTCGCGATTCTACCGCCACAATGCCCACGGGCCGGCTCGACCCATTGATAGTAGATGCTCGAGCCTCCGCCAAGGGTGGGGATTATCCGAGAATATTAGGACAATCTCCCAGGTAGCGAGGCACTGAACTGCATGCGTGGTAGCCAGCCGCGCACGCTGCTTTCTCGGCAGGGTCACTAGGCGGACGCTTGCCCGCCTTCACCTGCCAAATACCTACGGGACCCAGGAGCTCACTCTTCCATGACCTCCTGGGACCACGACGACGCCTGCGTCAGCAGTACTGGGATCGGCGGTCGAACCACCATAAAATACCCCTGCTTCATTTATTCCTATCATTGTTTCTGTCCTTTTTTTCGTTGGAGTTATTCTTATACAAAACATCAGTAACTCCTAATTGTTTGCTATAAGCCAGACATATTTGGTGATAACCTTCGAAATTTGATCATTTTGATTTTTGATAATTACATTTTGATCATTACTGATGCTCCGTCAGTAGTCAAGCAAATCACGTCTTTATCTAGATCCACAGCAAAGCCTTTGAGATGTGATTTCAGATAAGAATAGGCGGTCATAGCAGGCTTTCAATTCTTACAAGACCCAGGTTTTTGAATTAATATTTAAATTTGTCAGAGTGTAAATTTACACTCATGTATCGACTGTTACGTGTTGAAGTATACTCATCGAGAGTAACAGAATAACGTACTGTGGTATCCTGTACAATGTTTTGGAGAAGCTGGTTTTTATTTTTTATAAATTGGGCACGATTCTCTTTATGGCGGTGCCAGATTCCGGTAATTTATATCCACATCTATGAAAAAGATCACGTAAATCTTCTGATGTACAAAATTTACTAAAAGGCAAGCCATCAAGAGCAGCCATTCTCGACACTTGTTCGTCCATTTCTTTAGAAGAATTAAAGAAGTCTGTCATCATTTTATGTTTTTTTGCTGGTGCAGTTGTAGACATAGACGTGTTGGTACTAGCTTGGCTGCCGCGTAACGCACACGTGACGTATGGCGGCGGGTGAGGGGCGAAGAAGTGCGGATGCACCGCGCCTTAAGCCGCGTATTAATATGTATATATATATTTTTTCAATATCGAAATTTCCATTTTTTTTTTAATTTTCATTGAACTCGACAATTCCGGAATTAGAATCGATATTGGATTTTAACGGAATTGCGGAATTATGCTAATTCCGGCATTCCCGAGTTCAAGCCCTACCGTCGACCTCGAGGCCTGCAAATCTAGCCGACACTAAGGTGCCGATCATCTCCATCATCTCCTGTTGGAGCGCCCCGAGCGACTCAAGGAACTCACTCCTAGTGAATCCCTCGGCAAGCGCCTCGGTGGCCTGCTTCTGGGCCGACTTGGAGGGCGCCACCTGCACCCCCACATCGGCGAGAGTCGCTTTGACCTGCTCCTCGCCCTCCTCCCTTTTCTGAAGTTCCCTCTTGAGGGCCTTCAGCTGGATCTCCACTTTGTCAATTTTTGACATCAGCCGTTGGTTGGTGTTCCGCAGGCGTTTCAGCTCGTCAGATTCAGCCTTGTCAGCCAGCTTCACTACTACATTGATCAGAGAACTTGTGGCCTCCCTGATTGCCTTCACATCACATATGTGAGGTTTTTAGATCTCAAATCCACCTGGCACAGTATTTGTGCATCCTCCTCAGCCCTTGTACAGAGGTGAGGGTCCTTTTCCCCCTCCTGCTCCTCTTTGTCCTCCGCCTCTGACTCAGGGTCGTCCTCCTTGCTCGAATTACGGATCTGCGTGCGCCAGCGGGCCGTCGGTGCCGTACTCCCGCACCTCGAAGCTTGGCTCCACGGAAAGGAGGAGGTCACCTACCGATTGACTCAGATACTCACCGGGCACGGCTGCTTCGGTGAGTATCTGTGTCGAATAGGACGGGAGGGATCGACACATTGCCACCACTGTGCATCCGACCTCGACTCGGCCCAGCACACGCTGGCGGAGTGTCCCGCGTGGGCCTCCGAGCGCCGAGTCTTGGTCGCAAAAAATAAATATCATATACAGCTAGGTCTTGACCAAAAAATTGCAGCCTAACCTAATATAAACAGCATACAAGAAACAACACCTATTAACTATAACATCAAATAAAATGACTAAAAAATAATAAGAAAAACCGTCAAAAGTGTAAAAACAAGATATGGCATCCCCAGTACCTCGAACGGTCGGACCGAGGTATGGTGCGCGATCTAACGAAATTAAAAATTAAAAAAAAATTGCCTGCACAAACTATATATTTTGGATTGCAAAAAATCCAATCTATACTATAGAAAAAAGATAAACAAGAAACATTAAAACCTAAAAAAATATTAAGACGAACGTGCGATTGCTCGCTAAATGCACGAAAAACCGACTTAAATAATATAAAAACAAGACTTAAAAATACGAACTAAACAAGGACGGATGCAGCAAAAATCGACCGATATTTTGTTGCAAACAACGACTTTTTCACGCTTGCGAGAAAGAAGCAAACAACGAAAAACTGAATTTGCTCAGAAGAAAATTCAAGCGTAGTATGCGGGTGCACGCGACGAGCTCTCGAATGCACCTCGAGTTAAGCAGGGTCTGGGGATAGCTGTTGCACAAATGCAGAGTTGAGCTGGGCCTAAGCGTTGATGTTCCACAAATTGAGAGTTGAGCAGGGCCTGAGCATTGATGTTCCACAAATGGAGAGTTAAGCAGGGCCTAAGCATTGCTGTTGAACAAATGGAGATTTGAGCTGGGCCTGAGCATTGATGTTCCTCAAATGGAGAGTTGAGCAGGGCCTTGAGCATTGCTATTCTACAAATGGAGAGTTGGGCAGGGTCTAAGCATTGCTGTTCTACAAATGAGCATTGATGTTCCACAAATTGCCAGATCACACTTTTGGATTTGGTCACGATGGGGATGGGGATAACAAAACAGGCAGCAGTGAAACTGTTAATGCGTTAATTTTGGTAGATAGGAACTAAATTCAACTTTTAACAAAGAGTAGTGTGAGAATTCAGATTTTGTCTATTATTATAGAAAGTTCGGAAAGTAGACCTGTATAATAACGGAGGAGGTAGTTGAAAATGATACTGAATTTTTGGATCTAACTTCCAACAGCGAGATCTTTAGTAACACTTCGCGTTCAAGGTGTGAATGACCACCTAAAAATCATTGGCTATGTGCGATGAGGTACACAGAAAAGTGTACGGTACATGGGTGCCATAAGTGCCAATTCATATTTTAAACCATTTCTCTTGCATAATGTCACTACCGTGTTAAGCAGAATACGAGTACAGCAGGCAACGTTTCATATAATATGCATATGCATTATATTAAACTATTCTAAAAATTTGGTTAAGTTTGAATATATAGGTGGGTAACATTAAAACCTAAAAAAATATTTTGAACCTATGTATCCTGATTATCTCCTAGTTTTATTTCTAATAGAATGTATTCAGAATAATATGATACATTATTGTAACTATAAATTTTCCTGGCCGATTTGAATCTCAACAAGAAACAATTTGCTTACTGACAGCGCTATTAGATTTACGATAGGAGTGAGTATAACACCACTTTGTAAGAATACTCTCTAAGTCTGTAATTGAAGTTTGATCTCGAAACCAGGTTACAAGGCAGCGAAAGACCGTACGCATTTCTGACTTCGCTATTTGCTAGCTGAAATGAACTGTGATTTCATATTCAGAACTTTATTAGGAACGTAGAGCGTAGCCCTTTTGTTTCGCGGACTAGCAGCGATGGACTGAAACTTATAAGATTATTATTCCCGACCGTGTCTGTCATCCGGGAAGTTCCCGCGAGTTGTCCGCAGTTTATCTCCGGGTAAGCAGCGAGCTGTTGACGTTTATACGCCCCTGGTAGTTTCTTGCCAGGATTTATACGCTGTTTCTACTTTTTTCCCGAAATATTTATGGGGTGTGTAGTTTCTGTACCGCGAGTGAATAATTGCTTGGAATTTAACATGTTTCTGGTGTTGAGTAGGGATTTTGTTTACATTATCATGCATCGGTAAGAGTTTAAAACGCCTCTCAGCGTTGACATCTGAATCCAATTTGCCGAGTATTTGATGAGTACTAAAACTAAAGATATTTAGTACTACTTGTTTTCTCGACCTATCTACCACAGTGCTTCAAGACTAGAACCTTTCAAGACGTCCACGATGTCCGTTATGAGGAGCCTCAAGGTCGCCTAAAGGGAAATAGAGAAGCGTCATCTACATACAGACAAACTAATCAAATTAACAAGACTGATGTTGAACAGTTTCATAAAATATTGTTAATATTGAACCGTATATGAAATCACAATAATATTTAATAATTATCAAAACTAACTCCATAATATTAATCTATAAGTGTATTTCTATATTTTTTAAAATAATAACTATAAATTTATAAGCAGTGTAATGATTTTTAATCAATATCTGTTATGTTGTAGTTTTTAATACTTATCATAAATGTTAATTACAATTAATTACAATAATTATTATGTATACTAAAGTTCTATTTCAAACATATTATTTAAAATAATGTTAGTCGATTTATTTTTACAAAATCGTTACCTGTTGAGGTATGTTTCTGTAAAAACAAAATCCGTTGTAAATTGATATTCCAAAACCATTCTTTTAGAAAAGAATATTTTCTTATAAAAAACTCCTCTGATAAAAACTTACTTAAGATTGTGAGCAGTCTGCCTTGGGCCATTCTCACTTACTCGTTTAGTCGGATAGCATGACTAAGTGAAAATAAGTAAAGTTGCGTTACTGTAAAAAAAGAAAGCTAGTTTTAATGGATGTATGCATCAAAGAATATAACTGTTGATTGTGTCACTGGAAGCGTTTAATTTTATCATAATAGTTAAACTAGCTGGTGGCCGCGACTTCGTCTTCGCAGAATTAGTATTTTGAGTAGCTTATATTAGCATACTATATATTTATGTAAATTGTAACATATGTGTTATTCTGATGTATAAGCTATATTATTGTAATGTTTCATTAAAATCCATTCAGTAGTTTTTACGTGAAAAACAAACATCCATCCATACAAGCTGTCACGTTTATAATATTAGTAAGATTATTTATGTAGTTCAATTTTTGTCAAATGTAATTCACTATGGTTGTATCTGAAATCATTAATAAATATGTACCTTCATACTCCTATGGTCTTCTAATTTTAAGAGCGTTACATAATAAATGTAATAAATTATGACTTGTGTACATCCAACAACTGGAACCATGTTAATGAATACTGATTGGCTGATCCTGTTCATGTCGCAGTCGACTTCAGCGGAAATAAAACTTCTAAGGCGATCTGGCTGAGAACTTTAACTCGCCAGTTTAAAAAGAACCTCCGTGAGTCGCATCACTAACAAGGGCGGGAGTAAGCAAGGCGCGTTGAACTACGGAGGGGGGTCAAGTTATGATGGTTTCACCGCGTTTGTTAGTGTCAGGAGCGCAGCTGGGTTAATTCGAAGCTGGACTGGCAAACTGAATAACGAATAATGAAGGAGAGGAGTTTGCTCATCTCATTTTATGCTATACATTTTCTGCTACACTCTTAAGGCAAGAGGTTGAGTAATAAACAGATTACAATCCAGATTTAAACGACTTGCTAAGTCAGAAAGTTTAAGTGACAGTTAAACCAATCCGAACATAAAACACAAAAGCGAATTTCGTCTAAATTGCTTTATAATGGAGCTACTGGCATCGACATGGACATATTACATTTAAAACGATATTAATATAGGTACATAGGTAAAATAAGCCATAAGGATTGGAAACTTATCCTAAAAAATTAAAACGACAGCCTTGAATAGACGAAAATGTAATATGTTTTAAAATACGTGATATTTTGCTTCTTTGCAGATTCCAATTACTAATAACTTGAGCAAAGAATCCGAATTAATCGTACATACAATATAAAGTGATTTTTGGCACTTGATTTAGTATGAAATTGCATTAAATATTGATTTATTTAATACTAGCTGACCCGGTGAACTTCGTACCGCCTAATTATTGGAGGCATATTTAGTAAGTCACAAACACACGACACAATACTTTTTTAATTTTATTGAAATTTGTTGCTTTTAGATTTTTAGGAATATTAAAGAATTATAGTATAGGTGCACAGCAAAGAGGCGTTTACATTTCAAGTGACATTTTACCATAGACAATTTTTTTTTTGAGTGAATACTGACAAATATTTACACTATAACTATAAATTTTTTGACAGTGGCCATGGTTAGGAAAAGAAGAAGAACTACATCTGTCATCGAGAAAATAAAGAATTCAAACAACTATAATATTTAAATTGTTGATATTTTAAAACTATTTTCAAGAAGTTATAGTGAAGGTATATATCCCTCAACTCCTTAAAATGCATTGTCCCTTTTGTAAAAAGTGGATGGAACGGCAGAACAAAACCAATAACTGTCCAGGTTGTATTAAATTATTATTAAGATGCGACGAATGCTACAACATAATCGCTGACACCTTCAGATTTTGTACCAAGTGTGGTAAGAATGTAGAACGAATAATACGCGTGAATAGGGCAAAAGTACAATAAAATATATTAAAGCAAAAGCTGCTATCTAAACCAAAACACGTTTCTACAATGCCATCTTCATCATCTGAGGAGACATTCTGTGAATTAAATTTATCGGCCGAAGACATACAGGACATTCAAGTTATTGAAGACAGCCAAATGCCCAACATCAAGAATGTTCTGGTAGATATTGATGTTATTGAAGACAGCCAGCAGCTCAACATTGATAATGTTCTGATCGAATCAGATTTGTCCGAGTCGCCTAGTACTTCCACCATATCATCATGTCCTGGCGAGCCAAGTGGTTCCCAAGTAGATGGAGCCAAGTTGATGGAAATAAAGAGTTACTAATACACGTTGACGTTTCATTTTCTTGAATGTGCTTGTTTCTGGACTGTGAACATGATAAACAAAACGACTTCGACGACCTATGTCAGGTCGTTTTCTTTTCCTCGGCATTGTAAGCAGCGAGAAGAAAATTTAGCAGTATTTCAGTATTTCTCCAATTAAATGTTTATTTTTTTTAACATGACATGACAAAACCAAGGATGTTAAAGTAGGAGCGCAGCAAAAAGTCTCTAAATCTATTAGACCAGGGTCGATAAATTTTTAAAACCAAAAAAAAAATAATAGTAGGATAAAACCAATAAATCCATTAGAAAAGGAAGGAAATATTATAAAAATGAAAGGATAAATTAATTACGGGCGATTTGAGGTCGGGAAGAGGATGGGGGGGGGGGGGGTTTAAGGGCAAAAAACGGTTTTTTCTCGATTTCCGGAAAAACTAAAAGTCCTATTGAAAAAAATCAAATGGCAAAGTTGTAGGTAATAAAAACATCTAAAACTTTTGCATTTACACTTTTTTCACATAACATCAAAGTTCGTATAATACTGTATTTTTTTTCGCTTTTTATTATTTTTAAAGGCTTATAACCTGGTCTATATGGACAAAACAATGGAACGTTCGGATACACGGGTTCCTTTTACATGAGATGACAAAACAATATAATAAAAATATTTTTGAGAGTTAGTAACACTGTAAGGTTGGCACCCATCAAATATGTCAACACATTAATTATTTTTATATTTTGAAATTTAAATACACGATGTTATAAGCAAAGTTGATATTATGTTGTCGATTCAAAAGTCTTGTTTTAATGCGTTCTTCAATTCGAGTGGAACTGAGAGTACAAATACCGTCAAATGTTTGACAGAAAGTAAGTGATCAACTTTTATATGGGAAAATGAAATTGTCGTCTTACGTACGTCTTACTCGCAATTTTTCCTTATTTGCTCACCGTTTAGACCTACCCTGGACTACGACAAACATTTTAAAACCAAAATCAGCTCAATCGGCCCAGCCGTTCTCGAGTTTTAAGCAGACTAACGAACAACAATTCATTTTTATTTATATAGAAGATAGATGGTACTTATACAGACAATCATTGTCACATCAAATATGCCTCTTAAAATAATGAGATTGAAATAAAAAAAAAACATCTAATACACTTACAAACGATATGAGCAGGAGTGAAACTTATATGAAAGATTTATTTATGAGAGACAAATAAATATAGAGACGTGACAGAGAACATAAATAACAATATAATAAAGACATAACAATGCAATAAAGAAATCTGAAATGCTCTTTTGTATATTGAAAGTTAGAATTGATATTTGTATAAAACATCGTTCAGTGACATTTAGCATTTCTTCAATACAAAAATTATCCTCACTATAGTAAGATGGTGGACACTTAATTAGAATATTTTGGAAGCAAATGGAAATAATATACAAAAAAAACTGACAATACAATATGTAAAATATATTGTAGTCTTCCATTTCGGGCAAAATTAATGTATTACTGATGAACGCTTTCAGAGACTTACAAATTTTATGATGATGTATAAAAAAAAACGTTTTTAATTTTTTTATCACTTGTGCTTTTCATTTATTGTAGGTACCATTTTAGCATTAGCGTTTTTATTAATATCGAACTCTGACGCGCCCCGAATAGTTGGTTATAATTTTGGACCAGCGATTCCCTTATTATCCAACTTTGTCGCGCCCCGCACCGTTAGCTATATATATATGACTATGTATATTCATGACCAGAGTTCGCAATTAGTATAAAACTCTGTCACGCCCCCGATCGTTGGTTATAATTTTCGGGCCAGCGTTCCCCTTATTATCCAACTCTGTCGCGTCCCGTGCCTGTGGCTATAATTTTCGGATTAGCGTTCCCCTTAATGACCAACTCTGTTGTGTCCCGCACCTTTGGCTATAATTTTTAGACTAGCGTTCCCCTTATTAACAAACTCTGTCGCGCCCCTCATCATTGACCATAATTTTCGGACTAGCGTTCTCACATTGGTTGTTAGTATCACCATTGCCACAACGGTAGTGTGTCAGCATTAACTAAATACATTGACATCAATATTATTTCTTAGTAATTTAATATTTACACTATTGATTTCTTTATTAAATTAGAACATAGTAATATTAATCTTAAGTCAATTTTAGAAAACCATGACACTTTATTCTTCAGGTGTCAACATGAAGTTTTATTTCTCTACGTAAGAAGTAGAGTTAAAAATTGACGACTGGAAGTGCATTCTCACGTTGTACAAATGATGCTGGTACCTAGACAATGCATTTAAAATGCCCTTCTTAAGTAAACTTTTTGCTTAGTTTCATCTTCGTACCATCGTTATTTTAGTGAAATATTGATCAGTAGGGTGTCAGGCCAAAATATTTTTTCTTCAAGGTTTTCACTTATTTATTGTTTCGCATTATGTAATGTTATAGTACATAAACCATAGTTTTAAGAGTTTACTTTATATCTATACCAGGTTGCTGAACGAATAAAATTTTCACTTGATCTATTGGTATTAAATACATTTTGGTTCTGAACAATAATACAAAATTTACTGCTGTAACGGTAACATTCCAAACCAAAACTATCTAAATAATATGTATTTTTATTGAATTGTGAATTATTTAGTCACTTTAACTCTAACACTTACTCTCTTTCAGTGAACTATATGTGTAATGTGAGGCTCGAGGCAAAAACATTATCAAGTTTTGTAACATTCCAGGAATATGTTTTTTTTTTCATCATGAATACTTAATAATTGTTAAGTTTAAGTATTGGTGGTAAAAAATAAACCATTTGTAAATCTTGTGGTGAATATTCAATAATTAATTCAAAATAGGCCTTAATACGGTCCTTTATTATGATATTCAAGACTAAGCAAATTCAAAATTGTGAGAAATATGAATTTAAAATTCAATTGTTTATAATGTACATAGTTTTAACTATTTATCATTTATAAACTTAAGTTGTATTAAATTGTTTATCAAATGGTGAAAATAATCGTTCAATTAATTATCTTCTGTAGTTTATTGTGAACACAGACACAGACAAATAAATAGGACTTTATTTTTCATTATATGTAAAAATTCTAAATACATTACATTATGCGAACAGTTCTACGCTACTGCCTTTAGCATTCACTATGTCCATTCTGTCTAGTTTGAACAGGGAGTCCATTAATATCAGCCAGGGACGTGTGTTGAATCGCAAGTTGGGATCTTCAACCATGATAGTTGTTTGGAGTCCTGAGCAACTAGGGCACTATGAGATCGCATACAAATTTAAAAGGAACCTTGTATTTTATAGGATTTACTCAATGGAGTCCATTCTATTACGAGTAAGTACTTGAGAGGGTACTGCAATTCTTTGATTGGTAGTTTTTAACGTCCTTTCTGGTTGTCTCCGAAGTTTTAAAAATATTTGAAATTAATGAAGGGTGTTTTCAGAGATGACAATGAAGCTGTATTATTAATAAAAATATTCGAGGGAGACTGGATATAAGGGTTATTTTCAGATTCACTTGACAGACTAGGAATCATGAGCAGTGCCTTCAGGTTTGTACGAATGACTTTATATCATATGTTGGAAGTGATTTGACATCAACGTGATAACAACTGATATCATATTCTTATTTTTGATGGTCAATGGTGCTGTGCTTTCGGCGCTGTCTTTGAGTCGCGGGATCCAGGAGACCCGCAGTTGATTCTACTTGTACCAATATGTTTTGGTCGGTAGGCCATATTTACCACCTGGAAGAGAGTCCGACATAACCTTGTGTTGCTCCCGAGCACGAGGTATGCGTAACTGCATTTCCGTATGTTAAAAAAGAAAAAAAGGTTAGACCATTAGACAATTGTGTGGTTTTTTGTTGTAATTTTTTGACGTGTCAACGTCTATTAAATTGTTATGGCGTGGAGTCATTCTCGAAAACACCGTAACGGCCGAATCTGACGCCACACGGAGTCCACGAACGGCGTAACGGCCGATCTGACGCCACACGGCAACGTAATAAAAATATAAATGTTATACATTACTTTATTTTAAATAATTTTTCCTGTAAGTTAACATTTTGAATTAATATTCGGAATATTCGAATTAATTTTGTGTATTAAATATTGTTAGTGTTCATAGATAAAATTGTTAAATAAGTCATTTGACATATTGCTATTAATTATTAATTCATTTTGTCCTTAAGATTTTGAATTAACATTTGGATTATTCAAATTAATTTTGTTTATTTGATATTATTTTTGACGTGACAACGTCTATTAAATTGGTACGGCGTGGAGTCATTCTCGAAAACACCGTAACGGCCGAATCTGACGCCACACGGAGCCACGCACATTACTCATAATAATTAATTTATGTATAACTTCAGAAGCAGAAAATTTAAACAAGCTATTAAATATAAATATAAATGTTATACATGACTTTATTTTGAATAATTTCATTGCACCCATGTAATAGATGTTGTCACGTTCAAATATCGGCAGTAGACGGAGTTCTACAGACAACCAATTTTTTTTATTGTAATACTAATAAATGTGTTGTTCTAAGTATTGACGTACTGATTCTTACACTTTGGAATATGAAAATGAAACTAACTTTAGAAATATGTTTACCACACTTTAAATTAAGAAGCATGGTTTTGTGGAATAAAATAGTTTTCTTCTCTTCAACTGTGAACACGTTGCTAAATAAGTTATTTTAAATAAGTATGTAATTTACATGCTGCAGTTTAAAAAGCTTAAGTCTAGGTTCCTTTAATTCAAGGCTGAAAATAGGAGTAGTCTCTTCTTTCTCCTTCAGCACCAGGCCCAGACACATTTAAGCAGTTGTACTTATAACTAATAATGACAGATCTTTCTTAATGGAAATCTATTTGTCTTTTTTAAAATGCTGTAAATCCTCACAGAAATTTGCGCCGAATCTGGCCAAGCCAATCCTCACATCGGCGACGGTAGTGATTAAAAACCGGCACTCGGCGGCAGCTACACGGCACTGGCACTAGTCCAAATCGTTCGCGGACAGTAACTACCCGCGTTTTTGCCAGCACTCACTGCTGCAATTTGATTCGTTTATCATTTACACATGAGTGTAACTTGATAAACAGAAAATGTAAATATATTTTAATGTAGCATCATCTGAATTGTGTGAAAAAAGTGAGAAATATATTGCATTGAATATCTTGATATTCTATTAATGATTCAACTGCTGTCCTCAGTTCCCCTTTTTACAGCATGTGATTATAACATACATATATCGAAACTATGGATTACTTTACACGACATCTCAACCATCGCATAGCATGTTATTCAGACCTCAGATTAACGAAACGAAAACGCCACTATTTCTACTCATCTTCTAGATCAGAACTTAAAACATGTTTATGGCACATAAATAGATTTCGAAATATTCTCCCAATAGATACACAGTGAGAGTTAGCTCAACTGTCACTCTTACTGTCCTTGGTTGACAATACTGATGTCGCGTGGCTTAATCTGTTTGAGCTCGGTGCGCCTGCAAAACGTAGCTATCAGATACATTTTCAATTTTCGTAGATTTAATCATGTTTCTAACTATCGTTACGTTACATATTCGCCAGCGCAGACTTATATATTTTAACACTACACTATTTTGTTTCTTCCAACTTTGTCATCCTACGTTTTTTATGTTCTTAAGTCTTATTCGTCTTAGTTCTCCGATCGTATTCGTCCAGTCGTACTTTGCGTTTTAATTTTAATCACACTCTCGACATACCACTCTGTACTACCGATTTATTTTCACACTCTTTTTCGTGTTATGCCGTTTATATAACTATTTTCTTTATAGTCCAATTGTTGCACCCATTCGTTAATTAAATCTTATTTTTATACTTCCCTGGTCCGAGGTTATATGAATGAGATTGCTGTCTAGAAATAAGGTCGCCTGATATTTACTATATGTTTTAAAGATTTTTATGCTCTTTATGTGCAATAAAGAGTTGTAATACGTTATTGTATATATAAAACTTGATAATGCCTTTTGTGCTATAGAGAAATTAATACATCTAAATTACCACGTAACTGAACGTCACTCGATTTTTTGGGCTATTTTGGTTCTGTTCTGGATCTGGGTTCTTTTTGGGATTCTCATTCTGAAAGTTGGACTTACTTAGTTGAATTATTTGTATCAGCTAAATATCGCATTAACAAGCTCTTATGTTACAACTCTCATGAGAATAATAGTAACATGACTAGTCGCAAGAATAACTTAACCACAAACAAAAAATAAAGCTGAGAAAGCAACTAATTAAGTAATCTATTTATTGCTTGAATCAGCAATCTTTTGTAGTTGACAATACACTTATAAGCCAACAAACTTACCAACGGCCAATATGCTCATCCTAGTAGTGAAATGACCAAGTAAAATTATAGTATGTAGAGTATTCTCTAAGTTTACACACTAGTTAGTAGCTTAGGTGTACAAGAAAATGAGCTTTATGATTATGCTACTCATATAGTTTCGTCTTCGCAATATTTATCTGAAAACGGTTTTCTGAAGCAAAACTTTTTATATACAAAAGGTTTTTATAAATGGGCGATTGATTGGCTAAGGTATTAAGGTAGACTAGACCTACTGGTGTTAGAAGTACGAAAATCAGAATAGGGGTTGCTTGTGTTATTATAATTTTTTTCCGACACCGCACAGAAAGCTGAGAAATTCTAAAAGTTTTTTAAAGGCGAAACAAACGCGAGCACATGCACACAATGAAATCATAAGCTTTTAGATTCTTTCTCTACTTATTAGTGTTTGTAGGAACTGTGTCTGTAGTTACTAAAACTCCGGTAAATATAGACATTGTGTATCTTTGCAGCAGCTTGGACGATGTTGTTATAGCACGCTAGATATCTATTTACGGTTTGCTGAATTATTCATTGCCGTTGACCGATCGCACAAGGCCCCTGCGGTAAGCTAGTGACTTTGAAATAAGTAATTTAGCAATTCTATAAGCCTCGTAGTTTAAAACAAAAAAGCTGTTTAAATTACAGCGTTTGAACTGTTCAAATTGGACGCCGATGTCTCGTTTGTCTTCTCTTAGAATTACCATTTAGTAGATTTCTTTGGAAACAAGAACAGCCGGAGTGGTTGGAGCGAGAATTGCGAAAAAGTTTAAGTCTGGCGAATGAGATAAGATTTATGTAATTGGAATGAAACCTCTGTGTTTTTATTCGCTTTGCGGTGCTATTATGTTTTGTGTGGTGTTTTAATAGTCTAGTCTGTCTTGTAAAAATTGGTATTCATTTAATGTAATTTTCTTAAAACGTAATGAAACGTTTTGGTTCTCATGTAACCTGATAAGCCAGTCTAAGCTTTAGAAGAATCTCACAACAATTTCTGAACATGGAAAAATCTCTTTAATATTTGTGATATATTTGTCAGGCATAGGTATTGCAGTAATATCAAAACGAAGATGGATAATAAAGCATATTTATAGAAAACTTTGGAAGTGGGAGTTTTTCTGTTAGAGGTATAAAATCCAGCAAAGCTACTCTAGTACACGACGTAAAAATACTTATAGCTGGAGCTAATCACGTTGAATAGTTTCTTCTAATCATTGAGTAATTGGAGCTAAGCTTGCTCCCATTTTCTGTCGTGCTAACACTTAGCACCAGATGAGATGTAAGCCATCCATAGCTTATGTAGTAAATATATAAATATTATGACCTTAATTAATTCTAGGTTTCTAATGGATATGTTAATTGAAGTAGGCTGAGAAGTGAAATGAGACAAATCCGAAATATTTTTAACAATTTATTTGAAACACATCAATGGTACATTAAGACACTGATCCAATAACAACTACAAAATCTACGCTACAAGTCTACTTATGATCGCTTATCAAAGATTTAGAAATTAAAGATGTTGAACTGGAGTTAGCTGCAGTTCGGGAAAAATCTTTAGACATTTTTTGCGGGGTCCCGTGGTTCGATATATAGAACCACGAGTACAGTGGTATTAACGAAGATACAATATTTATGTTTATTATTATTGTTAGCACTTCATTACTGCGATTTTGTAAACTATGTTGGTAATTGATACAATAACAATAAAAATTGAATTTGCAGAAATGTGACATTTTTTAATGTGAGAAGTTTGGTTGTTATGTTGTTTGCATGGAAGATAATGCAACATGAATATACGGCTATTTCTTTCTCTGGGTATGCGTAATCACTTGTGAAGTGTGGACCCAAAAGCCTATCGTTAGCATAACAGAGCAGTTTTTTCGTAGCTCTGGTAGCTCTGGTCATCTTTACTGTAAATTGAACCTTTACTGTACATGTGGATATGAATCACTTTCTTCTTTCTTTGTGTTATTACTACATATAGGGTTATAAATAATGGGCAATGACCGTATGGTGATTTAGCTGCGAATATATAATAAGCAGTTATCATTCAGTACTGCCTAGTGAGATAGGCTAACTTATAAAATACTATAAAATCCCAAAAGGTTATTCCATGATATGACGAGTTAATAATGAGGTAATGTCTGTTTAAAATCTTCGTTCTACTCGTATATTGTTGTATGATGCCTTGTTCGTTTACCATAAATTGTTTGATTTCCTAAAACAATTACAATAGAAACAAAGGTTAAAATTATAAGGGACAATATTTATCTTGCGGTCATGTTTTGTAGCAGAACTGTTGCCTTCTAATATTCTTCCAATTCTTCGAAATCAATGTTTTACAAATACCCAATAATTTGATATTTATTAATTTAGAATAACAATACTTTCTAATACAATTTAAGATATAATTTGATAGACAATTACAAATATCTAAACACAGCCATTACAACAATTTATTACACATATTGTTAAATTAAACATAGCTTATAGAGTTAAGGATGTAATATTGAACAATATTGGTTTTAAATATTCAACTACCTGTAGCTGTTCATTATTATTAAACTAATTAAATATTTAATTACGAAAATGTGCAAGTAAATTTTTTGATTCAGGCGCGTCTTGTTGAATTCTAAATAATTCGACCATAGAGTTAAATACTGCAAAGGTGATGGTCAAAATTTGTATGGAAGGTGGGCCTGAGTAATCTGCAGCGACAAAACATTACCAGAGAAGAGTATAAATTATTGTAGATCATCTGGATAAAGATTAGACTTTAAATATCTCCCGTTTTTTTGGAATTAATAATTTAAATTATTTAATACTAGCAAGTTGATCTTTCTTTTTTAAGGTTTTTTTTTCTTTTTATTAATTTGCGCAAGACATGCTGTCAATGTCGCATTGACAGCGGGCGAGTGTCATCATTGGCCACACAGACTATTACATTCAGGGGGGTCAGTAACACAACATGTCTAGAACTTCATGAATTTATAATTACTAAATTACATTTCTTTTGTTAACTATATACCCATTTTTCAATAAGATTTAAATAAATTAGTATTTTATATACTTAATTAAAACATTTTAACCACGTTCTGGGATGTGTTTACTTGAATATCTAGTTACTTTCAAACATCATTTCCAGAAAAACGGGGGATTCAAAAAAATATAATATAATAAATTGTAAATTGATGAACATAAAATTACCTATCGATTGATATATCTTACGTCTCTGCACATGATTGAGGCCCACTTTTCGTCCATGTCCTTTAAACTGTGTTGTTCTCCTTATAATTAGTCTAGTTAAACGATTTTATTAACAGGCAATAATAACGTACCTATATTCAATTAAGTATATAATATATAATAATATATTTCTTGAAAATTTCCTTAAAAGAAGGTAAGAAAGTTGGAGTCAAGAAATTACTAGTACTATATTGATTCCTCAATCTATAACAATGAAAATTCTTATGATTCTTAATATTAAGCATAATGTAACGATTATTCATAATGTCACAGCCGATTTTGGCGTAAACAATTTATAAACCTACACACTATAAATCTACAAATATATGGCTAAAAA
Source organism: Scirpophaga incertulas (assembly GCA_036419045.1). Lineage (NCBI taxonomy): Eukaryota > Metazoa > Arthropoda > Insecta > Lepidoptera > Crambidae > Scirpophaga > Scirpophaga incertulas. The sequence continues at coordinate 22,997,571 of CM071628.1, forward strand.
TCCATTTTAAGTGACATTGCGAACGAGAACTTTAAGATTTATATATTTAAGTTCGGTGCTTGGGAAAAATTAGTGAAATAATTTTCATACTGTTATCAAGTCCTAAGTTTATCGAGATCATTTTGTTGAATATAAATATCATTATTTACTTAGTAATCCGAATAGAATTTTTATAATATGATAAACTGGCAGAGGCGATAAAATCCTTAAATAATATTCGTTATTTCAAAGTGATAGTCTAAAATCATATCGATACAAGAAGTCAGTTCGAGTACTCTTTCCCAAAACTCAGTGTACAAAATACATTATATAAGTAGTACATTTTTAAAAACCAAAAACAAATGATTGAAAACAGCATCATCCTAGTATTATGCAAGGTTTTCTTAACGCGCCATTAACTTAACGAATACAAATACAATGTAATATAAAAGAAAATAAAGGGGATTGTTTTATTTCACGATAAAAAACAAACTCAAACACTTTCGCCAAACATAAGCTACAGTAGTATAACCGTAAAAATGTTACAAATTCTGAGGCGGGCCTGAATCTCCGCTGTCGACCGGCAAAAACTGCTGCTGGGCCACGGATGAGAGGATCATGTCAATGGGCTTGGTATCGTCGTAGAGCGAAGGGGCCTCGCACAGGATCGCGAAGGTTCCTACTATCGATGCGATGGTGAAGATCCATAGGAAAAGGCGGTCCAGCACCATGGCCACGAAGCCCCAGTCTTGGTCCTCCTTTTGAAGGAAAAATAACTTTATGATATAAAGGAAGACGCTATGATGATACTTCCAACTTATGTGTACATGTAGAATCTTTTTAAATATGATTAATAATACTTTAATGGTGACAGAACTTAAAGTGACAAACATGATTACAGTAATCATCAATAATTAGGTAAAATTAAGACACTTAGGTAGATTCATTTATTGTGTTTGAGAACCACGAAAATATAACAGAAATACATTAATTAATATTGCAAAATTGTAGATACATTTTCAATACTTAATATTGTGAACAAATAATAAAAATGTGTGCACTACCTAATTATAACCATGACATCATATGTACGATATGAATACAATAAATTATTTTAAATTTGCATTTGAATCTCTAAACTAAATCGTTACTTTTGACCAATAAGAACGACACTTTATGAAAATTTGCATTTCACATTAAATCTCCGTACTTTTATTGGTCAAACAACGGTTTATTTGCCTTGAATGTTCCTGGATTTCTAAGAATTTCCCTTTCGAACCTCATAATTATTGATATATTTTTTATACACCTTTATTTCGCAAAAGAACTAATTGGGTGTATTTCAAGGTGACTTAATACATTCAACATCTCAAGAAGCCCAAGGAATCTCAAGAAGCTTGATCGATTCATTACTTTAATTCATAAATTCACTATTCGACTCTAGCATACAGTTACACCTGTGCTCTTCCTCTGATTAGACGAGGAATAATAGTTACACTGTAAGAATACATGATTTACCGTTGTCACTATAATTCCATTACAAAAGCAGTTCCCCATCACGCTTAACCTTATGTAGTCATGTATTATTCGGGTCTCAGTTAAATCGATTTCACGGGAAAATTAGAATATGAAGAATTAACTCGGCTTTCTATTTTGTCTTTATCTGTAAAATAACTGCAACTGCATTTATTATATAACGGTGTCTACTAGTATATCTTACTGCATTAAACTCGTCCTGGCGCTGCATGTGGTGCTGTATGAACATCACGTTGTGAATAGCCTTTTCCAGCTCGAAGGGGTACTTCTTCCGAGGAGCCACGTCGCTGAGGGAGTCGTCGAGGCCTGACATGACTGAAGGTAGCCCGTTGTAACCGCCACCACCGAGGCTGCTAAACGCACCTACTATATTGCTGAACCTGATAATCAAAATAGTATAATTAGTAGTAGTCTTTGGATTCAGTGCCTGAATGATCTTGTTTCAGAGATCGGAGTTACGAATAGTACCACATGCCTCATTAAAACTCACTTTCCCTCAGTATACTGCCAACGTAGAAGAGAGTTTTATTCTCTTATTCAGTGGATGATTTAAATAGTGCAAATATATTTGTATTTTATCAGACTATGTTTACAAAATCTGATGTCTAATATGTTAAATAATGTAGGTTAAATACCTAGCGATTTGTATAATTGTGTATTAGAAACTCTTATAATTTATGCTCTTGTGATCCGCATCTTCTCTAAACATATTTACTTGGGTCGTCTGTTTGGGTGCCTCTGTTTCATACCGAGTAGTACAGTTATCATACATCTTATTTCTGCTGACAACACTGACAAGTTGCTGCCTATCTGTCAAGAACCACATGTATTTCAGGATACTGTGACCACTTACTGTCAGGTAGGAAGTCTGTTTGGTATCTTAGTGCTATCAGTTTTTTAAATATTGTCTTAATCTCTGAATAATAATATTAAAATACCTTTGAACTTATTAAAGTGGATAGTTGAGTTAGAATAAAAACTTACTATTAATGATACTCACCTATTGGTTGCTGTTGTCGAATGTAGCCCATTACATCCTCCAGGCAAATGGTGTCGAAGGGAATCGGGACTTGAAGCATTTGAATTCGTCTGTTCCGCTGCTAAAGCCTCTTTAAGCTGATCTTTTTTAAAACCCCTCCCTGCGGCTATTTTCTGCGCAGCTAGATCAATCAACAGATCCTTGGGCACTCTCATCAAAAGAACCTTTGGTAGTTTGGTTATGAAGAACTTCCTAACCCACGGTCTCATCTTATGTGTACTAGGTTTTCGGTAGTGGACGTCCAGTATAATTATAGTTATCACAACCGAGAGCCCTACTAATAACATGGTAAATAGCAAATATTTACCTAGTAGAGGTAAAGCCAGTGATGTGGAAGGGATGATTTCGGATATAAGCAAGAAGAACATGGTTTGGGAAAGTAATATTGAAATACTCAGTGCTATTTTCTCGCCAGAGTCAGCAGGCAGATAAAAGACCAGTACTGATAGATACGAAATGCCAACACAGGGAACTATGAGATTGACGGTGTAAAATAATGTCTTCCTTCTGAGCGTAATGTTGAAGAAAATATCTGCAACAAAAATAAATGTTTTGATATTGATTTGTCATAAACATTAAATGAAAGTAAAACTATTATATTTATAACCGCCTTGCTCTCATCCCACTCTCAAGTGGGGTTGGCTCTCCCAATCTGATTTTGCCAAAATCTGGTATAGTCATAGTTTGAGACTCAAGAAGGAATATACGTGAATTTATATCCCGGTAAATGTGTATTTTTATTAATAAATCGGAAATAATCGGAAGCTTATAAAAATCAATGATAAATGTAAACAAAACCTATCAAACTAGAAAAGAAAAAACAATTCTTTTTACGTGTTATTTAGGAAAGTTGTTGATTTTGAGTAAAGGTAATAAAACAAAATCTACTTTCTATATTTCTTCCAAATCGCAACGATAAAAAAAAAGTTGGTATAAAATGTGGAATATCTAACATAGAAAGTAAAGTTCACAAGATCAAACTAATCTAGGTAATAATCAAATAGTGTCAAACCAAAACTTGGCTATCTTAGCCTCTTGGCTAGAGCACTGTAAAGTTAAAATATATTGTACAACTTTTCTCATAAAAAACAGAGAGACATGAACTTTGAATTAAGGTTGTCCATATCAAGATAGTGAGATTAACATTCTTATACCGTAAATCTTTTTTTTAACATTTTTCTTGGCACTGGTCATTAAAATCATAATCAAGAAGTTAATCTTAACATAGAAATTTTACAATTACTTTTGCACGTTAAAGATGCTACGCCATTGGTTCACAAGTCTACGGCAGGAGACTTTGTAGGTATAGGAAAGAACCAGCAAGTATACATATAAAAGCAAAGGCAATTGTTTTCTCCCTGTATTTTTACGTGATTAATTTATAAATTTGAAATTTTTATCAATATTTTTATGGTTCTTATGAACATAAATTATATTTTCCTTATTTTATTTACTTGTCTTTAGAGCTTCCATAGGTTTTAATTTACATATAGCGCGAATTTTTTGTAGTATAAAATACTTTCTATATTCACAGCGGATCCTCATAATAATAGTCCAAATGACATAACACTATGAAAATAATTAAAGTATATTAATCTTGCCGTTTAAACATCAGTAAGTTGTCTCTTTTGTTTTACTGCATATGCTGCAGAACTAATGGCCGTTTTCACCAACCTTGTCTTAGCTTAGGCGACTCCTAAGTGACATGCTGTCACTTTTTATATTAACCGAAAAGAGTGAGACAGCATGTCTCTTAGGAGTCGCCTAAGCTAAGACAAGGTTGGTGAAAACGGCCATAAGTCTACTAGCTAAGCTATCAATATGAGATGATCCCATTGCAATTTGAATCTAGTGTTATGCCCAGATTGTTAGGAGGGCCCGGATTGATACAGCTAATAAGATTATTCGTTTTTAAAATTTCCTATGTATATTAATACTTTCTGCGGTAAAGGAAAATCTGCGAATATTTGCTGGCGTGGTTGACTAAAGCCTAATAACCCAACATATTTAGTACAGAGTCGGACGAGTACGGAGTCGGTACAAAGTTTGCAAGCTCCGCAGTAGTGAGGCTAAGTGCGGTGGAGCCCAGCTAAACTAAACTAAGCTCCTCAGTTTTTCCATAAGATATTGCTTCTCAAAAAATACTCAAGTATTAATTTATTTTTATTTATTAAAATCTACATTACCACCTTGAATAAATTTGCGCGTGTGACGCAATACAGTTCTAAGGTGGTACCCATATGGGCGTAACTGTGATCATGATTAAGCGCGCGCTTCGGCTGGACAAATTGTTTCTGACTTGGAGGGTTAAGGATTTAGGTAAATTTGGGTCGCGGTAACGTTTCGCCTCAAGAGTAATTCCAGACAGGTATAGTTACAAATTTCGATCGGCCTACCGTAATTTGTAATTGTTTTAACAGTGTTATGGAAATTTGTGTCAGGAGGAATGCTGAAGCAAAATTCTAGATCAGGCTATGCTATTTACATTAATTACTATTTTTGGTGATTGTATGGGAGCATGAAGAAAACAAGCAAAATTAAACTGCAATCCGGTATGAAATAAATTTTGAAATTATTATTCAATAAATAGAAAGGTCTGTCCTACTTTACAGTTTCCACAAAACAATGCCTATTTTTTTTGTAAATAAATTAATATTTCTTACACTTACACCAATAGGCTATTTGACAGGTTTTTAAAATCCATTTTCTATTATGCAGTAGAGTCTAAGGAACCCAGTAAAAGTTGTTATTTTTAATTCTGGTATATATTAGCTGAAAAACATCGAATTAAAAATTCAATATTTAAATAGTGTGCCAAAACGCTACTTTGACAATATGGCGCTGCAATGAGGTCGGTGACGTCACTTGCCTGTATTCTGATCTGTGACAACTGGCATATATATTTGTTTGTTGTAAACAAAAAACGAAAGAGCGATTGGATTTACTTTTTATCAGTGATTTATATAACAAAATGAGTTACAAATGGTGTGCAGTTCCAAAATGTACAAATACGTCGTTAAAAACTCCGGAAAAACTATTTGTAAGTATTCCAAAGAATATCGAAGTGCGCCGAAAGTGGTTGCTACTTTCTCGGAGGGATCATAATGACATAGCGAATAGTACAAATATTTTCTTTTGTGAAGACCATTTCGATGTAAGTAAACATAATATTTATATTTTGTAATAATTAATTACATTCAGAATGTTAATATTTTCGTTATTGATTTGAGGTTATAATACCTCTAATGTTTTTAACAGAATGTCTCTTGCAACTCACTTCGAATATTTCCGCTGTTTTCCATAATATTTGTTAAAATTTGGTAGCTACAGAGTCCTATGATTTCAATAAGCAGTACACTAAAAGATCCCGACTAAAACTTGTTTGTTCGTTACAGATGGAAAATGACATGGCAAATTACTATCAGTACAAAATGGGTTTCAGTCAAAAAATAATTTTAAAAGATAAAGTTCTGCCTTTTAAATTTAATTGCCAGCCAGATCGCATTAAAAGAATGTGTGATGCTGGTACTTCCCGATCTGCATTTGTCAAACGGCAAAGAATGGAACTTGTTAAACAATGTGAAGACATTCAATAACCGACGTAACGTGAACAAATTATCGTTTATGTTCACGAAATTGTGCCAAACAAACTTAATTATTTATAACCTATATAAGTTCTTGTGGAGGTTCATCATTATTTCACTTTCTTATGATATAATTTAAGTTACGAGTAAAGTGTAATTATACTTACTTTGCTGTTTTTACACTTTTTTAGCTCCGAAGCATAAAAGTCAGAATTATTTTTGAAAAATAATCCGACCATGATTGCGTCGACTTATGGCAGGTTTCTGCTGTCTGCTTTTACAAAATCGTTGTCCATGGTTGTAAGTACTTGTAAAATAGTGCAAATAAACAAAAAAAAAAAAACAATGCATAATAAAGAAAATCTTAATATAACGGAGATAATCTACCACAACTAGGCGCAACACAAGTAGGCAAACGAAGTTTACAAGCAAGTGACGTCATGATAAACTCGACCAATCAGGAGCGTTTTGTGTCACGTGACTAACGTTTAAAAATGCAATTTTTATTTAAGGATTTTAAAATAAATTAATCATTATTTTCAACTTACGTTAGTAAATAATCATTTTTTAACTCTTAATTTATACTGTTAACAGTAATTGACACTTTATTTTGCGCATTGTCAAATAGCCTATTAGCCTTTTTTTTGTGTTCCCTGAGGAATTAAGTTGCATACCCCAGCTGTGGCGAGCTGGCGGTTATGTGGGGCTCTCCTCCCCAGAAGGGGGAGGCCTATCCACTAAAAACATCAGGGATGGCCTTTTTCAGGCATGTAGGCCCCGGGAACGCCAAGCTACTTCCGGGAACACCCAGCCTCCGCTACCCCGTCGATACAGGGGAGCCCTCCTCGGGAGAGGCTACAATACCTCCCCCGATCTCCACCACCGACGACGCCCCCCGGCCACGGAAGGGGCGTGGTTCCTCCCGGGTCGCCGTATCCGCGGGCGCGATTTCCTCGCGCCCGCCGGCGACCCGCGGCGGCGTCGCGCCGCAGCTGTGCTACCGAGCCCGGCGCCGTCTCACGCTACAATCCGTCGGTGCCACTCCCGTTTAGGCACTTCGTGCGCGGGTTCCAGGGCGCTCCCCCCATCGCTCCCCCGGTCGACACTCCGCGACGCGTACGTCGCCGCGTACATATCGGCCAGGATGTCGAAGTGGAGGGAGCGTTCCAGAACCGTTGCCGCCTCGTACGAGATGGTACGGTAGCCTCGTACGATCCGTATGGCCATTATCCGCTGCAGGCTCCGTAGCAGAGTTCTGCAGCGGGCGGACCTCGCGCAGTCTTGCGACCACACGGGAGCCCCATACATGGCCACGGATCGCACGACGCCCTCGTACATACACCAATTAGCCTAGCTCAAAGTAAGCTCTGTAAGGTTTGTGTTATGGGATCTAGGGTAACGGATAGACATACACTCATAAATATTTTTGATAGAAATATTTAATAACAACCACGACTACGGTACAAATGCTCACAAACATCTGCTCTCACCGGGACTCGAACCCGGAACCTCAGAGATGGCGACACCTTGAAACAGGTATACTATCCACTCGATTCGGAGGTCGTCAAATTATTAAGTCAATAATTCAAAAAGACCTTACGACGGTTTAAAATTTGAAGCATTATCTTTTGAAGAGGACAAGCGATCAGAACGTCTGGTATTAAGTGTTATGTTAAGTGTAACATACAAGGGATGCTTATAGAGACGTATATGTATATGATGTATGCATCCCTTTCCTAGAAAAACACCTATAAAAAAACAGAACTGTTGATATTGTTTGAGTAATAATTAAATTAGAACGTCAGTGAAGCTGTGGTTTTGGCACTTGTCTACGAATCGGCAGATTTGTGAGGTCCGGAGTCGTCCCTGCTATTTACAAATGTATTTTTCGAATTTCATATGTTTTTTTTATCTGATGTGAGCTTCAGATGCGGTGATGGAAAATTTCTATATGAATATGGTCAACAAATCCGCTTTGGGCCAGCGTGATTGACTAAAACTTAATTGCTCTAACATGCTTACGGTATAGTCGGAGTTGGTGGGGTATATGACCTGTGATGATATTGGTGATTAATAAATAATTATTATAAGTACATAGGATATTTTGATTAATAAACTTAAGTTGTGGTTTCCTTCGAGCTCGATCGAGATCCAATTGACATCAAATTCTCTTTTAATAATATTACGATTGAAAAAGTTGACAATTTTACATTGCTAGGATTAGATATTGACACCCACTTAAACTGGAAAAATCATATTAATAAAGTAAGACTAAAATTATCAAAATTTTCTTATGCACTGTGCGAAGTTAAGAAAACCACGGACTTGCAGACCGCGCTCACAACCTACTACGCATACGCGTATGCATGGCTTAGCTATGGCATAATTCTTTGGGGGAACAGTGTTGATGGCCGCTACCCTATTTACTGCTCAAAAAAAGCTTATACGAATCATAGCTAATATAGAAATGACGGATACATGTAGACCACACTTTGTAAGCATAAGATTTTAACAGTACCAAGCATATATATACTTGAAGTATTTAAGTTTGTACGAAAACATCCGGAGTTATATACAAAACGGGAACAGTTAAAAATGTTTTACTCGCTAAGGTCTAAACGTAAAAACAAATTGGTACTACCAACCTCTAACCTTCAAATACATTCGTCTGGCCCCATGTCTATGACTGCTAGAATTTATAATGGGATACCACAAAACATTAAAAATGAAGTAAATGATAAAAAAAGTATAAAGTTATTAAAAGAATTACTAATCAGAAAATGTTATTATACGATTAATGATTTTATGAATGGTGGATGAAAGATTAATAATATTTTATTTCTAACACTGACAAATATAAAATATTTACTAAATTATTTAAGTTTTGGTAGGTCGAGAGGGATGATAAATAAAATAAAAGTTCCACTCACGGTACCCGAAGTTATAATTTTCTTCAACACTTATCACTAGTATTTATGCATATATATATATCAAAAGAATATAATTCAATCAGCCAGGAAGCAGAAGCGAAAAGCAATATACCTATATTATATATTTATAAAAGCACAACAACAGAGAAATACAAAGATACAATTATTCAGAAAGCACATATAAAATTAAGCGTATTACTGTTTACAATTCCCGTTAGCTAACTACTCACTAAACCACTTTGTCTATGACTATCTAATTAGTGGGCAAGGCTTGTCGACATTGGCTTATCGATAAATGTATCGACAAGTCGATATTTATAGATGTCTATAAATAGTGTAAATATAAATAATGTAAATAATTATAAATATATGTATATTATGATTTAAATTAAGTAAATAAAAATATGTAAATAAATAATATTTTATTTTGGTGTGTAGTGTAATATATAGGCAAAGATTCCTACACCACCCCCCTCCAGAGACCGTCAAGGGCGATAGAAATCTGTAAATTTCACACGGCGACCAGAGCGTGTGATATAAGATTTTGGAACATCTACAGGTTCGGGTAGCATTTGATCAGATAATGTGAAGGCAGGCTTAACACGGTCTATTGTAACTGTTACCTCCTTGCCTTTTTGCAGTAACTTAAAAACTTTGTCACTTCTGGAAAGAACTTTGTGTGGGCCTGAATAGGCAGGTAGGAGGGAACCGCGTGAAGCGTCTTCACGAAGGAACACAAAATCACTGGTACCCAATTCCTTGTATATAAAGACTTTAGGACTAGCGTGACGTGAAGCTGGTGTGGGTTGCAACCTATTAGCAATTTGCTTAAGGCGCGCAGAAAACTCTGATATATCTGTTGTCCCACCATCAGAAGGTACAAAAAACTCACCAGGTAGTCTAAGTGGTTCTCCATATACCAGTTCAGCGGATGAGCTTTGGAGATCTTCTTTAAATGCGCTTCGTACGCCTAAGAGGACCCATGGTAAGGACTCTGTCCATTTGTCATTTTCATGGCAGACTATTGCCGCTTTGAGTTGTCGGTGAAAACGTTCGACCATGCCGTTACACGCAGGATGGTAAGCGGTAGTTCTCTTATGATCGAAACCAGCAATTTTCGACAGGCATTTAAATAATGCAGATTCAAATTGCCGGCCACGGTCAGTTGTTATTTGGGTAGGACAACCAAATCGAGCAATCCAACCTGTCAGAAGAGCTTTTGCCACCGTTTCAGCCGTGATATCTTGAATCGGTATTGCTTCCGGCCATCGAGTGAATCGATCTATAGCCGTCAAACAATACCGATAACCTTCCGAAATAGGTAAGGGGCCAATTAGATCGATATGGATCTCTTTAAATCGCGCGCGTGGTAAGGTAAATGTACCTAACGGTGCGGTGACATGCCGATTAACTTTAGCTTTTTGGCATGCGATACAGGCGCGTGCCCATTCTCTGCAGTCCTTTCGGATACCAGGCCAAACAAACCGTTCTGCGATTAGTCTTGCAGATGCTCTAGCCCCAGGGTGACTTAGGGAATGTAGGCTTTCGAAGACCTGTTTTCGGTAAAATTTGGGGACGAAAGGCCTGAAAGTCGGTTGTACTGACATCACAGTACAAAGAAATACGACTTTCTGGTATCGTCAGTTTCTCCAACCGTAGAGACGAACCTTCGGTCAAAAGAGTTTTAAGTTCAGGGTCAGATGGTTGACCTTTTGCTAAAACTTCAAGATCGACCGGCAGTCCCAATTCTTCTACTCTAGACAGCGTATCGGCGACAACATTATCCTTACCGGATATGTGTCGGATGTCAGTGGTGAATTGGGATATATAGTCTAGGTGTCTGAACTGCCTAGGCGAACAGCTTCTCTTTCTTTCATGAAATGCGAAACTGATCGGCTTATGGTCGGTATAGACAACGAAGTGACGGGCTTCAAGCATATGCCTGAAATATTTGATACCTTCGTAAATGGCGAGCAGTTCTCTGTCATAGGGTGAATACTTTATTTGGGAGGGGCTAAGCTTGCGTGAAAAGAACGCTAATGGCTGCCATGCTCCATCTTTGTATTGCTGGAGGGCTGCGCCGATTGCCTTATCAGAAGCATCTGTTACTATGGCAAGTTTAGCGGCACAGTCAGGGTGAGATAGCAAAGTGGCTCTTGCAAGGCTGTCTTTACATGCGTTGAAAACTTCGAGGGCATCACCTGAAAGATTGACTGGTTGTGAGCCTTTTAAAGTGCCTTTAAGTAATGCATGCAGTGGGGCCTGGACTTCAGCAGCTCGCGGAAGAAATCTCCGGTAGAAGTTAAGCATGCCTAGGAATGCCTTGAGCTGTCGTACTGTAGTAGGAGTTGGAAACTCTTTAATTACCTGTACCTTGGAGTCCAAAGGTTTCGAGCCGCCTTCAAAGATGGAATAACCTAAAAATGTTACCTTTGAAACTCCGAAGACACACTTTGCTGTATTTACCAGCATGCCGTATTCTTTTAGCTTGGTGAAAAGTTGACGGAGGTGCTGCTCGTGCTCTTGTGCATTCTGGGAGAATACTAAGATGTCATCTAAATAAACATAAACGAAATTTAGATCACGAGTGACTTCGTCCATGAACCTTTGAAAGGTTTGACCCGCATTCCGAAGACCAAAAGTCATAAAAGGAAATTCGTAAAGACCGAATGGAGTAGTGATTGCGGTCTTCGGAATATCTGCTGGGTTAACAGGTATCTGATTATATGCTTTTAGTAGGTCTAAAGTACTAAAAACTTTGCAGCCAACTAAATCATGAGCAAAGTCATGAATGTGTTTGATCGGGTACCTGTCAGGCACAGTTCTAGCATTGAGCATGCGGTAGTCGCCACAAGGACGCCAGCCATTATCCTTTTTAGGTGCGAGGTGCAGTGGAGATGCCCATGGACTGTGTGAAGGCCGTGCTGTCCCGTTGGCAATCATAGACTGAAACTCCCGCTGTGCAATTTTCAGTTTGTCGGGTGCTAATCGACGTGGAGTACAAGAAACTGGAGGCCCTGGAGAGGTGCGGATGTGATGAACTGTGTTGTGTGTTATATTGCGATGTGTACCAGTTGGTCGAGTGATCTCGGGAAATTCCTGGAGGATTTTATGATACCGAGTTTCACCAGTCAAGACTTTAACAGACGCTACATTACTACACTTAACTAATTTAGCATGAGATGAAATAGAAGTCATAGAATCTAATAATCGTCTGTTTCGACAATCAACAATAAGGCTATAATAATTTAGGAAATCTACTCCTATGATAGGCTTAGTTACATTAGCTACCACAAAGCGCCAACTAAACAATCTACGTAGACCAAAATCTAAATTAAAGTGAATATAACCGTAAGTAGCTATAGACGAACCATTCGCAGCACACAAGTTGTATTCAGTCTTCGCACGTCGATCACGAAGAAGAGACCTGGGGTAGACGCAGAGATCGCTTCCTGTGTCGATCAGGAACTGCACCTTCGAGGCTCGATCCGTGAGAAACAGGCGACCAGTTGAAGATGTTGGGCAGTCAGCAGTCGCCATTATCGACTGCCCCTTGCATTTCCCGCCTTAAAGTCGCAGGGAGTCACGCATTTGTTGGCTTTTTCCCCGAATTTGCTGTGGTACCAACAGATCGGGAACTTTCTGTAATTTGAGTGAGAACGCCGAGGCCGGGATGTCGATCTTCGTTGAGTTGACTTGGCAAGTCTGGAGTGTGATCTACTACTCCTTTCTAATGCCAAATTCTGCAACTGTCTGCGAAGTTCAGCAACTTCTTTCGTTAACGCATCTATTGCTGAGCCAGGACTGGATTGTGAATAGCTGGTCGACGCTACGGTTGGTGATGGAGTAGCCAGTTCATGTATGCGATCGGCTAAATCTGCAAGGTCATCGGTGCAAGCTGAAGTGGGCTGTCCTGCAAGTACTGTCTGTATCCCATGGGAGAGTCTACTAACCCAGATGGTCTTCAAAAACTCATCGGGAATGTTTTCACCGGCGAGACTTTTCAAGTGGCGCAGAAATTGAGAGGGCTTGCGATCACCGAGCTCCTCGTGTACCAACAGCTGCTTTATCTTTTTCTCCTTTGACGCCGTTAATCGCTTTATCAATTCTGATTTTAATTTTTGATATTTGTCACTAGATGGTGGATTAATGATGACATCTTTCACTTCACGCGAGAATTGGCTATCCAGTTGTCCAACTACGTAGTAAAATTTGGTGGAGTCGCTGGTGACTCCAGATATTGCGAACTGCCCTTCTACTTGTGCGAACCAAAGCTCGGGTTCCTCAGGCCAGAATGGTGGCAGTCTAGTGCCGACTTTGAAAATATCGATGTCATTTGTAGATACATGCCCATCACTAGCTTTCGAGGTTCCAGATAACGGGATTCCGTCACGTGCATCTTCAAATTCCTTATTCATTGTCCAAGCTGGGGTCACCACTTTGGTAGGTCGAGAGGGATGATAAATAAAATAAAAGTTCCACTCACGGTACCCGAAGTTATAATTTTCTTCAACACTTATCACTAGTATTTATGCATAATATAATATCAAAGAATATAATTCAATCAGCCAGGAAGCAGAAGCGAAAAGCAATATATATTATATATTTATAAAAGCACAACAACAGAGAAATACAAAGATACAATTATTCAGAAAGCACATATAAAATTAAGCGTATTACTGTTTACAATTCCCGTTAGCTAACTACTCACTAAACCACTTTGTCTATGACTATCTAATTAGTGGGCAAGGCTTGTCGACATTGGCTTATCGATAAATGTATCGACAAGTCGATATTTATAGATGTCTATAAATAGTGTAAATATAAATAATGTAAATAATTATAAATATATGTATATTATGATTTAAATTAAGTAAATAAAAATATGTAATAAATAATAATTTATTTTGGTGTGTAGTGTAATATATAGCAAAGATTCCTACAAAGTACTTGTCATTTTAACTTTAAGTTTATGAATGAAATGAAATAAATATATAAATTTGAAATAAAATAAAAAATAAAACAATATAAAGCTGCTGTAAATGTTTATGATATATTTTATTAATTATTAGAAATAAAATTATATTATTAAATGTTATTAAGGCTCCAAATTGACATATACAGAAATATATAATATTGTATTTAAAATTTTATAAATAGCATACATGTAGTTCTACTTTTTTTTTTCTAGATATAAGAATAATAAAACGCTGTAATAGTTAATCAAATAAATAAAAATAACTCAGGATTGATAGTCTCTCCAAAATTGCTGTGCCTTATCAAGGTCCATAATGGTACTAACAATTTATTTAACAACATATGAAACTTATGGTATGCAATAAAGATTTTGAATTTGAATTTGAATTTGAATTCGAATAGTTTTTCTCTTTTAAACCACGCGATGTCTTTTAAGCTACTAAATTGCTCTGTCAAGTAGAACAACTTCATCCATTGACAAAAACAGAATAGGACAGGAGGCGCATTTACGAAACAATACAATTCCAGTTCAAGTTCGAAATTATAAGATTGGAATACGAATTTCCACATCCATTTTCTTTTTGATTAATCAACAGGTGAATTGTGCAACGAGTGATTCTACCAACTCGTTTTTGATTTCTGCTACTCGAATATATATCATTTTTATTTTATTTTTGATTTATTTATTGATATGGTATTTATATTATATATTTACTCGATCACAAATACAAAACATATCAGACATGACATTGACAATTTGAGAGTTAAGCGTTGAGTGACAGCCAGATTTAAATTTACGTTCCGTTTTACGTGTGGTTCGTTATCGATTTCTTAAATTAAAATCAACAAAATCAATATTAGTTGATAACATAACGTCCCAACTTCTAAACACTAACTGCATTATAATTACATCAAGTATTTTAGATATTGGACGAATACTCAACTAATAAGAGCAACACTTTACAAGTTGGAAGGAACTGCAGATAAACGGCGCCGGCTCCGCCCCGCGCCGACCGCACTCGTAAGCGAAGAGAGCAATTTGAGCAATTTGAACGCCGGCCCTAATGGCGACGACACGTGTAATTGCCACTTCGCTTACGATGCTTAGTAAATACTCTCGTGATACTTCGGCTTCTCAATAAATTAGCTAGGCATGAAGATTATTATTATGTCTCATTAAATATTCAACGTCTTTGGAGACACTGTTTTAAAACACACAATTGCATTTATAATGTTATAGCTCGAGTGCATAAAATCAAGGTACTCTGTAATCCATACTAAAGTATCCTTACGAAAATAACTTTGTCTATCTGTCCGTCTATCACGTTCACGTATTCACGACGCGAGTACTGATACGAGTAAAATAAAATTTGTTAGACAGTCTAGAGGGCCTAAAGGGGGTTCAAATAAGGTATGAAAATTTGAATGGAAAGTATGCCATTTATTTATAAATTTATTTATTAACAAACAGTTACAATATATAAAGTTTAATTTAGTTTACTATATCTAAGCATCCCAATACTGCAACCAACAACGTTATCGACCACACAGCGCACACGCACACACACACATACTCTCAGACACACACATACCACATATACACAAATACATCATAAACAGCAACCAATTTGTTTCATTTTGTATATTTCAAATAAAGCAAATTAAATATATACCTAAACATACAAATAAACAACATTTATTTATATATGGAAACTCGAAATAAGTTGTTTTTGAATCTCTTTTTAAGGCAAGCAGAAGAAAACTTTTAACAGCGTTCCTAGCGAAAACGTAAAAAGCTAAAATTGTTAAAATTTTAGTTAGTTGATTGACATGACTTCCGTAGCTGTAATGACGTCTGTACTATATGTTAAATACTTGTCGAACACAATAGCAAATTCATGATAGAACTTTTGATCTCATCGCTCTCGTCGAATTCAAAATCTCATCGTCGCATTCAATATCAATTCAAACAAATATTAATTAATGGTAGCTATATAGAGTATTGTTAACCAAATAGCTAACTTCTGGAATTGGTGCTTCTTTATCTACTAAGAAAATCAGATTTGTTTAGCTGAATATTTAATGTAAGCTAACTTAATCGTTAATCCGTCAATACGTGATATTTTTTATAGCACGATGTTGGCAAACAGGTCTATGGCCCGCCTGATGGTAGAGCGTTACTGTAGCCTATGGACACTTTCAACATCAGGGGTGTCACTTGCGCATTGCCGACTCTTTGAAAACCTATTACTCTTGAAGAACCTGAAAGAATACTATAGTCCTCCGATAAAACTTTGCAGGGAGTTCATTCCACAAACGAAGTGTACGCGGGAGGAAATTTCTCTGGAACCCCACTGTCCGGGATCATTTAGGTTCCAATGTGTGAGCATGAATTCCCTGCCGATGGTGCGATGATAAAAAAAGGTAATATTGTTTCATATCGTTGTAATAGTAGTTATACAAACTTCCGATTTGTGTTGTAGTAATAACCAGATTAAATATTCGTGGTCGCGCTACACGCTAGACTGCGTTCGGTCAATTTCAACGTGTCGTTTTATGTTATCTGTTTCCTAACGCATTTGTCAAAGAATGTAGATTTCACGACGAGACTCATTAATGATCACTTTGATAGTTATTGCATTTGGAGATATTTAACTTTTTCTCTACTCTTCACATTTTATAAAGGTTAAAAACATTTAGAAAGGGATGGAAGAGAAGGGATGGCTCAATAGCATCGTCTCTTTCTGGCTGTACTCAAGCAACGATGCTTATTTGTGATCTATGTTAAAAAATGTATGTGCATACTGTGTATGTTAGGTTCTGCCAAATAAGTATTGAGCGTCGATAAGAATTGGAAACAATCGTATTGTTGCTAAAATGTAATAAGTACACACATGTGCAATTGCAAAATACGTCTTATTTCTAAGAAACGCAATTAACGTGATTAGAATAACATATAAGCTACAATTTATAAGATACTAGCTAGTGCTAGAAGAGACGAAGTGTTGTCTACGCTCTACTCAATATATTAATAATATATAAACTACTCATCTTGCGAAGACCAAGACCAGTTAGTTGAAGATAAATAAATAAATATTTATGGGACTCTAATTTGCGCAACGAAAACAACAATAACGGAATAATGCTATATGTAGTTCAGTGAAGTATATTGTTTAATAGTAATTTAAAAATAATAGTACAATAATATTATATGGTTTTGACGTAATGGGTTCTATTCAGAAATACGAACTTAAGCCCAATATTTATTTTGCAGTACTGCATGACGGTTATATTCTTGTAATCTCTGTAAAGGAGGTTGTTTCAAATAAAATTAACTTAAAAACTATTTGTGCGCTAGTCAATCATAATAGTGCAAAACCGATGGTAGTTAGATTAAAGGTACAAACGTACTTTCTCATCAAGCATAGAAGGAAGGGGTATACTAATTTAAGAAAGGTAAATTCAGCCGTAAGTGTAAAGTTCCGACTCTAATTATAGCGGTTAGCGAAGTACTCGTCGTAAATTGCTTG
This sequence comes from Scirpophaga incertulas, assembly GCA_036419045.1. NCBI lineage: Eukaryota > Metazoa > Arthropoda > Insecta > Lepidoptera > Crambidae > Scirpophaga > Scirpophaga incertulas. The sequence goes on from CM071628.1 coordinate 23,015,146, forward strand.
CTGATGAGTTTGACTACCTACTAAGTGTATAATAGTATATATTATTATTCTATCAGTACTCGCTGTATGTTGCCATGCAGTTTTTATGAACTGCACAAATGTTCACAAATAATAGATAGCCGCCATTTCTGAGGTCCTGGGTTCGAATCCCGGTGGGGGCAGATGTTTATGTGATCAATGCCAACATGTGTACCTTAGTCATGGTTGTTAATATATATTTCTATCAAACATATTTATATATGTATAACATATGTATATGTATCCGTTACCTTAGATTCCATAACACAAACCTTACAGAGCTTACTTTGTGCTAGGCTAATCTGTGTAAGTGTAAGAAATATTATTATTAATTATTTTTGAAACTTTAGCTTCCAAGTGAATGCGGTGTATTTACTATTTCTGCGGGCATTGTGCCAACAAGAAATAGTAGGAGTTTATTGGCGTTATTGTGAGAAAATTTCTGTCTATAAAGACAGGATTTTCCTACAATTATACACGTGTTCAATATATATCGTGGCTTTCTGCAAGAGGATGTATGTTAATTTCTGTATGCATAATGACTTCAAGTTTGGTTGCAAAGTGTGAGGTATGACTCCAGTGGTTAAGAGAACGATTGGTATGTTCTATGTGTACGTTCCATTGTTTTTTAATTTCCATTTTTTTAATAATAATAATTATATTTTCTTTTGTGACATTAAGACCACCTTTGTATAGATTGTATGCACTTAGGGAATAATTAAATAAATAAAATTAATAATTTTTGATCGGCGAAATCAATATATGTATGCAAATTCAAATAAAATTCTAGATTATTCATAAAAAATACAATACAATAGACGTCGGGAAGAAATCACTGTTGAATAAATTAATCTCATGGGAACATTTTCCATAAAAAAAAATTCACAGCAACCATTATGACTAAAATACTCACGGCACCGGAGCCTCTTTCGGAACGAAGTTAATTGAATAGCTACCGGCTGTTGTTCAAATATTGGCCTGGTATTTAATTTGATACAGCCCCATGTAGAGTTCAGAAGTGAGCAATTATACTTATTAGTTCAAGAACTGTGTTGTGGCATAATTATTTTAATCACGTTGAATTATATATATATATATATATATTATATATATATATATATATATATATATATAATATATATATATATATATATATATATATATATATATAAGAGTACTCTTTTAACTGACGCCATACGAGTAATTGAGTAAACTCGCCTAATTTGTATATAAACAAAATTCTAAAAAATATTTTTATTTGTACGTTAATAGGTATACTTTCTATGTAAAAAATGTTACATTTGATGTGAGAATGCTATAAATGTGTTCGTTGCATTTGAATTACATAAAAAAGGTTGCATATTTTTTAGAATAATAAAAACAATATTAATAAAAAATTGATACTTAGCTAAGACAATAAAGATCTTATTCAATATTAATGAGAAATATGTCTGATCTAACAAATTCATCTAATACTTTCAACACGAACCTTTTCAATGTTAACATGAAAAATGATTATTGTATCAAGTAAGAGCTTGATCAAATTAACACGAAAGATGACAATAATCGCTTTAATACAATACCATAGTTAAAACAAACATGTCAAAGTTGTTAACTCAACAATGAGGGTTGTTGAAACTATTATTAAACATAATTATTTGGACACTTTACAAATAATTGGTTCAATAAATTTATCCGCTCGTGTTAACTAATTAAAAATGTTCAAATCGAACATAAAGAAAAAATAACAGTTGAAATGACGATCGATTGTGTTTGTTAGAATTAATAAATGCCTCTGATTGAACTGAACATATTAAGTTCAATCAATTTTCTTTTTAACAGGCAATTTAATTTTCTTTGTTTTTGTTTAATTTTATTATTATCATATTTGATTCACTTATTTTAAGGTCAACTAAGAGAAAATCGATCTTAGTTAGCTTTCATTTTTTCGAAAATCGTTCTTAGTAACTTTAGAAAATGGAATTAGCTAAATTATAATAATTCATATAAACCAATTTTTTAAGCATGTGTGAAGAAATTGGTACTAGCTCAATGAAGTAGATCATAATTCATCATCTGGTGAAATATAGAATAATTTTTGGAAAAACACGTGTAAGATTTGCAAATGACTTTATTTAGCTCCCTTTTGTAATTATCATATGGCAATGTGCCTTTTAGCGGAAGGCTGAAACTCTGTCTAATCGAATCACAAATGATGATGATCTGCAGAAGAACGTGGAACACCATATACCTCAAGGTATTGTGAATCTTAAGTACCAGTAGGTAGGGTTTATTACTTGCAGAATAAGCGGTCGTAAGACCGTAGAGATCCTCAAGTAGCAATATATCCCAAGAAAGCTTCCGTTGGTGAAATCTACAACACGATTATTGAAAATGGCCAGATGATTTCACACCACTGATGTGTTTATTTATTTTTATTTTAACGAAACTTGGTACAATTATTTTTCATACTGAGCTGGTTATAGTATACTTTTTCATCACACTACAATCAATAGGAGCAGAGCAGGGAAGGGAAATGTTGGGAAAACGGCAGAAGTCACTTCATTTTATAAGCTTCCGTCGCGTGTGCAACGTTAATAGTAAAAGCTACACAGAAATCATGTGTCATGAGGGAAATGTTCTCTTTAAAATTATATAAAAATATTCCACGACAGCATATGTCTATCTTTTATGACTCACAATAACACTCTCAGTCAATAAAAATGCTACCTAAAATTACCATTCCACGCGGACGAAGTCGTGGGCACGGCTAGTCTAGAATATAAATATTTCAACAGAATTATTTGAGAATAAGGCGTTTAAGTAAGTGATTTGAAATAGTGCTCACGAACCACTCTCTTAAATATGCATTTTCTTATATATTAAACAGTCTACGTCTTTTGACTAAAATGACGACAATAATTGAAGTGACAAAACGACAAAAGAGTTAAGAAAAAAATTACATTATACAAAATACTATGAAGGAAACAAGTCTTATTATAAATTAACTGGTGCCCGCAACATCGTCTGCGTAGGAATACGACGACCACCATAGTCGAGTGGATAGTACACCGGTTTCAAGGTGTCGCCATCTCTGAGGTCCCGGGTTCGAATCCCGGTGGGGGCAGATGTTTGTGTGATGAATACGAGCATTTGTACCTTAGTTATGGTTGTTGATATATATTTCAATAAAAAATATTTATATATGTATAATACATGTATGTCTATCCGTTACCCTAGATCCCATAGCACAAGCCTTACAGAGCTTACCTTGGGCTAGGCTAATTGGTGTAAGTGTAACAAATATTTATTTATTTATAATATTTCGAGTAGCTTATATCTCTAACTTGTAGCCTATGTGTTATTCTGATGAATATACTATATTTTTGTAAAGTTTTATTAAAATCTAGTAGTTTCTATGTGAAAAAGTAACAAATATCTATCCTTAAAAATGTTCGAGTTTATAATATTATTCGGGATATAATTTCCTAGGTCGTAGTCAAATGACCGTTAACGATTTTAAAATGTGTACAAAACACTTCTAACAAACGTAGCAAAACGTACTATTTATGAGCATAAAACATCGTTAGTGCTTTTTCACGACTAAAAGTTATTCACATAACATCAAGAATGCAAACAGTGTAATCCTATTAAAGAGTTGGAGCTCGCGTCACAAAACCCCATATCAGCGTGCATCAGTATTCTTAGTATGGTGGTGTTATTTGCCAGAACAACCGTAAACCGTTTAACCTGATTAAAGGCAAAACCCTGTAATTTAACATAGATAAGGGTAGTCTTGACAAAATTTACAATTGGGGTGGGGATTAGCGAACGTTGAGACACGTAAAGAATTGCTCGAGTGTTGATCGTGTGAACAATGGAAGAACTCGCCAACGCTTTAACAGCGTCGAACATTCTCGTTTGTCGTGGTGGCAGATAAGGAGGACTCCGAGCCCTACGGGGGTGCTTCACGATATTTTAAACATTGAACGATTTATCAAGGATTTCGAGACGTTGAAAGGTAATTAATTGCTTTGTTTTTGGCTTTCGAGGTCTCCGATTGGTGTGTGTTATAAACATTGTTTGTTGTACGATAACATAAATGAAATTCGGTGTAACTCTTAGGTGGGTACGGAAATCAACGCATCTGATATTATTTACTCTTTATTGTACTGAAAAAGTATAAAGGGTGGATTTGATGCAACAAGACATTCTCTACTGGTCAACCGAACGAACCGAATAGAAAGTAATTAAAAAAAACATATTATATATATTTTGCGAACTAAGCTTTATAAGATAACAAGCCCCAGGAATAAATAACAAAGTGGTGTCCTTTGCATACATATATATGTCCCAAGCAATCGCGAAATTCGATAACAGAAGCAAAATACATTTATGGACTTTGTGAGAATTGATGCCAATGGATTAATAGATAGCTATCTGCATTATAACATTACGAGATAATAGTAAAAAAACACTACACCAATTAGCCTAGCCCAAAATAACCTCTGTAAGGCTTGTGTTATGGGATCCAGGGCAAGGGATATAGATATACATATATTATACATATGAATATTTTTGAACATTTTATATATATATATATTAACAACAATGACCAAGATACAAATGCTCGTATTCATCACACAAACATCTGCCCCCACCGGGATTCAAACCCGGGACTTGAGAAATGGCGGCACCTTGAAACCGGTGTGCTAACTGCTATGGTCGATTATATAGAATATATAAATTAAAAACTTGCTTTTAAAGAAGTTTTTTTACTTATTTTTTTTTTGTTATTCTTGGCAAGTCCTTTTATTTGATACCCATATTGTAGGAGTGCATTAAAAATAATTGGTCCGACATTTTGGGTACGCTGCCATGTTGGATTTAGAATGACGTCACACAGTTAATCATGCATTCAAATTTCAGCTCAATCGGTTGAGGGCAAATGTCTTAAAATTCAGTTGTAAGATTCCACCCGAACATACAAACATACATACATTGCAAGTTAAATAAAAGCTATTAAGAATAAAAATGCTACTTCAAAATTTCACTAATGTAACAATTACACTCCAACAAAACAGAATAAAAATAGCAAGTAAATGCACCATTTATGTACCTGCTTTAAGCCGTAAAAGTCACTGTTCTTTATGCAATGTTCATTGTGCCAACAAAATTAATCGGACACACACACCCGAGGTAATAACGCTTAATTCAGGGGTAGAATCAGCGAAAAAGTTGAAATCGCGCGAGAGCCGTCGGACGGGAGCGGAATGACCCTCGTTATAAGTTTATCTAAATGTGAAATGTGTGGGCGTCTGTGTGCGACAACGAATGGCCAGGAAAATAACAACATCAAGTCGGCGTCTGACCGTGAGTAACTCAAGCTGATGTATTTGAAATCAACAGTAAATGGTTTCCATTTTATTTGGATTGGCGACAAGATTGAATTGAAGATAAAAATTTACGAATTAAGTTTATGATAACAGAATTATGTGATCTACACGTATGATGCTTGATCAAGTATATCAAATTTTGAAGGAACTGCTTCTATAGACTAATGTTAAATTTATTTATTATTTGAAATTAGCTGTTCACTAATATATTAAAGCTCACAAAACAGTATAGGTCTGAATCTATTATCCGCCATGGAATATGCACTAAGCATTTATAAAAAAATATATAGATTGTAGTGACTTTAATATAAATATTTTAGCTGTTTTAAGCTAATTTAATATTTTTATTAATTTATTTAAATAATTTGATAGCGTTTTTTGTGTTAGGTTTTTTTTATTTCAAGTGCCAACTTGGATTTTTAAAGGAAGGATATTTTCAAATACATAAATTAAACACGAGAAATTAAAATAAGCATGCGTACAGGCTGTATAAAACTTGAGGCTCTATTGTGGGGAAGCTCATTTATATATGTTTAAAGATTAATGTATTAAATAAAGTATTAATTTCTATTTCGATATATTATTTTTGTTCAGGATAATTAAAATTAGGTAATCAAATAATAAATATATAAATTTGACCTATGGTCTTAATGATTAAAAATAAGACTGCAAAAGTTTTTTATTCAAATGCATTTGCAGTGACAAACTGCACCGAAATATTAAATTTAATTAAGGGTTTTTACTATGATATGATATGTCTTATTTTTTGGTAGTACATACATATTTTATTTTATTTATATTAATTAAATAAATAAAAGGTACTATTATAGTTTGTCTTTTAGAAGCTGTAGAAATTCCTTATATTTTGCATTATATTAACGCTCCACTATTTTTTTTTGTAACTTTTGCATTAGATATTTTAAAGTGAAAACTAAAAAGATTTCTAAACTAGGTGCTTGGCAAATAAAACTTGTAATATTAATTAATTTTATTACTTATATATTAAACGACTTTAACATTCTTGATTTTCATTGAAAAAAGACTTTTGGAAATATGCGTCGGCGGAAATGGCCTATAATTGTAGCTTTCGCCAGCAGCTCGTCTTTCAAATTCATATTGGCTCTGCAATTACTTATTTCGCAATAATGTAATATAATGTAATGTTCCGATCACAAATTATCTTACCTGGATACGGCTCTTGGCAACATGGGTAGAACCTCTCGTGTCTTTCAGCTGGTACGCCCAGGATATCCCATTCGACCGATGGGTAGTACTCTCTTAGGTCTATGCCTACGTCCACCATATCGCCTTTTTTCTGGTTGATGTGTTTCAAATCGATCTAAAAAATATATATTTCTTTTAAATATGGGATGCTTTCGTCAACAGGTGGTCATCATCTGACGATACGTGTGACGATCTTCTTAACAACCGAGAAAATGGTTGTATCATCTGTAATCGTCAGAACACATGCAGAACAATATGGCAACAAGTTAATTAACTCTTATAGGACAACAGATTAAGTAATCGAACCCCGATCCTCATAATCGACAACCGAATATTGTAACTATTAACTTACGACGTCGCTAAGGTTTCCCTGAGCACCTCACGATGTTTCCTTCACTGTAGAAGTGTTAGATACATATGAAATTCCAAAAAACGACCCATGGACTACAGATTCTGATTTGACCACAGATCAATATTTTGATTGAGTTACACATATTGATAAATAAATAAGAACATAGAAATCTCCCTTGGAATAATTTTTAGGGTTTCCGTACTTAACGTGTAAAAATGGGACCTTATTACTGAGACTTTAAGCAAAATAAAACAAATATTTAAGTGGCAACTTTATATAACAAACGTGATCTCTTTCTACATATTAATAACCACAACAGATTAAAACAGCTTGAAATATTTATAGTTTTTAATGTTATATCAATAATGATATGGAACTCTTCATGCGCGAATCTGACTCGCATTTGGCTGGTCTTTATTAATATGATAACCTAATTTTTTAACTATTTCGAGCCTATAGGAGAAACAAGATGCTTCATTTATATATGAGCTACGATCCTATAAGCTAAATGAATAACAGGGCTAGTTATAAGACTACAGTATCCTTACCATGATTTGCTATCGTTATCGCACAGTCGCTATCTTTTTACTCAACTACGTAGCTTGTATCGTTTTCGAAAGCAACCATACTGTTGCGATCCATCGCTTACACATACCATGAGTTACATTAATTTAGCATTAAAAGAGTCGCTAACGCTATGCGACTCTTTTTACTATTATTTTTCTTACGCTAGTGACTTTTATTTGCTCAATTTGTAAAGCTTTATTCACTCATAAAAGTAATGGCTGAGAATCGGTGATTTGCTTAAATTGGGCAAATATTTAATCAAACCTTGGCCTTTTGCTTTCTGCAGCAGACATTATAGTATATAAATGTATGTTTTTTACTCAATTATGATCATTGTTTTATCAGTATGATAAAACAATGATTTCCTAACGTTAACATTTTTAGAATAAGAAGATTTAAATAATGCATAAGTAATTTAATTAAGGATCTTGCTATTGATAACTGCTTAAAAGCAAATCAGTGTACTCAATCAAACTGATTTTCATAAAATCACGTCTATATAACTGACAACAAAATTGAATTTACTCCGACAAATGATAATATTATTGAAATCCTCGTGAATGAACAGATGAAGCACAAACGCCATTAATGGACGGACTGGAGAGGCATGAAATTGGTCTCCAATTTGGCACTCATCTTTATAAACAGAGTTATAAAGTGTGGGAAAGAAAAACAATTTATAAGTTTCTATATCGCGTTTCCATTTTATTTCTACGCCCGTTACAATTATATCTGATATTGAGTGACGGGGAAAGTATTTTAAATATTTTTTTTATTCTCACAAATGTTTTTAACATAGGTAAAAATATAACAAAAATCCTAAAAGGATTATTTATATTATAGAGAGGAAATATTGTAAGTATGGAAAATTCCATACTAGACCATTGTTTTTGTAGAGGTTAATGAATATAAATAGTTAATGAACCATTATCATTATCCCAAATTAACATATGCTATAATTTAATTATTACCGCGGGAAAATATTTATTTCCCAACCATGCGAAACCAGGGCGGATCACTAGTAGCATATAAATTACAGAAACACAGACATCAATTCTGTGATAATCATATTTATAGTTGCCCATTATAAGAAGACTACTAAAATTTCAGCATTCTATACTCACTTGATCACCATCGTAACTCCATGAGCCGAACTTCAAGAAGCATGTCTGCTGATCGAAGGGAAAGTATCTGACATCGATTTCGCACGAGGATTTGAAAATGGCGGGCGGAGTCCACAAAACCTTCCCGGTGTGGTGCAGCACGGCTTTCGTCATCGTTGTCACCACGTACTCTCCATCGGCGCTGGTAATAAAAGCAATTGCTATTACGCCAAAGATGAATATAACAAATTTGTAGTTGTTACATCTGTAATTTAATTGGATTGTAAGTTTTCACGTCCAAGTTCTTAGTGAAAACGTAAATTTGATGGGATGCGGAAATACTCAAGTTGAGCTAAGCGCTAATGTAGGCTAAGTGCTATTATGTACCCCAAAAACATCTTGAAACCTTTAATTAATAATATTTTATATTATATATATTATTGATACTTTGACCAAATAGGTGATATATAGATATACAGATCAAAAGTATCTGTAACTAGCGAGCGTGCATGAAAGTATTAATAAAATTCGAGGAAGTATGTTTGGATCGTAGCAAGTGGAAAACTGTGATCCATGCCAACTCCCATGCCACTAAATCACAGCCTACTACAAAAATGTTAAGCATGAAATTTATTTATCTGCATGAATGAAACAAAAATAATGAAATCCGTAGAACATTCAGGTTCACCGGCATGGGTCGCAAAATTGCGATCTTTAAGTGGTGGTGAGTATTGTACACAAGATACAGAGTCCATCCGTGGGATGGAGAGTTCCTTGAATGGCAGGCATATGCAGGCATATGCAGATGGGGCGAGATCTGTCTCCGCCGGCATTGATTACGGCAATTCTGGCGGACGAGGGAGGTTGGAGGGCTGTAGCCTCCTTCTGTGAAGCAGCGATGCTCCAGAAGGAGGCCGCCGAGCGGGGTCGGGAGATGGCTGGTCCCGCTCGAAGGAGGCGGCGCCGGGCTCGGTAGCACAGCTGCGGCGCTGCCGCGGGTCGCCGGCGGGCGCGAGGAAATCGCGCCCGCGGGTACGGCGACCCGGGAGGGACCACGCCCTTCCGTGGCCGGGGGGCGTCGTCGGTGGTGGAGATCGGGGGAGATATTGCAGCCTCCCCCGAGGAGGGCTCCCCTGCATCAGCGGGGGAGCGGAGGCTGGGGGTTCCCGGAAGTGGCTTGGTGTTCCCGGGGGCTCCCTACATGCCTGAGGAAGGCCATCCCTGATTTTTTTAGTGAGTAGGCCTCCCCCTTCTGGGGAGGAGAGCCCCACATAACCGCGGGCTCGCCATAGTCGGGGTATGCAACTTAATGCATTTTCCTCAGGGGGAACAAAAAAAAAAGGCATATGCAGGAAACGTAGCGTTGGTGGAAGTTGCAGACTTCATAAAGATCGCGAGAATGTGCTGAATGCTGGCCGAGAGATGCCTAAAACTGAATCCACCTCCAGTTTTGGACATATCCCAAAGTGGTGTATTTCAGTATACTGCACGAGGTGCCCTCAAAAAGTTGTCATTAAGATAATTATCTCCATGATTTTATTAATTAATGCTATCGTTGTATCGTATAGCATGATTCAATAAACTCTAACCATAAATCGCAGATTACGACCCCACTAAATCCCGTAAGTGACGTATGAAATCAGGATGTAGCTCCATCCCGTGACGTCATAGCGGGAGCCTCCACACCAATGTGTCTGACTGTGCAATAGCTCCGACTACTGTCTTCCTCGGCCGTGACAGCCACCATAAACCTATCAAAAGGCAAGTCATACGTAAACGGACTGCATATGGTTTTAAGACATGAGATTTGAGCGGGTAGAATAAATAACTATTAAATGACAATTGAAAAGAGTAAATAAAAAATAATCTGACTTTTCTGCCTATTGTTGAAGGATCTCCCATTTTCTCAATATAGTGTTTTTTATTTCGTTAAGTATCTCTTAGGGTTCTTTTATGCCGTTCTGTCAATAAGTGCCTTTAAAGGTTTTTTTTTGACGGACCGATGCTAACGACACCGGCGACTGTTCCGAAGTCGTTGGGTCAAAACTAGGACTAGTGGCTCGTAAGATTAATATCGCCGTGTAGTGGAGGGTGAGAATTTACCCGGTACGTGACGGTACGGGGTATGTGTTTGACGAGGGATGTATAGCCCGGGTCGTCGCGCTCGCCGACGAGCGCGGTGTGTGACAGACGTAGGTGTGTGGTGTGAGGGACGACGCGGTTAGTGGCCGGCGGAAGGGATTCGTTTGCGCGGGTGATGGGTTCGGGCGAGTCGGATGAGGCCTTTAAAAGACTTTTTTTTTTTGAGGGGGGGAAATGCGTCCTTGTGCACCATGACACCGCGCTGGCAAGACGCGGCCGTGTGTGGGGCTCTCCGGTCAAGAGAACCGGTCTACCCACTAAACCCCCCCCCCCGAGTTTACTGGGCCCATACGGGGCACGCTCTCGCGATTCGACCGCCATGTGTCCCGCCATATATACATCCTTAATCATTTCAGCCAAAACACCTACTGTTAGATATAAGCTTCCCCCAAGGATCTCCGTACGCATCGGTCCTGCGCTGCTAGTGTTCACCGCCTCCCTGCTATCTTCGGTACATCATGTATGTAGTCTACCAACGCTGCAGATTCGGGTATATATCTGTCACTCGAATATCTTCCCCAACGACCGTCAGCGTTTAATATGATATGCCCACTCTCGAAGCCTGTTCAATATGAAGTAGTCCTGCTGACACTAAAAAACATTAAGTCATTCGTAAAATATTGCCGAATATTTTTGATTTGAAATATTCTAGATGCAACTAATCCTTTTAATACAGCCTGAGCTACGTTAATTAAATTCGGTTTGATTACACTTACGGCGTAGACTTGAACTCTCTTTACTTAGGGTTAGAAGCTAATTAAAAGTTTGTTTAAACTTGAATGTTTGGTAGGTATTGTACACACGTAAGTTACAATGTATTAATATTCTAAACAATTTCGTGTAAACTTGTTTCTAAAGGTGTTGTATTGAAAAGTACGTTATGAAAATATGAATGAGCGAAAGCGAAAGTACGTACGTTATGGAAATATGAACTGTGACATTTCAGTATTTATTATTCTACTGTACGAGTATATCCTTAAAACCACATCGCATTAGTCATCAGTATTAACTCGCGAACGGCGCAACCGATTTAAGTGATAACTTTTTTTTTGTTCCCCTGAGGAAAATACATTAAATTGCATACCCCGGTTGTGGCGAGCCGGCGGTTATGTGGGGCTCTCCTACCCAAAGGGGGAGGCCTACCCACTAAAAACCTCAGGGATGGCCTTGCTCAGGTATGTAGGGAGCCTCCGGGAACGCCAAGCGACTTCCGGGAACCCCCAGCCTGTGGTCCCCTGCCGATACAGGGGAACCCTCCTCGGGGGAGGCTACACTACCTCCCCTGATCTCGTCCACCGACGACGCCCACCAGTCACGGAAGGGGCGTGGTCCCTCCCGAGTCGCCGTATCCGCGGCGATACCACGGCGACGCCGCAGCTGTGCAGCTGTGCCAGCATAGCCGCAATCAATGCCGGCGGATACAGGTCTCGCCCGATCTCTGCGACCAAAACTCGGTGCTCGGAGGCCCACGCGGGGCATTCCGCCAGCGTGTGCCCAGCACACGAGTCGAGGTCAGATTCGCAGTGGTAGCATCGTGTCGATCCCTCCCGTTCTATTCGACACAAATACTCACCGAAGCAGCCGTGCCCGGTGAGTATCTGAGTCAATACCGGTAGGTGACCTCCTCCTTCCCGAGGAGCCAAGCTTCGAGGGTTCCCCCCGTCGCTGCCCCGGTCGAGCTCTGCAGCGGGGGGACCTCGCGCAGTCTCGCGACCACACGGGGGCCCCATACATGGCCACGGATCGCACAACCCCCGAGATTGGGCAGCAGGCATCGGGGTACCAATTAAGTGATAACCTATTTGTTGGATTCCAGTCCATCCAGAATAGTGGAATGAGTATTTAAATATTCTAAAATACAGAGTAAAGATACTAATAGTAGTAGTATATTATTAGTAACTGACTAAACCAACTTTGTACCAACTACTCTCCGAATAAACGTAAACTGGTATTTAAAAAAAAAATATTTGTTTATAATTTTCTTTTTCTGCTTTTTATATTCTTCTAAAGATTCTAACAAATTACTCGTAGTTAAAATTTCAAGCGTTTCACCCGTGAAGTAGTCGTTTATGCGAAAAGGATTCAGGTTCACAATATGACCAAAAATGACTTCAGTATACCAATTATATCATAATTATTATTAACTCTTTACTTGATTAAATTATTAAATATATACATTAAATTATAAATTAAATTACTATTTAAATATATACTTAATACAGAAATAAATAAAAAAACATTATTTTGCAGGTAGCTATACCCACGTTTTCGTCTTGGAGAAAAATATTAATTTTCCCCCTTTTGCGATATTATTTAATGATATTCCGCTTCTTTTATTACTCGTAATAACTCTTTTAGTCCTCAATTTATCTAACATTGTAAGAATTTTTCGAATGGGTGTAGTGCTTCCTGAGATTAACCCGGTTATACAAACAAGCAAACTTGTCAAGTTTATAATATTGGTAGATTTCCTTGCTGAGAAATATATTACGTATACAACAATCGTTGTAAAACGATACTAAATATACATTTGCAAAGAGATGGAAAAGTTAAGACAAAGCGTCATATCGACCCATCTTGTCAATCTCACTGCTTCTTCCTTAGCGCATCCGTCCTCAGCAGAACAAAGTATAGAGGTGTGAAATAACAAAATATTTGTACAAGTTAAGCTATTTTTTCCTTTAGTATTGACAGCCCTATATTAACAATGCAATAATCTTTTGAGTCTAGAGAGAACCTAGTCTGCTAGGTTGCTTTATATTAACAGCTCAACAATCTTTCAAAAATATTTGAAAGTTATTTTCTTTTATTTTGAAGTCACCTACCGCTTGACTCAGATACTCACCGGACATGGTTGTTTCGGTGAGTATCTGAGTCGAATAGGGAGGGAGGACACGACACGATGCCACCATTGCGCATCTGACCTCGACTCGGCCCAGCACACGCTGGCGGAGTGCCCTGCTTGGGGCTCCGAACGCCGAGTCTTGGTCGAAGAGATCGGGCAAGATCTGTCTCCGCCAGCGTTGATTGCGGCAATGCTGGCGGATGAGGGAGGTTGGAGGGCTGTGGTCTCCTTCTGTGAAGCGGTGATGCTCCAGAAGGAGGCCGCCGAGCGGGATCGGGAGATGGCCGATCCCGCTCGAAGAAGGCGGCCTCGGGCCAGATAGCCTGGCCTGAGGCGCCGCCACGGGTCGCTGGCGGGCGCGACGCAGTTCGTGCCCGTGGAGGCGACCCGGGAGGGACCTCACCCCCGGATGGCCGGGGGAGGATGATGGCCATCGCTGAGGTTTTTAGTGGGTAGGCCTCCCCCTTCTGGGGAGGAGAGCCCCACATAACCACCGGCTCTCCGCAGCCGGGGTATGCAATTCAATGCATTTTCCTCAGCGTAACAAAAAAAAAAACAAAAAAAAGGTAAAAGTGATGAGGCGGTGAGCAGGAACAGAATCAAACAATTCTGTATTCAGTGTATTCTGTAGTAGATACTGCATGAGATATTTCCAAGATCAGATGAACACTCCGGAGCAGGGTCACCTGATTTAAAACGTCTAAAATAATCGTGTCCAAATTGCTCATCTCTGGTTTGTATAGTAAGAATCAGCGCAATTACTAGTCATCGTGACTTTAAATCTTATGTGACAAAATTAGCAACGCATAATGTCGTTCTTATGGGGGTTGCAGATTTGTTGCGAATCAAAACTAGTCTAGAATCTCATAACATCAGGTTCTTATCTATATTCCGTTAATTACCAATATATGATATGCTATTTAACTGTAAAAACGCTTCATCTTATAACCTAAATAGCTAGCGACGACCGACACAGCGTAAGATTAGTCGCACGTGCGTCGCTCTCATTCGCTCATGATTAATCGCTCGCCGGCCTGTTTTGACACAACATGATGTATCATTCCTGAGCGCTTTCTTGTCGATACGACGCAATCAATTAACTTAGATAGGAATGTTTGCCGGGTTTTCTGTATTGACAGGTACCTTGCCGCTCTGTCTTCAATCGATTTACTTCTGCGAACTGTTGAAAGTTCTGTTTCACTTTTAACGTACAAAGGATGTTGAACGCAGTTTTTGAAAGAAGCCACAGTGAGCCGCTGCTTCTTTCAACGTTTATATTACTGGAAATAAATTTGAATTCGAATTAATTGAGAATGATTCCTTATTACGTTAATAATATATGGAGGTTACATCAATACTATCATTAAAGTTTCATAATAAGGACAAGAAATTTCTTTGTCATGGTTATTTTTATCAAACGTCGCGTCACACTAGGATTTTATCCCGTGGGTGCAGTCACAAATATAGAATCTCACATGCACCTATCGAGAACACTTTTTCAGCTCACTGGGGTAAAAGGGGTAGTACGTATCTACAAAAACAACCAGATTTTGTAACAATAATTGATAACTTAAAGTAATGCAATTATTGCTACGAATCTCCTTAGAGTTCAGTAAAAGTTTTCCTTTCTCTGTCGTTTCTAGAAATAATAATAATAAAAATCTTTAATAGTTATAATCTTGATTGGATTTTTTATAAAGTTTACAAACACATTTAACGTTAATTACTACATTAGTCTAGATTGTGTCGCAGTTATTAGCGCTCACCTCGAACAAGAACTAAAGAAAACTTTACTTAAAATAATAATATTTATGTTTATTATGTGTGCGTGTGTGCATGTCTGTGTGTTTATTTATTTAATAAGGGACTCAACATCATCTTAATCCAGATCGAGTAGCCATTTCCTCAAGAAAGTATAGCTTTTTAATTTATAATCAATCATTCATCACACTTATTTGATATCTTGTATGATTCCGAAACACGGTATTTAAAATTCCACATATTGTGTCTGATAGTAAACTGAAATAGAAACATATCTCCTGATTTACAGCCTGGTGCAGCTTCAACCTGCCGCGCGTCAGTTGGCACAATATACAACGAATGTCGCCCCTGTCTCCGTCAACTGTATTTATGATCGCAGCGATTGTTCAGTGTAGATGTGATGAATTACATCGTGTATATCATGATTCACGTGATCTGTCAAATCATTTAAATTTCGAACAATTAACAAATGCAGGTCAAATGCGAATCGGACACGCGCATTGAGTTCGTACGTTCGTGATGGATCAACAAATTAACGATTACTGGGTCTTCTCCCTTCTTTTCAATTTTTTTGATTCTAGATCTATAGAAAGTATCTAATAGGTTTCGAGTCTCCTGCAAAATATAAGAAAATAATTAATATTTTTTATAGTTTCAAGGGATTGCAGTTTTGATAGATGTTAATGTAACTTTGAATCACGTGTTCATAATATAAAAATTCTTGACAGACCACAAAGTAAAATCTTGTTGATGTTCGTATGCTTTTTAGATATGGAACCCTTAAAAACAGGTCCCATTTTTGTGTGCAAATATGATGTTATTTTTGTTAGCGTTTTGCTTCAACTATCACTCATACTCATATACCCATTTGATGATGTACTGGTAGGTACAACACCTTTTTTGCAAAGTAATGTGGGACTTACTTTGTTTGATACGTCATGGCCACCAGTCTGGTTGTCTGGTTGTCATATATATATATATATATATTATATATATATATATATTATATATATATATATATATATATATATATATATATAACATAATTCAATAGGTAGTGATATATTTTCGCGTTGTTATTAACTATAGCGTATTATTTCTAAATTAAAACTATTTAGTTTGCTAATAAATATAATATATAAAGTTTATGTTTAAGAATGGTATATATATTCGTAAAATAACAAAGAGAAACTTATTTTATTCATCCATAACATGTCACTTTTGCAACAAACTTAAATCAAAACTATGCTTCAAGTTGACTTCGTAAACTCGTATTTCGTACTGGTGAAGTGAGAAATATATTATTTCATCCAAAAATACATTCAGATACGACATCAATACACAATCAAAACCAAGTTTTCGGGCACCCAGCAAGTCATTAGCTACTGCGAAGGAGTTGTGTAATGGATTCCCGTACAGCCCAGCAAACATTATTATACTGGGAGACAAATTACTTTGGCACAATACCACACAAGTTAGTCGAAGGCGTAGACATTACTAGCGGCCGTACTGCATTGTCGAACATGCCAAGTTACCCGGAGAAATAGTTACTGCAACCGGTGCTGACCTATTAAGCTATTAGGGTGGAGATGACTTATTAGTTTTGATCGCTTTTCTCGTAATGTTGAGCGTGTGGCTTGAACACTATTTCGATATAACGATATAACGACTATTTCGATACAAAGTATGAAATTACCGTTTCATATGGTTTTTGATACGCCATTTTGACATTTTCCGTATTTATTTAATAACCAAGAGAGCAAACTTTAAACACACTCGTCAATAGACAATAAGCTTATTAACAACATAATGTTGGAGGCAAGAAAATTTGTTGTTATAAAGTTAAAGTCAAATAATGTGTAAGATTCTATTGAATAAGTAGCTTCTGAAGAAAAAAAACAGCAGGTAAGTAAAAAAATTAGACTAAAATTACCTAATTCAAATAAGTAACTAAAACTTGGAAAGTAATGTAATAAAAATAAGAGTTGAAAAGTAATGTAATAAAAATAATAATTTTCTTTTTATATTTTCTATGACACATAAAGTTAAAAATACGAGCGTAAAAACAGAAATTTTATAATTAATAATTTATTGTATTGTGATTTATTAAAGAATTTATTACAAGACATTTAACTGACTGACAAACTTAACTCTTGGTTATATAAACAACGCGCTGGGCCTTGCTATCGTTGTTTGTTAAATGTCAAATTAAATTGTTACTGCGTAGTAAAAACTACCCCTGCGGAGAAATTTAAGTCGACCATAGGGATTTCCCACTGGTGGGCCTACGAGCGCCGAGTCTTGGTCGCAGAGATGGGGCGAGATCTGTCTCCGCCGGCATTGATTACGGCAATTCTGGCGGACGAGGGAGGTTGGAGGGCTGTAGCCTCCTTCTGTGAAGCAGCGATGCTCCAGAAGGAGGCCGCCGAGCGGGGTCGGGAGATGGCCGATCCCGCTCGAAGGAGGCGGCGCCGGGCTCGGTAGCACAGCTGCGGCGCTGCCGCGGGTCGCCGGCGGGCGCGAGGAAATCGCGCCCGCCGATACGGCGACCCGAGAGGGACTACGCCCATTCCGTGGCCGGGGGGCGTCGTCGGTGGTGGAAATCGGGGGAGGTATTGTAGCCTCCCCCGAGGAGGGCTCCCCTGTATCGGCGGGGGAGCGGAGGCTGGGGGTTCCCGGAAGTAGCTTGGTGTTCCCGGGGGCTCCCTACATGCCTGAGGAAGGCCATCCCTGAGGTTTTTAGTGGGTAGGCCTCCCCCTTCTGGGGAGGAGAGCCCCACATAACCGCCGGCTCGTCACAGCCGGGTTATGCAACTTAATGCATTTTCCTCAGAGGGGAAAAAAAAGGGATTTCCCACTGAGTTCTTCTCTTTTCTTAATATTCTCACTAGTAGAGTTTAGGTACACATACAATAAATAGGAATCAAAATGTAAAGGCGCGGGTTGCGTTTAGGTCGGTCTGTTATTGTCGCGTCAGTTTAGCCACCACGTTGTAACACACTAACTACTTCTAGGCAGCGCGTGCGGGAAACAAAAGTGAAACAGCGTAAACAGCGTCTTGACGATAGGTAATATACCATAGACAGGCATTTTCTTGGTCGGTTTCTACAGTAGTGGGTGCTTCAACACGAATAACCTAATCTGTTAAGGTTATCATGCATCTACCTCTTCTTGTTTGATTTATCTGGAGCTTGTTATCTGTAATGTATACGACCTCGATAGAAATCCCCTTAAATAGGTACTATAAGTGTGTAATATTTATTATTTTACAATAAATTCCAAATTGTCACAACTAAAATTCTTTATTTATTGACACTCTATCAACAACTTCAATCTGCCAAAATATAATGTCACGTTTATCTATGTTACGACAACGAGTACTATTACACCATTCCCCCTCTTGGTTTCTTCTATAGAAGAAAGGCAGGTTTGAGGCGATCAATTGATACGTTGTCATCTTTGCCTTTAATGGTTACAGTAAAATATTTATCATGCTTTGCTTTAACTTCGAAGAGTCCTTCGTAAGTAGGTTCTAAAGATTTACGGACCTTATCTGTTCTTATAAATACGTGTGTACATGTTTCTAAATCTTTGTGAATAAAGGATACTTTTCTTTTATTAATTTTATTAGGCATTGGTCTCATATCATTCATGACTCCCTGTAATCTTTTGTAAAAATCTTCTTGAAGATCATTTATAGGGCTTTGAAAAAATTCTCCTGGAAGACGGATAGTTTTTCCATACACCATTTGACATATTGCATATTTTGCGTCATCTCTCAAAGCTGTGCGCATTCCTAGTAATATGGTAGGGATAATTTCACTCCAATTTGACTGATTATATGCTTTGATTGAAGCTTTTAAAGTTCTATGCAAACGTTCAACTTTTCCGTTACTTTGGGGATGATATGCAGTAGTATGTTTTAGATTAATTCCACAAATATTTGAAAGGTTTTTGAAAAAGATCCGAGAGACCGTGCTTGGTACACCAAATCTTGTAATCCAATTATTATAGAAAGATTTAGATACTGTTTCAGCATAAATATCTGGTAGTGGTATAACTTCCATCCAATTTGTAAATCTGTCAATACATGTTAAGCAGTATCTATTACCTTCAGATAGTGGCAACGGTCCAATCAGATCTATATGTACAATGTCAAATCTGTTATCAGGCTCTGGAAATTCCGAATATTGTGATTTATTGTGTTTATAAGTTTTATTCTTTTGACATTGTAAACAAGCTCGTGCCCAAAGTTTTGTATCTTGTTTTATGTTTTTCCATATGAATCTGGATGTCAATTGTTTTATAGTAGCTTTTATGCCAGGATGATTTAAATTATGAATTTGGTCAAAAATTTGTTTTCTAAATTTTAGTGGAATATATGGTCTTATTTTAGTACTTGATACATCACACCATAACTTTTCTATTGTTGGTAATGTATATTCTTTAAATTTTAATGAACTGTGCTCTATGAGGAGTTTCAATTCCATATCATTTTGTTATTCAATTGCTATCTTACTATAATCAATCAAGTCTACTGCTTCTATTCTTGATTATGTGTCTGCTACCACATTATCTTTTCCACTAATATGATGAAATTTTGTAGTAAATTCTGAAATGAATTGTAATTGTCGTATCTGACGTGGTGATGCCTTATCATTTTTTTGTTTAAATGCAAATATAAGGGGTTTATGATCTGTATAAACTGTGAAATCTCTTCCTTCAACATAATGTTTGAAATGTTTTATAGATTCATAAATACTTAACAATTCTCGGTCGTAAGTACTGTACTTTCTTTGTGTGTCATTTAGTTTTTTGGAATAAAATGCTATGGGCTTCCAACTGTTATCTTCAAATTGTTGTAAAACTGAACCAATTGCTGAATTCGAAGCATCTGTAAATAGAGCTAATTGTAGATTTGAATCAGGTAAAGTTAAAAGTGCTGCTTTAGCAAGATCTTGTTTGCAATTTTCAAATGCTTTTGTAGTGTGTTCATTCCACGGAACTTTTCGTTTATCATTTCTTGTTGCACCTTTTAAATAATCATGTAATGAAGCTTGAGATTCAGCAGCATTTTTATGTGCTTTCTATAAAAATTGATCAACCCAAGAAATTGCCGTAGATCACGGTAGGTTTCTGGTAATTTGTAATCTAAGATCGTTTGAACTTTTTCTGGAATCGGTTTTAAACCTTCTTTAGTGATCCGGTATCCAAGAAAATCAATCTCTTTCACTCCAAATACTGATTTTGATACATTTATACGTAACCCATATTGATCAAGCCTCTGAAAGAGTTCTCTTAAGTGCATTTCGTGACAGTTCTTATCACTAGAAGCCACTAAAATGTCATCTAAGTACGCAAATACATATTCAAGCCCTCTCAAGACTTCATTGATGAATCTTTGAAACGTAGAAGGTGCGTTACGTAAGCCAAAACTCATGACGTTAAATTCATACAAGCCAAAGGGTGTCGTTATAGCAGTTTTATGTTTGTGTTCTTCTGCCATTGGAATTTGGTAATATGCCTTTAATAAATCAATTTTGGAATAAATAGAAGTATTTTTCAAAATATGTTGAAAATCGTCAACTCTAGGTAGAGGGTATCTGTCTGGAATGGTTTGACTATTTAATCGTCTGTAATCTCCACACGGTCCCCATGTACCGTCATTCTTTGGGATCATGTGTAAAGGACTGGCCCAGTGAGATTTTGATGGTTGTATAATTCTATTATTGAGCATAAATTCGAATTCTTCTTTGGCAATCTGTGTCTTCTTTCCATCAAGTTGCCTAGGTCTAGAAAACACAGGTTCGCCTTCCGTTTCAATATATTGTTTGACACTATGTTTGACATTACTTGGTATTAAATTTGGTTTCGTAATTTCTGGAAATTGTTTTCTTCTTCTTCTTATGGTGCCGTCTTCTTGCGAAGGTTGGCGATCATAATGGCTATCTCAACCTTGGATGCCGCCGCTCTGAATAATGATCGGGTACTCTTGTTGTACCATTGGCGTAAGTTCTTCATCCATGATATTCTTCGTCTACCTGGGGGTCTCTTGCCCTGGATTTTGCCCTGGATAATCACCTGCAGAAGGCAGTACTTTTCGTTTCTCATTATGTGTCCCAGATATTGCAGTTTGCGAGTCTTATTGCGTCTAAGATCTCTGCAGCTTTACCCATACTAGCCAACACACATGTATTTCGTACACGATGTATCCATGAAATTCTCAGCATCCTTCTATACACCCACATTTCGAAGGCTTGGAGCTTCTTGCTAGTAGACTCCGTGAGTGTCCATGCTTCGGCGCCGTAGAGTAATACCGAGAATATATAACATCGGACGATGCGTGTACGTAGTGCCAAACTAAGTTTCCGGTCACAGAGGATCTTGTTCATTTTCCGGAATGTGTTTCTTGCCTGCTCAATTCTGCACCTGACTTCCAGAGTATTGTCACAATTGTCGTCCACCACTGCACCTAGATATTTATATTTGTGGACTCGTTCCAGAGCTATGCCATTAACAGTCAGCGGAGAATATGTCTCTCGTGTGCGGCTTATAGTCATACATTTGGTCTTTTTGGCGTTGATATTAATACCAAATAGCTTGCTGTGATGATGAACCGCGTCGATCAGCGACTGAAGACCGGCCAGACTATCCGTCACTAAAATGGTGTCGTCTGCGTATCGGATGTTGTTGATAAGTACACCATTCACAACTATTCCCTCCCTCACGTCTTGGTTTCGTAATTTCTGGAAATTGTTTTATAATACTAAAATATGGTAAAGATCTATCGCTGGTACTCAATATCTCATTTTCAGTAACAGATGTAATCTCAGCTTCAATAAATAATTTTGCCATGCCATCAATAAGTTTTCGTGAATGTAAATCAATTATCAAATTAAAGTGTTTCAAAAAATCTGCACCCAATATTCCTCGTTTAATATCTGTGACAATAAATGGCCATGTAAATTGTCGGCGTAATCCAAAATCAACTGTCATAACTCTGATGCCATATGTCCTAATTTGGGTATTATTTGCAGCATATAATTTGAAAGAGTTGTCTAATTTGTCAGATTTACACGCTGGTATGATGGAGACATCTGCTCCACTATCAATTAAAAATTGTAAATCTGTTTTGGTATCATTCACAAAAATTCTCGATTTGCGACAATATAATGTCTTAGCAGAGGAATTCGCCGCTGATTCTATTGCTTTGAAGCGTTTCCCGAATTAAACGAACAAGGCTTCTTACATTTTTCAGGTAAACATTTGGTTCCAAATCTAAAATGATAATAGCAATATTTTCCATCTGGATTAAATTTTCGCCTACGAGATTGACTGCGACTTACTGAACGTGCTCTATTTGTACGATATTCAGAGCGAGAACGATTATTGTAATCCATTCGTAAGGCTTCTATTTGTTTTTCAAGTAAAGAAATATTTTGTTACAAATTTATGTTATCGACTGTACTTTCACTTGTAGAAGGTTGTACTTCATTAGAAAAAACCTCATTTGCATAAAAATCTTTCATTTTATCGGCCATTATCGATAATTTGTCCAATGATTCCTCGCTAATAATCAAAGTATTTTTAATAAATTTTGGTAATTTGTCAAGCCAAAGAGACCTTAAAATTTTGTCCGTGATATTTTTACCTGCGAGCTGTCGCATCTGCCTTAATAATTGACTAGGCTTATTGTCTCCTAATTCTAATCCCGTTAACAGAGTTTGTATTTGTTTTTCTTCACTTTCGGTAAATAAATTTAATAAACGCTCTTTTGCCAAACTATATTTATTGCTGTCTGTACTTTGAATAATGTCCCAAATGTTTTCCAAATATTCTGGTTCTAATTGTGATGTTAAATAATCAAATTTTGAGCTTTCGGCAGAAATTTTATTGATGCGAAAACACGTTTCAACTTGGTAAAAAAATATTTGTGGCTTTTTTGGTTGAAATGCCGAAATTTGAAATTTACCTTATCAACGTGGTCGTTTTCCGTCTTCAGTGTTCGGGGTCACCAATATAAGCGTGTAAAATTTATTATTTTACAATAAATTCCAAATTGTCACAACTAAAATTATTTATTTATTGACACTCTATCAACAACTTCAATCTGCCAAAATATAATGACACGTTTAACTATGTTACGACAACGAGTACTATTACAGTACCATGCAAGTTCGCTAGCAAGGGGAACCTTCAAAGTTCAATTTCTTCGAACTAACAATGTGAAGTAATAATTATTGACAAAAAAAATTGCGGCGGGATTTTCATGTCAAGCCTTAGACACTGAATATGGTAAGTTCCATGCTGCTACTTTAAGGCATGTATTTAAGATAAGGTGCGACAACATACCTCTTAGGGTGTACAAAGCCAGGATAATGTTGGTGCAATATCACTCAAAATAAAGGAGCATCTGCAAAAACAAATCATTCCTCACCACAAAGGCCATCAAGAAACTTCGCCAATGCATTATACTTACTTATTATACAGGACGATATCTGGCAGCCAAATGTGTTCGGATGGCACATACAGCTCCTTCACCCCGCCATATTCTAATGGGTCCCATTTGAATTTATGATCCTCCCATTCCTGCGACAAAAAGGTGAGGTGAGAAATTCGTGTAAAATAATCAAATTAACTTCGGTTGGCGATTGGAATAACAAACACGATTTGATTGTTGCTGTAGTTCATGTTATTTCGTGGTAAATTCTGACCTAATTGGCAATGGACTCTATTCACTGCATAGAATAACAGATCCTTGAACAAAGTATATGCCAATAAAAGCTACGTGTTTCAACTCAACATATTTGTTTTATGTATCTGTACATATAATATATTAATTTATAACTTTTCGAACTTAATGTCTGAAACATTCTCTACCAATCAAAGGGCAAAATGTAAGAGCGGTTGTCAACGACGTTCAAAATAGGAAATATTTATATTAATCACAATTAGTAATTTATAATTATACAAAACAATATGTGTATATTGTTATATATAAGTATATATAACAATAAAGTTATTGTATATTCAGTAAGATATAATATTATAAATAGAGGAGTTATCTCTAACTGAGACTTCTTCTAGTCAATCAATGGCAATTCAATTTGTGTAGTAGGAGGGAAGGCGCTTAGGAGTATTGACATTAGAAATAAATATATACAATGATATAAACCTTCCTTAAAAATCACTCTATCCATTAAAAAACCGCATCAAAATCCGTTGGGTAGTTTTAAAGATCTAAGCATATATAGGGACAGACAGACGGCGGATAGCGACTTTGTTTTGTACATAGTATATGTAGTGATTGTAGAATCAAACATATTTTCTGAGTTAAGTATATTTTTCCACGTCTGTTCAAATTATCTTATAAAATCAATGTTTATTATTTTTTTTATAAATGTAATTATTATTTTCACTTTCGTAACATGCGATATAATATTAGTTGACTTTATATTATTTTCATTCTATAATCAGCAAATCGTCAAGCTATACAGTTGCACTACGAAAATCGCTGCTATTAGGAACGGTATAAGAGCTGTCCCAAGGGTAACATGTGAAGTTTGAAGCGTTGTGTACCTAATTTGTGATTATTTATTTATTTGCTGTTATTAATATTGTTGTAAATAGTTTTTGGTAGTAGACGAGCATATGGTCAACCTGATGGTAAATGGTAACCTTCGCTAATGGGCATCTGCAATGCCAGCTGTACAGTTTTGTCCAATTGGAAAGAATTGCTCTTAAGCCTGGTTGAAGTTGGATATATCATTACGCTCAGAAAAAACACTGCAGCTGGGGAGCCCCAATATTATGCAGTATCTGTCAGAAATGAACTGTGAAACCGAAGTGTGCAAAGACAAAAGGTTCCCAAAGTCTTTTGTGTCATACAACACTCAAAATATTTTGCTGTATCTGATCCACTAGATGCAGCAAAATATTGTAATAATGTAACAGGAGGTCCACCTCCTCCTGGTACATTACTACCAATTTCTAAATTTCGAAAAAAGAAAGTGAAGATTAGATTTATCTAAAAGTTCTTCACTATCGAAACTAAATTAATTTTCATGCACCCCCGCTAATTATTGTGAAACCAACCTAGACCCCCATTGAGTCTTCCGTAGACCCCTGAGGGTCTATCTGGATCACTTTGGGAATTACTGTGCTAGATTAGGCCTTACCATGGATCGCTTAGAGTAATGTTAAAATAAATTAAAACAGAGACAGTGCTCTTAGAGTGTATAGTGCCATCTCGCTTGCATTACGGTGTTATTCCTGTTTTAAGAGATCATGGTAGGCTTACAGGTGATACAGATGATATAGGTGATATAGATGATCTCTACAGAGGCAGAACTTTACAGAGGCAGAATATTTTAACCTGTCATCTTAGATAACTATTTTTCAAAACTTACATGTTCCAGCCAAACATTTGTCGTTAGGATTTGGTCCTTTAGATTCTGAAACAAAAGAAAACATTATGTAATTGTATGCTTTTTTATATCGAATGTTGTTTCATATTGAGGAATAATACACACATTTGTCATACGAATACTTTACTCAGTCCTATAAATAAAAATAAATGTAATTCAGAACGATTACATTTCTCTATTATATTAGTTAGGTTGGTAAGACTTATTAACTTTTCGGAACAAATTAAACATTGCTTTGTTATATTACACTCTCATTTTTTAGTCTGTGAGAAAATTGACAGATTGCGTCGTCCACGTCGACTAACAAGCTGTGTCACGGATACATGGTCAATTATGATGTTTCAAATTGATTTTAAAAAAATCGCTTCTGTCCCCAATTAGCTAAAAAATAGAATAACAGTACAACTGGTTGTGTCTTACGAAGAAAATTTTCTAAGTGTGCACCCGTGGTACAATTAATTATGTAAGTCTACGGTCTACGAGGACTACGCGGGAGAGACGTCTGTACCTACTACGCAGATGATATATTTGCACTGTTGGATGACCTTGCTTCAAAGATAACATTGCGACTTATCATAATACGATCTTCATATTTCATTACAAATTTAGGATCAACATTGATAATTAGGATCGTATTCTACAATCAAACTAAAATTCTTATTTCCCTTTTTGTACAGTTAGAAAGGGATGGTGTTATTGAGACTACATAGCGCCTTTCCTTTCTCACTGTACTCGATCAGAGATTTGAGTTTGAGTCTCATTTAGCAAATATTTTGAAATTGACAAGAAATCGTGTTTGTATGAAGATAAGGTTTTTTATTACAAATGAATATATACAACTACTAACAACGTTAGGACGAATTAATTAACGATGACATACAAAGCAGGGCAGTAGTAAAGCTAGTGTATTTAATAAATTAATTATAATACAAAATAAATATTATATAATACGAATATATAACCACAGAAACATATTGACTCAACATACTACATATATTTTATATGACTGTGTGCACTTTTCCCCTCACCCTCCTCCTCCCCATAACATATGTATATTAAAAAAAGCAATTTCCCGAGGTTAGCTTCGTAAGGGGCAACCGTAATAAATAAATATTCACTCTAAATGCTTAAAACCCCAGCGTGGAAGGATTTAGTGCTAAAACAGTTCTTTGAAGAAGAATCTAGGCCGTTAATATCTTCAGGGATACGAAGCTGTCTTGTACACTAGCTGTCTAGTAGCACAAATGATTTTTAATTATGAATAGAAATTACTGAACTTTTAAAGAAAGATGGAAAAGTTTGTTAAAAGCCATAAATATTCTGTGAACATGTAAAACTATTGTTACGCGATGACACAAGCGATGTCGGTAGCTTGACCGAGTCAGAAGTGGTTGTAAGCCGACGTCAACGGCTCTTCTCGGAGACAATCGATTATTAATGTTGGCAACTGTCCAACGGAAATCGCAAGTGTGTAGCAAACACGGGACGATATTTTGAAGACATTCTACTGCGTGATGCTTTGGCTATTTCTCCGTTATTGTTCTTACAATAGATGACAATGATATTTTAATATTCATTAAGAAGGCAAAATAGTTTGTGTAGCAGTGAAGGAAATTACAAGTTCTAAAGGTAATTGTTGAATATGTTATTTAATGTGTACATCATTTAAATTTCGCGCCTTCGGGCAAATTTATCTTTTTGGTTTATCGACTCTGTGACATACTCTCGCTCATTGATTTTATTGTACACCGTTTTCTCATTTGACACATATAAAACATTATTTCAATAAATCATATTTTCACTGCTTCATTCTATCAGTAACTAAAACGCAAGAATTTTCAAATTCCTCGATAAAATTCTGTTTCAAATATAACATGAATTTATGGAAAGGATATAAATATAATTAAATTGGAATTTATTTCATCTTAACTGAAGGAGGTTGTGTCTATATCAGGGTAGTCTGGTAAAGTACCTATGGCCTAACAATTTTTGCCGCAAACAAGAAGTGTTGATATTGCTGTATAAAAGATAAGATATATCAATGGAAATTTACCGTAACGTGATTTATATCTTATGGGGTATATATTGGGGTATATCAACTCACATAATTCAATCTGTCATCTATGAATTAGCCCCATTGTTAGCACAAATTTTTAATTCTTGTATTGATGAGGGTATCTTTCCTGATCTAATGAAATATAGTAAATTAATACCACTTTTCAAATCGGGTAACAAAAAAGATCCCTCAAATTTTAGACCTATATCCATATTACCTACTTTCAGCAAAATCTTCGAGAAAGTTATTTACAATCAACTAATAGGTCACTTGAGAACAAACAGATTCATGCATGAAAGCCAATTCGGCTTTACCAAAGGTAGATCCACTACCGATGCTGGAACTGCACTTATGAAACATATTTTTTGACGCATGGGAGGGCAAGCGGGATGTAATTGGAGTGTTTTGCGACCTTTCCAAAGCGTTTGACTGTGTGAGTCATGAACGCTTTTAAGTAAACTTAGACATTATGGTGTCTCGGATGGAGCTGTTAGCCTTTTAAAATCTTATTTATCAGACAGATTGCAGAAAGTCGTTATTAATAGATCAGAATCTGCTAGCTCGCCTATAACGATGGGGGTTCCCCAGGGATCAATATTGGGTCCTCTACTGTTTAGAATATATATAAATGACCTTCCTTACTACAGGCTGTAAGGCAGGTTGATACTCGTTTAAATATGAATGGTGATGTCATTGACTTGGTAAATAATACTAAATTCTTAGGCATTACTTTAGATTCACGACTACAGTGGGATCCACATATTGAAACTTTGGCAATCAAACTTAGTTCAGCGGCGTACGCAGTAAAAAGGTTAGACTTTTAACTAATGTTGAAACGGCAAGAATTGTTTATTTCAGCTACTTTCATAGTGTTATGTCCTATGGACTGCTGCTATGGGGATCAGCGGCTAACATTGAAAGTATTTTCCTTTTACAAAAAAGAGCGATTCGTGCTATTTACCTACTGTTTACGGGCTAGAGAATCCCTAAAAGAATTGTTCAAAGAAATTAATATTTTAACTTTAGCTAGTCAATATATATATGATAATTTAGTTTTTGTATATAGAAACTATAATAAATTCAATAAAAACAGTGATCTACATAATGTGAATACTAGAAACAAAAATAAACTTGCCGTCGTTCCCCAGACTCCATAAAACTAGCTGTTCGTTCTTGGGGAAATGTATATCTATGTTTAACAAACTTCCGCAAGGTGTCATTGATTTGCCTTTATATAAATTTAAAATCCATATCAAAAAGACACTCATGAGTAAGGTTATTATAAAGTAAGTGACTATCTTAATGATCACACTATTTGGGAATAGGGACACTATTCATAGAGCCATGTTTGGTAACAACATTATTTATAATATTGTATTATTTTATATGTGTATGTAAACATACATACGACTGTAATCGTATTAGGTATGATTGTATCTTATACTATATTGTATTTTTATATTATATTATTATCATTATTAACATTGAAAAGAGGAGATAAAAAATAGACCTTCAGAGTTTCTTACCTGTTCTTCTCGAGAAGGCTCTCCCAATTTCCGAACAGGTGTCGAGTCAATATATTTTTTCTTTTTTTTCCTTATTCGTACGTACGGACAAGGTTTTTGTTTGTTTTTTTTTTATTCAAGCTTTTTTTTGTTTTGTTTGTTGACGTCAATAAGTGCCTGTAAAGGTCTATGTTGAATAAATATTATTTTGATTTTTGATATGTTACAAGTTAGCGCACGGTGGTGGTTAACGGGGAATATAAGAACATCATATCCATAGGAACAATAACAGCAACTCATATCAACTATCATTTCTGTAGGCGACAGTAGTCTTTTACCATTCACTCTGTTTATTCCTCGCGCAGGTGAGCACTCTGATTATTCCTCGCTGTATAGTTACTGATAAGATCTGCGACAGACAGAAACTCTTTTAATCCGAGATATTTTAACTCTGAGACTTAGCTGGTACTATCACGCCTACCTCAATCTTATGTAAACTAAAAATGTATCCATTTATTATGTGAAAGAAGTCGTCTGTATATAGAAACCACTAAATCAGTCGGTATATACATCCATCAGAACAGTACAGTCTACAGTTGATACTAAAATGAAATGTAGTTCGTTATTTGTTTTCGGAATTGAGGCCTCTTTACAGAAAGTAGATGATACTGTTTAAAAAAAAGTTAACGACTCATTTTCCCGCTAGGGCTCTAAAGTCTGTATTAGAAAATCGTGGTTTCCCCCCCCCCCTAGGGGTAGCGGGAAAAGGAATCGTTAACTTTTTTTGCGACGATTACATGTTTTGCTCAGCTCGACCAGGAGAACAACACATCCAAAATTTTGACCTGGATCCCGAAAACCACTTGGCCATATAAACAGTATCTATCATCTACTTTACGAAAGACTTATATGTATATCTATTAGATGGAGGAGGTGTATTTTTCAGTGAAATTTTGAAATATAATTTTAAAATAGAACTTTAATTATGAAATTACTTTATATCTTCTTATCGTTATTTTTAATCCTAAACTGCAAGTTTTGGTTACAATTAAATCTCCGAAACAGAATATTTTATTTGGAAACTATCTAAAAAAGTGCTGTTGTTTTACGTCAGAATTTTGTACATTACGAGTATTAACGAGAACTTCATCACAACTAATTTCCTTTTTTCAAAACTATGTTATTACATAGTTTAATTTCTATTAACTTTAGCGTGAAAATTTGATAGTTTCCTCTCTTGGTTATTAAACAAATAACAAAAATGTTCTTTGAAATCTCCATACAAATCCGCAATTTTATACTTTAACCCCCAATATTTATGCGTAAGGTCAATAAAATTTTACTTGTAATTAATTATTACTTTTAATTCGTATTTCCTGTTCTACTTTAGAGTAACTATTGCGTAAATCTTTAATAGATAACAAAATTTTTAATTAGCTACGCCTCGTAGTAATTATATTATTAACTTAGTAGCTATATTACATTATACTACATATATTAACACCAAAATTCTTAACAGAAAATCACCTTTTTAAAGTATTTTCAACTTTAAGCTCATTGCTATTAATTCTAATTTCTTTACGTGGCCATTAGTTTGTTAAATTCACTGTCATAGTTTCCCATCCGCGTAAACATTGTTATTAATACGAGTATAATATCGAGCGACGTACACTGAACGTCTAGATTCGACAATAGGCAAGCACGACACGTCAAAAGGCTGGCGAGCTGTTTCATCGGCACAATCGATAGTTCTTGGCTTTGCTCCAGGAATCCCCCAGGCTCATCAAAACGGATGTGTCCGCACTGAATGGCGATGGCGGAACTCGATAGAATATCAACAACTTTAGCCTTTGATCTTGTAGCGAAAATTAGAACATCGCTATATTGGATCAGATGTTTACAAATATTTTTTATTTGTTTTAATTATGGGCTAGTAAAGGGATTTGAAACATACACATGAATAAATAACTTATAAAATTGGCAATCAAATAAGTTATCTATACGATGTAAAGTGAATTTAAACTGTACTCACTTGTGAATGGCATATGCTGGTACAAATGTTGATCTTATGTTTGCCAATATTCAATATTTGCTTGCACGAGCAATATACACTGAAATAAAACAATTGTTCAGTTAAAACCTGCGTGTTTTTAAGGTTTCTTCCGGATGACTACAAACAGTGACGAAGGATGCTGAACATATCGTCAATGAGACCGGAAAGTAAATAAATGAAATAAATGAGAAACTGTTGGTCCTCGGATGGCACTATTGTTGTTATGTTGCAGAATAAAACTAAGGTGAAAATTACCACTCTGGCTGAACTACATAAATTACAAGTTGACTTTCCATTGAAATCTAAGTGATAATTCATAAATCTTGTAACCCTTAACTTTTATACCAGTAATGTTTTTAAATACCACTCTATACTACAACTATTACAATACTCGTATTAATATGTTTACTTTGTAAACGGACTAAAGAAAAAATCACTTTTATAAAGTTCCACTGTAATTGTAGACTAGTTGGTATCTGCCTTCTTCCGTTTTGTTATCTTGGCTTATGGAGTTATGTTCTTATATTTTAGAGCTTCCTTTTAGTTTACAGCCTATTCTTACTTAGCACTAACTTGCATTCCACATATGTAATTTATTACAAATTTTATAACTCATATACTGCGCAATGCTTTTTTCACATACACGTAGGTAGTTCAGAGATAATTTTATTTGTGCTGCGTGTAGGCAAAACAAATGCCTTGGCGTGTCGTGTCACCATATAATTGCCTGTGCTAAATAACATCTCTTTTGGTAGAAAGAAGTAATATTTTTGAGTTATGTTATTAGTTGATGTTGATCTATATTTTTGTATTAGATAAGGTATTTTTTTTTATACATAGACTTACACTATTTTGTAATTTAAATTTCTGGCACAATATTTTGCTTAGATTTGAATGTTTTAACCATACTCAAATTACTCAGTGTTATGATAACTATAGCGGGTATGCCAGGTCCATAATTGTAAGTCACTTTTTCTATACCTTTTCTTATCCTTTTAAGTGGCATTAGTAAATTAGTAAATTGCATAATTTTAGAATGATTTAACTTGTTGATACTAGACATATACAGCGTTTACCCTTTAGCCAATTCTTGTTAGTGAGTAATTTAGTTTATATTTTTTTATTAGCTTTTGTATATATATAGGGTAAACTATACAATGATTGGCACCTTAAGCAAATTTCTGTGTTTGGGAGTTGTTTATCCAAAATGTATTCGTAAATATAAAAAAATGATACATTACCGATCATGAGAATAGTTTTATTTTCTGATTTAAACAAAAGATATACGTTTTAAATATACATTTATTAAGATATTACAAAATAATCAACAAAAGCCTCGATGTCATAATCATTGGCATAGCAGATACAATCATTGACACTCTGAGATCAGTCATTGGCACATAAGAATAATATAGTTATTTAACATTTATAAACATAACAAATCTTTCTAAAACCTACAGAGATTACAGATCAGCCATGCAGGTAGTAATATAGTAAATGAAAAAGTTCAAAAATAACTTTGAAATCATATTGGCACTTAAGAACAATGTTTCTAATGTTGCACAACCAGGTATGCTACACTAATGCAATAAAAACAAATAAATAGTAACAATAGACTCTGAATCATTATCTTTAAACATTTAATATAAAATCAACTTAATTAAACTTGCACTTTCAGATCTCTTATTATTTAATTTTCATTGTGAATCACTTTCATTTAAATACTTTGCCAATTCTTCCTCATTTCTGAAAGTTGTTCTACGATCAATCAGCTTATTAGGTTTGGATAAAATACATTCCTTAGCAGATCTAACTACATGGACAGTCTGTAAACTTAGATCTTTATGTGAATCAGGAGCAGCTTTTACCTTTTTTTGAGGAAGCTTTGGTAAAGAAACTATTGAAAGGATAGTGGGTTTTGATTTCGAGAAAGACTTACTTTCTGCTTCATCGTTATTTCTTAGCAGTGTATCCTTCGACACGCTGGTTATCTCTTCTGCATCTGCATTCTCAATTTTTGCGTTTTTGTTGTGAATCAAGGCTTGACTGTTTATCAATAATGCTAGTGGTGCGTCGTCATCACTTAAATTATTTTCTTTGTTTTCCCCGTCGTTTCTAGTTTTACACTTATTATTAATTATTTGTGTACATAAAATATCAACATTTTTATTTTTTTTACAGTTTTCAGTTCTTTTTTTCTCACCTTTATTGTTTTTATTGCCAGTATTTTCGCTTGTACCTTTGTTTTTTTTGCTATTTGTCTTCGCTGCCGCTTCCGATCTTTTTAAATTAGTTTTCTCTATATTTAGCAATAATTTGCTTCTATTTTCTTCTCGCACTCGTTTTCTATTCTGCTTTTCTTGTTCTTTTCTTTCTTTTAGCATTAACTTTTCCTCTTCTTGCCTTAGCCACTCTTTACTTGTTAAAACATAGGTTGATTTTTCAGTTTTTAGTTTTCCTTTCCTTGTTGGTGTCTTGGGCCAGATCAATACGTCTCGCATAGTTTCTTTTCGGTGTCTCAGCCAGTGGTGCAACATTCCAACATTGTGTTGTCAATGTGCTATTAATGTTATTGCTTTCTATACAGTTATAATTTTTTGAAATCCGTTTACTTTCACTAACATTATAACTGTTAGATTCCAGAATTTGAACCGCATCCAGACTTTCCATTGACTCAAATGATGGAGTTTTTTTTCCGTCTTCATTAAGTTGTCTATTTTCAATCAGAACATCAAGATTTTGAAATTCTATCTTTGCACTTAAATTATCATTTGTATTAAGTACAAGGTTCGGATCACATATCACAGCAGACCTTTGTTCCGTGTTTTTTTTCACAATATATTTTTTTTCTGGAGCGCTTTTCTGTCTTTTCAACATATTATACACATCTAACAAAGCTTTGATATGCCGGTCTTCACTGTTGGTTTGCTTTTCTAAAGTATTAATAACATCATGTCCTACCAATTGCTTAAAAGATGTGAGAGTAAGGTGGAATTCAGGGGCTACAGCAACCGGCCTAGTTGCAATATCTAATGTTTTTGTTCCGAGGCACTTGGAATAATTTATAGCGTCAGCATTCCAAGGACATAAGCCACAAGATCTGAAACCGTTGACAAGACTGTCTTTAAAAATGTGTCTTTGTAAAACAGCATTTAAGATTGGCGCGAATTCTAATTTCGTTAATGTATTCGTCAAATTTTTGCGGCGCCATTCCAAAACACCTTTCTTCCAGGCGGTCTTCATTGGTTTGAAAGCGGCTACATCTGCTGGTTGCAGGATACGCGTAGAGTTGGGGTACAAGGCAATCAAAATGACGCCAAGGTTTTGACAACTTAGACTTAATTCATAGTTTATATGACTCTTATGTCCATCAACAAACAAAATTATTGGAAATTGTACATTTTTCTCTTGTAAGTAGGGATGAAACACATTTTCAATATATTGGAGGAAGAGATCCTTATTCATCCATCCATTATCCGATAGTCCAATGCCCCAAGAATCAGGAACTGAGTGTCTTATTTCTGTGCGAATCCTTTTCAATGGATAAATAATCATGGGTGGTGTGACATCACCATCAGCTGAAAAAGTAAACATTACCGTTAGGCATGTTTTTGCCTGGGCATGATCGATTTCATAGACATCTCTTGCACCTTTTGGTGCTAAAACCTTTATACTCTTTTCGGGTCCTTAAGTATGTCCATATAT
This sequence comes from Scirpophaga incertulas, assembly GCA_036419045.1. NCBI lineage: Eukaryota > Metazoa > Arthropoda > Insecta > Lepidoptera > Crambidae > Scirpophaga > Scirpophaga incertulas. The sequence goes on from CM071628.1 coordinate 23,050,300, forward strand.
CCGTTCTCAGTTAAGTACACTTCAATTTGCTGAAACCATTTTCGGACATTAGTTTCGGAGACATTCGCACTTGCAGCTGTCACAGCTTCAGATGTTCGCACAGAAATTTCGGGATGGCGTTTGAGGAACAATTTGTACCAACCTTCCCCAGGTCTGTTGTCTATCAGTGAATTGGGACGAGGATAGGATTTTAAAAAGCTCTCTACACTGTTTAATACGTCCTCTTTGCGTCGCGGAAAACCTTTCCTGGAGCTTGTTATTATCCATTCAACTAACATTGATTCTTCAGATTCTGTTAAAACGGTTGGCGGTCCAGGTCTTGACTTAATGAATGATGAGCTCATTCTAAATTGAATAGTTGCCCTTGGAATTCCATACTGTTTTGAAGCAGCTAATTTTGGCATCCCTTTCTTAACCGCTTCAATAGCTCTTTCAACATCTTCCTCTGTATATTTTTTTACATATTTTTCGGTAGAACTAACCTTGGGCATCTTCTTGAAATGTTGCTATCTGAAAAACGCAGGTAAGTATTATAATAATACTAACAATTGAGTATTGTTCTGAAGTTTAGGAGCTATGATAAAGTAATTCAGATATTTACAATGATTGGCACATTAATCAAGTACAATGAATGACACACAAAAGGTATAATGATTAGCACTGCCAACATTAGTATAAAATACGAAAATATTATTTTTTAAGTTATTGTTCAACAAAATTAAATGAAATATCAATATTAACACAAAATTACAACTAAAATCTAAATAAAGTTAAATGTAGTCATTGGCATGTACGCCAAGAAATAGTACCACCCTAGAGCTCATTCGATCAATGATTGGCATTAGATTTTTAAGGTTATGCCAATAATATTGAAAGAATACGATAAAAGAACTCAAATTCAACAATTATTTTATATAAATAATAAAAAATACGCACGTATACACGAAACTTTATCAACAAAACAGTTAATTGAAAACACTTACCCCATAAAAAATCGTTAAGAAATCACGAGATCCACGTGCGATATGAGATTGCTTGTTGAACTTTTTCATTTTAGGGTTGCCAGTCGGTTGAAGTTAAAAATCTTCCATAATGAATACATAAATGTTGCCAGTGGTGAACGACAGGAAATGCGTTTGGTAGATTACTACTGCTAAAAATCTTAATATTTTAACGTGAAGTGGCTACTGCCAATCATTGGGGGGGTGCCAACATTAGTATTGCTTACCCCTATATATATATATATATATATACAAATTATTTTATTTTTATATATAGTTAGTTGTTATATCTTCAAGTAAGTATATAATTTTATGTCTTTTTTAGTTGATAATGATTACTTTCATGATAGCTCTTCAGATGAATACGTTGGTACTTGTGGTGACGTCTCCACAGAATCAATCTCTGATTGTCTCTCTTTGGATGAACAATTACTTACTGTTTTCCATGGCAAATCTTCCTTTTTAAATGTAGTACATATTAATGCTCAAAGTATTGTTGCTCACTTTACTGATATGATTGCATCTTTTAGCAGCGGCGTAGTCGATGCCATCTTAGTATCTGAATCCTGGTTAAAGCCTTCGTTACCCACATCTATTTGCTCTCTTTATGGCTATAAACTATTCCGAAATGACAGGACTGGATCTGGGGGTGGAGGTGTTTGCATTTTCATACGTGATTCAATATCTTGCACTGTTGTTAGCAAGTCATCCAGTGAGTGCTCTGGCGCCCTTGAACATCTGTTCCTCGAAGTCACAGCACACCACACAAAAATATTACTTGGGGTAGTTTATAGCCCTAACGACAAAGTTAATTATTTTGACTCTTTTGAATCTATTCTTGAGAGCTTGAGCTCCTCTTACAATCACGTAATTTTGATGGGTGATCTGAATACTTGCTTGCTAAAGAATAATGCTCGTTCTCGTAAACTAAAGTCGATAATATCATCTGTTAATTTTGATGTGCTTCCCCTTTCTCCTACTCATCACCCTCCAAATAGCAACCCTTCCTTTTTGGATTTACTGATACTATCGCAGCCGGATTTGGTGTCATCTCATGGTCAAATTATCTCTCCTTTCTCTTACCACGACCTTTTGTATCTATCTCCTATATATATAAAGCTCGATTACCACTCACTCACTGACTGACTCACTGATCAGGGGTGTTTTTGAGGTGTTTAGAGGGTGTTTTGGGTGTTTTGATGTTGAGGTGGAATTTTTTAGATTTTTTTTTCCGATCTACCGGATATAGCTTGATTTTAAAATCCAAGATGGCGGCCGGCGCGAAATGTCAACTTTTCCAAATCGCCTTCGTTTTTAACGGCGTTTGGTGGGGGTGTTCCTCACTGTGACGGGCATGCGGTGCGGCTGTCAAATGGGAAAAAACAAAATGGCGCCGCCGCCATCTTGAACTGGAAAACCCGTTTCGACCCGTGTTTGCGACCGTCGACCGGTGCGGCGTTTGCTTTTTTCCGGAATTTTCTTTTTTCCTGCGGTCGGGACTGTCCTCGACTTTTGGGAAATTTGCGGCGCGCGGCGAAAAACAACATGGCGGCGGCGCCGGCGGCCATCTTGGATCGCCAATTTTGACGCGATTTTCGGACCGGATTTTCGCCAAGATGGCGGCCTCCGACCGGGGTGAAATGTTCCGGGCGGGGGTGGAGCTTGGCGAGCAGTGTTGCCAGGTGGGAGAAAATTTCTACCGTTTTTGGTAGTTTTCCCCCTAGGGGCCCAGAAAGGCGAAAATCGAAATAACGACTTTTGGAATTTTTCAACACCACGTGCCTATAGGCCGGCGGGGCCTCTATGACTTTCTGGTATTTTCATTTTTCCCCACTGGCAACACTGGCCTCCACGGAGGTTGGAAACTTTTCGCAGACCGACTTTGACCCGAATTGATCTCCCAGATCGGGGTGAGCTGGAGTCGCGGGACAAACGTCATCCCACCCCGTATACGGTGCAGATATTGGGAAAAATCCGAAACTCCCATTTCAAGATGGCGGCGGCGCCGGCGGCCATTTTGTAAAAAGTTGCAATTTGGAAAAAAATTAATCGCGGTTTTCGCGGGGTTGCCGGCGTTTTTCGACTGACAACCCCGGGTGACCTTTTGTAGTGCTCGGTGGGAGAATTGATCGGTGGGGTAATTTACCCCGATTTTGGGGTATTTTCCCGATTTTGGGGGAGACGTAAATCGCGTGTTTTTCGATTTTTTTTCACATGGCCGGGTCGATCGGCCTCGCTGATCATTTTTACCACCATTTTGGGCCATATATATGGCAACACTGGGCGCTGTGGCAGATTTGGATTTCGGCGACTTTGCGAATTTTTTGACGCGAACCGATGACAGTTGCGCACCTGCAGTTATGCTCGACCGATGTGGAGTTTAATCTACTACACCGGAAAATATTGACATTTGACATTTTCAATATGGCGCCGGCGCTGGCGGCCATTTTTGTAATGGTTAATATTTTTTTTTTGTTATATTCTTGCGGTTTATATCCCTATACGGTGATATGGGTATCGAATGAAATGATTTTTTCAGCGCTATCGACACTAAATGGTGGCAACGTTAAAAAACCAATATGGCCGCCGGTCCAAAACGGCCAAGTATCTTTTGTATTGTAATCCCTACAATATGGGTATCAAATGAAAGGGTTTTGCAAGTCTAATACAGCCACGTTAGAGACATTGCAAAAAATTCAAAATGGCCGCCGCTCTCAAAATGACGGACCGCTTTTGTTTTCCAACCCAGGCTTCATGGGTATCAAATGAAAGGCCTTGACGAGTAGAACACGACGACGTAATTGACTTTTCTAAAATTTCAATATGGCCGCTGATCCAACATGGCGACTGACATTTTTTTGCGATTTTCACTATATGGGTATCAAATGAAAGCACTTTAAGAGTAGAACGGATCCAAATGTGCGGTATAGTAAAATGACAATTTCTTTTTTTTTTTTTTTACTTACCTCGATATTTTTTGTACCGTTTCGCAACTGTACAAGATTTTATTTGAAAAACGCATTGCGAGCAACGCCACCGCGAGGTGCGCGCACCTCGCGGCACTCACGCGACCACCAGCTCCATGAGTTTTTCATTGTATTTACAACTGCACGCGGTTTTTCAGTTTGTTTTGACTTAAATGGAGACAAATTTTCACCAATTTCTCCCGACGGCCAAATTTTTTTTGCAGTAGTGGGATAGACCACACCACCGCGAGGTGCGCGCACCTCGCGGCACTCACGCGACCACACTTGCAGTAAGCATCTTAGTGTGTTTACATCTGCACAGAGTTTTTTTATTTTTTGCAACATAAATGGAGACAATTTTTTACCAATTTTTGAACGACCACCAGTTTTTTTATCAGTTGTGGGATAGACCACACTTTTTGCACTCTTGTTTGCACTCACGCAACCACACTCACCGTGAGCTTCTTAGTGTATTTATAACCGTACAGAGTTTTTTAGTTTCTAATGACATACATGGATACAATTTTTCACCTAATTTTGACCGACAGCCAATATTTTTTTCAGTGGCGGTATAGACCACACCACCGCGAGGTGCGCGCACCTCGCGGCACTCACGCGACCACCAGCGCCATGAGTTTTTCAGTGTGTTTACAACTGCACGCGGTTTTTCAGTTTGTTTTGACTTAAATGGAGACGACTTTTCACCAATTTTCGACCGACCGCCAATTTTTTTTTTTCATTAGTGGGATAGACCACGCCACCGCGAGGTGCGCGCACCTCGCGGCACTCAGGCGACCACGCGCACGTGAGCTTATTAGTGTATTTACGACCGTACACAGTATTGTTCTATATGGGTATCAAATGAAAGCATTTTAAGAGTAGAACGGATCCAAATGTCATTTATAGTAAAATGACAATTTCTTTTTTTTTGGGCTTTTCACTATATGGGTATCAAATTAAAGGATTTTTGGAGTAAAACGGAACCAAATGTGAGTTATAGTAAAATGACAATTTCTTTTTTTTTTACTTACTTCGATATGCTTATGTGCCGCTTTGCGATTGTACAAGATTTTATTTAAAAAACGCATTGTGAGCAACGCCACCGCGAGGTGCGTGCACCTCATGGCACTCGCGCGACCACCAGCGCCATGAGTTTTTCAGTGTTGTTACAACTGCTCGCGGTTTTTCAGTTTGTTTTGACTTAAATGGAGACAATTTTGTACCAATTTTCGACCGACCGCCAATATTTCTTTTCAGTAGTGGGATAGACCACACCACCGCGAGGTGCGTGCACCTCGCGGCACTCACGCGACTACAATTGCCGTGAGCTTCTTAGTGTATTTTAAACTGCACACGCTTTTTCAGTTTGCTTTAACTTAAATGAAGACAATTTTTCACCTATTTTCGACCGACCGTCAATTTTTTTTTTTCAGTAGTGGGATAGACCACACCACCGCGAGGTGCGCGCACCTCGCGGCACTCATACGACCACAAACGCCATGACTTCCTTAGTGTATTTTCAAACGTAGACAATTTTGTATACAAGGTAATTCTTTTTGACAAAAAAGAAGACTTTTTTCCAATTTCGACAGACCACAATTTTTGCCAAACACAGCCGGGATGGACCACCCCACCGCGGGGTGCTTGCACCCCGCGGCAAGCAAGCGACGTCTAGTCTATTATATATAAAGCTCGATTACCACTCACTGACTCACTGATCAGGGTTGTTTTTAGGGTGTTTAGAGGTGTTTTTGAGTGTTTTGATGTAAGGGTGGAATTTTTTAGATTTTTTAGTTCATAGAATGGGATAAAGGGATTTTTGCCAAACCAACATGGCGGCCCGCGCGAAATGTCAACTTTTTCAAATCGCCTTCGTTTTTAACGGCGTTTGGTGGAGGTGTTTACTATTGCATCGGGGATGCGGTGCCGCTGTCAAACTGCGAAAAAACAAAATGGCGCCGCCGCCATCTTGGACTGAAAAACCCGTTTCGACCCGTGTTTGCGACTGTCGACGAGCGCGGTTTTTGTTTTTATCAGGGATTTTCTTTTTTCGTGTGGTCGGGACTGTCCTCGACTTTTGAGAAATTTGCGGCGCGCGGCGTAAGACAATATGGCGGCGGCGCCGGCGGCCATCTTGGATCGCCAATTTCGACGCGATTTTCGGACCGGATTTTCGCCAAGATGGCGGCCTCCGACCGGGGTGAAATGTTCCGGGCGGGGGTGGAGCTCGGCGAGCAGTGTTGCCAGGTGGGAGAAAATTTCTACCGTTTTTGGTAGTTTTTCCCCTAGGGGCGGCGAAAGGCGAAAATCGAAATAACAACTTTTGGATTTTTTCCACACCACGGGCCTATTGGCCGGCGGGGCCTCTATGACTTTCTGGTATTTTCATTTTTCTACACTGGCAACACTGGCCTCCACGGAGGTTGGAAACTTTTCGCAGACCGAATTTGACCCGAATTGATCTCCCAGATCGGGGTGAGCTGGAGTCGCGGGACAAACGTCATCCCACCCCGTATACGGTGCAGATATTGGGAAAAATCCGAAACTCCCACATTTCAAGATGGCGGCGGCGCCGGCGGCCATTTTGTAAAAAGTTGCAATTTCGAAAAAATTAAATCGCGGTTTTCGCGGGGTTGCCGGCGTTTTTCGACTGACAACCCCGGGTGACCTATTGTAGAGCTCGGTAAGGAGAATTGATCGGTGGGGTAATTTACCCCGATTTTGGGGTATTTTCCCCGATTTTGGGGAGAACGTAAATCGCGTGTTTTTCGATTTTTTTTCACATGGCCGGGTCGGTCGGGCCTCGCTGATCATTTTTACTACCATTTTGGGCCAGATATATGGCAACACTGGGCGCTGTGGCAGTTTTCGGTTTCGGCGACTTTGGGAATTTTTTGACGCGAACCGATGACAGTTGCGCGCCTGCAATTACCGCCAATTGGTGAGCGGTTTATTCTACTACACTGGGAAAATTTGACATTAGACATTTTCAAGATGGCGGCGGCACTGGCGGCCATTTTGTAATGGTAACTTTTTTTTTTGCTATATTCTCGCGGTTTTCAATCCCGATACGGTGACATGGGTATGGAATAAAAGGATTTTCATAGCACTATCGATGCCTATTGGTGGCACCGTTAAAAAACCAATATGGCCGCCGGTCCAAAAAGGCCAAGTATCATTTGTATTGTAATCCCTACAATATGGGTATCAAATGAAAGGGTTTTGCAAGTCTAATACAGCCACGTTAGAGACATTGAAGAAAATTCAAAATGGCCGCCGCTCTCAAAATGGCGGGCCGCTTTTGTTTTCCAACCCAGGCTTCATGGGTATCAAATGAAAGGTCTTGACGAGTAGAACACAACACCGTGAGTGACGTTTCGAAAATTTCAATATGGCCGCCGATCCAATATGGCGACTGACATTTTTTTGCGATTTTCGCTATATGGGTATCAAATGAAAGGGTTTTGCAAGTCTAATACAGCCACGTTACAGACATTGAAAAAAATTCAAAATGGCCGCCGCTCTCAACATGGCGGACCGCTTTTGTTTTCTAACCCATGCTTCATGGTTATCAAATAAAAGGGTTTCAAGTGTCTAATACAGCCACGATAAAGACATTGAAAAAAAGTCAAAATGGCCGCCGCTCTCAAAATGGCGGACCGCTTTTGTTTTCCAACCCAAGCTTCATGGGTATCAAATGAAAGGTCTTGACGAGTAAAACACAACACCGTGAGTGACGTTTCGAAAATTTCAATATGGCCGCCGATCCAACATGGCGACTGACATTTTTTTGCGATTTTCGCTATATGGGTATCAAATAAAAGGATTTTAAGAGTAGAACGGACCCAAATGTGTGTTATAGTAAAATGACAACTTTTTTTTTTTTTTTACTTACCTCGATATGCTTATGTGCCGCTTTGCAACTGTACAAGATTTTATTTCAAAAACGCATTGTGAGCAACGCCACTCACGCGACCACCAGCGCCACGAGTTTTTCAGTGTGTTTACAACTGCACACGGTTTTTAGTTTGTTTTGACTTAAATGAAAACAATTTTTCACCAATTTTCGACCTTAATATGCTCTTTTTGCTATATTCTCGCGGTTTTCAATCCCGATACGGTGATATTGGTATCGAATGAAAGGATTTTTTCAGCACTACCGAAGCCTATTAGTGGCAACGTTAAAAAACCAATATGGCCGCCGGTCCAAAAAGGCCAAGTATCATTTGTATTGTAATCCCTACAATATGGGTATCAAATGAAAGGGTTTTGCAAGTCTAATACAGCCGCGTTAAAGACGTTGATGAAAATTCAAAATGGCCGCCGTTCTCAAAATGGCGGACCGCTTTTGTTTTCCAACCCTTACTTCATGGGTATCATATGAAAGGCCTTGACGAGTAAAACACGACGACATAATTGACGCTTCTAAAATTTCAATATGGCCGCCGATCCAACATGGCGACTGACATTTTTTTGCGATTTTCACTATATGGGTATCAAATGAAAGCATTTTAAGAGTAGAACAGAACCGAAAGTGTGTTATAGTAATATGAAAACTTTTTTTTTTCACTAACCTCGATATTCTTTTTCACCGCTTCGCCACTGTACAAGATTTTATTTGAAAAACGCATTGTAAGCAACGCCACCGCGAGGTGCGTGCACCTCGCGGCACTCACGCGACCAGCAGAGCCATGAGTGTTTCAGTGTGTTTACAACTGCACGCGGTTTTTCAGTTTGTTTTGACTTAATGGAGACAACTTTTTACCATTTTTCGACCGACCGCCATTTTTTTTTTCAGTAGTGGGATAGACCACACCACCGCGAGGTGCGCGCACCTCGCGGCACTCAAGCGACCAGACTCACCGTGAGCTTCTTAGTATATTTACGACCGTACACGGTTTTGTAGTTTCTTTTACATAAATATAGACAATTTTTACCAATTTTCGACCGACCGCCAATTTTTTTAACAGAAGTGGGATAGACCACATCACCGCGAGGTGCGCGCACCTCGCGGCTCTCACGCGACCACACTCACCGTGAGCTTCTTAGTGTACTTACAACCGCACAAACTGTTTTATTTTCTTCTGACACAAATGGAGACGACTTTTCACCAATTTTCGACCGACCACCAATTTTATTTTTCAGTAGTGGGATAGACCACACCACCGCGAGGTGCGCGCACCTCGCGACACTCACGTGACTACAATCGACGTGAGCTTCTTAGTGTATTTTAAACTGCACACGCTTTTTCAGTTTGTTTTGACTTAAATGGAGACAATTTTTCACCAATTTTCGACCGACCGTCAATTTTTTTTTTCATTAGCGGCATAAACCACACCACCGCGAGGTGCGTGCACCTCGCGGCACTCATGCGACCACACTTACCGTTAACTTTTTAGTGTGCTTACAACCGCACGCAGTTTTTTAGTTTCATATGACTTACATGGATACAATTTTAAACCAATTTCCAACCGACCGCCAATTTTTATTTTTCAGCAGTGGGATAGACCACACCACCGCGAGGTGCGCGCACCTCGCGGCACTCAGGCGACCACGTTCACCGTGAGCTTCTTAGTGTATTTTCAAACGTAGACAATTTTGTATACAAGTTACTTCTTTTGACAAAAACGAAGACTTTTTTCACCAATTTTCGACAGACCAACAATTTTTGTCATAGCCAGCTGGGATGGACCACCCCACCGCGGGGTGCTTGCACCCCGCGGCAAGCAAGCGACGTCTAGTCTATCATATATGATTCGTTGCCCTAAGCGTAAATCCAAGACCATTCTTCAGCGTAACTTTAGTGGTATATGTATTGAGCACTTGAGTAAGGATTTCAAGAGGTGCGATTGGTCTTTGGTGTATTCTGCCAGGACGCTAGATGAAAAAGTTCGTAATTTTGGTAGTCTACTCATTAATTTATATGATGAACATGCACCTTTAAGAACTGTTCGTGTCAAACATCATCCCGCGCCGTGGCTTACATTAGTCATAAAGAGTCAAATGCTACAAAGGGATAAAGCCAAGTTAGTTTTTAAAAGAAGTCCAACATCTGAAAATCATCTCAGATATAAATATCTTCGCAATCGTTGCAACAAGTTGTGTAGAGACGCTAAGCGTCGGTACATTCATTCGTCTATCGAGGGTTTATCACAAGCTAAAACTTGGAAATTCCTCAATACACTTGGCGTGGGCAAGTCATCGAATGAAAATAACACTACTATGAACTTAGATAATCTTAATGTACACTTCTCGCAATCACCAATAACATTGACTGACTCCGTAAAAGCTTCAACCTTAAGTTCTCTCCCAAAATCCACCTCACCACATTGTGACGGTTTTACTTTCAATGAAGTCTCTGAGGAGTTAGTTCGAAAATTCATTCTCTCTACTACTTCTAAAGCTATGGGTAAGGACGGTATCAGTCGTAATATGATAGTTCCATTGCTCGACGAGTTGTTACCCATTATCACTCACATTATCAATTTTTCTTTATTAACTGGTGACTATCCCGAGGGATGGAAGTTAGCATATGTGATACCTTTGCCCAAATGTTCAAATCCTTCTTCTAACGCTGACTACCGCCCTATCTCAATTTCTTCCATTTTTATCAAAAATTCTGGAAAATGTTGTTCACAAACAGCTGTCTACGTTTCTAATTCGTAACAATTTAATAAGTACTTTTCAGTCTGGTTTTCGTCCTTTTCACAGCACGGTCACAGCTCTGTTGAATGTGTCTGACGATATACGTCTTGCCATGGACAACAGGATGTTCACTGTAGCTGTTCTTCTAGATTTTAGTAGTGCCTTTAATTCTGTTAATTATGATATCCTCCTAGGAATTCTTCAATCTATCAATGTTTCTCCTTTGGTGTTGGTTGGTTCTCAAACTATCTTACAGGCCGTCAGCAGTGTATAAAGTTGAATGACACTTATTCTAAATGGTCTCATATTACTGCTGGTGTGCCTCAAGGCGGTGTGTTATCCCCTTTACTATTTTCCATCTTTATTAACCAGTTGACTAAAACCATTTCTGCTCCCTTTCATCTGTATGCAGATGATTTGCAAATTTACCGCCACGCAAATATGTCTGACCTCTGCTGTACTATCCAAAAGATCAATGAAGATCTTCTTTCTATTAAGAACTGGGCGGATTCTTTTGGACTACTCGTTAACCCTATAAAGTCACAAGCAATTATGTTGGCTAGCAACCGTATGATTAAAAAGATTGATTTGAAGGTGCTTCCTGAAATATTATTCAATGGGACTAAGATACCTTTTTCCGATAAATGTAAGAATTTGGGGTTGATTATTGAGGGTAATTTGTCTTGGTCAGCTCATATTAATAATGTGAGTCAACGTTTGCATTTTTCATATCACTTGCTCAAGCGCTTACAATATTTCCTACCGTTCAAAACTAAAGTTATGCTGGCTCAGTCCCTTTTACTTCCTATTCTCGACTACGCTGATGTCTGTTACTTAGACGCAACCGAAGAGCTACTTAATAAGCTAGAGCGCCTTCAAAATTTAGCCATTCGCTTTATATTCAGTCTGCGTAAATTTGACCACGTGTCTGATTATCGTAAGCAGTTAGGGTGGCTACCTATTCGCTTGCGTAGAAATCTACACATGCTTTCCCTTGTGTACAAAATTCTCCACTATCCCCAGTTTCCAACTTACCTTCGAACCCGTTTTAAATTTTGTGCCGAAAGCTCCCGCCCCAAGCGATCCTGTGTTACTAAAAATGTCCTTGAAATTCCTAAGTCCAATTCCGTATTTTTTCAAAAATCCTTTTCCGTTCGTGCTGCCAAGCTGTGGAATAGTTTGCCCGCTTCCATTCGTGAGAGACCATCCCTTACATCTTTCAAATGTCTTCTGAAAGAGTACTATCTGTCTAATTAATTGTATTAAATTATATAATTATTATATTATATGTATGTATGTATTTATGTATATATTATATATGTGTATATATTTATTTATGTGTAAGTATGTATTTGTATATATATGCTTAATGATGTGTACATTTGAATACCAGGTTAAACACTTAATTACCCCTGCAATTTTAACGTCTTGCACCACTATTTGGGTTGGCTGGAAGAGATCGCTTTTAGAGATAAGTCCGCCCTTGTACACTATGTATAGCTACAATTGTTGTTTTTTTTTATTGTACAATAAAGTATTATATATTATAATTAAGTCATGGTGAATAAATAGGTGATTTGAAGATAGTATATTCTAAAGTGTAAATATTTCTTTTCCTGTATAATTGTAAACACATATGTAAGTACATACATTGTATGAAAACGACATAATTTATTGTAAATGTTGTTATTACTTTAAAAGGGAAAATAAAGTTTTTTTTTAAAACCATATTTGAATAAGGTTAATTTTGATTTTGGTAAGTTTTAAGTTGTCTTCATTATCACTGGGTTACTATTGAATAGCGCCATCACTTATTGGGTTGGAGTCATTTGTCTTTATTCAACACACTAAATACTGAGTCATTGATCTGTATTGACGGATTGGTAATTTCGGATACACCTTTGACATTCATTTCATGTATACGCAGGTTGTCTCGTCTCACAATACTTCATTCACGGCAGGAGTGTTGGTTATATATGGGCCTAGAGAGCTCAGGGGGTTTTAGTGCCGGGGACATAAAAAAGGGGGGGGGGGGTTTAGTGGGTATTCCGGTCCGACCAGACCGGAGAGTACCACACACGGCCGCGCCTAGCCAGCGCGGTGTCAGGGTGCATAAGGTAAGGGAGGAGGGTCCACCCGCTCGAAATCGAGCGGTGGCGACAGGAGACGAGGGGCTCCGTCCTGGAGTACGATTGGCCCCAAAGACTGGAGCAGGTGAGGTCCGGCCACTGGACCAATGCGGTGATCCACCCGGTGCTGCGGCAGTGGGTGACGAGGAAGAGCAGGACGCTCACGTTCCGCCTTGTGCAGGTGTTGTCGGGGCACGGCTGCTTCGGCAGATACCTGCACAGGATCGCCGGACGGGAGGATGATCGGTGTTATCACTGCGGGGCGGCCGAGGACACCGCGCTGCACGCTCGCGCATTGCCCTGCGTGGGCACAGCAGCGCCGTGATCTGACGGCCGCCGTTGGGCGACCTCACGCTGCCCGGCGCGGTTCGAGCGATGCTCACCGGCTCAGCGGCGTAGGATGCCCTCTCTCGCTTCTGCGAAGTCGAAGGACAGGGCGGCGAAGGAGGGGCTATAATGCCGTTCTAGTGGGGGTAGGCGGGTGATGCGGCCTGGGAACCGTGTAGTCCGCATTGCACCGATCCCTGCGACAGTGGGGGCGGCTGAACGACGCCAGCTGTCCCCCATGTCATTGGCGGAGAGGGTGCCTGCACTTACATCAGTGCGGGCAAGGTCGAGCGGCTCACGCGGGTGAAGCGCACTGCGCATTGCCCGTAGCCGCTCCTGGCCAGTGAGGTGTCGTCGAGGGTTTTTAGGGGTATTGCGGCTTTCTGCCGTGGAGTCCCACACCTCCGGCCCTACCCAAGGGTCGGTCTACGAGTGCGTAATCGCATTTTCCCTCGCTAAAAAAAAAGTGCGCTTAAGGTGCATTTCCCTTCCTAAAAAAAAGGAGTGTTAGTTATGTAAGAAAGTTTAATAACGGTAAATACATTGCATGCTTCGGAATTCACAATTAGAAGGCCAGTTTAACATATCAATCGCACTTTAACATGTAGTTGTTTCATTTTTCTTATTATTATATTTATAATTAAGACACTGACATTTATCGCTATTGATGTTAATTGACTTTATCCCAACTAATATTATAAATGCGAAAGTGTGTTTGTTTGTTTTTATTTGTTTGTTTGTTTGTTTGTTACCTCTTCACGCTTAAACTACTGGACCGATTTCAAAAATTCTTTCACCTTTGGAAAGCTACATTCTCCCCGAGTAACATAGGCTACTTTTTATCCCGGAAAAATCGACAGATCCCACGGGATGCGCAATAAAGGCTTCGCTCAAAAAACTACTGCACAGATTTTTATGCGGTTTTCATCAATAGATAGAGTGATTCTTGAGGAGTTTTGCGGCATTTTTTATCTCGGAAAACGGATAGTCCACGGGAAGCGCGATAAAATCTTCGCACCATAAACCGACTTCCGCGTATATGTAGCCGTGGGCAAAAGCTATGACCCTTAACCCTCTATACACCCAATCCCGAAATCCACGCGGCGAAGCCGCGGGCAGAAAGCTAGTTTTAATAATCTATTACTACTATTATTTTTAAGTGGATGTTTACTCTGCCCTATACTTCACCTTAATATGGGCTATGATTGCCTGAAATATATGATTTTTTTTACTACTATTAAAGCATATTCATTGTGTAACTACTATTATTGAGAGCTGTATAAGTATTTACGAAGATATGTCAAATCAAACGCTTCCAATGCACATCCGCTCCATTTTATAGAAATATCGTTGTTTATAAAAATTGTGCAAGAGTGAGCCATTAAACGAAGCAGTTAAATAACGATCAGCAAAACAAACGGCGCCATCACAAACTAAAACGGAGCGGCGAAATAATTGTAGCGTCATTGGCGAATTTTTATTTGCCTTCTACGGTGTGTTTGGGAAGTCAGTTCACTTCGCTATTTTTTTAGTTAGCGTTGTAAAGCTATTGTTGCATTTGGATGCATTTTTATCTGTTGTTTTATTTGTAGTCTGGTGTCTTGTAGCCTCCCCCGAGAAGGGCTCCCCTGTATCGGCAGGGGAGCGGAGGCTGGGGGTTCCCGGATGTCACTTGGCGTTCCCGGGGGCTCCCAACATGCCTGAGGAAGGCCATCCCTGAGGTTTTTAGTGGTAGGCCTCCCCCTTCTGGGGAGGAGAGCCCCACATAACCGCCGGCTCGCCACAGCCGGGGTATGCAACTTAATGCATTTCTTAGGCGAACAAAAAAAAATCGATATTTGATGGGTTACAATCTGTACACCATTACGCAATTGGTGAATATTACAATGAATATTGTAATAAAATACGGATTTTTACAAAATAAACATACCTAGCTTGGCCATAAATACTGTTACAATTTAAGATAATGTAAATGTATAATTTGGAATGTTTATTATGTTTTTAATTTACATGTCAACCGATTACCAAATATTTTAAAATAAAACCCATTAATCGATTGATGAAGAGAAACGAATCGTAGTGATTGTATTACACAAAGTAGGTATGTAGCAAATAATAGTTATAATTGTCCCGTTTGTCATCGTTATTTTTCGCAATCTAATAAGTATTTTGTGCTAATTTACACGTCATTTTGAGGTTCATGAGCAGTGTTACATCAGGATTAAATCATTACCAGTGAACTTCGACTAAGAAACAGTATTATCCCGAAATTAATTACAAATTTTAAGTGCTGTTACGGAATTTCCAGTGTCAAGGTCGTTAGGCAATCCGTGCCGTGTTGCGATTGACTAACCCACTCGCAACTGCAGACTCTCAGCTAAGAGTGTCTCGCTCGTTACGTCTGCGCATACCAGACACATTTCTCGCCTGTGGTGGGTACTTAGTACCGTGATAACACCAAAAATATTATTACAGCTTATTGATAAAAATCATCTGATCATTGTTAATTATTGTGTACCATTATGAGCAAGAATCACTTAAAATGTGCTGGGTGCATGAAATCTATAGCTGATAGAAGACATTTGTGCTGTTGTAAATGTAAACAACCTTATGACTTATTTTGTGCGAATGTGTCTGAGAATCGCTTCTACAATACACTAGTGGGAGATAAAAGGGAGTCCTGGGAGTGCGCTTTATGCTTAAGTAAGAAACCAAAACAAATAATTCAGCCACGCCCGTGAGACCTGAAGATAACATGATCACGACCCGTAAGGGAGGAGCAGTGGCCACAATAGGGTCTCCGGTGGACATTTCTAAGGCAGACACCGGTTGTCGTGTTAACGTGAGTGCTTTAGGTTATGGTGCTGAGTCAACGAGTATAAGTGACTTAATAATGGAAAGCGTTTACTCCGTGAGGAAATAGTGGCTAGTAGACATCAGATGAAATACTTAAGTGATACTATGTCCAAACTTGCGGCAGGAATGGATGATTGTGAGCAACGGGTAAGGAAGCAGGATGAACGCATAGAAAAATTGGAGCTCCATAGTTGCACTACCGTTTCAAATTCCGTGAATGAGAGCTCACACATTTCCTCTATAGATCAGTTAAAAATAGAACTCACTAGATATCGAGATTTCGAGTATTCCGGAACATAATGGTGAGAATCTGACGCACATAGCTGTAACATTGTCTGGCAAGCTGGGAGTCAAAATCGATGTGACTGATGTCGCCTATGCTTCACGAGTAGGTTCTATTCCAGCTGTCTCAGATGGGGGGCAGTTAGACCGTCCCAGGGCTTTGGTGGTGCGTTTGACGCGACGCGCCAAGCGCGACGAGCTGCTGCAAGCTGCTCGTGTTCGGTGTGGCGCCACTACGGAGGGCACGGGGTTGACGGGACCCCCTCGTCGCTTCTACATCAACGAGCGTTTAACTCGGGTAAATAGATCAATATTTTACCGTGCAAGTGGAGCTGCAAGGCGCTTGAACTGGCGTTATGTGTAGACAAAAAATGGCCGAGTCGGGAAAAAATGGTCGAGACAAAAAATGCGCGAAAGTTCAAGGATCCGAATACACCGCGACATCGTATATGCACGGAGGTCGACCTAGTTCGTGTTTTTGGTCCGGAATCCGTTGGTTACAAATAAATCAAATCTATTAAAATCTATGTTTAACTCGTTACATGCCTTGTTATTCGCTTATAGTTATAAATATGTATCTAAGTCGTTGCATGTTTTATTGTGCGATTATAATTGTAAGTATCTGCGCTTATGGTCGTAGATATGGACAAGGATATTATTATATATATTGCATTTAATGTCTGTCATTGTCAATAACGTTAACCGTAATAACTAATTTCGTTCACATATACGTTAATAAATGCATTAAATAATATATAGTATACATTTTTAATTTGTGTAATCTTGTATACGTACTTAAGAAAATATGGTTTAAATTGTTATCACTACTCCACGCTTTTATGTATTTATTTATTGGTACTATCTTATTAATATACTATTATAGTAATATATTTCATTTCTTGTTTGTTACTTTATTTGGACATTTCATGGTTTTATGTCTGGTATACTTGAAATTACATAATAGTACAGTTCTAAAGAAAAAATGTTCATCCCGTCCTGTTTGTTTGTTTTGTGGCTGTTGTGTTCTATCTATGCTTATTAATGCGCATTAGTTTTACGTAGATAAGGATAATTATTCTAAGTTGTTACATATGCTTTTTGTTTATATATTTTTTATATGTTGGATAAAATCACGGTTTTGTTATTGTATTGGTGTTTTAAGCCTGGTGTATTTGTGCTTTCAGTATATTATTCTGTTATATGAAATATGTGTAAATTTCTCCATTTGCTTGATTAATATGGTATGCGAATTTATATTGTTGATGTTTATCAAGTGTAAGGTGTGTCGTAATTGTAATGTGTATCTTCGACGCGGTGGGTGCTTGAATAGGTTCAGCATTATAGGTAATATGGTAATACAATCTAGGCTACAAGTATTTATTTCCTGTTATAATTTTATTGTTTGCATTTATGTTCATAACTTATATTCATTGATTTTGTGCTCAGTCATTTCATATTACACTTGCAGAGAAATTTCCAAGTCATTGAATCACGCAATATTGCGTAAATTTAACGTATCCATATTAAAAATTACTGACTGGCGTCATATATCGGTTCTTAGGCAATACTTATCTAATTCGAAATTTGATCATATTCGTTTTAGTCTGGTTATAAAGTTCAATAAAATAATATTTTTCTCTATTGGCTTCTTGAACCCTGGTTCACTTGGTGCAAGGCATGATGGGTTTGTAGCTGCCTTGTCGCAGCACCCTGTTGACGTGATGGCTGTTAACGAGATTTGGATCAGAGCAGGGGAGGAGGCACGTGCGCCGGTCCCGGCTGGCTACCGCCTACGGCATAAACCACGGGACAGCACTGCTGCAGGCCATAGGATGCGCGAGGGTGGGGTTGGTTTTTTCATCAGACAAGGTATTAACGCGAATTTGCCCCATACGGAGACCAAAGGCGTCGAACAAATATGGGTGAGCGTGACTATTAATGGATTAAATTTGCAATTGGAACAGCATACCGACCCACGTGACAGAGTGTTGATTTGTTCTTGGATGCGTTGACGGATACGGTAACCTCACTGACTAATTGCGGAATTGAAGAATAACGATTTAAATACTAAAAAAATATCAGTATTTTTGAACAATGTTAATTTTGAACAATATGTTGCAGTTCCAACTCATTTCACCACGTAGTGAGTCATTGATTGATTTGATGTGCTCTAATATGAACCTTGTTGATGTTAGAGCGGACCACATTCCAGATTTAAGTAATCATGCTTTTTTATCATGTAGGATTCGACTCAAAAGAGAGAAATTGGCGCCAAAAGTTTTAATGTATAGATCGCTTAAAAATATTGATTTAGATCTCTTTTATTTAGAGGTTAATGCTTTTGATTGGGATAGTGTATTTAATGATGATATTGATTTTATGATTAGTACATTTTCTGCGTGTATCTTACAATTTTACGATCGTCATGCACCGTACAGACATGTTCGAATCAATGAAAAGTCTCACCCTTGGATCACGTATAATGTTAGGGAAATGATAAAATTGCGAAATAAAGCCCACTGCCGTATTCGCTTATCTAGGTTAGAAGCTCACATTAGTTAATACAAGATACTTAAAAGCATTGTATCAGCAGCTCTTTATGCCGAGAAAAAGCATATTTTGAGTGCCATGTCAAATATAATATCAGAAAACCTCGCGTTCTATGGAAAGAAATCAAGCGGAATGTAGCTAATTTCAAACCAAAATTTGATGGTCTTCCGTTTAACTTACAGGATCCAGATTTGCTTAATAACCATTTCTTGTCTTTAGCAGGAAATAAAGAAATGAAATTGTCAACCCTAACATATTACGAGTTCCACAGATATGGTCAGTCTACTTTTCGTTTCCAAACCGTTAATGAAAACATAGTGTATAAAATCATCAAATCATTGAGTACACATGCGATTGGGATTTATGGTATTTCAATGGAAAGGTTACTCTGATCCTGTCCCAAACTTTGTCGTTGATCACAGCAATAGTAAATAAATTAATTGAATCTGGAGTTTAATAATAGAATAAATAATTAATATAATACTTAATATTAAATTAATAATGAGAATAAAACATTTATTCTTTCCAATATTGCTGTGCCTGACAGGGTCCATAGAGATGCTCATTTATTTATATTAACATGTTTGTAAAGATGGATTGCAATAAAGTATTGAGTATTGAGTTTTCCCGACCGCTTGGCAGACGGCTGTAATTAAACCATTAACAAAAACCGCTAGTCCGTCTCAATTTAGTGACCTTCATCCTATTAGTATTCTGCCTTTTTTATCGAAGGTCTTAGAAAAAATAGTATGTATCCAGCTAACTGAATATCTGGAAATTAATAATATGTTACCTAAAAGGAAATCAGGTTTTAGAAAGGGAATAAGTACGTCAACAGCTCTTCTGGATGTTGTTGATAATATACTAATGGCACAGGATGAGGGGAAAGGAACCATTTTGACTCTCCTCGATTTTTTCCGCGCTTTTGAGACATAAATATTTCCCTACTTTATCTAAGTTCAGCTATCACGGTTTTGACAGTGCAACTATAAGATGGTCTGCAAGCTATCTGGGTAATCGTTTGCAATTGGTGGAGACTTCAGACAGTGATGGTACTAAATCCGTGTCTGCCACTTTGCCAGTGACAAGGGGTGTACCTCAAGGCTCCATACTTGGTCCTATACTTTTTTTATATATATTGTGCTGATATTGTTGTTATCCTCGATAAAGTTCAATATCATATTTTCGCTGACGATCTTCAGTTGTATATATCATTTGAGCCTAATAATACGGACACTGCCGTTAATTTGCCGATTATCATATTTTTGATTGTAATGTTTATTATCATCATCTTGCTTCTTTCATCATTTTGTTTATTGCTGGCCTATGTAAGCATCTCCCCCTATAACACATATAGCGCGGATGACGCGTTTAATACGTATTTGTACGTGCGTACAAATGTATATAATTTAAGGTTCGACTGTTGGCGCGTGTCGCACCCCTGCTGGCACTACGGAAGATCAGCGCTGTGACCTGGTTGCAACATATTATGCTGAGTGGTGACCATTTGGTTATAATCTCTGTATTTTTGCTTTGTTTGTTGGTTTAATTGTAATTTATAACCAATAAATATGATTTCATTTCATTTCATTAAAAAGTTTCCGAAAAAAGTTATTAACTTATACGAGTTTTATATAAACTTTTATATAAACTTAGAAGGTTTTGAATTTATACTGTGCATGGAATACGGTATAAAGTGTTCGGCATTTTGAACTAATTGATGCGGTGCAACGTCAACATTTTTTTTCTTGTGTTATTTATTATGTGACGATATTTAATCCTCTTCAGTGTTTGATATGCTCAGATATATTGATATGAGTTGCAGAAATATGTTCAACACAATACGATGGAAATTATTGATATAATTATGGAAGAATAGGTCTTTAAATTAGTACTCGTGGAGCTTTGCGGTGGCTTGACCAACTCTTGGTCGAGCCGGTCCCGGGACACATGGCGGTTGAATCGCGAGAGCGCACGTATCCATGTGCCCCGTATGGGCCCAGAGAACTCGGGGGGGTTTTAGTGGGTAGGCCGGTCCTCTTGACCGGAGAGTCCCACACACGGCCGTGTCTTGCCAGCGCGGTGTCATGGTGCACAAGGTCGCATTTCCCCCCCTCAAAAAAAAAAAGGTACTCGTGGAGTTCAAGCTAGACAAAAGAGTGTATCTTGAGTCTCGCAGGTGTGCACTACGGTTATGTTAATTGAACAAGAAGATTTCTAATATTTTCTAGATTTCAAAATAGTGTTTAACTATATTAACAAAAAAAATGTAGAAAAAAGGCATAATTTAATATTTGAAAATATTGATAAATATTTCTATATCGTACATTGCTTGTAACTTATATATGTATATGTAAATTATATATATATATATATATATATATATATATATATATATATATATATATTATAGTCTATATGTACATGTGTGTTGATTGTGTGAATGGATGAAACAATATAAGTAACCGAGTGGGGTTAAATATCTACTTAATTTTCCCAACTTAATTTTAATAAGGATAAAAAACATTTGTCGCATGAAGTGAAAATGAAGATATACAAACTGCCCCAATCACTGTCGGGTGTATACTCCACGCATCATATACACAACACATAAATTCATATAATTTTGAAGAAGTATTATTTTTAAATCTCGAGACAGCTAATGTCGTTCTAAGAAATGAATACACGTTCAGATATTATACAGACCTTTATGCATTACAAAATCATAATTATGCTTAGCAAATATAGCCTCTACGTGAAGCAGAAACCAGCGTATAAGCCCAGTAGCCGGCGGATTAAGTACTTCGTATGTTTGTTCCGCCGGTCATAATTCGGGATATGCCAGTCAGCGTTGGTATTCGGCAAATTACGCATTATTCGCTACGGTTACGCCCACGGATACGGCATTTGTTGCTCACTGTGTACTCACTATCATAGTACAAACAAAACAGTAGATAATGTCCAACAATATTTCATTATTAAACCTAAAAATATACGAGTGAGCCTGTTAATAGGGGTGCCTATTGTCATTCTTCGTATTTTGCAGAATTGTAATCGGGGCAAATTGACTTATTCGGATCTTGCGACACCAATAGAAGGAAAAGGTGAGATTATGTATGTCGCAGAATTGCAATAGACTATTATAGATGTCACAGTATTTCATTCATAGAATATATAGCCATATGATTATTTTCTGGTTTCATTTAAAACGTTAATATTACGAAACGAATTAACGTTAATGTTGCGAAAGGAGGAGACATTATTATCATATTACAGTTCCTGAATGCATCGGACGCTTATTATTACGAATACTCATTAAGTATTTCGTAATTGAACGGTTGTGCTCATTATTTTTGCGATCGAAGCTTAAACTATGGAAAGGTTTAAAAAGGAGATCGACGATATATATAAATATTCGTTAGTAAGAAAGATTTACTTCATTCTGAATACTTTATTATACCTTTTTGCTTATACTATGCACTCATTACAACTACGTGGAAATATTTGTGCAACATCAAATACTCGGAGCTTCATCGAACGCACTGCACGGTATTTGGTTTGAATTGTCCCAATTAATAGGAAGGCTGTTGATACGAGACTCGTATCAATTTATGTTTGAATATTCACGGCAGTTCATTTGGTTTCTTTCCTGGTTTGGTGTTCATTTGGGTTGGCGGATTCTCCCCATTCTTATTAACTGTGTAAATGTTTTTTACATATTTACATAGCTCTGGGTACATATTGGAGCATAGGTCTCGAAAATAATAACTTTGCGCTCATTTGGAAATTTCAGAGCAATATCTTAATTTCTAGGATTTAGAGCGGATGTTGAAATCGGGTTCTGCTCAAATTTTACCAGGACATCATCATCACTCTTAGAATGAAGTATCTTTTTAAGTGTACTAACACTTTATATTAATATTTAACAAAATATTATTTGTAAAACGTACAACCATTTCAATGTTCCACAGAGTAGAGAAAGCAAAAATAAATATAAATGTGACATAAGGTATATTTCTCTACACGGGAAGGCGCGATATTTAAATTTATAGTTTTATTACATTGTTTTAACAATCACAGTTCATATATATTCCCACCGGCGAGTTCAAGTCTACCCTTACTATATTAGGGCGTAGTCAACCAGGCTGGCCCAGTACGGATTGGTTTTCTATGCTGATCTATAAACTATATTTAACAAGTAAATTCGCATTTTAAATAAGTAAACTAAATGATTATAAATATCACATAATTTTACTATTTTTTTATTTCCACTAGCAATACCAACAATAAGTTTTCACTACTGCTCCAATTAGGTACAAGAACCGGCGGTAATGATTGAGGGTTTTACAAATAGTTTTATTACTCCATTGCTGATTGTGACGACTCCTTGTAGCCACGTTTTACTGCTGCAACACTCGACTGCGGTTAGCTTTTTATTGGTGTCGTTTCTCCAGAACGTGTTCTGCTTACTAATACGAATAGAATAGAGAGGACGATTAAGCGACTACATGATGATTATGTTTATAGCATAAGATTAGATGGAAATACAATGAAAAAATTGTATAAAAATCTGTTCGTTTTGTCAGCCCTTTGATACAAATTAAGATGACAATAATAGTTAGGAAGGTATTTTATTGAAAAGAAACTAAATGTTACCTCCAAAGTTACAAAATATCATCAATATATACTCGTCCATATATCAATTGAATCAACTATATATATTACACTTGTTATTAACAAATTTTACTGTTTTTTTAATAATAAACAATGTTCCGTACATTGCAAAACGCTGCAAAATTAATACACGTTACAAAACAATGAGAACAACCTAATTCTAAGTTTGCAGCGTGTTACAATTTTTTTTGACAATGTTATTAACAAAATTCACTTTTCATCCCTTTAAACCCTTTCCGTCCCTCTCTCCTCATCCCTCTCTCCTCATCCCTCTAAACCCCAGAGCGCTGCAAAATCACGCGGTAAGGTATTTCACCTTCCTTAATGACCCCTCAAAATTTTAGCGAGTTACTAATTTCTTTCGGGTTTCAGGCTTTAATGACTAAGCTGATGTCTGTGATAGGATAAATTAAAAAAAAGTGGATATATATGTAGTATATTAAATTATTATTTACTATATTGACAAATAAGCAGACTACCTACCTGATAGTAAGTGTGACAGTGAAGTGACAGCGCGTATAGTACATGTGGCTCCTTAGATATTTGCAGCAAATCTGCAACCTCCAAGGGAACAACCACAGTGTTCATTGCCAACATGTATGACATAAGGATGTAAACTAACAGTGTTCGGTGTAAACATGTAACGAAACACTTATTCTGACTAATTCGCGCACCGAGAGCTTCGTAATTATTAGACAGTGCACAACAAAACCTCAGTCTGTCCGGGTGCATTCCAACATTTAACGCTGTAACATTTATAATTAATACACATAACTTTTTAATTAAAATTCTATACTTTATCCTCCACCGCAACCTTGCACCTCAAACATTTATATCTATGAACTACGAGTATATATGAACCTTCAAGATCTGCTTGCGATGGCGTCTGAGCCGTCATATCCCTTGCTGTCCCCTTCTTGGCAGCCTTCTTAGCTACGAGTAGGTTCCCATCAATTTAGGCATGAGTCATTTGGGTCTAACGTGCCCCTTCTTGTCAGGAGTTCAACATAATCAGCGTGGCATTTGGTTGCGGTGGCATCCATGAGAATTCTCAGCCTCTTGTTTACAGAGGGAAAAAGAAGAATTATGTTTATTTCTTTCTTAATGCAAGCTAATACAATATTGTTGCCAGGTCGTAAGTACTAGGAGTCTCACTATCAACTGTCTATAACTCGCTATTTCAAACGCAATGGGTTCTTTATTTGAAATCAGACACTCGCCGTGGAGGCGAACTCCCCAATGAGTTGTTACAGTTCTGTTAAACTGGTAGCATATTTATTGTTAACAAATAATTATTAGAAATCAAAAAGTATCGTTTTATTCTTCCTTGGAAACTACATATATAGAACACAGAAACAGATTTGACTTAAAGTAACTAATTTGTCACATGACAGAATGTCAGTTGTATGAACAAACGAGTTGAGTATCGTTCAGAAACTTTGTAACCGCAGTAAAATGGATGACTATTCAGTCTCGTGAAACGACTCCGGGAACTTACGTGTCAACTGCATGGCAGTTAAAAACCCTGGATGGATTGTAAACTTCACTTTTTTTCAATTAAGCACACTTTATAGCTTTGTCGTTAGTGACTGGCGCCGAACACAGACAAAACTTGGAATTTTATTTACGGAAGTTAGTTTTAGTTATATTCCATTCATAAGTTATTGCTTAAGTAACATATTTTATAACTCTGTATTGTTTTAGAAACTTATGGAAAATGTGGTTGGAGAATGTAGTTCCCTAAAATCTCCTTTTCTTGGCAAAGATAATGTGACATATTATTTTGAAACTATATAAAGTCAGTTTACAATATATTTATGGTATATAAAAAAATATAAATTTTAAGTTTGGACAAGTTTGTCACGTCACAGAAAATGACAATTTTCAAGAATCGGTAATTTTAGGTTGTGTTTCCACGTTGCGTTGCGGGAAAGAAAGAAAAAAAATAAAATATTAAAAGGTGCTTAGTAATTATATTAATAGAAACAAAAAAATGTGCTCTGTTATTAAGTCATCAAAAGGGACCTGAGAAAAATATCAATACTTTTGGGGCTTATTCTAGTAACAAACAATGTTTTAATGAGGGAAATAAGCGATTCATACCAACAAAAGATAACACAAACAAACAGAATGCAGTTAATATTAAAATTAATTTTTACTTTATACATAATTTTAATATATAATCAGAATAACAAGAAGTGTAAACCATAGCAATTTAAACACAGATATTAAAAAAATAAAGAAAAAAATGTTGTGTCTAAAACTAGATGTGCTATAAGATAGCACTTTGCCAAATCATTGAAATCGTACAATAAAACGACTCTTGCGCCTCAAGTATTACGGTGGTAAGGAATTGCTCCTCGCATAGTTTGTTTTCTAAAAATGAGCGTAACTTTGCGAGGCTTCCTTTGGCGCATAGTTGGCGCGTCTGCGACAGACTCAGGAATTCGCGTCTTACAATTCCCATGCGGGCAATTTGAATAGTAACGTGTGGGCTAATGCTTAGACGCTTTGTTGGCGAAGATATTTTGAGATATTCGAGTTAAGTTTATCGAAAGTTTGCGTATAGTCTTGTTTTTAGTCATTTATAGACAAATTTGGTTTATACGAGATTGTAAGTTATTTAGTTTTCAATTCTCTTATTACATATTTTTTTCGAAAGTTGAGGTTTTGGGTTTTGTAGAGTCCTAGAATCCATTCTACAAGGGTATGTGTGCCCTTATCTTACCTATTTCTGTTACAGAGCATTCTTGGTTTGCTAATTTACTACCTGTAAGTACTGCGGTAACAAAAAGTAAGGCAGTGGTTGAGGACCCTAGCCCCTAAATATCAAATTAATTCCAAAAATCTTGTCATTGAAAAAATCGCACGTCTAAATTGTGTCATTTGATAGCAGATAAATATGCAATAGAATGTGGAATAACTTAGTGAGTCGTCGTAATTAGATTGAAGAAATCAAGCGAGAAGTGAGCCAGATATATTATGCATGATAAATGTATAAAGATTAATTTAGGAAAGATATTATTATAGATAGAAGAATTATGCACGTTTATTTGTGGCAAGTCGGCTAGCATAGTCTTTATTTGTTTTAGCGTCATACTTAACTCGATTAAGTATGTAAACGCAGTACATTTATTCGTTTAAATATATTTTTTTAAATAAATATAAACAATGTTTTTTAAATAATAAAAAATAAATTATAGAGGATTATCGTATTCGCTTACCATAATATGTGATGTTATATGTATGGTTTATTTTTATTAGATGACAAAACCGAAATTACTGTTGTCACTTATGTATCAAATTAAATTTAATAATTGAAATATATTTTTTATTGACACAATATGTCATGTAATCAATGAAAATTATGACTTATATAGAGCTAATGAGAAATTACAGTATCAAGATCGAGAGATTAGTTCATCTTATTACTGCAATAAAACAATGCTGACTATATATTATTTTAGTGACTACGCCGCAAACACCACGAAACATAAAAATGAAATTCAACGCAACTCAAATACATCTCCACCAAAAGGCACGAGCTTACTCTTACTATAACAGGACGATTGGACGATTGGAGTCAACTACGCTAGCAAAATGCGGATTGGTTGACTACATACACCTTTGAATTTCTTCGGAGGTGTATGCAGATTGCCTCACGATGTTTTCCTTCACAAGCTCCCCGAATCATCCAATATACATATATACATTTCATTCCGGATGGCAATGGATCCCGTAATCAATACCAGTGACTACTTGACGAAGCACGAGAAGAACCTCCACATCGATAAAATTTTCTGTGCAGCAGTCTAATTAACTTACTCAAATTCAACGTATACAGATTCCATATTTCTTCATACTATAACTTTATACTTCAATTAAAAACCTGTTACTGAAGAGGTTGATTTGTAATTTATTTATTTGTTGATATAATTATTAGAGCAAGTACCGCGCTGTGGAGACAGTTCACTAATTTATAATTATCCTGACGCCAACTTCTCCTTATGAATAGGGTTGACAGCGACAGACATCTTTAGCAAGTACTATGATATATTCGAATCCAAATGTGGCTTAAATATAACACTTCCGTATATTAGTGATGAAACTGTATCACTTGCTTATCTATTACAAATAAACTGCATTCTCCATTGCCTGCTGAACGTTCTACTTTTACTAATACGATTGATGAAAATATTATTATCGTCTGTTTTATTATAACTGCAAGATAGACGTAGATATTTGACGTTTAGATTATGTTAGGTCTTCTGAGGCTTATCTTTGTCGCCATAATGTCACTGTTGATGTATCATGACAACTAGCAGTAAGTCAGTTGTTAGTTGTTGAGATATCTATGTAGGTCAAGTCGACATTGTTACTATTTGACGTTTTCCATTATATTAGATATAAGCTGACAGATATGGAAGAAATGGACGGTTCTTTGAGGAAAATATGCATTTTCATTTTGGATGTTAATAGCTTAATAATACATGTGAAAAAGTTACAAAAATTTAAGTTTTTGTGAAATAAGAGAAACATAGTCTTGAAAATAATAATTTTTGGTGATTGTAATTTTCCCCCACATAGAAATTCCCCCCTAAAACTCGAGCAAATAAATCAAAATCAAAAATAATCTTTATTCAACATAGACCTTTACAGGCACTTATGAAAAAGCTTAAAAAAAAACCTTGTCCGTACGTACGAATAAGGAAAAATAAATTGACTCGACACCTGTTCGGAAATTGGGAGAGCCTCCTCGAGAAGAACAGGCAAGAAACTTCTATTTTTTATCTCCTCTTTTCAATGTTAATAATTATAATAGTATAATATAAAAATACAATATAATATAAGATGCAATCATACCTAATACGATTACAGTCGTATGTATGTTTATATACACATATAAAAATAATACAATATATATATTATAAATAATGTTGTTACCAAACATGGCTCTATGAATAGTGTCCCTATTCCCAAATAGTGTGATCATTTTGATAGTCACTTACTTTATAATAACCTTTACTCATGAGTGTCTTTTTGATATGGATTTTACATTTATATAAAGGCAAATCAATGACACTTTGCGGAAGTTTGTTAAACATAGATATACATTTCCCCAACAACGAACAGCTAGTTTTATGGAGTCTGAACATTGAAACGGCAAGTTTATTTTTGTTTCTAGTATTCACATTATGTAGATCACTGTTTTAATTGAATTTATTATAGTTTCTATATACAAATACTAAATTATCATATATATATTGACTAGCTAAAGTTAAAATATTAATTTCTTTGAACAATTCTTTTAGGGATTCTCTAGCCCGTAAACAGTAAATAGCACGAATCGCTCTTTTTTGTAAAAGGAAAATACTCTCAATGTTAGCCGCTGATCCACATAGCAGCAGTCCATAGGACATAACACTATGAAATTAGCTGAAATAAACATTAGTTATAAGTCTAATCTTTTTACTGCGTACGCCGCTGAACTAAGTTTGACTACCAAAGTTTCAATATGTGGATCACATTGTAGTCGTGAATCTAACGTAATGCCTAAGAATTTAGTATAATTTACCAAGTCAATGACATCACCATTCATATTTAAACCAACCTGCCTTACATTGGGCAAAGAGAATTTGATACATTTTGTTTTCTTAGAATTTAAAGACAAATTATTAGTTGTGAACCAATACAGAACTCTCGAGAGAGCACTATTTACATCGTCATAACATTCCTTTTGTCTATCAGCTTTGAATAGTAAAGAAGTGAAGCAAACAATACCGTCTCACACGATTCTGTAATGTAGTAAGGAAGGTCATTTATATATATTAGAAACAGTAGACGACCCAATATTGATCCCTGGGGAACCCCATCGTTATAGGCGAGCTAGCAGATTCTGATCTATTAATAACGACTTTCTGCAATCTGTCTGATAAATAAGATATTAAAAGGCTAACAGCTCCATCCGAGACACCATAATGTCTAAGTTTACTTAAAAGCGTTTCATGGCTCACACAGTCAAACGCTTTGGAAAGGTCGCAAAACACTCCAATTACATCCCGCTTGCCCTCCCATGCGTCAAAAATATGTTTCATAAGTGCAGTTCCGGCATCGGTAGTGGATCTACCTTTGGTAAAGCCGAATTGGCTTTCATGCATGAGTCTGTTTGTTCTCAAGTGACCTATTAGTTGATTGTAAATAACTTTCTCGAAGATTTTGCTGAAAGTAGGTAATATGGATATAGGTCTAAAATTTGAGGGCTCTGTTTTGTTACCCGATTTGAAAAGTGGTATTAATTTACTATATTTCATTAGATCAGGAAAGATACCCTCATCAATACAAGAATTAAAAATTTGTGCTAACAATGGGGCTAATTCATAGATGACAGATTGAATTATGTGAGTTGATATACCCCAGAGATCTTCGGTTTTCTTCTTGTTAAGTAAACGGAATGTTTTCTTAATTGAAGAAGCATCAATATGGCTGGCATCCGTATATATAAAAGTACTCTGTGAATATGGCTAAATTTGAATGATTCACTGCACCTATTCACACTTGACTCGAGGAGGGTGACGACTAAACTAGGAGATGAGTTAAGATTACTGGTAGTTATAGCAGGAATTTGAGAAAAATAATCAACAAATGCATTCGCAACTGTATCGTCAGACTTGATAGTCTTATTATTAATTTCTAAAGAGAAAGAGTTCAAGGAGCTTCTACTTTTTCCCGTTTCCTGATTTATCACAGTCCATGTAGTCTTAACTTTGTTCTTTGACATATTTATTTTATTTGATATGTATAAAGATTTAGCACATAAACAAACATTTTTAAAAGTTTTTGAATATTTTTTTACATAATCTAAAAAGATGAATAAAAAGTCTGTAAGTGTTAATACAAGTCGACACAAAGTATTATAGATTTGAAATTTCATTTCATAAGAAGAATAGGCAAGAAATTGAGAACAATATTTATTTCCATTATTCAAATGTCAACATGCCAATTATAAATCATGTACACAATTAACATATATTTTATATATTTATATTTTTTTTACTGGTTTCTTTTTTAAAATAATCATCTGGCAACCCTACTCACGCGTGTTTAGGTTAACAAGTAATTACTGTTGAATACATCGTAACCAAGTTTGTCGTAACTTCGTCGCAAACTTGTCCAATATGGCGGTATTATTGGAATTTATAATTATCACTTGTTCAAACAAGCGCATGTGAATTTTAAATGAAAATGAAAGTGCTGGTTTGCGCGGGGAAAATTATTCTTCACTTGTGTTAGGGAAATGTTGCTGAATACAGAGTTAGACATAATTATAATATAGTTATATTTTACTGAATATAGAAGTTTTATACAGCAGCTCTCTATAATTAAAAATTAATATAAATAAACTCATTGATTTCATTGTGACGAAATCTTGACATTTCTCTTCAAGTTATTTTCGTTTTTTGTTTCTTTGGAATCACATTAGTCACTATTCATATTTCAGTTAAATATAACCAACAATTTTGTTTATACCAGAAAGAAGTCTACATTATGAATTCAGGATAGTTGTGTCTTTAGCATAGTGTTTTGAGTGATTCTCAACAACACCGCAAACATGTTGCTACGTTGGGTTATTGTGTTGTTTCTACATTACTTTTTACCTAATAGTGAACTATTATATAGGTATATAACTAGCTTTCTGTCCGCGGCTTCGCCCGCGTGGATTTCGGGATTGGGTCTATAGAATGTTAAGGGTTATAGCTTTTGCCCACGGCTACATATGCGCGGAAGTCGGTTTATGGCGCGAAGGTTTTATCGCGCTTCCCTTGGGACTATCCGTTCTTCCGAGATGAAAAATACCGGAAAACCTTGCTCAAGAATTACTCTATGTATTGATGAAAACCGCATTAAAATCTGTGCAGTAGTTTTTGAGCGAAGCCTTTATTGCACATCCCGTGGGATCTGCCGTGGGATTTTTCTGGTATAAAAAGTACCCTATTATTTAATCCATACTTTTATCTTTACGTCTTCAAAATTTCAAAGCAATCGGTTCAGTAGTTACGGCGTGAAAGTGGAACAAACAAACAAACAAACTCACTTTCCGATTTATAATATTAGTAAGGATGTCTGAAATTTAGATTTTTTTGTATAATATATCTTATAGCTTTCCGCCCGCGGCTTCGCCCACGTTATATTCGAATTTCCCACAGGAAGGATATGTTTTCTGTCGGTAAAATTATCTTACTTACTTCCTTGGGTCCTCGGGTTTTACGATTGGTATATACGGGGTCGTTACCCCGTATATACCAAACGTAAAACCAAAAATTGATTAGCTGTTGTTATCGAATTTTCGCATGGGAAAAAGTTATTTTACCGCGGTAAAATATTTTATGTCATTTCCGGGTCTCAAACAATATTCATACCAAATTTCATAAAAACTGGTTTAATAGGGAGTGATGTGAAGGACGGATAGACAGACAGATACTTTCGCATTTATATATATTAGTATTGATACATATTTTGTTGTGTTACATACATCAAAATAACTCTAATTAAAACCTAAGTCAATCACATAAGCCTTAAATACCTACTTACATTTTTGACGTTATATAATAATACTTCTTTAAAATTGCATCATTATATAAGGACGCAAATAAAAAAAAGAATGATAAAAAATCGGGGGATAGGTACATATAGTTTTTCACCAAACCTTTCATCCCTCCTTTCAACCCTTTACAACCCTTTTCTGCATTCAAAAGTAGTTTCTGTCCTTTCTCAGGCTCTAGACTAATGTGCATAAAACTTCATTTAAATCGGTTCAGTGGTTTTAACAATACTACCATACAACCTTTCATCCCTCCTTTCAACCCTTTACAACCCTTTTCTGCTTTAAAAGGTAGCCTCTGTCATTTCTCAGGCTCTAGGCTGTGTACAAAACTTCATTTAAATCGGTTCAGTGGTTTTAACAATACTTCTTTCTATACAACCTTTCATCCCTCCTTTCAACCCTTGATAACCCTTTTCTGCATTAAAAGGTAGCCTTTGTCCTTTCTCAGGCTCTAGGCTATCTGTATATAAAATTTTATTTAAATCGGTTCAGTGGTTTTCACAATACTGCCATACAACCTTTCAACCTTCCTTTCAACCCTTTACAACCCTTTTCTGCTTTAAAAGGTAGCGTCTGTCCTTTCTCAGGCTCTAGTCTATCTGTGTATAAAATTTTATTTAAATCGGTTCAGTAGTTTTAACAATATTTATATACAACCTATTATCCCTCCTTTCAACATTTTACAACCCTTTACAAACCTTTTTTGAATGAAAAAATAGCCTATGTCCTTTCTCAGGCTCTAGACTATCTGTGTATAAAATTTTATTTAAATCGGTTCTGTGGTTTTAACAATACTACCATACAACCTTTCACCCCTCCTTTCAACCTTTTGCAACCCCTTTCTGCTTTAAAAGGTAGCCTCTGTCCTTTCTCTGTATCCTGGTACACTAAAATTCCTGAAATATGCATACATTCCAGAAATTTCGACGGTTTGCCTTTATGGCTAAGAGCTAATTATGACGATGACGTTAGCAGGGATTGCTTTTCTGAGTGAAATTCTTAGATACGTGCCAACGTTTAATGTTGTAGTTGTAAAGCGAATAATGAAACCAAATGTCAGCCGACATAATTAAGTGTCCAATAGTTATGATTTGAATGCAATTGTTCAATCTGTGTTGGACAATCTTTTAAATCAATCGTAATAAGGTGATAAAGAAACCGCATGTTAGATACATGCGGTCTCTTTTGGACCTCTATATAGGATTTATCTATATATTTATTTAGGACTACTTATATTTAAGAATTATAAGAAGCAGTGAAGAACACAAATATTTTTTGGTACATTCTCCTAGAAAAGGAAAACGAGGAGGTGAAAATAAAAAGAAGATATAGACCAAATTGTGGATAAAATGGAGGAAAGTGAACGTCATTTTGTATGAACAAAAATAGGACAAAAGCTAATAACAGTGGGAATTGACGATTACTCCCCCATAAGTGTTTCAATCGGTAAATGTATATGCAATTACTTGAGATGGCTACAATGGGCTATGACCACAAATTTACATACGCATATTCTAAACACATATATTTTAATAATATTTTTTTAAATTAACAAATTTGTTTCTAAATACTATATACTTTTTCCAATCTGTAGTTTTGTTCTTATGTATATTCTAACGGAGTTTTTCCTATAAAATTATATAGCTGTAAAGGAAATCTCCTTTTTTCTAGTACGACATGTAATAATTAAGACAAAACTAATTCAACAGTGTAATAATATTAAGCAGACACTCTATTTATTTATTTAGCACTAAGTAATTTTAATAACTATAATAAATAGTGACTAGAAACAAATCGACTTAAATCAATAGAAAATAACATGAATAGGTATATTACTATTAAAGGTATTTAATAGCGTAGCATTTAGACCTGCAAAATTAATTATGTAAACTCTAAAATAGTTTTACTTTTATTGACGAATTGTTATCAAGTATTTGTAAATGCGAAACCAAAGAAACCTAACGAATTAAATTAACGAATTAAAAATAATCTGAATGCACCACAAATTTAAAAGGATATTAAAATAAAATTAAATGGAATAAAAAGAAAATAATAAGAATCTCATTTTAATGGCGGCTTCGCAATCTAGGACCGTGTTGCGCCAAGATGTTTGCCTGCTAATGAGAAGTCAATTTGTAACCCCCGACATCCAGCTTGCTCAGCGGAACTAATTAGGCACATCTCACAAAGGGATGTGGATGGTTCTTGTATAAAAATTTTAATATTTTTTTCCCTAAGTATATTTTGTAAGACTGGTTCGTGGTATTCGCAAAATATTTCCGTATTTTTAATAAAATATAGATAGATAGAATCTTTATTTGCTCTACAATTTGTGTGATTGTAGAGCAAATAAAAATTCGCACACAATAAGTGAAGTACAAACAAACAAGGAGTTATACTCGTACATATATAAATTTTTAAAAACACGTAACAATTTAAATACAAACTAATTACAGGGTCACAGTGCTTACACTAGTTATAACTCAACGTCAACATTTCTTCAAGAAACTCATATAACGCTTTGTGTGCCTTAAAAATGGTAGTAAGTCTAGCGACGTCCAATTTTGAAGTCACTTAGACAACAAAGTCAAGTTAGCGACTATAAAACTGTGTACTTAACGGAGCTAAGTGGTACATCTCTCTGAGGCAAAGAATGCCACGATACAAAGCCCAAATCAGGCCACATATAGGAGTACTGCTATCATCTGTAGATGGGAACACCTCGATACCTATGTAGACCTTTTTGCTCAGTGCAAAGATGAGCTGAACGAATCATTAACAATCCGAAACTTAAAAGTAATATTGAGGCTTTAAGTCTGAGGAGAGACTTTGCCTATTTATGTGTGTTTTATCAAATCAAAATCAAAATAATCTTTATTCAACATAGACTTTTACAGGCACTTATTGACATCAAAAATATCGTTTGTAAAAAGGGTTATTTTCCAAAAAATTGTTTGTCTCTGTATATGTATTCTATTGCTTGTACAACAGGTTATTTTCCGAATAATTCTTTGTTTCTTTATGTATCTTCCATTGCTTGTACAACGTGTTATTTTCCAAAGAATAGTATGTCTCTTTATGTGTCTTCTATTGCTTGTACAACGGGTTATTTTCCAAAGAATAGTATGTCTCTTTATGTGTCTTCTATTGCTTGTACAACGGGTTATTTTCCGAAGAATTGTTTGTCTCTATATGTGTATTCTATTTATCATTATCTCTCACTAGAACTTGGTGGTTAAACACAGTGCAGCGTCAGGAGTCTCCTTTCGCAAACGCTCTGATTGTAAGCTGAATTCGTTGCCGAGGCAGTCCCCAGAGAGTACTTGAACCCCATTTCTTCAAGGAGACAGTGAATAGGTTTTTAAAAGGTCGATAAAGCGCTTGTGATCCCCCTGGGTTGTAGGCCTCTATAGGCTATGGTGACTTCATACCATAAGGCAAGCCGTAAGTCTTCGGGCTATCGCCGTAGTATACAATAAAAATTTTACTAATTACCGGAAAACTAAGAACAAAATACTATAAACAGTACGAAACTTTGCAGAAAAAGTATAATTATGCATCAGCATTACCGTAGAGTAAATGTGAATGCGTAATGATAAAATAAAATATAGGTACTGTTCATTATTCAGCTACTTTGCGATTTGATTTAAATGACAAAGTGTCATCTTACGTTACACATTTGTAGTTATTATTTTTTGTATGATCAGTTATCAGTGGTTGCGTCACTTATCAGAGTAAATACACTTGATAGCAGGGTTCTTTTGGACTCCTTTATAGAGAAACAGAAATTATATATTTAATCTTCTGAGCAAACAGATACATCGAGAAGTGAAAGTTCATCATAGTGAAAATTCTGCACTATGGTCAATCGAACTTTGGAATCAATAACCTAAATAGACCTAAGCAACTTTAATTCAAAGTATTGCTTGTTGTTGTATCTTTGAACTCTTTGAAATTATGAATCGTTTTTGTTATAATCATAATATTTTTTACTGTATTACAATGACAAAAAACTGGACTCTGTAAAATTGTGTGCATACCCAGATTAATCAGTGTCGTATTCAATAATAAATAATATATCAAGTCTTTATATAATTGTTGAACAAAAATAAAAAGAAATAACTTGGAAATAAAATCTCGTGTATTTGAAACAAAAAGACTTAAGATATATACGTGGTTTCGTCTGTGTTTTGTTATATTCCCACACAGATTTATGATTGCATTAACACTATTGGCTAGGATGTAATGTCCTTACAAACTAATAAGAGGGGACAGCACAGAAGATCCTCGATGGATTGAAGTGCAAAGGCTTTTCGCTGGAGCCACCCCTATCACTTTTATTTTGTCTCATCTTTTTATCTCATTTTGTGATTGTACTTAAATAACTAAGTAGATATTACTTCATGTTAACACTAAACTAAAGCTAAAACTCACCAAATCGATTAGTTGAGACAACCTTAAACCCAGCTTCACCAGAACTGTGTTGTTGTTTTTATCAACTGGCCGGATGAGCCTGTTGTAGTTGCTCAACAGGTCATCATACAATCTCTTGGCATCAGGGTTTGCATTGCATCCGATAAAAACAATAAAAGTCACAATGGAAATTGACCAAATCATGTTCGTTTCCTAAAAAATCACTACACAGAAACTATAGTTGAGGTTATATCATAGCAGCACGTATTTTTCCCGCGCAATCATTTTCATATTTATTTAATAGTCAATAATGTTTAGTCTTTGATACGTTTAAAAAAAGAAAACATGTAAACAAAAGGTTTTTATTGAATTATTTGACAGCTACGCCCGAGACACTGCAGCGATGGTGGCGCCACCAGATATACTAGCGGAAAAGCAATGTAAGCAACAAAACCCAGTGCGCAGAATCAGTAGAGAATAATATTGGGCCAGCCAATGAAATATTTCCGTGATGTACTCACGCTGAAGTTGTCAGTGTATTCCATTCGATTCAGGACTGTAGCGTGAAGAGATAAAGTTCCAAATCAATAAAGTTCTCGTTTTGTTTCATCTGATATGCCGTTGTCAATGTTCGGGCATGCTTCATTGATATTTACAATCATGGCAGATTTAAGTAGTCTTGAGTTTACCAAATAATTTTTTGTTTTTTCTTAGGTATTTCTTAGTATCATTTTTTGTATAAGTTGTTTTATTCCAACTTCTTCATATATTAGATAAAGAACATTTGAAATATAAAAAAAACAGCAAATGGAACCTAACTATACAGTTGTTGCGTACTTTGGGTTGAGATGCCGACAAAATAATATCTTGTAATGTTTTTGTCGAAAATATTTGTCGTCGAATACATTATTTACGCGCTGTGCGGATCGATGCGTAGTACGCATGCGTGTTGTTCCATTCATGACGCTTTACTGCGCGGTCGTTGCTATTCATTCGACACAAGATAGCGCTAGTTGTTTTAAAAAATTATACACTACAGCTAATTCAGTAAGTTTAGATTTAGTTTGAAAGAACAAAGTTTTAATTTATATGTACTTTGAAAACATTGTTGCAGTTATAATACTTTCTTTACAGTATCGCGATCATTTTTACGTTCTTACTTAAAACTGTTGATTCAGTTGATAAGTCAACTTACCAGATTTTACATTTCATCCAACTTACAAAATACTAAAGTAATGTTTTTACAATCCGTATAGAGCTTTGGGCTAGGCTAATTGGTATAAGTGTAAGAAATAGTTACTTATTATTTAATGTACATATATAGCAATTTAGTTCTGTTCACTTATTACCATACTGCAACACACATATTCGGGGTACTATTTCAGTAGTTTTTAATATATGTATATACATCCTGAGATATATATTGTATCGCGCAATTTTGGTTGAGTTTGCCACTAAACTAAGTAAATTAGGTCAATAAATAAATAAATATATGAAGTAAATAAATAAATAATTCTTACACTTAAGTTCTGTAAAGCTTATGTTATCGGATTTAGGTTACCAAAAAGATATACATACGACTACATTACACATATATACATTTTTGATAGAAATATATTTCAACAACCATGACTAAGCTACGAATGCTAGCATTCATAATACAAACATCCCCCATTGAGATTCAGGAGCTCAGAGATTGGATTGAAACCGGTGTACTAACCACTTGACTACGAAGCTGTCGGTAATATTAAACGTATATCCCATAGATATATCCTTAATGTTTATCATTTATGCATTATATGACACAGCAAATAGCCAGTCAACATAGGAACGCGTGTACATGTTGACTTTAAGTC
Organism: Scirpophaga incertulas; assembly: GCA_036419045.1. NCBI lineage: Eukaryota > Metazoa > Arthropoda > Insecta > Lepidoptera > Crambidae > Scirpophaga > Scirpophaga incertulas. The sequence goes on from CM071628.1 coordinate 23,088,601, forward strand.
TTATATCGCTAGAATTAACGGTGATTTACGTAAAAATATAAAACTTGACGTGATAGTACTTATTAATTTGTTATTTTATAGTTGGCTGTATTCTCATCATTATTACCGCTCAGTCATTTACACAATATACTAAATATCGACTAGGATTACTAACTTTGAATCTCAGCGTAAAAAATTCATATTAATCATGAAGTAGCAATACCGAAAATCTAATAACGAAAAATAAACATAAATCTATACAAATAAATAAAATTGAAGTGTCTGTTTGTAATATTAAAATAACCGCTTTCTACTACATGCATATGAATGTATATACAGTATACATACCAAAATACATATTTTTAAAATTTTTGTCTGTCTGTCTGTCTATTTGTTCCGGCTAATCTCTGGAACGGCTAAATAATAATAATAATAATAAATTTTAGAGAAATAAAGTAATGTTGCATTGTTGCAATGAAAAATAATAAAAACCAAAAAAAAACTTTTTTTTTATTACATTCCACGCAGACGAAGTCGCGGGCACAGCTAGTCTTTTATATAACTACTTACCCAACGCAGAGTCGGTGATAAAATCCCACTTTTAAGAATTCGTATGAAAAATGTAAAAAGTTTTATTCAGATTCCCTGGGCCAGCTTTACGAGGGCATTATCGGTGACCCTCGGTTGTCTTGGACGAGGCTTATTGCGAGAATCCGAACTGAAGAATTATGAATTATGTCTATTATGTCACTTGCTGAATATTGGGCTCCCAATGCATTGATTTTATTCACGATTCGGAGTGATTTCTTTTTTCAAAGCAAGGTATAAGGGATCTTTTAACTGAGGGCTTAAATAATTTAATTTGTTTCTATTTTTGAAATGATCAATCTTTGTACTCGTTATAAACACATAAAATATATATTATAATAAAGATATGATTATAGTTAGTACATTAAAAATATATAAATGACTATAATTATTATTCGTTTATTTAATTCATAATCTATTGTTGCTTATATCACGCGTTTTTATAAGACACGGTCCTTTATAAGGCGTGCGCGGGAATATAGATCCAACGCGTAGAGGCCATTTAAGCGAAATTTAATGAAACTCGTATCATGTCTATTTATAAGACACACCAACACTTTTGTGGTTTGACTATTGCATTTCGATTTTGGTGGTAATGAAAATTATGGATGAGACTCCGACCTGTCTGCACACAAATATTGGTGCGAAAGGAGCAACATTGGTGTTGAACGGCATATGTGAACGCCTAAGAGAGTAGAGAGATTAATATCAATCCTATTTTATACTTTCACCAATTACCCTAGCTCAAAGTAAGCACTATAAGGATTGAGGGTAACGGATAGACATATATATATATATATAATATATATATATATATATATATATATATATATATTATATATATATATATATATATAATATATATATATATATAACCATGTCTTAAGCATAATTTTTCGTATTCATCACACACACACATCATCCAACGAGACTCGAACTCGGGGCCTCAAAGTCGGTGACATCTTGAAACAATTGTACTAACTAATGGGCTACGGAGGTCGTCGTGTTTTTAATGACAACAGTCATTCTTCGTATTTTTAATGACATTAATCATACTCGAATCCCGAACCAATGTTAAAGATATACGACGAAACATACTGAAAATCGATGTATTTTGCGGCATATGTAAATATAAAGAGCTCCTTACACGAAGTAAAAACCGCTCGAATGAAGATCCCTTAAGCCCATAGAACGCGCGTTACGTAACTTCGGCATTGCAGAGTAAGATGTCTCGAACGATTTCCGGAAATGAACATCTAAATGCTCTTACATTTTGTTCGAAGCGTTGATTCGCTTCGAGGTGTAACCGTATAAGAATTATGGCTACAGGTGTCTACGTCAGTGGTTTTGTTAATGGTTCTATTAACTTAAGGGGTCCTTTGGGAGCTGTACCAAAGCAGCGAGGGACCGTTCATTTGAACACTTAAAGAAAAGAAGTTATGTCTATTAATAACAAACCGAAATTTCCAACGAAAAATTTCGGGAACAATGTAATATCAACACAGAGTTCAATTTGATACGAGCGTCGGGTAATATTTAGCCGAAATAATAGACGGAATCTATTGCCTTAGTCAGTTGTGTTCAACCTATGTTGCGGGATTTGTTCCATCGATACTATTTCCAATTTCATTTCGGGTTAGTAATATTTGATCGTTTTGATCAGGCGTGATGGCTGATTATTATCTTTGTTTGTCTAACTAATGAATTTTTACATACCAAAGAATTAGTCGTTACATACCAAAGACGTAGAAGTAGTATCAGTCTGTGACTGTTTTTCTTAGTACCTGTCATGTTAAACGTCAAATTTAAGATTTTTGCATTTCAATAGTTTTTTTAAACTGACCGTGTTTCGTGTCTGTTAAATTAAGTTGAAATTTGTATCCACTGACATTTCAATGACATATAGAAAAATTAAAGTATAAAAATTCTATAAAAACAAGCTTTTATTTAAATGTGCTTATAACGTCATTTCAAATTTAACAATTTATATTTTATAAAAGCTTGTCGCGAGATTTAAGTAACTATATTTAGTTGCTGCCTATTAAAATTAAATAAAAGCTCGTTTTGAAATATTTTTTTTTTACCTTAATTTTATTTTATACTTTTTAGTTTTTCTAGATTCCCTTTCATTTCATACCCATATTGTAGGAACGAATAAAAAAAAATTATTCGCTATTTTGGGCGTTCCACCATATTGGATTATGAGTGACGTCACATTATTTTTCTAGTTATTCTTGGTGAGCCCTTTTATTTGATACCCATATTGTAAGAGTGCATTAAAAATAATTGGTCCGCCATCTTGGATTGTAAGATTTGACCCGAACATACAAACATACATTGTAAGTGAAATAAAAGCTTGTAATAAAAATACACGTTTTACAAAAATATTGACGCGATACTAACTTTGTTATACTCAATGTTGTTTTATTTCGATAATACCACCAATTTTATTGTAAATATATATTATAATTCTGTATAATTGTTGTATATTATCCAATACAATTTAATGTATTGGAGACTAGGTATTAATTGCTTATGTTTCCTGCTAACATTCTTCAACTTATATAGTAATAATATTTTCAAACGTAGAGCAATAATCCTAAATTTAGTTACTTCATGCTCTTTCAGAAGTAAACTAAAACAAGTCTAAATAGGTAAATAACAAGTGTTATTTTGCTTCAAATTCGTTGAGGAATGGACGGCAAGGAGGTGGTGGAGTCCACGTTGACAGCGTGACTGCAATGCGGGACCGAGCTTTGAATTATGTACACTATTTTCTGGGATGTCACGCGTACAAATATAGAAGTATTAAACTTCAGAAAAGGTGCTTGTAATAGGAATTTCATTCATCGTTAAAAGGATATATTTATTCCACACTTAAAAAAAAATTTGAATTCTCAATTCAAACTGTATGAAATTTCTTTTATCAAAATTGAAAAAAAGTGAAAAAAAAGAAAAATAAAATCTTTAATTAAAATTGGTGCTCCATCTTCATCTATTAGATAAAGGGTACTAAATTAAGTACAAAAGCTTAATGTTTATGTTTGTCTAACTGAATGTAGGAAATTGCACAGTGGCAAGCATATGCTTGTCAATGCTGCGAATATACCAAAGTCTTCTGCTCGGATTCCTCTATCTTACCTATTTCTATTGCTAAATAGCAGTGTTGTGAAATTGTGTACTGTGACATTAGATCTTATGTTACATGTTGACTAATTTTGGTAGTGGTTGTTGCAGATTTGCTGCGAATCTCACAGGAATATAAGTGAATATATAGTCTTCTTTTTTGGCAGGGATCTATGCTGATGCCGCGGATGGCTATGTTCAGCTTTACCGTGAATGTATTTGTAGAAGGCGCGCGAAAGGAAGTTTCCACACCTTGCCTTTTTGCCTACCCCCGCCCTTCCGAGATTGGGTGAAAGAGTCGACGCAAGTTAAGCGCGCCGTCTAATGACTCGGACGCTTAAGATCGCCGTGTAGTGGAGGGTGAAAATCTACCCTGTACGTGACGGTACCGGGTATATGTTTGACGGGGTGAAGTCTCTTGTTTGTCAATATATCACATAAAAAAGCTGAATTCTAGAAGCACAGTACTAACGGTATAAAGTTCCTGAGAAGATGAACTATTATTCTCTTGGTTCTTCAACTAACATTAACGTTTTCATAGAAATTATATATTTTTTTACAATTACGAGCAAAACTTACGGTGGTTATTATGGTGGACAATGTTAATAGATTTGTTCACTATCCTTAAATAACTTTTTTATTTCTTTTAGTAGGTAATGCGTGCAGAAATTTGCAGTGATAAAGCGCTACCACTAGGTTATATGGCACCCCTATATTATATTAGTCACTTAACCCAAGCATATTCTTCACCTGCTTATAAAATTACTTGGGAAGCATTTACGCGTAGTCGATTGCGGTGATGGACGAAATAATAGTTGGTTTCTAGGGGTTCCTACAGGCGCCAGGACTTGGTACTGTGGTGTTGCGAAATAGTCCCTCCGCCGGCGCTTTTACGGCCTTACGGAAATGTTCTGCAGAGGGGTCTACCTCCGGAGTCCTTTTTGCATCCCTTTTGGAAGCGATCGCTTCCCAGGTCGTTGTCAGATAGTCGATTGTAATCTTTAACGAGAGATTCTATCTTATGTAGCACAGTAGCGCAGTGATGTGGCAGTATGAGCACTAGGCGTCAAACATCCTGCTGCCCAATCTCGGGGGACCGAGGGATGGAGTCCGCCGCCTGTACGAGGGCGTCGTGCGATCCGTGGCCATGTATGGGGCTCCCGTGTGGTCGCAAGACTGCGCGAGGTCCCCCCGCTGCAGAGCTCTGCTACGGAGCCTGCAGCGGATAATGGCCATACGGATCGTACGAGGCTACCGTACAATCTCGTACGAGGCGGCGACAGTTCTGGGACGCTCCCCCCCATTCGACATCCTGGCCGACATGTACGCGGCGACGTATGCGTCGCGGCGTGTCGACCGGGGGGCGATGGGGGGAGCGCCCTGGAACCCGCGCACGAAGTGCCTAAGCGGGAGTGGCACCGACGGATTGTGGCGGCCTGGCGTGCGCAGCTCGAATTACGGATCTGCGCGCGCCAGCGGGCCGTCGGTGCCGTACTCCCGCACCTCGAAGCTTGGCTCAACGGGAAGGAGGAGGTCACCTACCGATTGACTCAGATACTCACCGGGCACGGCTGCTTCGGTGAGTATCTGTGTCGAATAGGACGGGAGGGATCGACACATTGTCACCACTGCGCATCCGACCTCGACTCGGCCTAGCACACGCTGGCGGAGTGCCCCGCGTGGGCCTCCGAGCGCCGAGTCTTGGTCGCAGAGATCGGGCGAGATCTGTCTCCGCCGGCATTGATTGCGGCAATGCTGGCAGACGAGGGAGGTTGGAGGGCTGTGGCCTCCTTCTGTGAAGCAGTAATGCTCCAGAAGGAGGCCGCCGAGCGGGGTCGGGAGATGGCCGATCCCGCTCGAAGGAGGCGGCGCCGGGCTCGGTAGCACAGCTGCGGCGCCGCCGCGGGTCGCCGGCGGGCGCGAGGAAGTCGCGACCGCTACGGCGACCCGGGATGGACCACGCCCCTTCCGTGGCCGGGGGGCGTCGTCGGTGGAGGGGACCGGGGGAGGTGGTAGCTTCCCCCGAGGAGGGCTCCCCTCTAGAGAGGGGAGCGGAGGCTGGGGGTTCCCGGAAGTGGCCTTTGTGTTCCCAGGGGTTCCCTACATGCCTGAGGAAGGCCATCCCTGAGGTTTTTAGTGGGTAGGCCTCCCCCTTCTGGGGAGGAGAGCCCCACATAACCCCGGCTCGCCACAGCCGGGGTATGCAATTTAATGCATTTTCCTCAGGGGAACAAAAAAAAAAAAAAAAAAAAGGCGTCAAACATCGGGCAAGCCCCCAGAGCATGTTGCGTTATATCGTTATTAATGCCACTTTGTTAGCAGCGACTACTAGTATCCGATTCTGTGAACGTAATGGCCAAAGGTTCGATGGATTGCTATTACTTGAACAAGACCGAACTTTAGGAAGTCACGTTGCCACTCATTCGTGTATGTATGACGGAACTCACGAAATTAGACAATGTCGATGGGGGCTTATAACCTTTTTACAACCATTTTTTCATCACAACATACTTTTCCAACCGAACAGGTATAATTTTAAGTGTTCATGTGTATGTGTGTGTTTTCCCTTCAATTCACTTTTCTTATTCAAGCACACAAATCTCAATATTATTGATAAATTCCAAGAATAATAAAAACGAAATACAAATCACAAATCTATCGCCACTCAGGTGTTCACCCTTATTTATGTACACAAACTTGCTCCGACGATTTCTCGCGAGGTGTACACGCCAATCCACAATCATCGCTGGTCCAATATTGAAACATTAGCGACGTAAAAACAAATCTCGTCAGTGGCTGCCCAATTTCCACCCCACACCTAATGTTTGGGGAGTAAATGAAAAGTAAAATCGATGTTCTTCAGTTCAGTAGTCCGCATTTTTACTGAAGGCTTTCGGGGTAACTGTTGACGGTGCTTTGCGCGCTGGCACGAAAAACCAAGAGCCAAGTGTCAAAGTTAAAAATGTGTACTAGCATTTAAAGCGTTCTTCACATGACGTGCGGTGAAAAATGATAAAATTTATTACATTTCCTTAACTATATTTAATTATCAGTGATTTTTCAATTTTAATGAGGTTAAGGGTGCTGTTTGTAATAAATACATCTTTCGTTTTGTTATTCTATGCACAACTCCATAAATTTTCATGCAATTCACACGTTTATATCTCATTTACAACTATCTCATTTAATTTTATGATTATCTAAAGAAATTCAATGTATTTCATTTTATTAGTGCAATAATAATCGAACTTTAATTTTAGTAATTGCACTAATAACTAACTATTAAAAAACTACAACTGTAGCTTTAATAAAAAAAAAAACATATTTCCATTTCATGTTGGGTAGTTTGAACTTTTAGGGTAATTTCACGAACTGCCAACCCGATTGCTATGAAACTTATATGGCGGAGAAAGACGTTATTTTTACAACTGCATCGCTTTACTAATGGAAAATTCGATATAACTCGAGCAAAGCCGCAGCTGTAAAGATTGTGTTATGATATATGTATGATTACCAAAATAAATAGTGTCAACTTATGACGTAAGAGAATTTTTATGTATATGCTGGCAAATTATGAAATAAGATTATCTATAATTGTATCCTGTCAACTTTTGAAATAAGGGGATCTACAAGTGTATACTGTCAATTTTTGACATAAGTATCTTATGTTTAATAGATAACTTTCTGTAGTTAGTTAGATAATAGTGGCAATCTCATTTTGTTTCAGATTTCATTAACAGTCATCAGTTTCATCAGTCATCATTGGTGAACAACTCTCAAAATTCAAAATTATTTTTTGCGTTACTATCTTTCTCTTGACGCTGACATAATTAATATTTGCCATAAGGGAAAAAAAAAATGAAAAAAAACTTTCTGTAGCAATGCATAATTTACATGTTGTCAATTACTTGGAATGTTATTGTAGATAATTTTTGATTAGATTATTTTTTAATTTGTAGATAATTGCCAATGAATTAATCTATTAATCATTTTTAAGTTTCCGTTCTCGTACGGTAAAAACGAAACTTTATTACTAGGATCTCGCTGTCCGTCTGTCACCAGGCTCATGAACCGTGATAGATAGACAATCTCCATAGTCGAGTGGATAGTACACCGGTTTCAAGGTGTCGCCATCTCTGTGGTCCCGGGTTCGAATCCCGGTGGGGGCAGATGTTTGTGTGATGAATGCCAGCATTTGTACCTTAGTCATGGTTGTTGATATAAATTTCAATAAAAAATATTTATATATGTTTAATATATGTATGTCTATCCGTTACCCTAGATCCCATAGCACAAGCCTTACAGAGCTTACCTTGGGCTAGGCTAATTGGTGTAAGTGTAACAAATATTTATTTATTTATAGACAATTGAATTTTTCACAGATTATGTATATCTATTACTGTTATATTAATACATATTAAAAAAGGAATCTCTCATATAAAAAATGATTTCTTTATCGTTGTTTTTTCTTAATAGTAATAAAGGCATCAGGTAGACGTAGATACTGTTACACTTTTACAGAATAGTTTGTTGTATATTCAATTAAAATTCATGCATTTAAAATAAATAATTAAATTGAAACATCGTTATAATATACCGTCGAATGGCCCAACGCACAATGTACCTGTGAGGCTAAGTGCGGATAAAAGCCCAGCCAAACTATGGCGTCGAATATTATATAGACAAAAGAATACAACCTTTTGTGAACGTGTCCGACTCGCACTTGGCCGGTTTTTCACTCTGATTCAAGTTAATAAGAAAAATAAAAAAAAATCTTATTATTTTTAATTTTATCTTTACGATTCAATAGTTTTTCTTATGTGATATGTTAACAAACGAGCAAATCGCTCAGCTGATAGAAAGTCATTACAGTGGCCTATATGTGGTTCCTGTGAGATCCGCAGCATAGCAGCAACTTGATTCCCTCAAGTTAAGGCCGGCGTCACTTTAACTTCCCACGCCTCTTCAAGCGTTTTGGGCCGCTTTTATGGACCTGCGCTGCATCGCCGGTCGGTCGGACGGTCGCCCGGTCGGTTTGCCTATATGGTTCTTAGAACTTAGGTATATAGGCCGAGTTTAATCAGTAGGTCACGTGGTCAGACCACTGGCCCCGTATACAGCAACAGATACAGCAGCTACCACGAAACCACAGTGTACGTTGCCAAAATGTGACAAACGACGTAAAGTTATAGTATTTAGTAATTTCGTTGCCTATTTTACCCTTCACACCGGAACATGTCAATGCGAACATTGCTACTTTGCAGCAGAAATAGGTAAGACCCAAGAAAAACTCTGATAATCTTCCTTCGGTAAAAATAATTCGCCGGAATTTTTTACAAAGCGTTTCTTATTTTACAAAGCTAAGATTGACGTCAAGAAGGACAGTTCATTAAATATCTATCAGAATTAAGATCAAAGTTATTTAACAATCATGCTTAAGCTCATATTAAGATCAAACGCTAAACACATGATTGGGACAGCATGGAATCCACTGTGATGATGACAGTTCAATCAGCTTTGTAATCGAACAATAAGCTTCATTATCCGTGTACAATCGGTGTCTTACGTTGATTGACCTTCAAATGTATAATTTGTATCGGTGTAGTCAGCGAAAATTAACACACATCGAATTTTGAATAGAGGGTTAGTGTGTGAGTGAAAGGTTTAGCTGAGAAATATGCAAAAAATACATAAAAAATCAATTCTTACTAATACTATAAATGTGTAAGTAACCCTATCTATCTGTTGCGGCATCAAACAATACAATTGTTTTACAGATGTAAATCAATCAAAAACTTTCATCCTATATTTTTACCCCCATATTTTTATGATTAAGCTTTGTCGTATTTATTTATATCTAATCAAAAGCTTAAAAAATAAGTTTCAAACTTCTAGATTAAATGATGTACTTTCCATACAAACTTTCATCCCTTAGTTTAACCCACTACAGACCTTTTTTGGGAATAAAAAAATCAATGTCCTTTCTCAGGCTATAGACTATGGGAGTATTCAATTTCATTTAAATCGGTTCAGTAGTTTTTTATGTCAGCGCGACAGACAGACGTACAGAGTTAATTTAGCAATTATAACTGTTAAGGGATGAATGTGAAATCAAATATGCGAGTAAAAGTAAATTAATAAGCGTTTTAATATCTAAAGGCCAGGGATTTGGCGAGCGAGTAAAAGGAAAATAATACAAACCATGCAGTTGACAGTAGCGGACAATAGTCACAGTAACAACGAATAATAGATGAGTAGAAAAGATGTTATATAAAATACAAAAATATGGTAGTATATATATATATAATAGGTAGCATAGTACGTTAGAATAACATAAATAAGAATTAACTTCATTTTTAGTCTACAGAACTACGAATATACGAATACTACAAAAATACAAAATTTTTCGAGTGATTTTAGATGAAGTATTATCTTCCATTAAGGATCTACTAAACATTTGAACGTGGATCATACTTAAAATATATTACTTTGATATATGCCAGTAATTTATTCCATTGTATAGTGCACATAACGAAACAAAAACAAATATTTCAAGATTACGCAGTTTCATGAATGATAATAATATTGTTGACCTAGTCCTCTACTTGTGTTCATTAAAACAAATAACATGTACCTTAATATTCACTTAATAGTATACTTTTCATCACACTACAATTAATAGGAGCAAAGTAGTGAAGGGAATACGGGAGAAGTTACTCTATTTTTTAAGTTTTGGTCCCGTGTGCAACCTTAATAGTTAAAGCTACACAGAAATCATGTATGACGGAAATGTTCTCCTTAATATTATATAAAAAGTATCCCACGACGGCATATGTCTATCTTTTATGGTTGGCCCACAATAACACGTGTAAGTCCATATACATGTGTAGCTACAATAACACGTGTAATAAATAGCTTAGTAGTTCGAAGCTTTTTGATTATATTTCTCTACTCTTCTTACGTTTATTACACTCTCAGTCATCCCTAATTAAAAAAGTTAACATTATTAACTATACCATAAAAAAATCATAGAAATTGGTATAGAAACACTAATTTGAAGAATAATTAAAAATGCTACCTAAAATAACGATTCCACGCGGAGGAGTCGTGGGCACTGCTAGTCCAAAATAAATCTGTCTGATGTGACTAGACACCATTTTTAAAATAAACAACGTTATACGAAAGTGTCCGTTCGCGCCAATACAACGCGGCGCAACTGTGGCACAACATCTCGCGTTATTTTGCTTTGTCTCAAAACAGATTTCATTGTTTAAACTTTGTGTTTGTCGTTGCAGGGCTGTGCTATATCGACGAGCACTTTCAACTCTATTACTATAACACAAGTGTCAGTTTTGAAAGTGCGCGTTTAGTTCGTCGTTACTGAGTTAGGATGCATCTACACAGATAGTTCGCGAACTTATCCTTGAGTAAAAAAAGATTAAGAAAAAAATAATAATTAATTAATTAAACTAAAATCTAAATCTAATTTATAAAGATATTGTGAGTTATCCAATGATGAATCGCTGGCACCTCCTTGTATCCTTAGAAATAGTAGTCTATGTGTTATTTTTATGTATAAGCTATATTATTGTAAAGTTTTATTACAATCCATTCAGTTGTTTTTACGTAAAAACGTTACAAACTTCCATCCATACAAACTTTCGCATTTATAATATTAGTGGCATATTGTAGTACTGTGACACCCTACCGGGTGCATCGAGATTGTGGGCGATACTTTTAAAATATAAATACGAATATTTCTTCTATTATATGTATTACTTTTGGCTTATATGGACAATGGGGTCGCTAGGTTGTATATACTAGAAGTCTCACTTTCAATTGTCTATTACTGGTTATGTCAAACGCAGTGGGTTCTTTACTTGAAATCGAACGCTCATGAGTTTTTCAGAATCTCGGCTCCAATATGTTTTGTGCTAAAAAAACAATGTTTTTATATTGACTTGGTGATCCACGCACACTCGTATTGCTTAATTTCCTCGCACTATCAGTGGAGCGGTACCTTTATAGAGGCATGAGATTCCCGACGTATTTATCCGATCTTACTGTCTTGGGAGTCTTTGTTCGGTAATGAACTGGTCTTTATAAATAGTTGTTTCTTTTCCTTAAACGTGTTTGTGCTTTGTGATAATATAATGTTGTGTAACTATAATTGTTGGCTTTGCGGTACGAAAAAGTTCAGTTGAAGGAATTATTTATTTACTTATTAGAAATGTTTTGTTTCTGTTATTCGAATTTATTACTTTCATTTTATATATATATTATTTAGAAAAAAAGGTTAAATAGGTTTATTAAGGATTAAGGAGGACTTAAATGATAACAATGCTTGGGTTTAACTTTGATAACTCAATAGTTACGTTGCCAAATATTTTGATTATAGTAAACAACATAATGAAACTTATAGATATAATGAACCTTTATAGATATAATGTGAATTTGTTTAAACTTGTAACAGAAGTTGGGTTCAGACTATTTATCTGACGCCATCTTCTAATTGACGTCTCTGTAAAAATACTAGGAGAAAAAAAAAATCCTGGCTGGTTTTCTTGCTGGTTCTTTCCAGTACAGTATAATTGTCAATGGCAGAGCATCTTTCACGTGCAAAACTGATTGTAAAAATCCTATATGAAGACTAAATTTTTTAACGACAATTTGTTTCCCTGTCTGGTTTGTGTGTTTTTGTAAGAATATATACTTATTATAACAAAATTTTTATAACAACCTTTTAAGGATAGTATTGTTTCTACTTGAACTTTATTTTTGAACGGGAAGTTAACTAAATTTGAAACTATACTCAAAATAAGCTTAATGTATCATTAGATATTATTTTTATACTAGCTGGTGTCTGTGACTTCGCCTGCGCAGAACACTTAGCGTCATATTTTGGATAATTCACATAATATCTGTATAAATATATAAATATAAATACTTTAAGTCGAAAGTAATATATACTTTAAGCTACTTTAAATAAAAAGGATTCCAACTTGTCGACATAAATGACAAAAAAATCGAGAATCTTACTACGATTGCTTAGATTAGAGTTAAAATATTATTGAAACAGAGATATCATTTTTGCAGCGTATAGCGCTATCTCGCTTGCGCTGCGATTTTATGATTAATTTAAGTAATCATAGTATGACTACAGGTTGTTGTATTAATGTATCTAAAGTATATTTCTATTTACCTATAACCCCTGACTGTAATCGATATTTCGTTAACGAAATTTTATAGAAATTAGACCATGGTGATAAAGTTTTGGAATTCAAAAATTAACATCAAAACATTATTAAATTTCGAAGAAAAACAAAACAAAAACAATTAAACGCTTCGTATCAACCGTCTGGAGAACAATGCAATTTCGTTACGTTAAAACAGCAGGTTCAGTATTTGTAGTAATTGTAAACGAAATTTCATTTTCAAATTGTCAGAGGGCGAGTGCACCGCGCAAATTGCACGGGAAAGCGTAGAATAAGATTAAAATTTAAGGAATTTCACACTCTGCTCTCAGCTGAGACGGCTTAATGCACGGAGAAGTTTATTTGTTAATTTAGAGATATGTCCGCTCGGCGACATAATTTCAGCCATCTGGGGAATAGTCTTTGCCATTCTCTTGAAACTTCTATTTGGCCACTATTAGCTTGAGTCCATAAGTAGGTGAATAAATTAGGTTTAGCTAGATAATTTTTTATACGATAGAAATGAATTGTTTTTAACACAATAACGACATATGTTTGATAAATAAATGAACATACCCTACAAAAGTTGTGATATATTATGATACAAAATAGTGAACTCTCTCGAACGATAAAATCTTGCAACAAACGATTCTAATGTATAAATAACAACACTATATTATTATACGTATTTATTCATCATCATATTTATTCACTAAGTTCTTTACAATATAGATATATAAAAGAAACATAAATACTATAAAAAACTTAAGCCTAGTATGCCGCCGGCAGCGAGGCAAGGCCCAAGCAAACCGGTGGTTAGGGCTGCAGACAGAAAAATCTCCGATCAATAAAATCTGTGTCGAAAATTACTGCCTTTTGTATCCGGCCCTTGATCCATTCGTCAAGCGATATCAGGTTTATATAATATATATAAGCAAGTGCTTACCAGTGCAATAAACCTGATATAGTGAAGATGACTTGATCTTCACTATTTGTTGATTATTGACTATTTGTTGTGATTAAATAATATATACGATTTAACGAAAGAAATTTAAAATATAAATATAAATGGGCCAAGTAGGGGACGACCTAGAGGAATATACTTGGACCAAATAGGTGATATATTGATAGAAGGTTAATTCAAGAGTACCCATAATCGATGGGCATAGATGAAAGTTGAGGAAGTTAGGGAAGTATGTTTAGATCGTAGCCTACCCCTTATTTGAAAGATTGGTCCACCGTCAGCTTACTAGATTCCTTAATCACAATAATCTCCTAAATACTTTACAATCTGGCTTCCGCATGGGACATAGTACGAATACTGCTTTAATCAAAATCACACATGATATTTACGAAGCTATGGATAACCGTCAACTTACATTACTAACTCTATTAGATTTCAGCAACGCATTTAATTCGGTTGATTTCGATCTACTCACTGGTGTCTTACGTTCTCTTGGCATATCCATACCCATTGTAATTGACTGGTTTCATAGTTACCTGTTGGGACGTCGACAGCGGGTGCGCCTTGAGGACACATTATCTGAGTGGTGTCATGTCGTTGCCGGTGTCCCACAGGGTTGCGTATTATCTCCACTTCTCTTTTCTATTGTTATAAATTCTATTACGCAATCACTTTCATGTCACTATCACTTGTAGTACGCCGATGGCTTACACACACGCCCCGCTATCTGAATTTTCTCAGGCTATAGTATTGACTAATAGCAATCTCAATGAAATCCACAACTGGAGTAAAGCATATGGTGTTGTTGTAAATCCGAATAAATCCCAAGCAATTGTTATTGGCAGCTCGTATTATTTAAAGGGTCTTGACCATAGTTTGTTACCTGCAGTAATCTTTGGAGGAACAATTATTCCATTCACCAAAGTGGTTAAAAACTTAGGAATTGTATTTGACCAGTGCATGACATGGCGGCCGCAGGTTAAGGCTGTCCGGAAGAAGTTATTTGCTGCATATAGGACTCTAAATAGATTAAGAAGCTTTCTCCCTATAGCTACAAAGATAGTGTTAGCTCAGTCTCTCTTGCTTTCCTTGATTGACTACGCTGACGCTGCGTGGATTAATTTATCTGAGGAACTACTTGACAGTTTGGAGCGGCTGCAAAATGTAGCCATCAGGTTCATTTTTAATCTGCGTAGGTTTGACCATGTTTCTAATTGTCGCTTTCAACTGAAATGGTTACCTATTCGCCAGCGCAGAGACTTACATGTTTTATCCCTACTTTACAATATTTTGTATCTTCCAACATCTCCATCCTATCTTAAATCTTTGTTCTCTTTTCGATCCCATTCGTCATGTCGTGCCTTGCGTTCTAATTTTAATCTGACTCTGGATATACCGCCCCGAAGTACCGACTATTTTTCATATTCTTTTTCGGCTTATGCCGTCCGGTTGTGGAACTCTCTCCCTGAGGGTATTAGGGGAGCGCGAACGCTGGAGTCCTTTAAGAATCAAGTCCGTGTTCACTTCCTGTCAAAGATTCCTTAACTTAAACTAGTTATAGCCTATTGTCCTGTCCAATTACTGTACCCATCCTATATTTAAATCTCCTTTTAATATTTCCCTGGTCCTAGGTTGCCTGGAAGAGATTGCTGTTTAGCAATAAGGCCGCCTTTTGTACATTTGTTATTTTCATTTTTTTTGTGTGTGAATATTTTATGAATACAATAAAGGGTTATGTTATGTTATGTTGAAAGAGGTGTCAGTATATATAAAATATATAGAAAGCAGTGCTTCTGAATACGGCATGTTTTGTTTGGAAATTCGTCTGTCTGCATCTCTAACCAATAGTAGCTTGAGCCTTGCCTCGCTGCCGGCGGCATGCTAGGTTTACGTTTTTTATAATATACTAGCGGCCCGCCCCGGATTCGCACGGGTAGACATAAATGGGTACAGATATTTAAGTTATAAGCATGCTAATTAAAACGACATAAAAATGTGTTGAAAATACCTGAAATATTCAATGTCGCTTGCGTCTATTGCGTAAGGAGCCGACTGCGCGAATGAGTATTTTTTGTTGGCTGAGAATCCTCACGAGGAGCACGAAACGTACCCAGGATATTCCCCCCGCAACAGCAAGTGTCACGGAGGTTATGTTGGACTCCACACAACCGCAGCGGTCCGATCGCGTGACCTACCAACTAAACTCAGCCTAGCCTTGGCCCGAAGGGCCCTACGGCTTGGATGGAGACGTAAATGAGCCGCGCGGCTACCTAGATCATAATGATGCATCCTCTTCTCCCGCACTGCCCCTCTCTCGTCGAGTTATATATTAGTTACTCGATACGCTGCGTGGCTCCCGTCAATACCACCTTCAGCGAGCCTATCATTAGGCAATATCGGCAGAGGATATGTAGACCGCGACATGTCCTAAGCAATCCCCCTAATCATTTTTCGCAGGACCTTCTAGATCTGGAAGCGGCGGCGTCTGAGCCGTCGCCTCCCTTGTCATCCCCTAATCGGCAGCCATCTGCTTAACCACGAGTAGGTTCTCAGTCAACATAGGCCGGTCCTACTTTGGTGTACCGTGCCACTTCTAGTGCATATGCCCTCTCCATGGGGCAGCGCTAACCGTACATCTCCTGAGGTGCGGCTCTCTATCACTTCAAGCCAGTAGGGTCATTAGGGCTCAGGCTGAGTTTAGTTGGTAGGTCTGTTGGATCGAGCCGCCTCGATTCACCAGGAGTCCGACATAATCACCGCATCTCTACTTGCCGTTGCGGTGGTATCCATTAGGATTCTCAGCCTCTTGGGCCGTCGGTGCCGTACTCCCGTACCTCGAAGCTTGGCTCCACGGGAAGGTCACCTACCAATTGACTCAGATACTCACCGGGCACGGCTGCTTCGGTGAGTATCTGTGTCGAATAGGACGGGAGGGATCGAAACATTGCCACCACTGCGCATCCGACCTCGACTCGGCCCAGCACACGCTCGTGGAGTGCTCGCGTGGGCCTCTGAGCGCCGAGTCTTGGTCGCAGAGATTGGGCGGGATCTGTCTCCGCCGGCATTGATTGCGGCAATACTGGCGGACGAGGGAGGTTGGAGGGTTGTGGTCTCCTTCTGTGATGCAGTGATGCTCCAGAAGGAGGCCGCTGAGCGGGGTCGGGAGATGGCCGATCCCGCTCGAAGAAGGCGGCGCCGGGCTCGGTACCACGCTGTGGCGCCGCCGCGGGTCCCGGGTCGCCGTATTCGCAGGCGCGACTTCCTCGCGCCCGCCGACGACCCGGGATGGACCACGCCCCTTCCGTGGC
This sequence comes from Scirpophaga incertulas, assembly GCA_036419045.1. Classification (NCBI taxonomy): domain Eukaryota; kingdom Metazoa; phylum Arthropoda; class Insecta; order Lepidoptera; family Crambidae; genus Scirpophaga; species Scirpophaga incertulas. Next base: position 23,105,760 of record CM071628.1, read on the forward strand.
CGAAGGGCGTTGTCGGTGGAGAAGATCTGGGGAGGTAGTGTAGCCTCCCCCGAGGAGGGCTTTCCTGTAGGCAGGGGAGCGGAGGCTGCGGGTTCCCGGAAGTCGCTTCGCGTTCCCGGGGGCTCCCTACATGCCAGAGGAAGGCCATCCCTGAGGTTTTTAGTGGGTAGGCCTCCCTTCTGGGGAGGAGAGCCCCACATAACCGCCGGCTCGCCACAGCCGGGGTATGCAATTTAATGCATTTTTCTCAAGGGAACAAAAAAAATGTATGTATTTTTATTTTACTTTCGTGATATCTTTTGAATGGAATGTCCGATTTCAATAAATCAAAAAGTAATCATCAGGTATTGAGACAGTCTTGAATATTAAATAATTAAGTATTAAGTCTGATTTTGATCGGCATTTCTATCAATTTGATAAATGTAAAAAAGTAGTTCTAGTGACGTAAACACAATAGTTAGACATATGGTCTTGCGAAGTTTTTTTTAGATATTAATATATTTTATAATACTCGTATTGTCGAATATTTTTTTGTCCTATCATTAATACCCTTCGCAGCGTATGCGATGAAAAACATTTTATGGCTACTTTTTTTTACACCTTCGGTTGATTTTAATAAGAATTTCTAAAGATTTCTATAGTAATCTGTTACTAAATATAGCCTATGTTACTCAGGTGATAATGTAGCTTTCTAGTGAAAAAATAATTATTAACATCGGTCCAGTACTTTTTGAGTTTATTCGTTACATACAAAAATACAAATCTTTCCTCTTTATAATATTAGTGTAGATATGGTTTATATCTAAAACACTTAGATTTAAGATGTTTTATTTAATAAATAATTTATAATTTATAAATAACAGGTTTATTTTCTTCACAATGGCATCAATTGCACTCTTTGAGGGTACCTTTTAAATACTCGTATAGTTAATGCTTTTAGCAAGTAGACCTCGCTCGAATGATGAATACACACTACATCGTAAAAATATGGTATTTTGCTTTTTCCTTGTAATAGAGACTTTTGAAAATATTCCATAAAATAGAAGCAAAAAACGCACTTGCCAAAATTATTATTTCACTTTTGTGCCACAGAATCACGAGTAACTTAATTTACGGTAAAATTTTACCGTCAAATAAAATTAAAAAAACCGACGTGAATAATTCGCAAATACTGTTTGAACTGAGCGAAGGATCCGGACTTTACGTTCATGGAATGCGAATTGCCAAGATCCCCGATAAAAGTGGGGATGATTTGACAAAGATTCGTAAATTACATTTTAGCAGGACAGCTTTAAATTGTTTAATTCTAGCCCCTGGTAATAGAAAGTTTAGGTGTCTACGTTTTTACTCAACTTAAAAATGGGGAGTGTTATCAATTCAACTGGCTCAATATTTACCCCTTAATTAATTTGACCCAAAAAAAAATATTTTTTGGGGTAAATTAATTAAGGGGTAAATATTGAGTTTAATAACCCTTTCATCGAAAGACTTTTTTTTGGGGTAAATATCCCCTTTGATTAAAGCGTTATTAAACTTAATATGTTTCGTACCTACTATACATTTTGCTTCGTTGATTAATGACAATAATTAAGCAGGATCTTGACTATCTTGACGATGTTTTTTAGCTTCTCTTTCAATTGTCAACATAACTATTTCATGTAATCAGTTTAATTTCAATACTTAATAGTAACAATTCGAAAAAGTCCTTAAATAGAAGTAAAAATATGCAAATGTTTTACATATTCGTTTATTTCATATACGTCCGATCATATTAATTTCTTCTTCATATATAAAAAACAACCTTAGCATTTAAAATAATAAATTAAGAATAAAGTTAGATTTTGCTTTAAATGTTCAATTTTTGTTGTATTTAGATGTACATAGTTTATTTTGTAAATTAATAATTAATAATACATTTAAATTAGATAGGCACTATAAGTATATATTATGATTTATAAAAATAAAAGTAGTACCTATTAAAAATTTAATAGTACCTACATATTAATAACTAGCTTTCTGCCCGCGGCTTCGCCTGCGTGGATTTCGGGATTGGGTCTATAGAGGGTTAAGGGTCATAGCTTTTGCCCAAGGCTACATATGCGCGGAAGTCGATTTACGGCGCGAAGTTTTATCGCGCTTCCCGTGGGTCTATCCGTTTTTCCAAGATAAAAAATACCGCAAAACCTTGCTCTAGAATCACTCTATCTATTGATGAAAACCGCATGAAAATCTGTGCAGTAGTTTTTGAGCGAAGCCTTTATTGCGCATCCCGTGGGACCTGTCGATTTTTCCGGGATAAAAAGTAGCCTATGTTACTCGGGGATAATGTAACTTTCCAAAGGTGAAAGAATTTTTGAAATCGGTTCAGTAGTTTCGGAGCCTATTCATTACAAACAAACAAACAAACAAACAAATCTTTCCTCTTTATAATATTAGTATAGATAATAGTTATTTTCTGTATTTTTATCTTTTATTGCTTTTTCTACTATTATCTTAATATGTACTACTCATATTACTTATTATTTAATCATAAACGACAAATTGCATATGAATTTCAAGCAGTTGCATCATGTTTGTTTCATAAGTGCGTTTTAATCACATACACACACATAACACGGACACATCCACAACGTATACATCTTCATATTATTTATAGAACATTGGGCAAGTTCATTTTTCCATAATTAGTTTTGTTTCGTCCATTTTTGTTTGTAACTCCATATTTTTGTATTTAACGTATTTTTATTACAATAATTTATTTACGTCATCTGAAAATGTTAATAATAATCTTCTGTATTATTCCATGTTTTTTGACTTGAGACTTGTAAAACAAAGGTTTATACTGTTAAGGTTGCTTCATGAATAAAATAATAACAAAATAGCTTAAACTAAGATCTTCAGTTTTACTTAGAATGAATATAAAAATTCAGGTGTATAAATGTTATAGTTTGTACTTAAGAAGTCATTCTACACATTAACTGCACGGCCATTTAGATCAGAACTTATGTTTACCGCACACTGTTCTATTGAATATATATAAGCGCTGTTACTTTAAATCTAAACTACTCGTATTTGTAATATATGTTACTAAGCAGATTCAGGTGCTGTGAAGCTGCTGTGAAGCTGCCTAAAAACTAGTAGGAAGACATTTTTTTAATCAGGCTAATATTGGTATAACAATACGTATATGTATATATTTATATATATACAACGAACGAAGACAAAGGAAGATTTAAATAAAACATTATCAGCAATATTAAATTTTCGAAAAGTATTAGTAATCTTGAAATCTAACCCATGTTAATACGAACTAATCTAAAAACAACTTCGCGAATGTACATTTAGCAACACGTCAATCTTTACATTTGCATTACGAAAACCGTCGCTCTAACGAGCAACATAAGAACTGCTCTAGGTCTACATATATAGTTTAGCTCGTTGCTAAGTGTACCTTCATACATAAAACATGGAAGGGCTCGATACCGTATTGTCACCATATATATATATATATATATATATGCCACCTGGAGGGGAATTACTCTTAATACTGTAGATAGAAAGTTTTACTTAAAGGAAACATTCCTTTATTTTTGAAAAGAAATAAAACTGCATTCAAAAATTTTTGAAAATTCACTTGCCCCACCCGGTAATCGAACCGACTAAAATCTGCAAAAGTTTCACCCTGTATTTTTATTGCACCGATCGGTAGGGTCAATTATAAGGATCAAATCTCTCTAACAAATTTCATAAATTAAATGAAAGGAAAACATTAATTAAGTATGTAGGTACAAAAAATTATACACTGTTCGAAATGTGCCCCATTTTCTTGAATACACAAATTTATTCTTCGTACGATTTCATTGCTGGTAGCCTTTAAAAGTGTGTTGTGGTGAATATTATTGATAGTATTTTGTACTTCCACTCTCAATTCGTTGACATTAGCATACGATTTAATGTAAATTTGATCTTTGACATAGCCCCACAAAAAAAATCTAAAGGGGTGAGATCTGGTGATCTTGCAGGCCATCTGATTGTGCCGTTTGTACCAATCCATGTATTAAAATGGTTATTAATCCAGGCAGTAGTGATTCTGATGTTATGGGCTGGAGCACCATCTTGCTGTAGAGTTATTTGGTTTCGCTCTTCATCGGGGAAACCATTTAACTCATTTCTTAATAAATCCAATATTTCTAAATACTTTACAGTGTTTAGGTGACCTTCGTACGCATGGACTAACACAACCATATTTCTCATAATTCCGCACCAAACGTTGAAGGAAAATCTTACTTGACTGTTAGTTTCGTGAACACGAAGAGGATTCACTTGAGACCAATAGTGGTTATTGCGGCGATTGTACATGCCGTTATTACTGAAGTTGGTTTCGTCGGACCATACAATGTTACTCAAAAAATTAGGGTCACCGTCAATTTCTCTCAGCATGGTTTGACAAAATTGTAGTCGTCTCTCACAATCCCCAGGATGCAATTTTTGTACCAACCGACCATCACGATAACATTTATACTTATACTTTTTCATCACTTGAAGTACGCGAGTGTGGGATGTTCCAATTACTCGTACTTCGGCAGCATCTCTGCTTGAAGCCTTCGGAAATACTTCGAAGTATGTTAAAACATTTAGATCAAAATCGAAGTTGTTCTGCTAAAAAGTTTGCCGTCGTTTTTTGTAACTACCCGTATTCTTTAAATTTTCTACCATTCTTTTCACTACAAACCGAGTTGGTGCCTGTCGGTCTGGATATCTCTCTCCATACCACCGCAGAGCACGATTCACATCTTTGTTATTTAAAAAATAAGCTTCCAATAAATCAAATTGTTCTTGATAAGCCATTTTTACCGTGAAACAAATGTTAAATGATTTGTAAAAACAATCTTATTATTATGTGAATAATAAATGAAAATCTATTTTCAAATGTAACATAATATTCCATATTTAAACTACGTCACACACGCAGTTATATCACATAAGAAAGGAGTCTGCATTACAAGAACGTACAAATTACTATGAAACGAATGAAATCAATGAAATTATTAATTCGTTGAATTATGTTTTCATTGTTTTCCTTTCATTTAATTTATGAAGTTTGTTAGAGAGATTTGATCCTTATAATTGACCCTACCGATCGGTGCAATAAAAATACAGGGTGAAACTTTTGCAGATTTTAGTCGGTTCGATTACCGGGTGGGGCAAGTGAATTTTCAAAAATCTTTGAATGCAGTTTTATTTCTTTTCAAAAATAAAGGAATGTTTCCTTTAAATAAAACTTTCTATCTACAGTATTAAGAGTACTTCCCCTCCAGGTGGCATTACAAATTTCCACCCTGTATATATATATATATATATATATATTATATATATATATATATATATGTATAATTATGTATGCGTTGCTAGTATTTAATTATATTTATTTGTCTGAAATTGTACACCATCCTCAAATTATTCTCGCATTTTATACAAAGTCTGGCAGAGAATTCTTCAGGCAACTCCGTCCTTTGTACACCGGACTATTTTGTTGTACGAAAATTAGATAAGATAGATTGAATCAATAAATAAAAACAAAGCCAGCTCATTAAGCATTCCCAATCCGCTTTCAAAATACAACAGCCATATAGAATAGAAGTTAGTTACATTCTGACGATAATATATATTGTGGTCCCACTGACGTGTTGTGTATGCAATTTGAACCGCGGACCGCAATGCGGAGCACGTTTTGGTGCTTAAAACTCGCATTGTGGCGCGTTGGCTGATTTATATCTGATGTAAGAAGCCGGAATATTCGGATCATTTGCGGTGAGCCTTTGTTTAGTTTAAGCTATGATTAGTTAGTTTATACGATGTTTATGATTTATGACACGGCATGAACCAATTGTTTATAGTTATCGATATGTTAAGATGTGCACATGTGTATGCAATCTTGGGTTTTAAATCTATACTAGAAAGTTGCAATTATGTGTTCAATGACTTTTTTTTATTTATATCAGGAACCAAAATAAATGTTACTTTTGTAATGATTACTATCTAAGAACCTCTAAAGTCCAGATTTAAAACTTTTAGTTAAAACATATTAGAAAACATTTAAGTCAGCTGTTATACCTATATTAAGCAGATGAGCCTTAATCTTAAATTATTAAGTATTGCTTAAAACTACATTAAAACCAAAAGACATTTTGTTAAAGATCTAAGCGTATTAACAGTAAGAGTATATATGATTTATAGTGTGTAAAAATTAAGTTATTACAGAATATTGTGAAATAAAACACATGCCGTGATTTCTTTTCTAAATGACAGACAGAATATTTAATTAGTGTTATATAATCCACATTTCATCAAATTAGGTGTAAATAAAATAACAAGTAATGAATAATTTGGTAATTTGACACTATTCATTTGAAGCGTATCTTAAAATAATAGTGTAATCAAAATAATCAAATCTAATGTTATTATTTAAATTTTGAAAGTAAAAGTTATTAATTTATACTTACATTAATTCTACGGCAGCAGATGTAATATTGGAACAGCTAGTGAACCAGCCAGAGATGGACGATGGATGATAAAATAAGGATAAGTGTCAAGTGAGTAGCAAAAAATGTACCATCTATGCAGACGAAACCGCGGGCAACAGCTAGTGAATACACGACAGAAACATATTTAAACACACTCCAACCCGGTTAAATAATATTGATAAGCCTCGCATCCCGAAATCGAGGTCCAAATCACCTTCCGCTTCAGCACAGCTTTTAAGCCCATAATCCTGTGCATTCTCCAATATCAATATTAAAACGCGCGATTCAACTTCACGCTAAGTGATTGCTTCAATATGATATTCCGAGGACAGGCCTATCGCATTCAAAACCATGCGGGAACAGTTGAGGCCACGTCAAGCTATACAGTATAAAGTTTACACCGCTCTTATGTAGCCGTCATAGAGACGCATTTCGTAGTGCAAGTTTAAAACGTAATGTAGAGTCTGTTGTATCTAGCGCAACGTAGATAAAGTTCATATTCCACTACGCGACTAGGTGAGCGTTAAAAACTTTCTAAATGGGATGGATTTTGATTTACTTTTGTACGAACCTTCACCATTTGCACGGTTCCTTGGGAACTGGATGCGCAAGTACAGGCTTAAGTAGTGATTTGATTTAAATTGAACATTATGGTTTTATTCTGTTTAAAGTAGAATTAAATAAGATTTTGAATAAAGGTTAGTTTATATAAGGGATATAAATTGGTGTATGAAAAATGTTTGACTCGAGCCGGGACTCACACCTGTCGAAACCCCACTGAATCAACGAGCAATTCTTCCAATAAAAAAGAACATCAATTTTTAAACAATTACTTTTAAAAGCTATTACATATATTTGAATTTGTCCCCTTCTGACGTCATAGAAGACTAGACAGCTTGTTTATTATATCCATTCTATGACTCGGTGTGCTCAGTTCTGTGTAATAAGCATTATAGTGTAAGTATACCTACATATTTGTAAATCCTCAAGCTTATGTGTATAATAAAACAACAAATATCTTTCAAGTACTCATTTAATTTATTAAATTCGGTCTGATAGTAGCATCATATATAAAGAGAAATGGATATGAGTTAAATACTACATCCATGGTTTTGGCAGTAAACAATTCCTTATTGCTATCGCAATTGGATTCAAATTGTGTTAGAATCGTATTGAACTTTGTTTCAAGAGTAGACCTGCAGATCCAATATTTAATTTTATTTTACACTTTCCTTCCTTTACTTTGTCCAAGCAAAGTTAACTTTAATTTGTGTTCAGAGGTAAGTAACAAAAAACTCTTGAGCACGTCGTTGCCTTAATCAGTTTTTACATCAGGATAGGAGCTATGCAATTTGTTTTAAATAAAAAATGGACAGGGAGGCATGTCGCTTGTACATATCTTATTCGGAAAAATATTGAAAATGAAGAGTTTCCTTATAAATAGAAAGAGATTATTAAATATCCGATATACCAACAGTAACGCTACAGTTCTTCTGGCGTCATCTATGGGAGATATGAGCGAGCTGTTTCAAAGACTCGAATTAAGGTCCATCTGGAAATATAACTATAGTAACCTACAATCTACGTGGCACAAGTACATCGTTGACCACTGGTGTTCCCGAATCTATAATGACAAAATGAATAATGAAATGGCAAATAACACTATGAGTTGCTGAAAATAATATATGGAGGAAAATTTATTCAAGGTACCATACCAAATTCAGTTATATGTATTGTAACAATGCTACGTAGCGTAAATATGTAAGATGGAAGTAGCCAAGTAGATGACCCTGGGATAGAATATCGTTCTAGTGAAACTATTTGTCATATAAAATAAAACCTGTATCTAAAGGTTCACCCAAGTCTCCATAACCCAATTCTCTTGATATTGAAGTTATTCTGTCGCATAATCGTGACACGTCTGTCCGTCTCGGGCTCGTTTTGCAATAACTTCAACCGATACACTGCCCCTGTCAGACAATACGGTGTCGAGCCCTTCCATGTTTTATGTATGAAGGTATACATAGCAACGAGCTAGACTATATATGTAGACCTTGAGCAGTTCTTATATTGCTCGTAAGAGCGACGGTTTTCGTAATGCAAATGTAAAGATTGACGTGTTGCTAAATGTACATTCGCTAGTTTGTTTTTAGATTAGTTCGTATTAACATGGGTTAGATTTCAAGATTACTAATACTTTTCGAAAATTTAATATTGCTGAAATGTTTTATTCAAATCTTCCGTTGTCTTCGTTCGTTGTATAGATATATATAGATATATATCCGAACTCAGTTTTAGAACCTTATCAATTCAATATCAGTATGTGACATAAATCTGCTCAGATATTCCATAAGGCTTTTTACACTCACTTATTGGCGTCAAATAACGTATAATAAAAAAATTGCGTACATATACAATTTAAGCAATTTAAGGACACAAACAGCTTAAGACGTACATAACTTTATACACGGATATTCATTCAGATGTTTTTCTTGTTAGTGTAATTGGTGATAGGGCTTTTAGTCACATGGCAGTGGAGTTGCGAAGCGGATCCTGCCATGTGCCCCGCGTGTGCCTAGAGACCACCGGGGGGATTTAGTGGGTAGGCCGGTCCTCTCCGGACCAGAGAGCCCCACACACGGCCGCGCCTTGCCAGAGCGGCGTTATGATACATAAGGAGCATTTCCCCTCGCCAAATAAAGGCTTTTAATCTACTAGTATACATACTACGATCGTATCTAATTTTCTCGGCAAAATTACACGTCCAGTACGTTGGAAAACCATAAAGATAATGACTATAAAGAATTTCGGTTTTCAATATTATCCCACGCCACAGACTGTATATACAAAACAATGTGAATGTCGTCTGGAAAATATAATGCAATGTTAATCAACTTTAATTAGACAGTTTTCTTAGCAAGTCTCCCAAAAACCATTTACCCTAAAAGGTAAAGTCATTCATTGCCTTACTAATTGCTTGCTACGTCATGAACGCAATTTTCTTGAAGCCCGTTTATCAGTAACTGAAGACCGTGGACTAACAAGGGTAAGTCTGATTATAATTACAAAAAAAAATGTTCAGTTATTATTTAAAAACTAGAAAAAGAATTTAACATGACAAAGTATACAGTTGAACTACGAAATTAACTTTTATTGCGTAAGGAATATAGGCGGTCTGAAGGCCAACTTGTGTAGTTTGCCTTGTATAGCATGCACAATATTCGATTGTAAACACTAATTGTCAAATTTGTAGTGAAGTGCAAGTGGGATTCGCATACCGACGGTTCCAGCAATTAGCAAATAACTTTTTAGTCGCTTTTTTCACAAACACAAATTCATCCTTTTCGAAATTTTTTCTTTATTTATGTTCTAAGTTAGCAGTATCTGATAGGTTTTGATTCCCTTGTAAAAGTTAAGAAACGCAAATTTGATTTTCTTACTGCAGAAAGGGTTGGTAGACCTGAGCATTTGAAATTAATTTCAACATGATACCTTTACGCGTTCCTGAGAAGAAGGGTTGACAGATGGATAGACAGGCCGACAACGAAGTGATCCTATGAGGTCCCTTTATTTGTTACAGAGTATGAAATCTGTATAAGATGCATAGGGTACTATAAAATTATATGTAATTATGGTAAGTCTTTCGTATGTAAGATGTAGTCTTTCGTGGACTACTACTCCTCGGTAAAAATGATCGCCAACATCTTCCAATGTAGAGTTTCCAACTCTTTCAGTAACTTGACATAATATTTGTTTGTCTATATCCATAAACTTGTCTTACACTGATATAGAATATAAAATCACTAAACCGGAAATTAACAAACGCGCAAAGTTAACTGAAAAGATTTTCAAACAAGATAGACTTAACAAGTAAAACGCAGCAATGCATTGGATATTCGGACAATAGACAGTCTACCAACAGCAACGACTCCGAGATAGTTTTAATAGGAAATAATTGAAGTTTGCCCGCTTCATCCCTTGCAAGCGCTTGCAACTGGGTGCTTACTATAATTGCTTTCGTTAATTTTTGTAACATTAAAAAGGTTGAAGTGCTTATGCTTAGATATAAAATTAATACCATGAGAGCTACTTAAATGTTAAATAATGGCTACCATTACGTTATTTAAGTTAAGGCTGCAACTTGGACGTGCGATAGTTTTACCTCAACAAATGGGACTATGATAATACTTGTGCCTTATTATATCCATTGCCAAGCTATTGATAAAGTAATGACTTCGACAAAATCATTTCAAACTCTTGGCAAAAGTTGCTCTGTCATTTGTTAATTATTGTCAATGTGTATGTGTACTCGCCTTTAAAACTATCTCCTGTGACCAAACCAGACAATTGATGTATTTTTTTAGGTAGAAGTAGACTGGGTGACGACAAGACAACCTCTCCTAATGCTTGGTGCAATTAATCACTGAACTTTGATGCTTCTGTCACTAGTTGCACTAGGAGCTTTTACTAGGAGAAGGAATTGCATTAGGAGACAATGTCACATTGTTACACATGTATATATACTCGTATACATATTAAGTATAGGTACCTCAAGAATGCGCAAGAATGCCTAACGGAGATGGAGTGCATAAGAATTACCAAGTATTTCAAATCTTCTCAAATTGTTGGGAAAGATAAGTGTACTAAAACTAACAAAAAACAAAATTAAAAAGAAATGCTTGTTATTCATAGACTTATACAATTTTTTGTACATATTATCAGATATGGTTATGATAAAGCTATAGAAAAAAAAATTGTCACAAAGGGTTACAGTCAATGTAGACCCTATAACTAATATACTAATAAAATACACAATAGAGTGGTGGCTTTTAGCTTATAGATTACATTCCGTCGCTAAGATCAAGTCTTAATACAGTAAAGAAATCACAAGTAAATATCTTGAGGAATTGCTAATAACTTTTATCTCGTCTTTAGGCCATTGCCTAGCTTGCTCCAATTTACAAGTTGGATGCACGATAGCGCCGATATCGTCGTCCCATCTCGTGACCGAGCTACTGACACTTCGTTTGTCTTGCCTCGACCACTGTCTGTCAGTACCTTAATCCAGCTGTCATCACATCCTTTAGCAACACGACTTGATAACTTAGCTACGTTCAGATTGATGAGAGATGAAGTTATTGAGTAGGCTGAGATATTTGTGCTGCAAAGCAGTGTCTTTGTCTATTTGCATTTTCAAGGTATTATATTAAAATAAAAATGCTCATCTAATGGCAAGTATTTACGATCGCCTGAGACTTATACAGCAGATCTATAAATATATCCGAATAGACAACAAAAAAACTTCTGTACTGTAATAGTACTATATTTCGCATATCCAGACTATATTTCGCAGTACCTAAAACAAACCAAATGCGTATTATAAATACAGGCCGTCTTTTCAACACTGGTGTGTGTTGCAGTACTGCCGAATGATGCACACTTATAATGAATATCAAATGCTTTACGAAGTCTTTACTCCAGAAGTTCTATTTAAAAATTTGTTTGTGAATTAAAACTTGTCAATAGACATTTATTTAGTCTTGTTTTTTATACCACTCTATTATATAACTGAAATATTTATTACTGCTACTAACTGTGCCCACGACTTCGCCCGCGTGGAATCTTAATTTTAGGTAGTAGTTTTAATTATTCTTCAAATAAGACACACTTCATAAGATTTTTACATATTTATATCATATGAAAAAATGTAGCCCATGTCCTTCTTCATGGTTCGCGACCTTATACAAAAATAATCCTTATAGCATGATTCAGTATTAGGCTTAGGTGTTTCTATACCGATTTCTATGATTCTTTTTTATGGAATAGTTAATAATGTTAATTTTTTAAACGTAAGAGTAGACAAATATAATCAGAAAGCTTCGAACAGCTAAGCTATCGGGATTTACACGTGTTACTGCGAGTCAACCATAAAAGGTAGACATATGCTGTCGTGGGATATTTTTCGAGGAGAAAATTTCCGTCATACATGAGTTCTGTGTAGCTTTAACCATTAAGGTTTCACACGCGACTGAAGCTTAAAAAATGGAGTAACTTTTCCCGTTTTCCCAACATTTCCCTTCACTGCTCTGCTCCTATTAATTGTACCGTGATGAAAAGTATATTATAACCAGCTTAGGATTATTAAAAATAATTGTACCAAGTTTCGTTAAAATCGTCAAGTAGTTTTTGTATCTATAACGGTTATACAGACAGACAGATTGACAGACAGAGAGACAGACAGAGATACACTTCTTCACTACAAGTTTACCCTAACAAAACATCCTATCATAATCCAGTGGCACGCATGTGCCGCCTATACAATGACATAATTCAAGAACATAGTGATGTCGAAATTGATGTTATGAATTCTAGTCCTAGTACCTTTAGAAGGAATGTTCACAGTATTGTTAAGTAACTAATTTAGGTTTTAGCATAAAAAAATATGTATTGTTAATATAAAATTATATAATATACCTATATATATTGCCTATTCAACGTAATTATAAATTAAAACAAATTTATATCTATGTATATATATTTATGCCTATTTTATATATTTATAAATATTATTATAACTATGTTATTTTACCTTTGTTTGTCACAGAAAAATTGTAATCTTAGGACGCATATTATTGGAGCACAGTCAGAACCATTAACATATAATTCTTATTTGTAAAAATATAAATAACTGTACTCTGTTTATGTGTAATAAATAAATTAAAAAAAAAATAGACGGACAGAGAGACAGACACAAAATTTTACTGATTGCATTTTTGGCATCAGTATCGATCCCTAATTCCCCTGATAGTTATTTTGGAAATATATTTCATGTACAGAATTGACCTCTCTACAGATTTATTATAAGTACTATAGATATTCTTCAGCGGCTCGCGACTATTTGTTAATATTAATTATACTAATATTAAACTTAATATTATAAATCATTACTATCAGCAACAACACTCAATCCAAATAAAGCCAAAGGTTGCTAATGCAACACAGTAGGCGTTTCAGCGTAAACAGATATTAAGGCGGTATAATTTAAAACTAGCATTTCAATGGATGATTAGAATTCTAGAAACTGATAATAGACTTATAGAAGCTATTATGAAATTTCTAAATGCATATAGACGTAACGAATATGACTATTGTTATATTGTTGGCAATCATTTATTTTTTTAAATAAAGAACACGCAAACTGCAGTATCGAGTTACTTAGTGTTTAGAATTAAAAAGTTGCTGTGATCATAACAAATGAAAACGAAATAATAATTTGTTTTTGATTCAATAGGTATGCACAATCTTAACCGCAGAGTAATAATTAGGGTGCTATAGTTACTAGAGATAACTATTTCCGAGCATTTCTTCACTATTTCATCATCACAGTTCATATATGTTCCCATCGAAATGCTTGGGCCTACCCTGGCTGAGATAGGTACAGTTAGTTCAACTCAGTTGTGCGCGCGGCCCTATGTGTGGGTAAACCTTGTACATATACAGTGACTTTGCGTGCGTCACAAGAGGTACAGTCGAGTACAAATACAAATACAGTTATTTACGAGTTATACATATTACGTGTTTAAAAAAAGCGTTATTTTGTAATTTAATGTTTATTTATTGAACATTATTATCAAGTAGCGGTTCAGAATAATGTTCAATAAATAAACTTGATGTTTATTTATTAAACATTATTCTGAATCACTACTTGACAAATAAAATGATGAATTTTCGGATTCGCTACTTTCACCAAGGTTAATTATGAATTCTGACTCCATGTCAAAATGTCTATAGTATTCTTCTTCGTTCTTTTGTACATGTCGACAAGTATTACCACACATCCATTCATCAATTTGACTTAAACGTTCATTTATGAGTTTCCTTACTTCCGTCACATTTTGGTCGACATAATGCGAAGCAAAATATTTTTTTAAAACTCCCCATACATTTTCTATCGGGTTTAGTTCAAGATGATATGGTGGCAGTCGAAGATCTATTATGCCATATGGCTGAAGCATATCGTCAATCTTGAAACAGATATATTTTTCTTTATTTTTTTTTATCAAATCATACAGTTAATTTTTTTTCATATCTTCATTAAAAGCTATATTTTTTCTGTCAGCCATCGCTGCATTTAAATTCTTTTGGAATTAGAATTTGGGGCTCTGTCATTTTGAACGTTATGGTATGAGGCATTATCAAGCACAACCACAGAGTTAGGTGGAAGATTCGGTACTAGACGTTCTTCAAGCCACTTTTCATAGTTTTCTGCATTATGTCTGTCAATGTAAATGTATGTCAATAGTGCGTTAGGTACGAAACCTTGTTCTAAACCAGCATGCACAATGATAATTCTTTGTCCTTTTGACAGGTTTCTTTTTAAAGGTGGTCCATCTTTATTACCCCATCCTTTGTTTTGCACATGATTAATTAAGATGTAGCTCTCATCTGTATATACGATACACCGATTTTCTTGACGGTATCTAAGTAAATTTTTTAGATAGGAAAACCGTAGTTTTTGGATGTCATGCCGCTCTATAATAACACTTCTATTATCCACAGTTTTTCGCCGTTTGTATCCCAACTTTAACAAAGCTGTACGCAGAGTCGAAATACTAACATCATAGTTAAGTTTATCTTGAAATATTCTTTTCAACTTTAGCAAGGTAAATCGCGATGTTCTAAATGATAATTTTGAATAGTGGAACGTATAGCTTCAACGTTAAAGTTGTCTAATTGTAACTTTTTTAAACGTTTCTTACGGTCTTTATGCGGAGATTTAAATTTAGAGTCAGATTCTTTTCCTTCAGCCAATATATTAGTAATTGTTCTCTCTGATACCCCCACTGCCGTTACTGTTCTTTTTCATACGCTATTTAAATGTTCACTTTATTTCGATATTAAAATTGGACTTGCACTGCAAACTTGATCACTTACTAGTTCCAATATATCTCTCGCATCTATTTTCAGCAATTCGTATACCATAGAAATGGGAAGGAGGAGGTCACCTACTGATTGACTCAGATACTCACCGGGCACGGCTGCTTCGGTGAGTATCTGTCTCGAATAGGACGGGAGGGATGGACACATTGCCACCACTGCGCATCTGACCTCGACTCGGCCCAGTACACGCTGGCGGAGTGCTTTGCGTGGGCCTCCGAGTCTTGGTCGCAGAGATCGGGCGAGATCTATCTTTGCATTTATTGCGGCATTGATTGCAGCAATGCTGGCGGACGAGGGAGGTTGGAGGGCTGTGGCCTCCTTCTGTGAAGCAGTGATGCTCCAGAAGGAGGCTGCCGAGCGGGGTCGGGAAATGGCAGATCCCGCTCGAAGGAAGCGGCGCCGGGCTCGGTAGCACAGCTGCGGCGCCGCCGTGGGTCGCCGGCGGGCGCGAGGAAATTGCGACCACGCCCCTTCCGTGGCCGGGGGGCGTCGTCGGTGGTGGAGATCGGGGGAAGTATTGTAGCCTCCCCCGAGGAGGGCTCCCCTGTATCGGCAGGGGAGCAGAGGCTGGGGGTTCCCGGAAGTAGCTTGGCATTCCCGGGGCTCCCTACATCTCTCAGGAAAGCCCTCCCTGAGGTTTTAGTGGGTAGGCCTCCCCCTTCTGGGGAGGAGAGCCCCACATAACCGTCGGCTCGCCACAGCCGAGGTATGCAAGTTAATACATTTTCCTCAGGGGAACAAAGAAAAAAAAAGGAAATCCCTTAGCAGTGGTTTCTCGAGTCTAAAACAATAATATGTAAACGTCAACAAGGATGTATTTTTTCGTATATAGAATCATAATAAATATTAATTACATCTAAATTTAAAATTAAAAAATATTTACCTGACTCCTTTAATATTTTCTCCGTGAAGAACTAGACATTTTCGTAAACGACTGTATCCTTAAGAAAAAGCGATAAAAACACATCTTGCTCGGACGACGACTGACGCGTCACTGCCACAAGAATGAAAGTTGTTTATTTACAAGTGCACGTACATATAGGACCGCGCGCATAACTGAGTTGAACTATCTGTAGTTGGTACATTGTCAAACACGCTGGCTTAATACGGATCTAACTTCTATACAAATATCATTCAATTTCTTCAGAAGTGTGTGCAGGTCGTTACACTATGTATTTTTTTTTCGGTTTTTCGTATATATATATATATGAAATTCGTATTTTGCAAACGACAGTAGTACAGGACAGTATCGATCTCCGGATCACGGACTCTATCATTTGACCGTGACTTTCCGTGACGAAATCAATAGGAACACCTCGTTGATATAAATTTGAAATACTTGAAGTAGTAGAATGTCCAGTACCCCGAAGAGTTGTTTATTCCATAGAAACATTATTCCGAAGTCTGTTATTTTGCTACTGTCAATACTTAAATGGCGGCCGCATTACGTCATACAAAAGGTCACCCTTTTAACAAGAGTGCCATAAAAAGTTTCCATCCCCGTATTAATCTAAAAGCAAATCAGATTCATACCCGAGAGGCTGTGCCACATCTGGCCAGTTAAAAGTTGAGAGTAACTGATATGAATACACCGCGTAACTTTGTTAACATTGTGGATAAGTCATAAGCGACTCGCGATAATATGTGCATTAGAGCACGCCATTATTATTTTTTTGTTCATTCTTTATAATTTATTGATTTGGAGTTTAATAAATATGTATAATTCTCTAGGGTCCAACACTAAACCCGGTGATTAGTTATGTCCAAGGAAATTCGGGAAATGAACTAGGACACGATCATACAAGATCCAATTCATTATCAGTTGCCTCATGTATCTTAAGTACCAAGTTAACATAAATTTAACTATCGCACGAGGATTCTTATTATTATTATTGACGTATATTTAATTGATAATCTTAAATTAAAGTTTTTTAAAATATAGATATATGAAATAAACATAATTACTATAAAAAACTTAAACCTAATATGCTGTCTGCAGCCTGGCAAGGCCCAAGCAAACCGGTGGTTAGGGCTGCAGACAGAGAAATCTCCGGACAATACATGCTTTTGTAGCCGGTCCTTGACTCATCATTATCATTATTATTATTGACGACCTCCATAGTCGAGTGGATAATACACCGGTTTCAAGGTGTCGCCATCTCTGAGGTCCCGGGTTCGAATCCCGGTGGGGGCAGATGTTTGTGTGATGAATGCGAGCATTTGTACCTTAGTCATGGTTGTTGATATATATTTCAATAAAAATTATTTATATATGTATAATATATGTATGTCTATCCGTTACCCTAGATCCCATTGCACAAGCCTTATAGAGCTTAGTTTGGGCTAGGCTAATTGGTGTAAGTGTAACAAATATTTATTATATTATTTTATTTATTTATTATCCATTATTATCATTTCAGCCAATAGACGGCCACTGCTGAACATAGGCAAGGATCTTCACAGTCAGTCCTGCGCTACTAAATTGTGGGAGGTCCACCAATGCTGCGTCTGGCATATATCTGTCACTCTAGGACCTTTTCGCCCCAGCGGACGTCTGGAAATAATGTCTCTGCCCACCTCCATTTAAGTTCACAATTCTTACCTATATCGCTGACTCTAGTTCTTCTGCGGATTTCATCATATGTGCCATTATGATGAGCGAACATTTTATTGCACAATGTGTTAAATCTATGCTTATGATAAATAAACCCTAATTAGTACTCTGCGGTTAAGATTGTGCATACCTATTGAATCAAAACCAAATTATTATTTCGTATTCATTTATTATGATCACAGCAACTTTTTAATTCTAAACACTAAGTAACTCTAATACTGATGTTTCAGTGTTCTTTACTTAAAAAAATAAATGGTTGCCAACAATACAACAATAGTCGTATT
Source organism: Scirpophaga incertulas (assembly GCA_036419045.1). Taxonomy (NCBI): domain Eukaryota; kingdom Metazoa; phylum Arthropoda; class Insecta; order Lepidoptera; family Crambidae; genus Scirpophaga; species Scirpophaga incertulas. The sequence goes on from CM071628.1 coordinate 23,124,122, forward strand.
CGTTACGTCTATATGCATTTAGAAATTTAATAATAGCTTCTATAAGTCTATTGTCAGTTTCTAGAATTCTTAATCATCCATTAAAATGCTAGTTTTAAATTATACCGCCTTAATATCTGTTTACGCCGAAACGCCTACTGTGTTGCATTAGCAACCTGTGGCATTATTTGGATTGAGTGTTGTTGCTCATAGTAATGGTTTATAATATTAAGTTTAATATTAGTATAATTAATATTAACAAATAGTCGCGAGCCGCTGAAGAATATCTATAGTACTTATAATAAATCTGTAGAGAGGTCAATTCTGTGCGTGAAATATATTTTCAAAATAACTATCAGGGGCTGATTAGGGATCGATACTGATGCCAAAAATGCAATCAGTAAATTTTTTGTCTGTTTGTCTGTCTGTCTATATGTTCCTTATAGAAACAAAAACTACTGAACGGATTTTAACGAAATTGGTATAATTATTCTTCATACTCCTGGGCAGGTTATAGAATACTTTCCATTACGCTACAATCAATACGAACAGAGTAGTGAAGGGATATTTTGGGAAAATGGGAGAAGTAACTCCATTTTTTTAGCTTCCGTCGCGTGTGTAGCCTTAACGGTTAGTCACATAAAAATAATGTATGACGGAAATATTTTACATAAAATTGTCTAAAAAACATCCCGCAACAGCATATGTCTATCTTTTATGGTTGCTCACAATAATCTATACTAATATTATAAAGTTGAAGAGTTTGTTTGTTTGAACGCGCTAATCTCTTGAACTCCTGGTTCGAATTGAAAAAATATTTTGAATAGCCAATTAATCAAGGAAGGCTTTAGGCTACATAACATCACGCTGCGACTAATAGGAGTGAAGAAATAATGGAAAATGTGGAAAAAACGGTGAAAATTATTCATGCTTATGGGCTTCCGTTACGTGCGCTGCGAAAACGGTACTAGATACCAAAAAAATATGTATGAAAGAATTATTCCTCTTAAAATTATCTAAAAAAATGTCCGCGACAGTATATGTCTATCTTTTAATGTTAACTCACTAGAATCGTTTTTATGGTGATCAAATTTGGATATGTCGCGTTGTCAAGATCGGATATGATGCTCAAAATAACTATTCCACGCGGACGAAGTCGCTGGGACAGCAAGTCTCAAATCAAATTACAATTAGTCAATGCTGAAGTGAAAATTATCATAATCATTGAGCATACTTGCAAGAAAGTTTGTAATGAGAGGTTAAATATTGTTGTTATAGCTAATTACCATTTTCTATACAAAGCTTAGACATTATAAGACCCAAGAAAAGTTCAGTTGCTTGAACCATACCTACTTAATGAAATAACTATCGTCAAAGGATTCGTATCCCAATGTTGAAAAATATTTCAGCTGTAGATAGCATTCAACATTACATTAAAAAAAGAGCTAATCCCCATTTACTATATCACGCCAAGATTTTATAAAAGCCAAACCCAGTATAATTGCTCAAAAAGTATAAATTTAATTTACTTAACTTTTGTGATAGGTTTCAGATCATGATGCTGAGCGTGATTCTTAGTAAGTAAAGCAGTTTAAAATCTTAAAGTCTGGTGGTATAACTAGTTTCTATTTCTTTTATAATCAACGCTTCAGCTCACTTAACACAGATATGACGTGATTGAATGCTAAACGCAATACGCTGGTATTGTGTTTTTTGTTTATGCTGAAATGAAAAACTTGCCGAGGAAAATTGTTTAGAATCAAGTTAACATTAGTAATTAAAGATTTGTGGAACAGCAATTCGCTGTTGGCTGTATCTTGTACCACAAATAAAAGTATCCGAGTCTCGGAGACTTTATACTTCGCACTCGTAGCATCATTTCGTGTTGTTAGTGCTAGGAAAATATGAAAATATCATGCTAAAACTTGCCCACAGAAGGTTTTCAGCGTGAAATATCGCTGATAGGCCGTCATACTTTCCTTAAAGTTATACGTTATTTTTATTTTATAGAGCTGTGTAGTTGCTTTAACGTATGTAAGTAATGGTGAATTTCAAATTTATATTAAGATAGATCTTTAAAATTTCGTTTAAGTTTCTACTCTATTTCAAACCTTAATAGTCCAGTCAAAATAGACAGTCCAGTTTGCATTAATTCCCAACAAGCTGGATTTTTGTGCAGGCCTAGAATACGTCATTAAAATGATATGTCAAAAGTACTCATCGATCCCGCTTGTGCGTTGTTTTTTATTCGAGGTTAAAAGTCACAAATTTGCGTTTTTTGAGTATATCTCTGAAACAACGAAAGCTATCGAAAAATGATTCAGACAAAGTTTGTAGATCGTAAAATTATCTACAAAAAAGATCTCAACACTTGGCTTCTACAAAGCATCGCTTTCGAGATATCATGACTTTAGACCGAAGAAAAGTCGTATTTTCGACTAAATACACACATTTCCATTTTCACATTTCAATTTGAAACAACAATATTGGCTAGTTTCTTATCTAAACAATATCATGTCCAGAAATAGGAGGCAAAATAGACGTAGATATTTGTTATCCATATCTATGGTTCGTGTTTTGATCGCGTATTGAAATTTTTGCTCGAGAAGTATTCAAGTAGTTGCGAATAGAATGTTCAATATAGCGAGGGTTATAGTATATATAACGAGGGACTAAACTTGACTATAGTCAATATATTCCCGATGTAGTTTGTCAATTAACAATTAATATGACAGAATTTTTCATTTCTAGTTCAAGGAAATATTGTTGATTATTTATAAAAATATTTTTCACCTGGTCACATTACCGTAATTTTATTTTCAGCAACACTTAACTTTATATTCAAATGAATATAAGTAATTTAAGTATTTCAAATTAATAAAATTATAAACAGAAATTACACAATTTTCGCGGTAACTTTTCTTAACCAGATAGATCAACAAACATACATAGCAGAGGAACTTGTAGTCTATAGACAAAATGCTTGGTAACTGGGAAAAATAAAATCTTTGCTGGAACAAGTTACTACAATAAAAAATACATGGACCTCAACATTTTCGTTATGAAGAAAACACAGATAATAATATTTTCAAATAATTTAAACAATACTACAATCTTTATGAAACTATTGATTTATTTATTTCAATTGTTTCATTTTTTTTTGTGTGCTAAATGTTAAAGCTTTGTATTAAATGTTTTTTTGTTAACTTACAGACATTATTTTAATTTATAATATGACAAAACCTAGGTAAGTATTTAGTTTGAAATAGTTTCAGCTACTAAAAGCAAAATAAAAAACCGATTAATTATTATTCCCTTGGGATTGAAGTGATCACTTTAGTTTAGTACGACAAAAAAACATTTTTTTATCGAGTTACCCTCCTAATCAATAGTTATGATAGTGCGATTATATTATAATTTGAATTTGCAGGCTCTTATTAAATAAGTATTGGTGCACTACAGTAGTTAAAGAAGGTTTTAAAGTAAACGAATTTTAAAAGCGTTCCTCATGCTTGCGGATAAAATAATCTTTTTTACTTCGATTTTGAATGCGAGAAAAAAATTTCAAAGTGTGTTGAAATAGCAATGAAGAAAATGTTACCGATTTTTCAACTTAATCCAAGTATGTAGGTAGCTAGGTGCCAACATGACGAAAAATATCCCAAATCGCGCACCCTCGAAATCAGAAGCAGCCATTACAACTTTCTAATTCGAGCGCATAAGCGAGACATATCGTTTGTCGTTTTTCAAGCGTACCGCGAGATTAACAAATATCCTCGCGAAAAAGTTCCCACGATAAATTTGCTGTGAGTCAGAAGTGCTATTCTTACTACCAATAAAAATTGTTTCGAATACTTCATTATACAATGCTCTGTGATTACGTCGTTGAGTGACTTGGGGCTGTATGGACGGGCTAATGTACGAGAAAATACGTGTGCTTAAATTCGATTTATTGATTCGAAATCAGCCTCTAAAGTCTGAAGTGACACGTTAAATTTTATTACGTCTCCGGGTGGTGCGCCATTAAACTTGGGATATTATTGAAATGATCGCAGACAAAGGTTGTTATTGCAAGCAAATGTATAGCGAGTTGCGAGTGCAAAGTTTAAATGCGCGATCAAGACTCCTGCCGATAATGCGTCTAGAAGTTGGGCGAGACGCTTATGCTGTGCGGTTATCGTCGAGTCAAGAAACGATTTAGATGAAATATTGAGAACGTTTGTACTCCAGATGTCTGTATTTGAAATCACCAGGAAGTATCAATAAGGTGTATTTGAAATAAGGAACGTAAATCACAATAAGTGACAGTGTATATATACACGCGCAAATACACAAAATTAACCGTTAGAGTGCTAAGCAGCGATTTTGCGCGCGATTTGTATCGAAAAATAAAAAAAATAGTATTAAAATTAAACAAAAAAAGATTTATTAAAATTGATTAATATTTGTCTAAATGAGAGTGTTTTATTTGACACCATAATTTTTTCCTTTGGAGTAATCAAAATATGCATAGCATTTTCCAATAGATTTTTACAAAAATTGCTTAGCACTTAAACGGTTAAGGCAATATCGGTATTTTTTCAGGTTATTTCTTATCATATAATTACACTTTTTTTAATGCTTATGTGAAATATTTCAATACCTGTGTGTATAATTAAGAAAGCTACAAAATAGAATTATAAGTAGCAATCAGGACTAATTATCTTTATTTGTAGTAATTATTCTCCTTATGTTTTCCTTTAATATAATGTTTCCGGTTTGGCTTGATATTGAATATGTCACAACACAGTATACAAAGTTTTGGTTCCCTATGTCATAATATAAATAGTTTTCTTCATATTATAGTTATTTTTCATAATGTTCTTAATGTTTAAATAGTATACAATAATATACAACAAATTAAATGTTATATCGACAAAACTTATTGAACAATATGATGATGAGATGTAAGAATTTAATTTAAAATAAACAAGTTTCAAATAAATATTACTACTATTATTTTTGACTAGTAAAAAAAGCACACAGCAGACAACGGATATTATAAAAAAAATATCCTGACTAATAAAGTTATACAATTTTAAAATCTGATCTCGTTTCCCGAACTAATTTCCCTGTCTCTCCCCTTTTTTGATAGCGGGCTCCTTAATAACGGCTTATCTGCCGATTGCTTTAAGATATCTAACTCTTGAAATATTCTTTCGTTTGTTTGCACAGGGGGCGTCGGTGTTATCAATTGTAACGTTCTTTTTTAGATTCTGAATAATTGCATCATAAAAATATATCTTGTATCCAGTGGCGTGTACAGAGTTTTTAAACAGGGTAGGCAAGAAAAAGGCACTATCCAAAAATATTCACAGCATGTTCTTTTCGGTTCGTCGTCGTTTCTGTATGACATATGGATGTAATGCTGACTTTATAAACATATTTCTTATCAATTTGCGCATATTCGGCGCGTTTGTCTGATGTTCTGTGTTTGCAAAATTAATACTAAGTATCTTTTTTTTTTTGTTCCCCTGAGGAAAATGCATTAAGTTGCATACCCCGGCTGTGGCGAGCCAGCGGTTATGTGGGGCTCTCCTCCCCAGAAGGGGGAGGCCTACCCACTAAAAACCTCAGGGATGGCCTTCCTCAGGCATGTAGGGAGCCCCCGGGAACACCAAGCTACTTCCGGGAACCCCCAGCCTCCGCTCCTCCGCCGATACAGGGAAGCCCTCCCCGGGGGAGGCTACAGTACCTCCCCCGATCTCCACCACTGACGACGCCCCCCGGCCACGGAAGGGGCGTGGTCCCTCCCGGGTCGCCGTATCCGCGGGCGCGATTTCCTCACGCAGGCCGGCGATCCGCGGCGGTGCCGAGCCCGGCGTCGCCTCCTTCTGGAGCATCACTGCTTCGCAGAAGGAGGCTACAGCCCTCCACGTTTCCCCGCCTCGTTCAGCAAGCAGATCGGACGGAACGAAGATGGAACGTCGCCGGTTCCTGAGTAGCACCAGCCTGGCCGACTTCCAGTCGACGGGGAACACGCCCTCGCGGAGACTACTACTAGTTGCTCTTTACCGCTCACGTCTGGTGTTTCATCGACCATCACAGCGACAAAATTAGTAGTACCGATTTGTTGTTTTATTGTATCGATCATTACCGACGCAACACTAGAGATAAGGTCATTTTGAATTTGATTTGATAAACCCGTAAATGAGCTAGTACTATTCTGTAAATCATTTTCCAAAACTCCGTCGTATTTCGCGAGCAAATTGACCATTTTTAAATAATTACTTTTATTCGAAGACGAAGCAGATTCGTCATGTCCACGAAAAGCGAGCTATTGTGTCCCCAAAAAGCATAAGTCGCTGAAAAATATTTCGGTTTCGATCGACTTTTGCGTTATGTGTATCAATATCGATTTGAATCTGAGAATTTAAACGCGTCTCAATACGATTTTTTCCAAAGGTGTGATATTTAAATGAAGCTTCTAAATGCTTTTCCGATTGCTCGTGTTTTTTTGCCGCTGTATCAAAGTTATGAATATCTATTTACATATGTATGTAAATACATACATATGTATTATTCATATATGTATGTATGTACATACATACATATATGTCACGCCTTGTTCCCAATGGGGTAGGCAGAGACCATCTCTCTCCACTTGCTACGATCCTGGCACGATCATCTATGTAACCGGCGTCATTCCAGACCGATTTATTGTTACAAAATAATAAACAAGGGAAATAGAACAATCGATTACTGTGTGTGCAACCCGTGAGCCAATTATATGAATCATATAGTTTTATATTAAATTTACTGGTGACTTTACTTTTAATTTGTAATAATTGCAAATTAGATGTACACCAGCCTTTCGCGATCATTTCTTTTTTATCACTGAAAGATAGTTTTAAAAACGCATCACTTTTTATTTTCTGTACACACTCACCACCTGAACAACTTTCACAATGAAACATTTCTATTTTTGTAACTATTATCACAGTAAAAAAACAAACACTGCTAACACAAAACGAATCAAAACAAACAATAACAATGGCGACGTCTGAATTCATAGAAACAGTAAAATAATACGGCCAAAATACGAAGCGCCTATCTATAAGCAACTTGATATTTATAAGCCGGCCGTGTTCGTTTGGCAACGTTCGAAATTAGACAATGTCTTCTTGTAGCGTTTGTGTGCGTCATTTTTGCCATGTGTGACAAATATTCATAGGAACGCATACATAGATATATTGATATGATTACTAGTCAATCTGAATGCATGTGTGCAAATCCAGGCATACAGTTTTAATGTCTATGCCGTTAGTAGCGCTAGTGCAACGCAAGGAACATCACACTATAACATTGCTTTGTATGTGTTGCATATTTATAGTGGTATCAACGGTAACTGACAAATGGCGCGGTATAAGTTTTAATTATTTTTTTTTTATTGAAAAAAACTCATTTACTCGTAGATAAATATATGTCAAAATGAAATATTAAGATAAATAATAATTTACTTAGGGTCGGCAGTGTCTTTTTGTCTATATGGACTGCACGCCACTGCTTGTATCTTAATTGTTTATAGGTGTATACAGGTTTCCTCGCGATTTATTCTGTACCTATCAAAACATGAGCGGATAAGTGTAAATTTAAAATTTCATCATCGAAGAAAATTAACATTTAGAAACAGACAAACACAAATAACAAACACAAACCACTGATTTGAACTGTGGAAGTCTCAATTAGATATAATCATATAATCATCAATCATAAATGTTGTCTTTTTTTTTCAAGGACTTCCACGAATTCGCAGATGGCTATATTCAGGTCTACCTTTAGTGTATTTGTGGAAGGCACGAGAATTGATTGTTCTGCGTTTCGTCTGCTAATTGCCTGGCGTAGATCTTGGCCATTAGGGTCTGTCTTCTAACTTCCTTAGTCGACGCAAATCGAGTGCGCGTCTACTTCACTCAAACGCTCAAGATGTTTGTGTTGTGGGAGATGAGAACGGGCCTGGTGCATATTTGTACTGGGTATTTGTTTGCCGGGGTTGGTGTAGCTCGGGTTTTCGCTCGATTACTTGCCAACAGAAGTGACTAAAGTATTTTTATCCTTTTCCGTTCATCTCTACTAATATTGTAAACGTGAAAGTTTGTAAATGTTACTCTTATAAATAAACAGTAAAGAATGAATTTTATTAAGATATACGAAACGCTAATATAAGCTACTCGAAATACTGATCCTGCGCAGTCGAAATCCCGAGCACCAGCTAGTATTGTAATAGAAGAAAGGTGTGTGAAATGTTAGATAATTATAATGCGAAAAGAGAAATAACGTGGAGAAAGAAAAGATCGTATTTTCAAAACCCTGCATACTTTTTAAAAGACTATATTTAATTCTTGATAACATTACTAGGCAAGAACAAGGGTAACAAATAATTTGACTAAATAATAAAAAAAGAGTATTAGTATTCATAAGACCTTTGACTATGTTAGTAATTTATATTAAATAGAGAATTAATATCACCTAGGCCCAAAATGTTTTAGGTAAACGTGCAACGAGCGAAAGTCCCCATAGATTCACAAAATGATATAACACATCATTACAACTCGATTATATCAGCACTGAGTGGCTAGTATGCACTAGTAAAACTAGACCTTAATTCATTTACTGCAGGTCTATTAGATCAGAATCACCGATTTTGTCAACACCGAGAGGCTAATCTACTCTAGTAAAACTAGACCTTAATTAATTTACTATTGGTCTGTCAGATCAGAATGACCGAGTAAGTTTTCTTTGCACTCTGATTATTCGATTCCAAGTTGTTTGGTACCAAAATGTCCATCTACGTAGCTGCCTTTTTATAATAAATATACTAACATACATTAAATGAAATTTGATTCAACAAACACATAATATTTAATATCATCTTTAGTTGAGAATTGCAATGTGCCGCTTGGCGAGATTATTGTGTTAAACTCGTAGACGTAGAATGTGTGAACTAGGCTGGATCAGCACGGGTTGGTTGACTGACATAGGCATTTTCACTATCAATAAACCTTCAATTTCGCAAGCAAACAATTGCAATCGCCCAAATAAATGTTCCATCACGAATTCATTACTGCCTTTAACGACAATATCGCGTTCCAATTCCATCTCTGTCGTGATAACCTTTGATTGCGCTCTGAGGATCGCTTCAAAATTATTCGAGAAATTCCGAAACAGGCAGCGTTATCTACATAGCATTATAGGGTTACAATGAACCTTGTTATCGTAGAGCTTACCTTAAATGTTCCTTTATTTAAGCTGAAGGTAAAGCAAGATCACGTACGGATGTAGTTACATTTACATTGAAATTTGTTTTCAGTGTATGTACTAAGTTTGTTAAAAATATCCAGTAGATTAGGTTATACAGTTTCAGAGGTAAGGTTTACGTTTAAAGCTCAAATTTTCAGATAGTTTATATTTAATTTCAACAAATCGTTATTGTTGAAATAAGTTTTACAGACAGGATCTAATTCACTCAAATGGAAATAGAGAGAATTATGCTCGAAGTTCATTTGATACTATTAGAAATTGTGACATCTGAAGAGACCTAAAATTATTGATTATTATACAAGGTCCACGAGTTATAGGCATATGCCAGGAAACAAAGAATCGGTAGGCAAACGTTTTCTAACTAAAACGTACAGTCAATTGGAGCTTTATTGTTGTTGTATAAAGTTCATTTTGCAACTGTTGTCTAAGCAATATAGGTGTGTTTCTAACATCAAAGAGTCAATTTGGGCTTTATTAACGCTATGTAAAGTTGAAATTCAATCATATCTATCTACAGTGTGCGTTTGTGAGTTGGAGCATAGAATACATCGTTGGAGGATTTAATGTCACCTTCCAAAGTTGAATAGTTTTAAATCTTTATAGATGTTTTATTTAATTATTTTTTATTCTCAACGCCCTACTTCCAGGGTGACGGTTCTGTACAGGAGAATTTTTTGCTGCGACTATAAAATAAGTATGAACAAAAAACTGCCACTTTACAAATCTTTTTGACAGGACGATGTCTGACGGGTCCGCTATTTAAAATATAAAAATGTATATTAATGACATATCAATTATATATTAACAACCATTACAAAAGTACAAATGCTCGTATTCATCATACAAACATCTGCCCCCACCGGCACTTGATCTCGGGACCTCAGAGATGAAGACACCTTGAAACCGGGGTGTACAAACCACTGGACGATCGATGGATGTATCTATCATATTAGTAAAAAGTTAAAAACAATTTTTTTAATTAACTTTTGTGCAGATTTGATAATAATCATTAATAAATATAATTATTCAGCTTAGAATATAAGTCCGTTTTTTTAAATAGTTTCACGATGATACGGTGTCGCCTGTAAGGATAGTCTAAGAAGGTTAATTAATAAATCCCTACTAATATTACGTATAAACGCGAAAGTTGTAAGTATGGATGTATGTTTGTTACTCTTTCACGTAAAAGCTTCTGAATGGATTTTAATAATATAGCTACACATCAGAATACATCAGAATAACACACTACAATTTATAAAGATATTGTGTGAATTATCTAAAATACGATGATAAATGTCGTGAGTAGGAAAAATTCTTTCGTTTGCGAGCTATTCTGGCGTGCGCTGCCAAATTCTAATACTATTCTTTCTCAGGCGAAGTCGCGGGCACCAGCTAGTAATACAAACAAAAAGAAACAAAATAAATAAACAAGAAGATAATCTTTTTGATAGTAAGTGATTATAGTCATCTATTGTAGTAACGTCGCGATTCCCAGTAATTTTACTGCTTATTCAAACTGGAAATCAGGAATACGGACACAATAGACGAACGTGGTAGAGTTTTCCGCTGATTTAAAATGTTCGGAGTGAGTAGGTCGGGTGATTGTTTGAAACAGGAAGCCTAAAGGATCACGAGAAAATATTTTCATATGAATTTTCAGTGATCGTTGGCAATTTCATTACAAATCATATAGTCGGGACTTTAATGTTCGATTAGTTATACGAGTTGTTTCTTTAAAGGCAAAAGACAATTTAGAAGATTAGCTCGTTAGACGAGCTGCTACTGTAGACCAATTACGACAACGAACAATTGTTCGTCTTAATCACTTTGAAAGTGATTATTGCATCAATACAACATATAGTGTTGACTGTCACCTGTAAAGCGGCAATGACTGTATTTTTAATGTCAAATATAAAGCAATTGTAATAGATTTAGAGTTACATAAATAAATGTGTGTCCACCCAATAATATTTGATCACACTAATAATTTAAGTGAGAAGAAGAAGAAGCCTATCAGAAGAATTTGTAAGAAAATACTCACGCGTATGAGTAAATTACAAATTGAACTTATGGCCACTTTATTTACTACAAACCAAATATATTTTTTGAGACCATGTATTTTGTTTTAAATATTCAAAGCACTTTGGTTTAATATTTAAACACGAAATATATTTGGGCACTTCTCGATCAAGGTGCTCTATTCGATTGATAAAAAGATCATGTTCACCACACCTCTCTAATATGGAAAATAACATGTAATTTTTTGTACGATGTTAGGGAAAAAGTATTGCAGCTAAATGATGCTATGCATCTTTAACTTGTCCATAGAATTTGCATTGTAGAAATGTCTACATAGAAAAGTGTTGCAGCTAAATTATGTGTACTTTGAACCTATCCATAGAATTTTCATTGAAGGAGCGATATATGTGAATACTTAAATGATTTGTTCTAATACCATTTTACTACGTAAAACTTTTGAGGAAAAATAACCCATAACTTGCTGCTTATTACGAGTACAAGGTCATCCGGTGTAGGCTTACGAATCAATAATGTAGATTTTTTAATGTTCAAAAGTAATAATGTAAGTCCTAATTGAATAAAATTAATTTAACTTTATTTTGGAAAAGGTAATGGAAATGGTTCTCTTATTATATATTTTCATAAAGGATCATTTTATTTATCTCCTTGTTACTTCTTCTTTCGAATGTTAATAGGTTTTAGCCCTAACCACATCGACTGTTGAACGAATACTCCCAAAAGTATCTATCAAGAAGTTTCTTCTTGATATTATGGCTATAAAGGCTATGATTGATGTTAGACACAAATACCTATAGATCATATAACAATTTTCTTATTTAGTTAAGATTTCGCTATGTATAACAATTTAAGAGTATAGATCATTTATACATGTAACTAACGAATTGTACCTCTATTATGTTACTTCAAATAGTTTTAATAATTATGTACTAGCCTTAATAAGGCCGCACTTAACTCTAAAGATTGTTACGGCAAGTAAAGAATAAAATAGCAATTACCTGTTCCTTGCTTCACGCAGTTGGGTGAAAAGGAAATCCAATATTTATGTAATAAGAATAAGTGTTACAATACAGCGTGGTAGTGCTACCAGCAATGCTAAAGGACTACTCGACAATTTTTTTTATATAGTTAAAGTTATATATTTTAATATATGTAGATACATATTTTAATATATGTACTTCTAAAGGTTCTGGTATTTAATTTAATTTTTAGTTTTATTTAATTTGGATTAGTTATTCGATGTTTGCCCTTGTTCCTAGTGATAAATATTTTTATTTATAATTTATGGTATTACGTCAATGCTGTTTATTTATAGTTATTTATTAAACGTCCTTGAACGTATATAGTGCACTGACTGCCCATTTTAAAAATTAATTATTTAGACACATAAAATAGGATGACAAGAGATCGAGAAATTTGTTCACGGCTGGAGGATATGTTTAGGAGTAAAATTTTGGAGTAGGGAGGATTGAGTGTCAACCGCAACGGCGAGAAGATAACTCATTTTCGATTTGCTGATGATATGGTATTCATGGCTGAGACATGGATAACTTGGGCACAATGCTCAAAGACGTTAGTAGAATTCTGATATAGCTCCCATGATAGTAAGGTTTGGAGGTTCTACACTGAAAGTGACATGTTTGAACGAGACACCTTACCTTACCTTAGACAAATAGTCCAAGTCCAGCATCGGCTAGGCATCAACCAAGTTACGCGGTATATATATTCTCGGCCCATCACCCGCAGTGCCTAAAGAGACTTTTTTATTTCATGCGTGTTGTTGTGATGACATATAGAACTGAGACCTGACCACGTACAATGGACCTTGTAAGGTAAAAAAAAAAAAAAAAAAACTCGATGTCACCTACAGGACTATGATTAAATCGTAGAAGATCCGGTGTGACCGCTATAGCTCAGAATTGAGAATCTGAAGTGACGGTGGGCAAGCTATACTTTTTCTAATTGTATCTTTTTGAGTAGAAAATCATGTAAATTTTATTTTATCTAAATTATTAAGGACAAAATAATAATTTATCAACATCCTTCAGATTTTTTTCAGGCAACGATCGCCTTAAAACAAACTACTGTAAACTATACTACACCATTTTATCCGTTGCTCACAAAAACTTTCGTTATGGTACCATGTTATATAATGAAATAAAACTAGTCACAAAATATAAGACTCATTGTCTTTAATTAGCGTAGACTTAGGAATATTCATGGTACTGAGCTATATCTATACATCTCTTATAAGTGCTAAACACGCCATCTTTAAAAAGCTCCGCGATCTTAGCACCTCATGTGCGGAATTTCGATTGACCAATTATACCATCTGAAAGGTCAGAAATTGGTCATAAAAGGTCAGTTGATCTCATTAATTGGTCAGCATCAGAATTTTTTTTATTAAGGATTAAAGTTTTTCAAGGTCAATTAATAATTTTAGCACCTCATTCGCGGAAAAAATAAAAAACTCCACCTATGCGCGATCGGGAAACATTCGCTGATAATTGGTCAGCTAATATAAATAGTTGGTCAGTTTAATTTAATATTAAAAAAAAATTAAAAATGTTGTCTCTGTCGTAACGCGCATGCTTTGAGCCGGATGATTCTATCAGGGCAGTGAGTACTTACGCACAGCTCTTTACTATAAACCAGGCAGAGTAGGGGAAATATTTTTTTTTATAATTTTTCTTTGATATGTACTACTATCAAATATATATACATATTATTATATATATATATATTATATATATTATATATATATATATATTATATATATATATATATATATATATATATATATACTATAGCCCAGGTCATTTTGTTGCTTTCTGCAGGAGAAGCAATAATCAATGGGAGCTTCATAATGATTTATCAACTAAAGAAGTGCGAATCACACATGATCCCACAATTACCCCGACTGCTGCGATTTTCATTAGGAGAGATACAGCTGTGAGAAATCAACCGATAAAAAGAAAAAGAACAGAAGAGTAATAGAAGAAATAGTTTAAGTAGCATATTAAGTATAAGTATAAAGCTAGGGTTGAAAAACTTAAATTATGATAAATATATTGTAGAAATTAATTTTTATGTTAATTTTTTATATAAATAAACTTTTTTTAATTTAAAAAAATCATGTATATAGGAAATTATTATAAAATAAACTAGTTAACTATCCCATGTATGTACTTTGACCTTCACGTAATTTTAAAAAATATCCTATCTCTTTCTCCACTACTATAATATATATATATATATATATATATATAATATATATTATATATATATATATATATATTAATATATATATATATATATATATATATATATATATATATATATATATATATATATATATATATATATATATATAAATAAACTTTTTAAATTTAAAAAAATCATGTATATAGGAAATTATTATAAAATAAACTAGTTAACTATCCCATGTATGTACTTTGACCTTCACGTAATTTTAAAAAATATCCTATCTCTTTCTCCACTACTTATATATATATATAATATATATATATATATACTATATATATATATATATATATTATATATATATATATAATATATATATATATATAATAATATATATAATATAGTAGTGGAGAAAGAGATAAGATATTATATATATATATATTATATATATTATATATATCAAAGAAAAATTATAAAAAAAAATATTTCCCCTACTCTGCCTGGTTTATAGTAAAGAGCTGTGCGTAAGTACTCACTGCCCTGATAGAATCATCCGGCTCAAAGCATGCGCGTTACGACAGAGACAACATTTTTAATTTTTTTTAATATTAAATTAAACTGACCAACTATTTATATTAGCTGACCAATTATCAGCGAATGTTTCCCGATCGCGCATAGGTGGAGTTTTTTATTTTTTCCGCGAATGAGGTGCTAAAATTATTAATTGACCTTGAAAAACTTTAATCCTTAATAAAAAAAATTCTGATGCTGACCAATTAATGAGATCAACTGACCTTTTATGACCAATTTCTGACCTTTCAGATGGTATAATTGGTCAATCGAAATTCCGCACATGAGGTGCTAAGATCGCGGAGCTTCTTTAAAACATGAACCTGCATCCACCACCTGTTCACGTATCTGAATATTAAATCACATAATCAGAAGCTTTAGACAGCGTCTTGCGCGAACTTTCCGTAGTATTGTTCGGGAAGTTCCGTTTTCATTTTCATAATACCTAAGTTAGTTCTATTAAGTTTACAGCGCTTTCCATAACAGCTATAACATCACGCATAAACGTTTCAAATTGGTATCACGTTGAATAACAACGGAAACTTTATATGAGCTTTTATGGTAAATACATGCAAGGGTTGCTTTCAGGGCTTGGTCAGATAATTATATGTTGCTACACATCATTGTTGAAACGGGTCATAAAATAATAGTAGTCTGCTTTTTGGAATGTTGAACAATAGGGAAGATAGGCAATATTTTTTGTGCTCATTTTAAAGAACTTCGCGTAGATTAGACCACAAGTATATTAAAAATTGAAATGACTGTATATTACTGAAAAAAATGCGGTTTAAAATTGTCAATTTAAATTGACATTTTTGAAATCGCGCGAAAACGGACCTATAGTTCGTATGACGTCACTCCTGTCTGTCATTGCCACTGGCTCTCTGATTGTACTGCGCCTATCATTGCTGGTTTAAGTTGTTTTTTTATTTATCTCGACTTTCAAGGTATTCTTTTGTAAAAAATTACAATGGACTATCCATCAACATCGGGTGATCATAACTATTTCAAGCGCCGAAGAGGAATGATATTTATTCCCCAAGGACCACTTTGACGTCGGCGGATATATTTATTGTAAACTTAGTTAATCTGCTTGTACACAAAAGAAACAGTTACCTACCTAACACTTACCCAAACTTTTCAATGTCTTTTTATTAGTCCCTTTCATTTCTACACTTGAAAACTCTGCACTTTCGACAAAAAATGTCACTACCATGTCAACATTAACTTTTGGCAGAGTTCTAGAATCTTTGGCAAACCCAAATTCCATTTTTATTTCAAAAACGCAATTAGGTTTAATTGTTCACTTTTACTACAACTTATAACCTCAAATAAGTTGCCATAACAGGAGTGACGTCACTGAACGCTGATTGGTGTTTTAAATCCGTTTCGTTTCACGTTACTTTTGATTCGTAATTATTGTTAAAAACATTATTTTAAATACAAACCTTGCAGTGGCCCTACTTATACATTATTTTAGCATTTTAATAACAAAATTTTCATAACTATTATAATTGCATGTTCCCCATTTTAATGGAATGAATCTGTAGAATTTTGCTTGCGAATAATGCGCTGCAAGAAACAGGATCTCCTTCACGTACACAAATTTATTCATTCCCTATTTGATACACCAAATCTTCTCAAATTAATTACTTTCAACACTAGACCTTTAAAGTGAGATAATTATATGAGTGTGAGTAGGTAATCCTGTTAATGTTATAAACGCGAAGTTTGTATGGATGGATGTTTATTACTCTTTCACGTAAAAACTACTAAATGGATTTTAATGAAACTTTACAATAATATAGCTTGTACATCAGAATAACACATAGGTTACAATTTATAAAGATGACGCCACGCTAATATAAGTTACTCGAAATACTATTCCTACGCAGACGAAGTCGCGGGCACCAGCTAGTAATTCATACTACACACATTTAGAAAGCTCACTTCAATGATTTCTTAACCTAAAAAGTTAAAGTCTATTTTTGTCCAATTACTGCACTCATCCCCTCAATGCCCTTTTAGTACTATCCTGGTTTAAGGTTGCTTGGAAGAATTAGTTGATTAGCAATAAGGCTGCCTATTACGCATTTGTTATTTGTGGTATTTTTTTGACTATTTTCATATTTTTTTTATGTGCAATTAAGTGTATATATGTTACATACTTTACTTTTCATTATATTATACTAGTGGATCCGACAGACTTTGTCCTGTTAAAAAGATTTGTAAAGTGTTAGTTTTTTGTTCCTAGTTGAAATGACATACGAGTATGATGACATTAAATTTGTTTGACAGAACTAACGTCACTTCTTTTGTCTTCGATTGTTTTGCCAAAGGTTGAAATTGGCTTTAAAGTATTAATACAAATTGTTTGTATATGGGAGTATAGAAAGATGTTGATTTTACACTTTTTCAAGATTTATTTTAAATTTTTCTCTACGTACCTTCTCTGGATTTCAACGAATAATTCAAGACCAAAATTAGCCAAATCGGTAAAGGCATTGTTGAGTTATAACATTACAACGAAAAGTGGCATTGATTTTTATATATATAAATTGTTAGAATATGTCGTTTATAAATCGAGTTATTAATGAAATATAATGATATAGTTATTTTTTCAAACATATTACCTTCAGATACATAGTTAAAATATCATTTACTGTATTTACCTACTCAATGGTTGTCATCGCTATAATGAGAGAGAGGCGAAAACTGGTTCTAATTAATAAAACAAATTCATTTTTCATTTCTCATACTCGGAAAGTTATGTTGTTTTGATCTGATTATTAGGTGGAAAATGCTGCTTCCCGACATAGGGAGGGAAAAACTCATACAATTTACTTCCCACCCAAGGGCCGGAATGAACTTTAAAAATAGAACTACGAATGTCAGCTACGAACTGTCAGCTGTGAACTATAAAAAAAATGCTGCGGCCATGTGAGTTTCTAAACAGCCAGTGTGAACTTAGCGCAAACTACTTCCAGCGGAATAAGCCGCAACAAACACGCGGTGAGTTCCATATTTGAAATTTAAACAGTCGACATAAATTGGCGGGATGTGAATTTATTATATATATCTGTGACGGAATTTGAAAAAATTCAAATAATCTCTTATACTAGTTAAGATTTTAATTTTAAAAATGAGTTCAAGCGATTCCGAAATATTGACACCAGATTCAATTAAAGACGAGGCAAATTGTGTTCTGCCTACTGATGGTCTACTGATATCATCATATATTATCAATAAATAGATTAAATAAACAACCAATGTTTTATTTTCCTCATATATTCGAAGTGAAAAGTAGAGTGTTTAACACGGGTAAAAGAATTAATTCCTTCTCGGACTATAGTCTAAATACCTCGGGAATTGATTCTTTCCACCCTCAGTTAACAATCTACTATTATTCTTTTACATTATTATGCTTGTTGAATGAAAAATGCAACCAAATATCAACTTTATATTGGTTGATCTAGCGGGAAATGTATGGCAAGTTCGGGATTCCATTCTCCATGGGAAGACATTTTTCTAATTGGCTAGACATCAAAATCAGTGATAAGCTACAAAGGTTCTTCAGTTAGTAAAATGACGTGGACTGAAAAATAATAGTTTAAAACCGCTTAAATTTCTTAAACGATTATAAAATGTACATAATTTTTAAAATACCATTTTAAAGGCCGGCAACGCATCTGTGACTCGTCTGGTGTTGCGGGTGTCATATTTAATTATTTGTGAAACTTACGACTGAATAATGAAGAGAAATCCTCTCTAATTTTAAGTTTTTCTAGCTCATTTTAAGTAAAACTATATTCCTACTTATAACATTGACTAGCTTTCAGCCCGCAGCTTCGCCTGCGTGGATTTCGAGATTGGGTCTATAGAGGGTTAAGGGTCATGGCTTTTGCCCACGGCTTGCGCGGAAGTCGGCTTATGGCACGAAGGTTTTATCGCGCTTACCGTGGGACTCCGTTTTTTCGAAAAAAAAAATACCGCAAAACCTTGCTCAAGAATCACTCTATCTATTGATGAAAACTGCATGAACATCTGTGCTGTAGTTTTTGAGCGAAGCCTTTATTGCGCATCCCGTGGGATCTGTCGATTTTTTCGGGATTATAAGTAGCCTATTATTTAATCCGGACTTTTATCTTTACGTCTGCAAAATTTGAAAGCATTCGGTTCAGTAGTTACGGCGTGAAAGCGGAACAAACAAACTCACTTTCCGATTTATGTAATATTAGTGTAATCCTTTTACATAATTTTATTAATATTTTTTTAAACCTCATTATGCTTCATTGTACTAGATAGCTATCAACTTTTGGCTCATCATGTGATTCATAAGGCGTACAAAAAATAGTTGTAAAAGACTTTATTGTTTACTAGCGGTGCCAGCTACTTCGTCCGCGTGGAATAGTTATTTTGAACATCATATTTATTTTTGCAAACAACTCGATCTTGACAACGCGACATATCCAAATTTGGTTACCATAAAAACGATTCTAGTGAGTTAACATTAAAAGATAGACATACTGTCGCGGGCATTTTATTAGATCATTCAAGCCAAATCCGACTTTCGGCGCTACAGGCTACGGCGCTGAATCCACTGTGTGTTCGCGGTTCTACAGAATAACGTCAATGAATAAAACTGAAAAATTAAGATTTTTTTTTTCTACGTATTTTTCCAGGATAAAAAGTATCCTATTTTATGCCCAGGATAATAAGGTATAATTATACCAAGTTTCATCGAAATCGAACCGTTAGTTTTTACGTGATGCCTGAACATACAGACAGACAGACAGACAGACAAAAATTTTACTGATTGCATTTTTGGGATCACTAACGATCCCTTATCACCCTTTGCTAGTAATTTTTTAAATATATTTAATGTACAGAATTGACTTCTCTACAGATTTATTATAAGTATAGATTTTATATATACACCCATATATTTACACATATCCTTTTAAAATTTCAGCTGCACATAGATAGTTGCGAATGTTAGCACTCTGAGCGCAATTCTGTTACCGTGCTGAAAAATGGCAATCATGCGTCAAATAGCTATCAGGTGAGGTTAAGTCCAGGGCTTAATGTGGAAGTGAGACGCTTTTATATTTGAGCTTTACTCCAAGCGATCTTAGTAGGCACCTGAAAACGATTTGAATTTGATCCTACCTGCGACCTCAAAGACTGATTGATTCGGTCCTAAAACAATACTACCGTCGTCACCAACTTTGTTGAACTCTGTCGAGGGATAAGCCAACTGTCTATGTTTACTGTCCAATGTGTACGTGTCAGCTCATTGAATACATAAAATTAGTCTTGTTCGACATTGGCCTATTAGCAAATATTTTAAACCGAACAATTGTCATCGAGATAAATAAAAATATTTTCAATACAGTTAAGTAACATGGCGTTCCATAAAATATAATAAGATTCGAAAATTAATTCATGTGTATAGATGTTCCTTTTTAGGGTCATGATTTTCTACTTGAAGTTTTCTTTAATTCGGTAGACGACAATTTTTTAAATTCAATATATAATAAGAGTACTCTTTTAAGTGAGAAATATTGTAGAACCAACAGTACACCTGCGCCTATTACTTTTGAAGATACATCGATATGTTTGCGCCGCTGTCACGGGTCACTCAAAAACGCTCCATACTAAAAACACTGCAATCGTGACATCATACATAACTAAGTAAACTCGCCTAATTTGTATGAGCGTATAAACAAATTTTTTTAAATAACTTTGTTATTTGTACGTTTATAGGTATACGTTCTATATAAAAAAATGTTACATTTAATGTGAGAATGTTAGAAATGTGTTCGTTTCATTAGAATTAGGTAAATAATAATTGCTCATTTTTTAGTAATATAAAAACAATATAATTTAATAATGAAACTAAAATTTCTATATGAACATATTTTCATGAGATATAAATTGGTCAAATCAGATAATTATAGTATAAAAACGGCCATAATCAGTTGTAGTCGTCTACCCAATTATGCAGTAAAGTTTTAAATTTATAAATCTATTTAAAAAGTTTATTAGAGTTTTCACACATGGAATAATATCTAAGGGATTTATTATATTTAGTAACTAGTTTTAATTTAATTATTTCACATCAATATTTATTAAAAATAGAATAGGTTGGTTACTTACTAGAGCTAATTTCCTAATGTTGCCTAATTTCGTTTTAAACCAATATATTTCCACACAAAAAATGATACATAAATATATATATATATATATATATACACTGTTGGTCCAAAGGCGGACTATCTCTCAGAGAGATTTCTTCCAGCCGATCCTAGCTTTGTGAGATTTAAAAAATTTGAGGGGACAGAGAACAGGAAACAATATTTATATGCAATTGTTTTTAAAAAACGTCATATGATAGCGCTATTTTCCGAAATTGTAATTTGATTTTTCCACGACAATATTACAAAACGCTGTGTATTACATACGTAGCTTATCGCTTACTTGTAATAATAAAAATCTTCGCCTTCAAATCATTCTTGTTAATGCTGCTGTCCACTCTTATAGCAAATTACCATGTATAAAAATCTAATAAATTATAATGGTCACTTCACAGTACATTTTGTAACTTTTTAGTGATTAAACCGCGTAACAATGATTAACACCCTTCTGCTTAAATATTTGTTATCTACGGTCTTCCATGAGATACTGCCTCTTCCTTAATATGTAATAAATAACCTTTCTACTTTAATTGAGGAAAATAACGATTTTTGGCGTTGAAAGTACTATCCTATGTGAGTATGAAAGGCGAAAAATCTGTATCTTGCCATAAAAATATTAATGGAAGGACGAAGTGACGAGGAACGTCAGTTCAAGAGTATCTGTAACCGATGAGTGTGCATGAAATTATTAATAAAGTCAAGAAAGTTAGGGATGTTTGGATCGTAGCAAGTGTAAAACTGAGATCTCTGTTTACTCCACGGAAAAGAGGCGTGAGTATACGTATGTATATATGTAAATGGAAGTGACATAAGGCCAAATGATCCCTTCAGCATCCTTCAAGTATTCTGCGGGGACCACCCTTCACCTCCGCGAGACTAGTGCAGATGCATTTTTGATCCCGTTGTTACACCGCATCACTCATAAACACTGCGCGCGTAACGTGCACTCAAGAACAGAGCATATTACTTATTTACCTACCCTCACATCTCGACAAAGTAAACAATTATGGACGCGGAGCGATCTTACTCCGACACTGAAATAGCAAAGCATACAGAGGCTACTCTACCAAACTTTGTATCGCAAAGAAAAAGAAAAAGGGATGACGATATAATTGGAGAATTCTATAAACTCAAGGAGGAAATGGAAAAAATGTTTAATAATATGTTAATTTCTCAAACTACAGAATTCAAAAAGATTTCCACTATATTAAAGGAAATACAAGAAACCAATAGAAGCATAGAAAACACGGTTGCCTCTTTGTCTTTACAAAATGAGGACTTTAAAAAGAAATTGGAACAGCTTGAAAAAAAAAGAAAAGAAGATAAAAAGTATATTACCATATTGGAGGAAAAATAGAAAATATGCAGAGAGAAAGCAGAAAAAGTCACTTGGAAATTAAAAACGTCCTAAAAAAACCAGACGAAACTTTGATTGAGTACGTACAAAAATTAACTAAATCAGTAGGCGCTCAAATAAATAAAAATGACATAAAGGACGTATACAGAGTTTGTGGGAAAAAAGATTCCAGCCCTAACACGCCGAAAGTAGTGGAAACCACTTCCACCATCCTCAAAACTGACATGCTGAAATCATGCAAGCAATTCAGCCTCAAACAAAAGCAGAATTTGACCGTTAAGCACCTAGGAATAAGCTCATCCATAGACACTCCCATCTTTGTCACAGAACAGTTGACCGCAAAAACGGCTGGTTTGCATTTCTTGGCGCGTGAATTGGTCAAGTCGAAACTATTCAAATATTGCTCGACGAACTACGGACGGATTTACCTCAGAAAAGACGACAACTCGCGAATTTTTAATATTACTAATGAGTCTCAACTAAAAGACCTAAGTAGTATTAAGTGACTATTTGTACAAATAGTAAGTTTATATCTTAATAAGACTCTTAATCCTTGTATCATACTAAATACCTACATAAATAACACAAAATACATACCTACCGTATGTGCAAAACTGTTTTCACCTTTAACATATTATACTACAACAAACACAACTATCCTTGAGTCATATTATCACATTATGTTCACTACACAAAATACCTACACCTATTTGATTACAAAAATACATTTATCACTATTGCATCCTACAACTATCGTGTCATTCTACGTGTATTCAGTTACGCTTACGGTTAAAATACACTCAATTAAAAAGAAAACCTACCCATCTTTATTATACTCTACTCTTTATAGTAAACTAATACTTATTCTGATATTCCGATAATTACTAATTTACTACACACTCTAAATGAAATAGATAATCTACATATAGCTCGATCGGTTCAATGTGATATCTCGGAACTTGGTAAATATTATAATAGAAACAAATGCGATTTGACAATAGTGTCGCAGAATATTAGAAGTATTTACCATAATTTTGGTAACTTTCAAATCAATATGTCTCAACTTTCTTTTGATATGGATATTATAGTCCTCACAGATGCCAACCAAACCCTAACAAACCAATACCTATATTGAAAAACTATAATTCCTATAGGACTACTTACCACCTAAATAAAAATGACGGTGTAGTTGTCTTTATTAAAAACTCACTATAATATCAGGTGTCTGAAATAATGCTAGCTCAAGCTTCTTGCCTACAAATTAACATTTATAACAATAATTTATTATGTATTTATCGATCTCCATCTGTAAATAACGCTGAAAACTTTATTAATTCATTAAGCACGCAACTGGATTTATTTAATAATCACAATACAACTATAATTACGGGAGACATTATATAAATATAGCACCTAAGGAAAATGAATTACCTCATGAACAAAAAAATAGAACCTATTATATACACTATCGACTAAAGATATTCTTCCGGGACATATTCTACCCACAAGGGAGAAAATATGTCTCGATTATTTTATGCTGAAGCTAAATAATAAAAGGCATACAGCTTTTATAGTTGTCTTACACACCTCGATTACTGATCACTTTACTACCTTTCTCTCAATCAATAAATGTAACAATGAAATAAATATACGTACCAAAACACAGAAAAGTACTAAATTTTGAAAAAGCTATGAAATACCTACATAACCTTAATTTAAGAGAACTTCTACTCAGCGAAGATCCCAATTTGTTAACATTTAACTTCATTAATAAACTAACGGATTCAATTAATTTTGGTACCAATATTAAAAAAAAATCCTAGAAGTGAACGAAAAATCAAACCTTACCAAAGCCGTACTTAGATATATTAAAAAACGAAACAAATTTCAGAAACAGTTACGTACCGACCCGCACAACGAGATAAAGAAGATCACATATATTCGCTACAGAAATTTCTGTAATAAAATAATAAAAAAGCTTAAAAGAAAATATGAACAAGATTTAATTGCGAAATCTATTAATAACAATAAATCACTTTGGAAGAATATTAAAATGCTCACATATACTAATAAAAGTCATAAACCTAATCTTGAACTAATTACCATTAAAACAACTCCTAAAGAGTCCTCGAACTACATAAATAATTTCTTCTCAAGTATCGGGCAGCAATTAGCTGATGATATTTAATCAACTATTCTTCCAAATAAACTACTAGAAGACTTCTCAAGCATACCTAAATCAAATACGTCATTTGTTTTATTGGAAACGGATGTGTTTGAAGTAACTTTTATTATCCTAAACAAAACTCGTTTTCTTCAAGTAGAACGTGCTTAACGATACTTACTTAAAACTATGTACTTTAAGGGACTACGTTGTTCTACTGAAGAACTATATGAATTATGCAATTTGTTATCTGTACGAAAGCTTTATATTCTAAAATTACTATTACTATTCTAAAAACACATAAAACCATAACCTATGACATGAATAGTAAGTTACGACGTAGAAACACCCCTATTATTGAAGTCCCGGCTACTAAAACTTTATCTGCTAGCATGCAATACAACTGTAGATCAGCTACCTTGTATAATAAAATAAATAGAAAGCTTAATATATACAATAAATCATTACCATGAATGTAAAATCATAGTAACTGAATGGCTAAAAAATATACCTTACGATAACATCGAATCCCTTTTAACTGATCTGTTCTAAAAATGCACTATAAAACCCATCTAGTTATTATATATAGCAAATGGTAGTAAATGTGAACATGGAATAATCATTTAACACATACGTACATCAAACACACAGACACATATACACAACACACACACGACACGCATTTAGGATTCTTTAAGGATTGTGATCTGTTCTACCACATTTCATATTAATATTAGTTACGAAGGAGCGGGAGTACCTGACACAAACATATAATACTGCTTAATAGGTAGTCCACACTTAATAGGTTTACAACCATTATGGATACGTTATTATGACTACTAACTCTATGTTTTTATCCCACTAGCTTGCATTAGGCAGGCTTTCGGAGCCAAAAATTACAATTTACAAAATTTCAAAGTTTTTCAAGAGCTATGAAATACAATAAATAATACTTGCATAAATATTTTTTTTAATAAAAATATTCTACTTTTTTATAAAAAATATCTATTTATTGTTATATAAGCAGCGTTTTTTAAATTCCATTTGTTAAATACTAGCGTATGGAATTAAAGAACGCAGTTTCATAACCAAAAAGCTGCATGCGGCTCGCGAGCAGCAGGTTGCCGACCCCTGCAATAGATTACCGTGGTGAAAGACACTCCATACGCCTACAATATATTGTTGAAGCTATAAAAACAAAATTAGGTAATGAATTTACTCAAATATATGCTAACATTGTGATAGCCTTCAAAAATACTCTCAGCATTTAAGGACCATCTCAAATCAATAAAAGTGAACATTGACCTGTTGATCCTCAAAATACCTTTTTTCCACACATTGGGTGTGCAACTAAAAGTACCAGGGTGCCAGAGCCCGGCGAGAGTTCGTCGTGACGAGGGTATACTATTTATCATAATATCACGCGTCGCTGTCAAGGTACCAACTAACTCTTATTAGTTTTCGGCCTCTGTTTTATGCATGAACAGGCTGGGTAATAAACGCACGAGTCATAGTTTAACCAAAAAAGTAGCTCAAATGAACACAAGTAGGTTGTTATGCATTGAGGATTTTTTCTAGGACCAGAGTTTTCCAAACCCATTCCTGGATGTGTTTATTCTTAGCATTTACACTTCTACAAATACTTAGCTGAAATTAAAATCGTTGAGAACCTTATATGTCACAATAATTAAAGTTATTTTACAATTTTAAAATCAAAGAAATCGGCATAATACGCTTTCTTAAGTAAACTAGTATTCAAAATAATCTCTGACCAGCTTGTTAACTGTGTTCGGACTGTTACATATCCTGAATTCATTATCAAAAAATAAATGAAAAAACTTATATCATTACCGAGGCGGTGATCAGATATAAGGCGATGAGGTCATTGTGTGCAGAATATTTGTAAACACTGTTGAGTATTTCGTGGATTGAAGATCGGGGATCTAAGAGGTGGTATTGGTTCGGATACAAAATATCGGCGATGGCCTTCTCACACTTTTTCTGTCTATTTCTTGGTATCACACACATAAGAATCACGTAAGTCACACCTAAAGAATACGGAAGCTGGTGGTTAAAGACGACGACACAGAAGACGGCGCAGCGGTCGAGTGAACGGCTTCTACGCAAACGGCTGCGAGTTCTATTCCCAAAAGTGTTTGTGTGTGTGACTGCACCTATGACATAGGGTAAAATTTGTTGTGGAGCGACGCTTCAAAAAAAAAGAGAGGCACGCAATGATCTACCAGGAACTTTGAAGATGTATTTATGATCAGTATGAAAAAAAGGACAGGTTTAGCAATAATTAGGTAGATGACATATTTTTCAATTATATATATTAAGTAATATATATAATAAGAGTACTCTTTAAACTGAGAAATATAGTAGAACCAACAGAATACCTGCGCTTATTGCTTTTGAAGATACATCGACATATTTGTGGCGCTGTCGCGGATTGCTCAAAAACGGTCCATACTAAAAACACTGCAATCAGGACGTCGTTATTGAGTAAACTCACCTAAATTGTATGAGCGTATAAACAGTATTCAAAATAATTTTGTAATTTGTACGTTTATACGTATACTTTCTATATAAAAAAATGACACATTTAACATGTGAGAATGCTAAAAATGTGTTCGTTTCATTTGAATTACATAAAAAATTATAGCATGTTTTTTGAAATCTAAAAACAATATTAATAAAAAATTTGACAGAAATTTTTATATTGACATTATTTTATCTAGATACAAATGGCTCAAATTAGTTATTAATTATGGTATAAAAACGGCAATTTTCGGTTGTAGTTGTAGTCATCTACCCTATTCTAGGAAGTAAAAAAGCACTTGTTGCGGTATGCAGACGCAAGATTCTAGTGTTGTTTCCACACATTTGTTCCAAACGATCAGTTACGTACGATCATAGGCAGAGGTGGAGTTTATCTATGTTGCAACAACCATTACTCGCACAGCGTACAATCAACCTACTTGTATCCCTATACTATGCACGCATCGATACGCAGGATTAACGGGTCATTTTGTACATGTTTGTTTTATGGTAATGGATGAGAAGGGTTCATATTTATCGGTGTTATTGCTGCGCGGATTAGTTGTGTTGATGTTTTTGCTGTCGATTTTACTTATACGCTTATCTTGGTTAATTTGACCCCCATATTAAAATTAAAGTATAAAAACTGTTTTTAAAACAGCGTAGGTTTGTCGTGTTGGATTAGTTTTTTTAATGATTTTAAGTGACAAACAGGGTTTTATTTACACTTTTGATACAGTGCTGCTATCGTCCGTGCATTATTATCACCATCACGAATTAAGTAAGTTTCCTCAATAAGGTTCATTAAGGTTTTTGAATGGTGAAATTGCATTAAGTCATAGAGATATAACAGTTTTTAACTGATTTTGCTATCGAAGTTTTTCCTTCAGAAAGGCGAAGTCTCAGTCTTTCCGTCATCTAATAAAAACAAACTATAACAATTATGTCCTTAAAGTTAGCTGTTAATTCGTAACAGAAAGTCACTAATAGCTATAATAAATGCTATAATATATTTATGATAGCTATTTTAAATGGTTCAAAAATTCTATTACTTTTCAAAAATAATGTTAAATATAAAACGGGAGTATGAAGTATTTTTATTAAATTGACCATAATTAATCTTTTAGTCGGACAAATAATTCGCTCGGATATTTTTGTATCTGTAAAAGCTACAAAACTGAATAGTTTTTAAGTTATCGGTAAAACAAAAAGGTTTGATACATATTCGATACGCATACAAATATATTTTTCACGAATAAGATCATTTCTTCATGATACGTTTAGGTGCGATATAGTTTTGTAATTTAAAAGAAAAAGAAACATAGTTTCAGTAAATGTTTTATATTATATTAATATGGTAATATAATACATATAGTTATTCTTTCTCTCCAATAATTTCGAACAAGGATAACAGAGTTGTTTAGAGAGTTTTGTTTTTTTTAATTCTTCATTCGGTTCGGATTCATCACTTGAGATGTTCTATGTTATTTTCTTTTTAAGTCTTTTTTTTAATAGTGTAGTATATGTTTCACTGTGTATTTTGTGGTGTATGTTGTGGCTGTCTCAATCAATAGTAATAACCAATAGAATATTCTTTCTATTGGTTAAGGATTCGTAATATATAGATGTAATTGCTGGTAGTCCTAATTACAATCAATAAATAAATAAAAAAAAATAAGAATAAATATTTATGTGAATCTGTGTACTTACCTGTACTTATAGACAACACTTTGTCATTGCTAGCTGTATCATTCTAGATGAAAATCATCATCATGATGAAATTTCACAGCTTTACACGGCTCTACTCCATTTCATCCAAGAGTGGACTTAACTGCTAATTGTATTTAATTTTGGTTATAATAAGCAAACAATTTAAGAAAGATACGTCCCACGTGTATGTAATAGATAGAGTGATTCTTAAGGAAGGTTTGTATGTATAATAAATGCATAATATAGTAGAGAAACACTGATAAATTTAAAGTTTTCTAATGTGATGTCGTAAATAAGCACGTTTTTTTGCGCTTATATTGCAAACGCTGGCTGAACCCTACGAGATAGACCAAAATAATGTACTACAGTATTGTACAACTTACAAAAATCCACAAAAAAGTCCGCGATGGTATATGTCTATCTCTTAGGGATAACCCACCATAACCATTTTTTCACTACACCCGTGCGAAGCCGGGGCGGGTCGCTAGTAATAAATAAATTGAATGCCTGTAGAGAAAACAAAGGCAGAAGTTATGTCGTAAAAATTATAAAATAAATAAATATAAAATAATAACCGATCATCATGACGGATGGATCCTCCATTTCTGAACAATTACTTTTAGATACAATCTTTCAAGAACGAAAATGGATTGTAGAGTACTGAAATTTTTAAATTATAACACTGTAGGATTTTAGAACTTCCATTGGTATAGAAACATTTCAAAGAGATTGCCACTCCTTTTCAAAAATGAGAGACAGAATATCTAAATACCGCATCACACAATACTGAATTATATACTACAGCTCCAATGAAAGAAGCAAACGAAAACAAAAATTAATAAATTCAAAAAGTAAAACCTTGAACATAGAAAACACCTGTTGGTTGCAAAGTCGCTTCTGACGTAAATTTCGGGCTTAATTACGACGAGGAGTGGGCGAATCGATCAGCAAGTGTAACTTGAACTTCGCAAATTGTGCAAACTTTTCTGTTACAGTTAATGTAGTTAACTGGAGTTAGTAACGAATACGCACTAAGTGCGAGATGGAGTGCTTTTTGGGAGTGGAATAATATACTTACGACGTAGACTTCTTAAATTCAGAAATCGGAAATAGTTTTTATTTGTTCGGGTTTACACACTTTGTAATGTATAAGTTAGTAATGTATAGCTTTAAAAGTTAGATATTCACAATCAATGTGTGTAATTACAACTAATTCTTACGTCAATAAGTGCTTGTTGTTTTTTAAAATCTATTTTTATTTATATAATAACATGCCATAATATACTGATATTACGTGGTTTTAGTCGTCTTGTATAGATATTTGCAAGATTATACTTGTAAGATTAGCAGAGCTACGAATAACTCGTAATCCTCATAATAAAATAAAATATAATACAAGCTTTTATGAAATGCGCTAAAAAGAACAAAATAAACTTTTTACATATAAAAACTTATCGCGAGATTTACATACTTTTAACGACAAGTTATTTTACTTTTAATTTATTTTTCGACTTAATTGTAGAGGTGCATTATAAATAATTGGTCCGCCATCTTGGGAAAGTCCGCCATATTGGATTAAGAGTGACGTCACATTATTTATCGAGGTGTTCTTTGCAAGCCCTTTCATTTGATACCCATATTGTAAGGGTGCATTATAAATAATTGATCCGCCATCTTGGTAATGCCGCCATGTTGGATTTAGAATGACGTCACACACATAACCATGCATTGTCATCCGACTTACATGTGCATGCAAAATTTCAGCTCAATCGGAGACCGGAAAGTGGGTCAAATTAAGATTCCAAGATTTTCTTACATAGTTACAAGTGAAGCTAATATAAAAGCTTCTAAAAAGTAAGGTAATTTTGTGATATAAAACAGTATTGCACAAAGTACCTATCAGTGAAGTGTGGGAGATCATTAATATATATCAAGAAAAACAATTATGAAGGCATATTGGACATGTCATTCTTTCATAATATTTGCAATAATCAAATTAAATCAATTTGGCTTCATTTTTTCTCAAATTACGTGCTCCAATTAAATGTATGTGATATACATTCAACTGTTTCACCCACCATATGTAAATTCAAACTATGCCAATAATTCTATACAAATATAGTATGTAGTATCGCATACATTAAAATAATCAGTAAGCAGCCTTTTTATTTTTTTACTAATACAACCCGGCATGAATGATAAAATAATAACATTTTAAAACTTTACTGATAGTCTGAGAGACACTGTTTTCGTAATGCGAATAATTTAAGAGTAGTTTGTACGCGCGCTTAAGTTTTGTCAAATTATTGAGATAGCAGATTAAATTTTGAATAAGACATCGGGATCGCATTCACAAATCTCCTATCGATGTCGGTGCAATATCAGGTATTTATATATTTCTACTAAATAGTAATCGTCATATTTTAAATAAATAAATAAATAAATAAATATTTGTTACACTTACACCAATTAGCCTAGCCCAAACTAAGCTCTATAAGGCTTGTGCAATGGGATCTAGGATAACGGATAGACATACATATATTATACATATATAAATAATTTTTATTGAAATATATATCAACAACCATGATCGAACCCAGGACCTCAGAGATGGCGACACCTTGAAACCGGTGTATTATCCACTCGACTATGGAGGTCGTCAAATTTTATAATAAAAATGTACGTTTTTAATAATTTAAGCAATTTATATTGAATCTAGATTACTATTGTTACTCTGCTCAAGTTGAATTACAGACAAATATTAACAGATTCCTCAATTCAAATTGTTTTAATATGTACATCATCTGGTTTGTTATACATACTACTTTTTATCTGTTTTGTTCTGTCACATTTCAGTTATGATATGTGAAAATGAGATAAATAACAGAATAACTAATGCAAGAAGTAATATTTTTATTAATAAGGCCATACAATTGTTGACTGAACATTTTTAAATTGCCATCATAGTTACTGTTCTTTAACAGTTTGCAACTCGTCGCCTTTGTTTTTTTAATGGAAACAAAATAGCACAAACTTAAAACTAAAGATTTTATTTATTACTAAGCGATAGTAAAATGAAATTAATAAAAAATTCAATGAATTTAAAATTATAGTAATGCGTATTTACAATTCGTAGAAATAACACATGCCTAAGTGTGAAAATTCAATAGAAGATTAACAACTTCGGAAGTATGAAACGAGGCATTAATCAGACAAGTCAAAACGTGTTATGGGAACTTTGAAAATTCATTTGCTACTAGCAAATTTATTACTTCGGGGAATACCTTCCCCTCTAATATGGTAACATGAAAACTGGCATTTGTTAAGTTACTATCAAATATCAGGCCTTTAATATCGGTCGATCTTAATAGATACTTGTATTATGGGGGATTAAATTGAACTTTGTTTTGAGTTTCAGAGTTGGACTGTTTGTAGGCCGAGCTTGGGCGTGTTCCTGAGATAATTTTGTTGTTCAACAAGCTGAGCTGCCGGTGCTTAGGAATAATTTGAGTTGGAGAATGCAAATGCAGATTTGAATTGAAATTAAATTCGAATAGCAAATGAAAACAGATTTCGCTCAGGTAGGAAATATTTCTATTGGTGTGGCATTATAATGGTGTGGCATGTTATTAATAATATGATTGTGGGAATGTTACATATATTCCCGCAATGTCATTAGATTTGTAATTTTCATAATTAAAACAATGAAATATAAATTTGTAATAGTTTTAAGTTAATTTGATTATTAGTAGCGCAAAAAGCAAATGTTATTTCCGTTTTCAACTGGCAGCGGGATCTAGCATTATTGTACGTATTAAATTTCAAATACCATTTTTTTTTAAATCAAATACCTAATTCATAAATATCGTTATATTTATGAATATTCCACGGTGTATTTATTGTAATTTTTAATTAATTTAATAAGTAATTATTACGTATATAATATGTTAATATACGTATATAATATGTTAATAATAAAAGTAATATCTCTTAATTTATATCGTACATTTGCCTCTTTGCTTTGGTACTGCCAAACAATCATGTAGTTTTAATAAGTATAAAAAATAACAACAGTGAATTTATTTTGAATCACAATGTTATGTACAATTAATGTTTGATAATTTCTCTGACCGTTACAGTTTATTGTGATTTTTTCATTTTTATTGCTTTTACCGTTTCGTTCCGTTGATACTTTCAACACACGTTTACATTAACTTAACTTTACATTATTTTTATAATAAATATATAGGGATTTTTTATGTAAATTATAAGTTTAAAATTGTTTTTAAATTACTATTGTAATTACTTACAATAACTGGTTGCTTGTTATACTCATTTAAACTTAACTTCTAGAAATAAGTGTGAATTGTTTTTGACTACTATACATAGATTTCTGTACCACTTTTGGGATTATTCTCAACAAGATACTCTAGCGCTTAACAATGTCAAGATTATTATAAAATTGCGTTTGTGTTTGAGTCTGCCTTTGAGTTTGTTTTCGCAATGAACTTGAATGAGGAGCCGACATACGAGTATACGACAGACAAAATAACTTTTGTATGTAAATACGTGAAATATAGAAATAATTATATGCGTCCGCGGGTAAAACTAATTGTTTTTATATAGTATAAGTCTATAATTATATAATATATTGTATAGATATTAGCTATAAGATTTTTTACATATATACAAATATTATTGCTATAATTAATATCATAAGTGTGGTATGTATGTAATATGTTTATTTATAAGTTGTAGGTACACCACAATAACTATTATTTTTAATGAGTATGTGCTTAGCAAACTTCCGATAGTAATGTTGTATTATCTCTGTCCCAAGTACTTACCACAAACTTCACCAGTCATGGTTGAATATCCAACATAGTTCAAATTGTAGGCGACAGTCTTATTTTAATAATTATTACCTTGCAAGTGGATTGAAATTCGTTTGCATGAAAAAGAAAAGAAAATGCTATTGTGTCAAATTAGTTTTTATTTGGATCTAGTTTTTTTTTTGTTTATAGTTCTAAATTTTCCCAACAAATAGAATATGTGTACACCCATCTATTATAAACGTTCTTGTATAATTCTCAGCAATTCCAGGACCACCCCAATAATCACAATATGCGCTGCCAACTTGTATATCAAACCTTTACTCCTCAAACCGAATCATAGGAATGCAAGCACTGCTGTTTGGCATACTCTTACAAATCGACTTAAGAAAACAACCTAAACAATTTAAAGGAAAATAAATAGTTATTAATGGATAGCTTCCAATAGGCTAAAGAAAGGTCCAATTTGGATTCCGGCGGAGGCGATCAACGCGTCCACCGTGTTCGTTCCCTGTCGGAGTCCGCAGTCCGATCGGGGGGGGGGGGGGGGGGGGCGTTGGCGGTGTCGTTAGACATCGTCAACGTCTTCGGTACCCTCCCCTGGCAGACCATTAGGGAGGCGCTCGTATACCACGAGCTGCCTCCCTACCTGCGGGCCGTGGTCGGGGACTATCTGCGCGACAGGACGATCGGCGTAATGGGACGGAACGGGATGGAAACGTCGAGGAGAGTCGAATGCGGCGTTCCGCAGGGGTCGGTGTTGGGACCCCTGCTATGGAACCTCGCATACGACGCGGTCCTTCGCACCAGCCTTGGGTGGTGGACTGGGGCCGACTTCGGGCCGGTGCTCAGGCTTGCCGAGCTTGGGGTGGCATGTGTCGTGCGGGCGATCCGCCGGCTGGGTTTAGAAATAGCGCCTCACAAAACCGAGGCGCTATGGTTCCACGGCCTTCCGAGGCGCCGGGAACCACCCAGCTGCCGGATCCGGGTGGGTGACGCGGTGGTCCCGGTGGGGCCGTACATCAAGTACCTGGGCCTCACCCTGGACCGCCGCTGGAGCTTCGAGGAGCATTTCGTGCGGTTGGTCCCCCGAGCCAAAAGGGTGGTGGGCGCATTGCATCGCCTGCTGCCCAATCTCGGGGGACCGAGGGATGGAGTTCGCCGCCTGTACGAGGGCGTCGTGTGATCCGTGGCCATGTATGGGGCTCCCGTGTGGTCGCAAGACTGCGCGAGGTCCCCCCGCTGCAGAGCTCTGCTACGGAGCCTGCAGCGGGTAATGGCCATACGGATTGTGCGAGGCTACCGTACAATCTCGTACGAGGCGGCGACAAATCTGGGACGCTCCCCCCCATTCGACATCCTGACCGACATGTACGCGGCGACGTATGCGTCGCGGCGTGTCGACCGGGGAGCGATGGGGGGAGCGCCCCGGAACCTGCGCACGAAGTGCCTAAGCGGGAGTGGCACTGACGGATTGTGGCGGCCTGGCGTGCGCAGCTCGAATTACGAATCTGCGCGCGCCAGCGGGCCGTCGGTGCCGTAGTCCCGCACCTCGAAGCTTGGCTCCACGGGAAGGAGGAGGTCACCTACCGATTGACTCAGATACTCACCGGGCACGGCTGCTTCGGTGAGTATCTGTGTCGAATAGGACGGGAGGGATCGACACATTGCCACCACTGCGCATCCGACCTCGACTCGGCCCAGCACATGCTGGCGGAGTGTTCCGCGTGGGCCTCCGAGCGCCGAGTCTTGGTCGCAGAGATCGGGTGAGATCTGTCTCCGCCGGCATTGATTGCGGCAATGCTGGCGGACGAGGGAGGTTGGAGGGCTGTGGCCTCCTTCTGTGAAGCAGTGACGCTCCAGAAGGAGGCTGCCGAGCGGGGTCGGGAGATGGCCGATCCCGCTCGAAGAAAGCGGCGCCGGGCTCGGTAGCACAGCTGCGGCGCCGCCGCGGGTCGCCGGCGGGCGCGAGGCAGTCGCGATCGCTACGGCGACCCGGGATGGACCACGCCCTTTCCGTGGCCGGGGGGCATCGTCGGTGGAGGAGACCGGGGGAGGTAGCGAGCCTCCCCCGAGTAGGGCTCCCCTGTATCGGCGGGGGAGCGAAGGCTGGGGGTTCCCGGAAGTGGCTTGATGTTCCCGGGGGCTCCCTACATGCCTGAGGAAGGCCATCCCTGAGGTTTTTAGTGGGTAGTCCTCCCCCTTCTGGGGAGGAGAGCACCACATAACCGCCGGCCCGCCACAGCCGGGGTATGCAATTTAATGCATTTTCCTCAGGGAAAAAAAAAGGCTAAAGAAAGGTATACTGTGGATGTGTTTCATTTTAAAAATGATAAAGGTGCGTTGATGATGCTGTAGCCGTTTAAAATCGGGAGGCTGGGAATCGACCCTGGTACCAATATGTTTTTTTAATTTTATAGGTACATTTATCGTTAACAAGGTCCTGAAATGGCAAGCATATACGTAGACTGCAGCGTTTGCGAGTGTGTAACTTGATGGGCCGAGGCTTTGGTGAAGTTTGCCGAAAGATGGTGAACGTATACGAAGTATAGGATCGATTAGTATGAAGATTACGGGATGTCCACCAGTCTATTGACTGAAATAATGTAGTCGTTTGTTTTTATATTAAAATTTTAGTTTTCTCTCTTTTTGTAACCTTTATAAACGGGATGCTGCTAGAAGAAATTATGTAACAAATTACTAAGTCCATGCTTGTATAAATATATAAATAAACACATTAAGTTGGGAATATTAAATTAGAAATTTAATTTCAAACACACTTTCATTATATTTATACATATTTTTTCGATAATATTGCAATTGAAAATATTCCTTATCATATGTGACAATAATGTTGTTATTGAAAGAAAAATATAAATATTTTAAAAATAATCGTTACTCGTACTCTTCTCCAATAAAAAAATACAAAGACAAAGCTGATATGAATGCCTTAGCAACGCAAAATTATTCTGTCTTCGCAATGTATGCAATCGCATTGTATTATTTCAATTTCTCCATTGCAAATCTACAAGCGGAAGTTTCATTAGATGTAACCATTACAAATATCAGATATACGTTATACTTAGTTTGGTATTAATAATAGTGAGTTATGTTTTGTGTTTGTAATATCAATTTTAATCAATTGTTCAATCAATCAAATCGTTAGCAATATCAATTGTATAGATTGAGGCTGGAAAACTTAATATATTATTACGTGAAGGCAAGTTTCGGCTAATATTTCATGTAACCTGAAATAACTTGAACGTGACGAATCATTTTCTTCTCCGATTCACACTGCATTCACACTCATTATACTTTTCACTCAACGATACCTTCATCCTCCCGCTCACATCCCGATAACGCCTACGCTTCGAAGGCCTAGGCGTTATATGATGGTCGAATATCCAAAGTGATCATATTAGATTCGTAGACAGACTCGTAACTGGTAATAATTACGAGATACGTATGTAGACCGATATCTATAAAACCGTAGTCCAGTAACCGTATACTATGACCACGCATCGTCGTAGCACTACTTTTTGCTACATCCCTACGACATGCAGCACTACTACATTATGCTACGAATCGTACTCTCTTGACTAATGTTGCTAACAATAGCGAATTAGCTTGGTATGTTTATAGTATTGAGATCAAGGCTGTGATAAATTTTTATATGACAAAAATTAAATAAATAACTACCATATCGTTAAGGTCGACTCTAAACCATTGCAGATTCGCCTGTGCTTCTGACCTCTATCTTGTACAGAAAACAGCCCACGAAGCTGTTCAAATCTATCAATCAATATTGTTTGACTGATTTTCATGTTTAGGGAAGAAGTATAATTAAAATAGAGCTTTCATCAATAGTAAAAAAAAGGTATCACAAACCCTTTTATCGTTTTCTATAAGTGTCTGATAAATCGTAACTATTATTGTCGCTCCTAGAGGCTAAGCCACTGTGTCATTAATATACATATATTCATGTAAACAATAACAACTGTATTAAAACTTCTAATGTTCTTACGTATTTGACAAATGCGTTGCCGGCCTTATAAATGGGATTACACTCTTTTTTGAAGCTTTAAATACTGCTGGCGTGGCGACAACTCAATCCACAGCTTAGTACGAGGCAAAAATATCCTATCAAGTTATGTACTGCCAACCGTTTGTATTACTCGTATGGACTGTATATTTTGTCGCGTGAAATCATGGCGGTAACTGATGGCAGAAATCAATTCGAACAATTGCTCGTAATAGAAGCAATAGAGGATGTATACTATAATTACGATCTTTCTTTTACAAATGTAAAAATAAAGATGAATGTGAGATTATTTAGTATGTAAATATGCAACTGTAATGTAATTTAATGAACTCATTATTGTAGTGAATGTAGTGATAAACGGGTGTAATATTTAGTAACCTGAATCGAAATTATCGCAGAAAAATGGCGGGTACCGGTTAGACCTTCTTCATGAAATTACAAATAGTCGCTTACTGAGACACAAAAAGAAAAAAGTACAATTTTATGTTAAGGAAATTAGAACTAAATATTACTTATAGCTTTTAATATTTAGATAAAATATTGTATGACGATTCTTAAACATCCTCAGTTTAACCATCGTCGCGTGTCTACGCGTATTATTTGTATAATTTTAAATGTCTGTAATAACAAGTTCAGACGGGTGTAAGTTTTGGCATTGAAAACCATCTCTAAAAATTTTTATTATCAATATGATTCAAAAAATAAACTCACACTTCCAACAATTAATAGGCCTACTAGATTCTGTTTCTCATTAAGTTGTTTAATCATAATTTACTCTAATCCGTTTCTAGCTTCAATAAAAAAATCGTTTATGGGGAAATGTAGGTATTAGAAAAAAGTTTCAGAACGTACTACTGACCTGCCTTTTCATAAATCTGTTATACTGTTAATGATTTCTTATGTTATAAGAATGTTTGGATTTAACATTTATAATATAGTAGTTGTGTGTAATAAATAAATGATTATTATCATTAATGTTAATAGACGTTAGACTTAAACTTTTATTTTGAAGCTATTTCCCAACAGACGAATGCAAATGATGTTTTTAGATAAGCATTATGATATTGCAAGTAACAATAGCTAAAAAAAGACCTTCAGAATTTTTATTGGACAAAATTTGCCAAAATTTTATTGGGCAAAATTTTTATCAAGTTATCGACTAAATTCGGCAAAACTTACACAGCCCAAATAACGAAATTACACTAGCATTCGTTATAAGAAGAAAACGAATATTTTAAATTGTATATTACGGTATTAAAATATTAATCATAGACAAAAGATTTTTACGCAATAATGTTTACCTCCTCCTAATAAGTATTCTAAATATTGAGAATAATATGTTTATCATAACTTATTTTTAAATTTTCTATATATCATTTAGTGTATTTATTTCCATTTACGTGGCTCGTAACAATAACAGAATTCAAATTTGTATTCACATATTTTTTCTTGTACGACGAATATCTATTTCATTCTATAGCAGAAAATGTGAAAATTCTGATAAACAAAGAATGTACATATAAACGTCTGGTTTAAATCATTGCATTACAAAGACGCTATAGCTTTGCAGGAAAATCGAGTACGCCGCTGCCCTTGTGGCCCGGAGCCTTTTTAAATTGAATCCCGAACAAAATCCCATTTCTGGATATAAGTTGGACGATCGTAACTCAAAAACTTTGCCAGTTATCATTCTTAATAACAAAACGTGCCTTCTTTCAAGACTAGTTATAAAGTATAGTTATAAAGAGATTTTTATTATATATATATATATATTATATATATATGCAAATTATTGTGTAGGCGTTTTAATTAGTAACTGATATAATATGCATACATACTCGTATACTCACGAATATTTTTCATGGTGGCAGAGATCACAGTTTTCTACTTGCTATGTTGGTAACATATGTACATACTCGACATTCATTGATACTTTCATACACGTTCGTTGGGTACTCTTACAATATATTAGATATTTGGGACAATTATAGTTATTTTATTTTTATTATATTTGTCATAAAATTATTATAAAGTATGTAAATCGTCAGTGACTCAGAAGTTCTCACTTGATCTTCTAATTGAAGTGTCTTGGAATCAAAATCAATAATCTTTAGTATTTTATATATTAACTTAACTACATGATACTCTAACGGGGATGGTATGTGTGGTATACAATAATTAGTGATTCTCGACACGGCACGTATTGTCCGGAGATTTGTCTGTCTGCAGCCCTAACCACCGGTTTGCTTTGGCATTGCCTCGCTGCCGGCGGCATACTAGGCTTAAGTTTTTTATAGTATTTATGTTTATTTAATATATCTATATTGTAAAAAAATTAAATTCGAGATTATTAATTGAATTACTCCTACTTACCTACTCTAGGAACGCATCGTGTTGCCCATTTTTTGTATCAATGACATGTTAACATCTTTCTGAAAGTTGGGTCGTCCTAGCTTTATTCTATTATAAACTGCGGTTGTAACTTAGTTGATTATCGTGCTGGCCTACTCGTAACTTGTTCGACTGTAAAGTCGATTGAAAATATAACTTTTCATTTCTCATGCTTTAAAGTACTTTAATATAGATTTACCGAGTGAGAATAAAGTAACTATGTTACTGTAAAGGGGGTACATGTAATCGATAATTGAATTTGCTTCTTATAGTTGAAATAAGATAAAACCATACTACTTATAACAATACGAAGTAAATAATTACATTTTGGACATTGTCGTCATTATACGAGTAGCACTTCACATTTTACTCTACTTTGTATATAAACTATATCAGAGATTTTTTTTGTTAATTTAATAAATATTTCTTACACATACACGTATTAGCTGAAATTAATTTCTGTATGGTTGTGTGCTGTATCAAGAATAATAGAGAGAGATAAATACCTTATACATATTTTTGAGAGAAATATATATTAACAACTATGACTAAGGTACAAATGCACGTCCTATTACAGAAACAACAAGACATGTTTAAGTAAATTGATTACTTTATCTCGGATTCGACGTATAAAGTACAGCAGACAACAGTAAGAGCCTATCTCTAATACACAAACCACCACGGGTATAGTTGTACTTCGTTATAAAATATACTATTAAAAACTAGGCTCTCAAACTGCATGCTAATCCTACATAAATATTAACGAGACAAGCTGCAGACCCAGATATCCCGGAGAGCCTCGAAAAATCGCCGAAGCACCGCGGGATTCAATTTAAAAGTACTCGAAACTCGGCCAAAGCTCAAATACTCGGGCCATCCGCCCGCCCGCCACATAATTGGTGTAGTGTACGCGACGCGCTTTAGCATCGAAATGCACCAAATAAATCCCACTAGTTTCGGTGAATCAGTCGATTGTTTCATGCGCTGCCCGATTGAAAATAATCTCATCCAGTAAACAAATAATTAGAAAACAACGCGAATTCTGAAATAAATCAGTTCAACTTTTCGTTTCGCTCTGAAATAAATTGGTTCCGCTCAGTTTCTTTTACATTTCTTTCATCGCATGCGTAACCTTTGTGAATGTTAATTGAGGGAGCTCAGTTGTACAAATGTATTTTCTCTTTGTTTTGATTAGATTGTTGATATTTAATTAGTTGTGGCTATTTTTGATTATAAAGTTTCGAAGTGAAATCCATAATGCTACCACATTTTATGTTAATAACATATAGATAATTTCTTGAAACTACATGAAATCATAGACAATTATTTTCTCGGCAATCATAAAAAATCCATGGTTATAAGTTATTCATACTCATCAGCAAGGCACGTAGGGTCATAAAAACTATGAGGGCCCGGCGCGCCTACGTTCATTGTCGTAGGCGCGCTGTCACCACACCTGACGAAGAACAGGCACATCGTTGGGTGTATGTGGCAGCCAAGAAGGCCTTGCGTGATGGCATACGTACGGCCAAGGAGGAGTCCATGGAAGATTTTATAGGGACCCTGGACAACGACCCGTGGGGGCGTCCATATCGGGTGGCGAGGGGGAACTTTAAATCCTCTGCCCCCTCAACCTCCGCTATGGACCGGGTGGTCCCCAGGATCCCACATCCCAGTCCGTTTCAGCCCCCCAGAATGCCCCCCCCCCTCTGGAGGCTCCTCCGGAGGCTGCCGCGGTGGTGGTCCCTCCCGTGTCGAACGAGGAATTCGACATGGTGAGGGACAGGCTCCGGCGCAAGAAGAAGGCACCGGGGCCGGATGGTGTCCCATCGAAGGTGTTGGCTCTCGCCTTGGGACACATGGAGGAGCGGTTCCGATCGCTGCTCAACCTGAGCATCGCTTCGGGCCGCATCCCCAGCCGGTGAAAGGCGGGCAGGCTATGCCTGCTCCGTAAGCAGGGCCGTCCCGCGGACTACCCGGCTGGGTAACGACCGGTGGTACTGCTAGACGAGTCCAGGAAGTGCTTGGAAAAAATCCTCGCTTCCCGGATCGCCCCGGGAGGGGACCGGGGGCCGAACCTGGCTGAGAATCAGTTCGGCTTCCGTACCGGTCTGTCCGCGATTGACGCCGCGGCCCTTCTCAAGAGGTGGACTCAGGGGGTCACAGCCGAGGGTGAGGCTATCGTTGCGGTGTCGCTAGACATCCGCAACGCTTTCAACAGCTTCCCCCATGAGTGCATAAAGGAGGCACTCAAGTATCATCGAGTGCCTCCGTACCTCTGAGCCCTCGTGGAAGACTGCACCTGACCTGCAAGGCAGGTGAGTCCTCTACGAGGGGCCAGATGGGGGGTCCATGCTGGGAAAATGGTGGCGGGTGTGCCCCAGGGTTCTGTACTGGGTCCCCTGCTATGGAACGTGGGGTACAACTGGGTCCTGCGAGGCAACCTCCTGCCATGAACGAAGGTTGTCTGCTTCGCCAACGACACAATGGTCGTGGCGAGGGACAAAACCGGGGTGGAGGTGGTCCACCGTGCGTCGGTCACCGCGTCGTTGGTGGTCCGACGCATCCGCCTCCTGGGCCTGGACGTGGCTCTCGACAAAACGAGGGCCATCATCATTAGGCCGAGTG
Source organism: Scirpophaga incertulas (assembly GCA_036419045.1). NCBI lineage: Eukaryota > Metazoa > Arthropoda > Insecta > Lepidoptera > Crambidae > Scirpophaga > Scirpophaga incertulas. The sequence continues at coordinate 23,167,074 of CM071628.1, forward strand.
GAGGGCGAGGCACACCTCAAGTACCTCGGCCTGGTTCTAGACTGTCGATGGAGTTTCGAGAAGCACTTTAAACTCCTCGCTCCACGGCTGATTGCCACAGCAGCCGCACTCGGACGGGTCCTCCCTAATGTGGGAGGACCAGGATCGGCGTGCCGTCGGCTGCATCACGGGGTGATACAGTCGATGGCACTCTACGGAGCACCGGTGTGGGCGGAGTGCCTCTTCCCCCGCGGGAGGAGGACGTCGAGGCCGCTCTTCTCCGCCGCAGACGAATAGATAGGAGAAGGCGGGCACACGCAAGAGCGGTGCTCGCCTAATGACCCTACCGCGAGGCTGCGTGCGCGTCTGGCTACCGCGCATACCGTGGTGATGTCTCTCCGTCTGGGGGACTATCCAGGGGTTCTCGGACAGTCCTCCCTTGGCGTTGGCTCGACCAGAGCTAGGTCGAGCCGGCCCCAGAGCACATGGCGGTAGAATCGCGAAAGCATGCCCCGCCATGTGCTCCGCATGGGCCTAGAGAACTCAGGGGGGTTTTAGTGGGTAGGCCGGTCCTGTCAGACCGGAGATCCCCACACACGGCCGCGCCTAATCAGCGCGGTGTCAAAGTGCAGAAGGTGCAATTCCCCTCTTAAAAAAAAAAAGGATCATAAAAACCCAGGGGCATGACCAGGAGGTGGGCGTGTGGCGGTAGAATCGCACCCCGCCACACGCCCCGATATAGGCTGGAAGGACACCGGGGGGTTTTTAGTGGGTAGGCCGGTACTCTATCGGAGAGCCTGACTCACGGCCGCGCCTAGCCAGCGCGGTGACAAGGTGCATAAGGTGAATTTTACCCTCGCAAAAAAAAGGGGTATGACCAGACTACGAAGCTCTGGAAAACCAATTTACATAGTCACTCAAAAAAGCAAATAATTGGCCTGAGTAAGAAATTTACTGAGAAAACGCAACAACATAGCGAAACTCAGTTAAAGAACCTGATTTGAACCTTCGGCGGGTACTGCAAGCTTAACAAACACCTACGTACCTTCCTACGATACGATATAGAAGTATGACCTTATATCTTATGTATCAAATTGGTAATATGCAGTGAATCTCTGAAGAACCATATCTACGTTCAGGAAACAATAGCGCAGGCTGCACACCTAATGGTGAGTTTTTTTGTGCGTTTGTCATAAAAATGTATTAATGAATGTCAATATTAATTGGCATGTAATGTAAATATCTCATACTGTTAATCGATAAGTAATTATTATTGAGTGAAGTAACTTCAGAGTCTCAGTTTTTTTTAGAACGTAACGTAGTTATCTATATTTGTAAGCATACATAAGGACAGACAGACGGCGGATAGCGACTTTGTTTTAGTAATGTAGTGATTAATACCAATACAAGATGTAACAAATGCTTTGCCGGCTTTTTAATCGGATCAGACAAGTTTCTTGAAGGTTTGAAAAGTTTGTATCCGTTCGGAAATACCGCAGGCATAAAATTTTTCAGTTCACTTGTGCGAGGCTGGCAATAGGAATAGTTGTGGCTGCCAAATGTATCTTCAGATTCTTCTTACTTTTCTAGGAGAATTATGATTTTTTAAAGTGATATATTGTAAATAATGCCTTCACTGATTGACTTAAAAATAGAAAAAACTTAAAAATTCTTTTCTTTTTTTTTAGTTGATAAAACTACAGTAATGCTCTAAATATTATATTTGTGTAGTTGAATGAACTGTCAAAATCATCCCACAACATTTCACACAGTCTACACCCACCGAATTCTCCGGGACTTGAAATCAAATTTTTGAATCTTTTACTGATCTCGCGAGAACTCTATATTGTAATTCCAACAAGCTTTTAGATTTCGTCACGCTAATCTGAGCCGTATAGTTATATAGGAGAGTTTGTTTTCCCCGGCCTATTGTTTGAAATTACCAGCGAACGAAAATTGAAGGTGTACATGAATGTTTTAATAAAAATATAATTTAAGTATCTGAACATGTTTTTATTCGTCGTTCGTATTATGTTTGTTTGTATTATGTCTTAATATGAGGTTGAATTGTTTTTGAATTCCGAACAGAGGTGGTGCTAGGTAACTTGATGAATTGATCCTTCACCTGGACTATCCTTATTATAATCTCAGATCATATACGAGTATATTCCCCCAGATGGGCACGAGCCTTAATTAACTAATTAGGTATATTCAATCACTTTAGTTCAGTATGGATTGATTGACTTCACATACACCTGACTTTCGACGTAGATATGTATAGATTGCCTCATGATATGTTATTCACCGTACAAACGTCAGTTAATATAAAATAAAATACGAATAAAGAGTTACTCGTACATGCCAGGATTGAATCCCATCTCATCCGATTACGCGAACGAGCGAAGAACGTTCACGTTTTATCTCTGCTCATAGTTTTATGTTAAAGAGTTGTCATACAGACCTTTTAGTGTACCTTACGCATCGTTGGGCGGAGGCTGTGGAGAGGAAGGGGGAAGCTCTTGCGGTCGGTCTGGACATAGCGAAAGCCTTCGATCTAGTGTGGCATAGGGCTCTACTTAGCAAACTTCCAGAGTACGGACTATCTGGGAAATTCTGCACTTGGGTCACCAGTTTTCTTTCTGGGCGTAGCATTAGAGTCGTAGTTGATGGCTCATGCTCGGAACTCCAGCCCGATGGTGTCCCGCAGGGATGCGTGCTGTCTCCCACTTTGTTTCTTCTGCATATCAATGATTTACTGCATAATTGCGGTATCCATTGCAATGCAGACGATACCACTGGAGACGCACTATATCACGAAAGTGCAAATATTCCACATCAGAACGTCATTGAGAACCGAAACAAGCTTGTGTCTGATATCGATGACATACTCAGCCATGTCTCGAATTGGGGCCGACTAAATCTAGTCCAGTTTAACGCCTCTAAGACACAAGTTTGCGCGTTTACCGCTAAGAAATCTCCTTTTGTCGCAACTATAAACTTTGAAGGCGCTTCCCTTGATGCCGGGTCAACCATCGGAATCCTGGGCGTTGACATATCGAGCGATGTTCAGTTTCGCTGTCATCTGGAAGGCAAGGCTAAATAAGCCTCAAAAAAGCTGGGAGTGCTAAGCAGGGCGAGACAGTATTTCACGCTGACCCACCGCCTACAACTTTACAAGGCACAGGTCAGGCCACATATGGAATACTGCTCTCACCTCTGGGCCGGAGCTCCTCAGTACCAGCTCCTTCCATTTGACCGTATCCAGCGAAGAGCGGTTCGAATTGTCGACGACCCGGTGCTCTGTGGTCGTATGGACTCATTGGCGCTGCGGAGAGATGTCGCGTCTCTTTGTGTTCTCTACCGCATATACCATGGGGAGTGCTCTGACGAGTTGTTTGGGATACTGCCGCCGACCGATTTCCTGTATCGTGCGTCACGGAGGGGACTTGCTTTCCATCCCCACCATCTTAATGGTTGGCTGTCCTCCACAGTGCGGTTTTCACGTACGTTTTTCCCGCGAACGACAAAGTTATGGAACCAACTTTCGGCCGCGGTATTTCCGAACAGTTACGACATGGGAAGCTTCAAAAAAGAGCGTATACATTCATGAAAGGCCGGCAACGCGCTGATGATACCTCTGGTGTTGTTTGTGCTATGGGCGGCGGTGATCACTTACCATCAGGTGACCCGTTGGCTCGTTTGCCTGCTATAATATAAAAAAAAAATACAGATATGAATATATATAAACAGTCATAGCAATATACTTCAATGAGACGTTGCTAGCAAGTAAGTGGAACTTACAAAGTTAGCTATACATATTAAAATTTGAATAAGAAACGAACACGGAAACTCAATATCTCAGCGGAATTAAATTGACCAACTTTCTCATCTAAATAAAAAATCTTCTACTCGATATTAGAACTCGTCTTTAGCTGAACTCCACTGCATCATATTGCATGGTACGGCGACCATTATAACTTTGTCTTTAAATAATAATAAATTTTCAGACGGGACCAAAAGTTAGGCGTAAAATATTGTAATGGCCGAAAGCTACAGCTAAAATGGGAGGAATTTATAAACTGTTGCTCTAAAAGCGTCAAGGACCTTCAAATTACCAACTTGAATGTTGATTTTATAACGCTTTATAAATATCACCCTTAATAACATATATTTATACTAAATACATAAAACAGGTATGTAGTTGACTTTTTTCGATATTTGGCACGTACTTATAGATATTTATAACTAACAACTCTTAGTCATATTGTGGACTTTTTTAAATTAAAGTATTTTTCACAAAGACCTTTGTAAAATCTAAATAAAATAATAAATTTATATGATGCATATCGCAACTATTAATGAAAAGTAATAATTATCCGCCACCATCCTGGTTACTGACAGTTATGTTAGTTACGTGATACACCAGAATATCAACTATGAAGTCCTAAATATTACTTAAGATTTTGAAAATGAGAATATAAATATAAAACTGAACCCAATTCTAAAAAAAGAAATTATTATTAATATTAATATTCAAGAGCACCTAAATAATCTATTAATTACATAATCTAATTTCCCATATTAAATTCAATGATACAGCACTTGTCATGTTCAAAGATTAATGAGTAATTAAATAATCTTTTTTTACTACCTATATCTTTAACTCCGTTCTTTAATTAATTTACTCACTGTGAGTTTTAAGAATGCTATTGTTTCTGTTAGTCAATAGACATTGACGTAAACAGAACTGCATCAGAAATATTACAGTTAAATCACATAATCGAGCTAGCTATTTAAATTCGTGAAACTGTGCGATTAGGAAGATTGGTTTACAATGAATTAATTGTTTTGGTGGCTGAATGACTTTATAATCAATAATGGACCAAATTAAGTTTGTTAACAACTTCATAGAATAATCCATTAGTTATTTCCCGACAAAATTTTGATGACAAAATCTTATTTAGGATTAAATATTATTCTAATATTAGTAGAGATAGAGTCTATACAGAGTCAAATGAAACGACTGCGATCTTAAAACTCAAAATTCGTAAAATGATTAACGGAATACATCCGCCATTTTGCCATAAAATGATTGAAAGAGAATTGACATCTGCATTTGTAGTCATGCTAGACATTTATAATTTTTCATGCATAGTTTTATTGCCACACTTTACTTTTTAGAATCAATACAATTTTGAATCATTATTATTTTATGTAATTAATTATTAGATTTTATTACATAACGATGTTCTTTCTTAATACTCCTTTACTTGTTTTAAAGTTCTTTTAAAGTATTTGTTTTGACTTTGTTGTCATGTATTCATTTTAAAGTTGTTTGAAAGTATTCGGTTTAAAGTTGTTTTGATTTCAATAAGACTTGATAATGAATGTTAACATTCATAGCGAAAGCGCACCTCGCCATGAGCCCCGATATGGACTTGGAGGACACCGGGGGTTTTAGTGGGTAGGTTGGTCCCTCTGACCGGAGAGCCGCGCCTAGCCAGCGCGGTGACAAGGTGCATAAGGAGCAGTTCCCTCCGAAAAAAAAAGGTGTCACCATCTCTAAGTCCCTGGATTCGAGTTCCGGTTGGGTCGGATGTTTGTGTGATGAATGCGAGCATTTGTACCTTAGATAGGGTTAAAACTCATATTTAAGGTACAAATGCACTAAGGTATAAATACATATATATATTAGTGTTGCCAACGCAGTTACTTATTTAATTCTCAACAATATATATCTTTTAAATATATTTATATATGTGTAATATATGTATGTTTTTTACCCTGGACACCACAACATAAGCCTTACTCCTTTCTTAGTCTTACAAAGTAAACTCTTACTTTGAGTTAGACTAAGAAATATATATATATATAATATATATATATATATATATATATATATATATATATATATATATATTTATTTATTTTTTAAACATTGTCGCCCCTCACTTATTCACACTCTTTTGCGTGTAAAAATTTCTATTTAATATAAGCCACTGTAGGCCTAGCACGCGTTTAATATGAAATCATCCCCACTTTACGTTCAGCAACTATATTAAATATATACCAACATACAACCTAATATGTAATAAACATACAACGGTGAAGTGGTTTTTACGGATAGTAGTATCCAAGATATATTCATAAGGCTTACAGAAATGTATGAATGTTATTCTATACTTAATTTTACAGGTACAAATTAAGCGGGTCTTAATTATTCTAACTCCTCCATTTACTTTTGTTTTTCGAAACCTACTTTGGTTACATTTAAAAGCAAAGTAAACCAATTACGCAATCCGAAATTTAAACATCGCAAAGGCATCGGACAAATAAATTAGCAACTTAAACAAAGTGATTTCCAAAAAACTTTGTATTCGAAATTAAGAATTTATGCTATCTAATTTAAATGTACAGAGGAATTGGCAGAAATTGTCGCTCTACATAGAATCCTTGGAGGTGCTTCGTTTCAAAACATCATAAGTTTCGACGCGTATCGAACGCCTCTTTATTACGTAAACACAAAGTTTCAATAAACTGTTTAGCAACAGAGAGACGCTGGAGACAAATTGTATTAGGCTACGTCTTTGGCCTGTAGACTCGGAATTTTGTTTGCAGCATGGGCGACTCCAGTATATTTAAACGGCTTGAGTTGTATATCTTATATACGTGTATTATATGTCTATTATACAAATATTATATGTATATTCAACACTGCAACGCAGTTTAAAATTTGTATTAACACACTGATATGTTTTAATATTTTCATTGATTTATTATTTTCTAAGCACTTTATGTACTTTTTGTGTTCGAATGTGGATTTGATATTTTGTTATTTTCTGTTAGTCACAATAAAGGTGCATTGAAAATATGGAAGTAGATTGTATAAGTGGTTGTAAAGTTACAGATTGAAATAAAATATTAATCAAAAAGGTAATATTTATTTATTTATTCACTTGCCGCATGGATAAAATAATATTACAAAAAAGTACACGTGATAAGTAATAATAAAAATAGTAGGGTTTTAGGTTTAGTCGGTTTCTATCACGGTGATCCATTGAGGATTAGCGCCAGAAACGCCAGTCTTGCCTGTGGGTTGACCGGGCTTGCAGACAGGTTTGGGTCTCATCTGAATAAGCTCGAAATAACTCGAATCAATTTTGTTTGATATGTAAGTCATTTTATATAAATCTAGACTATTCAAATTAAACGAATAACTCTGACAGATCCAAGCAGATGAAAGAATAAAAAGGTCACGGACCACGAGTAAAGTCGAAATTATTTATAGTTAAAAAAAATTTCGACTTTATTCGTAATTAATAATCTTAAATGTTTTAATGTAATTATAAGGTTAAATATATATTTAATTATTATTTCATTGAAATACTTGAAGTTACATTCTAATTAGGTACAAAAAAGGTATTGGGTTAAGTAAAGGAAATAGTTGCGAAAGCCTCAAGCTGAATCGATATCCCGAAATCGCCAGACGGAGGGTGGAGCCACTTTTAAAATTTTAAAGATGTACATACATCTTGTAATCGTCAAGGAAAGAAAGCCAGTAGAATCACTTTTGACAAACATTATTTGCTATAGCTATTTACTATTCTGTACGTGACTTCAACAGTTTTAAATTCATTAAACAGTATTACTTGCATCTTTGCTCCAGATGCAAGGGCGCAAGGCACCTGAATAATAATTTACTATTCTGTACGTGACCTCAATAGTTTTAAATTCATTAAACAGTATTACTTTTATCATTGTTCCAGATGCAAGGGCACAAGGCACCTAAATAATAATTTACTATTCCGTATGTGACTTCAACAGTTTTGAATTAATTAAATAGTATTACTTTCATCATTGTTCCAGATGCAAGGGCACAAGGCACCTGAATAATAATTTAAAGTTATCATATCTTATCTTTTATCTATCATAACATATTAGCTGGACTTATGCCTCCCCAAGGATCTTAAGAAATTACTTTAGGAAATTCAAAATTCTTCAGGTTACTTTGCAGAATTTAATTCTTCTGTGGATTTTATCATTAGCGATTCGATTATATAAAGTAACTCCAAATCAATGAGAGGCTTTTATCTGAACCAAAACTGTATGACCTCTTTGACCCATATATTTACTTTTTCATTCCTCCTTGTTAATAAATTTAATACAATAGACTAATAAAATGTATGTATTTCTTTCATTTTTCAAGTGATATGAAATAATATTGTACTGACAGAATTTTATACGAGTGCGCCGCTTCGACCCTATACATTATATACTAGCTGATCCTAGGACCTGAGTTATGAGATTAGTTGTACCAAAAACTATCTCAGATTTACAAATTTTAAACACTTCAGAGCACATTTTACCTACAAATGTCCTATTTTTATTGGTGCTATGAAGCCAAAATTAATTTTATAACTTTCTCTTATATATTATATTATACATAATATTAATATGATTACAATAAGCCAGAAGTTGTAATGCGCTTAGTGACAAAGTATAATGTTCGTCGACGTTACAACTTAGTCTAAAGTTTCTTGGTGATAATAAAATTATCCGACAAAATTAACTGCTTTTCTTCATTTACAGGCCAGGCCCTTACCGCTTGTTGGCATAAAAAGCTATCCTTTTTCGTTGTATGAGTTGCTTGTGCTGTAGCTTTCGCTGTGAGCACGTTGAATGAGTTGATTTGGAATTCTTAGTTTATTTCATAAACACTATAGAAACATCATGCACAATAATATATTATAAATGGGTGAGACATCCCATAAGTTCGTAAACTGTGATCAGTTTCATTGATATAATATTTTCGAATTCACATCAAAATATAGTATATTTATAGGACTTTATAATTACTTAAGTTTAAAAATTGAAGTAGCTTACATTAGCAAAGAGTCATTTACTATAAGCTCGCGGACAATTTGTCTTTTATAAAATCGGGAATAGAAATATATTTCTAAATAATAAAATAAAATATATTTTTCATATCAATGTCTATATGAAATCTCGGTAACCGACGTACACATACGCAAGCCATTCAAAATTAAACAAAACACAATCAATGGCAGAAATTCGTAAAGAAAAGCATTTTATATAACGGGTTTCCTTTTCAGTAATTTACGATGACTGCCATTTCAATTTCGTATTAATGGAGTTTTCACTTCATTTTTTTAGCGTTTTCCTTTCCGTTCATCATAATTGTAGGGATTCGTGACTTCATTGACCATTACTGTTACTGGAAATGGTATTATTTGGTGGTAAGTTGTTTACGATGAAACACAAATTCATTTTATGTTTATATTATTATACATGTATTTTTTAATATTACAGCGTGTTGGATCTTGTATCATTAAAGGAATAAATTTTGGTTGGGGGAATGTATGAATATATGCCGTGGAATTTTATGGAAGGATGTATACGACAGAGTACTGCTGACTAGCAACCGGTCACCGCGGACATCGTGTAATATAACTTTATAAGTCTTGATAAGGTCCATAGCAAATGACTAATAATTGATAAAACAGCACTACATATCTATAGAAGGCATGTAAATAGTCTCATGAGACTATGCGAATGACGAAACAGAGTGCTTTTGTTTATATTCAGGCTTTGCACAGTAATATATTTCACAGACCTCTAATTTCTGTTAAAATTGGTTACCGCATTCGGAAAATTAGTCAAGTTTTATTATAAACAATAGTTAGCCAAGCGCCCACAACAGAGCGCCATGGAGATCCAATATTCAGCAAATCTCAATTTCTGTGTTTGCGCAAAGCTCGGCGACCTTATAGGTCTCGTATCGGGGATTTCTTAATTCTTCGCCGACATCACTCGAGGCCACTTTCCAGAAGCAATAAATATAATGGCATTGGGTATCCGCCCGATGAAAGGCGATCTGTGCTATTCCATCCAATATTTCGTATTGAACTTGCGTTCAGAAAGGCGAGTTTGTCTTGAGTAATATTTGTTGTACAGAATGTTATTACTCACAAAATAAACGCGCAGAATAGTATTATTAATCCACTGTATTATTAGTATTTGGTGTCTTCGAAATACTAAGTGTACTATGATATAGAATATGTCTTTATCATTATCACCCAGAATTAACATTACTACATCTATCAGACGGGTAGACATTCGCTACACTTAGTTGGTTTTTATTTCTTTGCAAAGGTAAGACGTTTCTGGTTATATGAATTTTTGAGGAAAACTGAACGTAAATATGATATCACAATCATACAGATGATTAAAGTATGATTGAATGTAATTAAAAATATTCTTACAACACTACTGTAATAATAGGAATTATTGAAATAAAATCTGTTTTCTGACCACTGAGTAAAACAAAAAAAAAAAACAAGCATTAAGCTCCGTTTTATATAATAGTTGTGCTATATTATAATTGTGGTTCTAACATAATATTGTCTTTTCAGACCGGCGAAATTAAGAATACATTGTTTGATCTTACATTTTTAATTAACGTAAGAATGCAGGTAAAACATATTAAAAATTGCTACAACAACTCTATAGTTACTTAGGAAATTTTATCTAATACTAAACTTTATTCTATTTATTATAAAATTTCAATTCCCGGCAACGAAATTACGACTCGCAACTAAAACCGATCTATTCCCAGTCGTACACAACGTGCCGCAAATTTTAATAGTTGCGGCTAAAGACGACAATATAATAACTTCGTCAATAGTGAAAATGGAGTAGTGGAACCACCGGGGATCCGGCGCCATGGTTTCGGAGCAACCTCTTATTTGATTTGTGAAATCAATTCGACTCGCTTGCAAACGGTAAGTTAATATTCCCATTACTGATCAGTTTTACGTGAATTCCCACTGGAAAATATCGGATGTCGATAAATGTATTTTCTCTAAAAAAATCTCATACCATTATTGCATCTAACATTGTATTTTATTATGCACAACAAAGAACAACAAAATAATATTAGCTGTCCTAACACTAAGCTGTGAAATAAAATAAAAATAATAAATTATTTGGTGTCTACTAATATCAATACAAAATGCACAAAATAGATTAAATGACTCATTACTATCGAGCTACTATTTTCTTAGATTTGCGACGGAAAATTTTAAAGGGTAAAGGAAACCCGATCTGGTTGTAATTGCTCTTAAATATTTTTTATTAATACTGATTTGACATTATTTAGTTTAACTGAATTAATATAATTTAATTTGAGTTGACAAACTATTTTTAAAGGTTTTTTTATATAAATATAGTTTAAATTAAAATTTTTATATTATATTTTCATTTACAAAATAATACATGTACATTTTACTTTATATATAAGTTTTATGTCTTAAACTACTGCCTCTTATAAATCGGCTTAATCATAAAAAAAAAAATATTATTTTTGGATTCATTTAGACTGTTAAAAGTTAAAAGATATATTTTTTATGCTGATTGAATTTACACATAATTGGTGAATTGGGTTACAAAATAATAGTAAAGTTAGTATCGCTGCTGTGTGTTATCTGTCTACGATTATAAACGTTTAAAGTATACGTCGTAGTTTTTAATAAATTTAAGGCTCTAACTTTTGAGGATACTAATGTTATTTGTAAAAATTAGAAATTTTTATGTATATTAGTATTCTTCCTCGGGATTCAAGAGTGAATCTTATAACTGTGCTGATCAAGTTGCTACGATTTGTACCAATATTTTACTACTACGTCGTAGCACAAAGTGCATCAATTCATTATTCGACTGCTACGCCTGCTGCAAGCTTGGCGTAACACTAATGGACTGACGCCAACCCGTAGTCCACATATTTGATACGCAACTAAATGATCTTCTTTTATTTACTACAACGTACCCTTTTCCTTAAATTTTTCACGTTTTTACGTATGACTTAAGCCAAGCTTAATTTATTTATTTCAAATAGAAAAATTAGATAAAATCATTTAAGGTGATATAATTATTATTAACTAATATAATAATGACTTTTAACTAATGTTATTATAAATAACTAATATAATTTGATATAAGGGTAAACTCAACACACATACACGCCTATACATATATTTTAATTTATTGACTAATTTACGTAGAACTAGAATATTAATTAACGTGGAAGTAAAGGTAAATATTAACATTTTGACAATGTTATAGTTGCTGTATATAGGAAAAATAAATATTTTATATTTCTTACATAAAAGGAAATACTTTAAAAGTGAGTGGCTATTAGTAATTAGGCATAAAAACTTGAACCCAGGCGCACTACGTCCTGCTATCCGGTAGTCTTGTGTTGAAGTGACTTTCTTCTTGTTAACGAAACATCATAAAGGACGCTTTAACTTCATAAAGGGTTACGCATTATTATTTTATTTTTGTTAGCGGCCATGTTAAGTTTATTTTTGATATATAGTGATGCATATATGTTTGAATACCTGCACAAAAGCATTGATTGAATATTATAGTCAAATTTATTTTTCTCATAACTCTATGGTGGCAAAAAGACGCTTATATTAGTAAAGGCAACACAAACGCTTTGCCAACTCTTTAAAAATCTATTTACTCTCTTCTTGAAGAGTCCCATATAATATTCCTTAGGGTAAACGTCGGCATGGTGCTCATTCCACAATCAAACCTTATGCGGGTCAAAAATCATTTGAAAACGCACTGTGCTTTACAATTTAGGCTCCAGCATGTGAGGATGAATACCTAGCCGATAGTGAGCGGTACGATGACAGAATCTGGCCGTTAGCATCATGTCAAGCTATTTTTCGAGACACAATAGGATTATTGATCTTTGAATTCAGTAAGTGATTTTCGAATTTACAATTGTATTCAATTTTATTTTATACGCGTTTTTAATTCCTATTTGTTAATATACCGGGTGGAATTTGTAATGCCACCTGGAGGGGAAGTACTCTTAATACTGTAGATAGAAAGTTTTATTTAAAGGAAACATTCCTTTATTTTTGAAAAGAAATAAAACTGCATTCAAAGATTTTTGAAATTTCACTTGCCCCACCCGGTAATCGAACCGACTAAAATCTGCAAAAGTTTCACCCTGTATTTTTATTGCACCGATCGGTAGGGTCAATTATAAGGATCAAATCTCTCTAACAAACTTCATAAATTAAATGAAAGGAAAACAATGAAAACATAATTCAACGAATTAATAATTTCATTGATTTCATTCGTTTCATAGTAATTTGTACGTTCTTGTAATGCAGACTCCTTTCTTATGCGATATAACTGCGTGTGTGACGTAGTTTAAATATGGAATGTTATGTTACATTTGAAAATAGATTTTCATTTGTTATTCACATAATAATAAGATTGTTTTTACAAATCATTTAACATTTGTATCACGGTAAAAATGGCTTATCAAGAACAATTTGATTTATTGGAAGCTTATTTTTTAAATTACAAAGATGTGAATCGTGCTCTGCGGTGATATGGAGAGAGATATCCAGACCGACAGGCACCAACTCGGTTTGTAGTGAAAAGAATGGTAGAAAATTTAAAGAATACGAGTAGTTACAAAAAACGACGGCAAACTTTTCAGCAGAACAACTTCGATTTTGATCTAAATGTTTTAACATACTTCGAAGCATTTCCGAAGGCTTCAAGCAGAGATGCTGCCGAAGTAATTGGAACATCCCACACTCGCGTACTTCAAGTGATGAAAAAGTATAAGTATAAATGTTATCGTGATGGTCGGTTGGTACAAAAATTGCATCCTGGGGATTGTGAGAGACGACTACAATTTTGTCAAAACATGCTGAGAGAAATTGACGGTGACCCTAATTTTTTGAGTAACATTGTATGGTCCGACGAAACCAACTTCAGTAATAACGGCATGTACAATCGCCGCAATAACCACTATTGGTCTCAAGTGAATCCTCTTCGTGTTCACGAAACTAACAGTCAAGTAAGATTTTCTTTCAACGTTTGGTGCGGAATTATGATAAATATGGTTGTGTTAGTCCATGTGTACGAAGGTCACCTAAACACTGTAAAGTATTTAGAAATATTGGATTTATTAAGAAATGAGTTAAATGGTTTCCCCGATGAAGAGCGAAACCAAATAATTCTACAGCAAGATGGTGCTCCAGCCCATAACAGAGAATCACTACTGCCTGGATTAATAACCATTTTAATACATGGATTGGTGGTACAAACGGCACAATCAGATGGCCTGCAAGATCACCAGATCTCACCCTTTAGTTTTTTTTTGTGGGGCTATGTAAAAGATCAAATTTACATATCAACGAATTGAGAGTGGAAGTACAAAATACTATCAATAATATTCACCACAACACACTTTTAAAGGCTACCAGCAATGAAATCGTACGAAGAATAAATTTGTGTATTCAAGAAAATGGGGCACATTTCGAACAGTGTATAATTTTTTGTACCTACATACTTAATTAATGTTTTCCTTTCATTTAATTTATGAAATTTGTTAGAGAGATTTGATCCTTATAATTGACCCTACCGATCGGTGCAAAAAAAAGTACAGGATGAAACTTTTGCAGATTTTAGTCGGTTCGATTACCGGGTGGGGCAAGTGAATTTTCAAAAATCTTTGAATGCAGTTTTATTTCTTTTCAAAAATAAAGGAATGTTTCCTTTAAGTAAAACTTTCTATCTACAGTATTAATAGTAATTCCCCTCCAGGTGGCATTACAAATTTCCACCTGTATATTAATATAGAAATTATTATATTAGAAATTAATCATCCAAGTTATTGTAGTGGAATTGCTAGTTTAATAGACTAACAGTAATACGGCGTCGATTAAAATTTTGTATTTCTTAGTTTAGTCATTGTTTATAACTGTTGAAAAATCGACGTGTAACTAAATCATTGTCCAGTTTTATAACAATGTTTATGATATTCCAGACGTGAATAACGTTGTACAAATAATATTATGGCTTAAGTTTCTCATAAAACTTAACTGCAACTATATATTTCAACCAAACTATTTATATAAATAACTAAATATTTATAAATTTTAATAAAAACTCAAAAACAATGCATAAAATACATAACAACTTTCCTAACAAAATTGAGTGTCGATAACATTTTTCGGTCGTTTACAAGATGCGACATGTCTGAACATAGTTTTAAGGTTTCATTCAATATATGGAAGCGAAAATCATGTATGACAGAATCCAATCTCCAAGTGTGTCGGTAACTCGGTCGTGTCGGTAGGGTGGCCATGATTTATGCGACCGCGTGTGAAATTTCTTTTACACGTATAGATAAATCGAGGAATCTTTCTCTCCTACGCTGTAAGAAAAATACGTAAGCTAGAATAGCAATACTTGCATACGTACATACTATCGTATGATATTTTCGAGCAATTTATAGACTTAAGACTTTTGAGAAAAGTTTCAAATAATTTCGTATTATGGAAGTTACATCGCAATATATTTACAAGAATGTTATATACATTTGCAGAAAAAAAATGTCTTAAAGAAGTTATATTCATTCAGTTAATACTAGTCAAAAATATTATTACAAAGGATATTGTTTTTTGCTGATTCCACGCAGTTGATGATGACTTGTCCAACAAGCAGACAAGGTCGACACGTGTTTCGTCTCTCAGCGAGACATCTTCAGGATCTGTTGCCCGCTCGGTAACTCACGAGCGGCTGGCGTGAGTCACGTGAGTCACCGAGCGGGCAACAGATCCTGAAGATGTCTCGCTGAGAGACGAAACACGTGTCGACCTTGTCTGCTTGTTGGACAAGTCATCATCAACTGCGCGGAATCAGCAAAAAACAATATCCTTTGTAATACAATGGACTTCCGCAAAATAACACCTGCTGCAATAGAGTACAAAAATATTATGTTAACTTCAACAAATACTGGCTCTAAAAATATTACTATACTGGTCATATATAAGTTTCGTCAATAAAAATAGCAAGGTAAAAAAAATATACAGACATTCCATAAAAAAATATCAAATTCAAGATATAACTATAAAACATTGGCATAGCAAACGAGACTGCTTTTGTTGATAAATGTTGTGAAAATCGTTTATCCTATGTCGGATTTTTTTTTAAATTTACATCAATCATTATTATGTTATTGAGAATTTTCTAATTTAATTACAGAGGGTAGAGTCAGTTTGTATTTGACTTTAATAAGTGCATGCTAAGGCTTACGTAAAATATTTCTTTCTTCTGTTTTTGATTATATTTCAAATCCTTTTTAGACATGGCTATCTCTGGAGACATCTCCAATATATTTACTAGTAGATGTCATTTGCCTTCTATTAGGTTTTAAAAATAAAACGCTTGTTTGTTTTACGCTTCTTTTTCCATGACAAAATTTCACTAGTGACTTGAAACTACCAACACAAATCTTTCTTAGTACTTTAATAAAGTTCAGTGATAAATCAGTCTTTCAGTACATTTTTAGAGGATATATTCTAAGAATCGTCTTTGTCACACTTTATAATAACCGTATTTTTTGACAGTGTTACGTTTAACCGCCACCATGGCTTAGTGATTGGGTTAAAAATGTTATAAAAGTGTTCGAAAGATTATCTATGGAAGCCGAAGCATATATTTACTTTATTTGGTTGGTAGTAGAGTTTCGTATCGCGTCTCGATACTTTAGAAAATAATTTGTTGTGAACAATATCAAACACCTAGAAATAACGGTTTATTTATTTAAATAACTCTTCCCGCCTGACTGAATACTGTCGCTGACCAAGTCATATCTAATCATTACACTTTTTAAAATCAAATGTGCAACTGTGATCCGCTACATGGCTCACTGTACTGCCATCTATTGGATAATGTCACAAACAGAAAAGAGACAGTAGTCAAATCCGCAATCTATCATCATGGTATAACCTCAAGAATGAGAAGTAGAATTGCATATTTACATTAAAATTATTGCGTATAATAATTAAGATTTAACATATATTTATTCAAAATAGCGTTTTACAGGCATGTCGTCGTAATAGCTTAGTTTGCCTACATCTAACTAGACTACTTCCGTCGCCGAGGGATTAGTATGCCGGTATCAACGTATCTCATCTCTGAAGACTCGGGTTCGAGTCCCGGCAGAGGCAGATGTTTCTGTGATGAATTAACTACTTTGGGTAAAGTTAATTGATGTGAGTGTAAGAAATATTTATAAATCTTTTTTTATAATATAACAATTATTGTCATCTTCAGTTTTTTCGTAAGTTATTCTGCTTTTTGGTCACAGCACGCTGAAGAAGCTAATGTTTGGCAGTACCAGTGACGTTAACGAGTTTCAGCTACATCGGCTTTGTGAAGTGCTTCACGTCCGTATATGAAATAATATTACTTATTATCTTCCCTTTGATCCCATGAGATATTATCACGAATCACATTATCTTGAGTAGTTTTATTAAGGTTAATTTTTGGAAGAGTATATACATCATGCTCCTGGTCGTATTTCACAACCCTAGATTATGTTTAATATCACTTATGAATTTATTTGTTAACTAGCTAGTGCACGTGACTTCGCAGCATTTTTTTTTTTCTGTGCAGAATTAATATGTTAAGTAACTTATATTAGCGTGTAGTAAATCGTTATAAATTGTACCCTGTGTGTTTTTCTAACGTATAAGCTGTATTATTATACAGTTTCTTTAAAATCCATTTAGAAGATTTACGGAAAAGAGTAACAAACATCCATCCATACAAACCTTCGCGTTGATAATTTTTGTAGGGAAAAGTCTTCCAAAAAAGTTGATATTTGTTTCATTTCTTTAGAGAAATGTCTTCATCTCTTCTTTGCTATTTTCAATAAAGAAATCAATGTATTGTTTGTAAGTTTTAAGAAAATATAAGAACCAAATCGTGATGTTATCTTATTTTATAGATTTTCTTTACGTATGATCTTGACAATTATAATGACAATGGTCTACTTAAATAATATATGAAAGCTTAGAAGCTTTCATATATTATTTAACTTTCTTCATATAGATTCTTTAAAGTTTGATTTAATAAAAATAGATTATCTAGTTGTTTTACCTCTTATATTAACTAACAGCAATGTTACTAGCACATCTATAACGCATAGTGAGCCAACAATTGCCAATCCAAAATGTAAAATTAATTATGAAAGATTACGACACACTTCATTCAACACACTTTTCAGCGATTTTCACCAAATCGTTGGTTCACGTTGCAGGCAACTGACATTTGTACAATACAATTGCGCCACCAAAACGTGTTCATGTGTATTTTGCTCGTAGAAACGTTCTTATTTAATTATATTAGGACACATCTAATTATACTAGCTCATGTCCTTATACAATTGATGTTCTCGCGATATTTTATATTTTTTAATTCAGTCATCTACATATTTCCCTTAAGTATAATTTATGCGCCTTCATCGTGTATAGTTGGTGCTGATGCAATGCAGCGGGTTTCCCAAATATTCACATGGTCTATTATCGTATTGATTACCTATACATTCGTGTTTTATTAAAACCAGTTATTATGTTCACGTGATGATCGCATAATTTTTTGCGAGATGATCGCGCATTCACTTTATATAGCAAATGGAGCTTGTAAAATACTCATAAATAGAAATTGACACAATATTTATGGTTAGGTAAGAGTAAGTAGAGTAAGCAGTACTATACGACAGTCCCAATTTTTTATTCGTTTACACTCTACATGAAATTTTCTGTGAAACAAATTGACAGTACCTCAAACAGTAACATATTGAAATAACATTAGTACTCAAATTGTTAAGTTTTACATATTGAATCTTAAAACCTAATCTAATGTATATATAATATAATGTTATATCTATATAATGTAATATAATATAACCTATTGAAACTTCACCATTATAGGTCGAGTTTATTTTATGTATTTTAGTAAATGCTTTGAATGGTGATTCTGATATGATGTAATGTTGAATAAGATATAGGCTAAGTCATATAATATTAAAATATATATTTTCCAAATATATATTTTCCTGGAAGTGTTTCATTGCATCAAGAGAAGAGCTAGTAGGCGCTGCACAAGCTTACCACAACCTCAAATTCTTATCCCTCCATCAAACCCTACCGCGGGTTTGATGTTATTTTCAATAAATCATTTCAACTTTAATCTATAAATTATCACACCGCCATTCTTCTCTCTTCAGCACTACGATTTATTTTTCAATGGATGCATTTTTTAAAATGCTTCTCTTGGTTCATATTGCTTTTATTTATTATTTATAATCTTATATAGAGATAAGAACATGATGTACTCGTATAATTAATTATACATTATTCGACAAAACATAAATGACAGATAATGAAAATAAAATTTTCATCTCTATTTAATTACCACATTTAAATATAAATCTAAATGAAGAGGCCGCGATCCGCAGTTAATTGGGAATCAAATTGTCATTGCGAACGAACCGCTAGAGATAAATTGTTATTTCTTAAGACGAATAAGTAAATTGGTTTCACGGGCATCAATACTTCGTCTTTAGAATGAATTATTTGAGAATTGTGCGCGACAATACGCGGTTTTTGCTGTGTTTTATTTAATAAGATTATCATTCGTTTTTTGAAGTAGTAATATTGCGTTAGGCGCTAGTGAGGCAAATTGACAGCGTGTCTACTAATAGGCTTGTATCCACTATGAACAAATCTGATGCATTAGGTTGCATAACTATTAAGATGATCATTTAATTATGAAAAAAACAAAGTTTTATAAAATAATAACTTTTAATTATTTATATTTTTATAAAATAAAATTGCACAAAATAAGCCATAAGTCACGTGACAGCAAACACCAATTAAAAAGTGTTACGTCACGCCGTGCGAAACGTCAAAGTCAAAATGTCATTCCCAAGTGTCTTGTGGAAGTGCGAAAAAGAATGGGCATCATTCCTTCTCGCGAGTGTCAGCCACTTTTTACGTATCTGCTGATTGTTTGGCATGTATATAAATATTTTTTTTGGTGTTTTTATACTTGTGCTTGTACACTGGGGCACTATGCAGTACTTGTAATACGATGAATCCATTTTTTATTAAAATAACTTCACAATACCGAATATTCCGATACTAAAACAGCTGTGTTTTGCACGGCGTGACGTCATTCAAGACGCCATGACAGTCATGATCGTTTTTGATGACTAATCTCAAATATTTAATTAAATGCAAAATTATTCTTATAAATAAGTATTTTTTTTCAAAAATAATAATTATTTTGTATAGAATAGGCATCAAGGTATATTAGTATCTAACTACTGAAATTTAGGCAACAAGCCTATTATAGCCATCACCTGATTCTGCTGAATTTGATTATTCGCTAACAGTTATTGAATAATTAATTTGATTGTAAAAGTTGAATTAAGTTAATTACACTTGAGTGATAGTAGATTTAAATAAATTATATTTCAAAACAGCACCTAAGACGAATTTACACATTTTTTTTCTGTAAAATGCTGACAAACAAGCGTGTGTTTGCTTGTCAGCATTTCACACCTACCTACCTACTGATAGTAAGAAGGTGATTACAGTCGCCTGTAGTACATGAGCTTACAATGAGTTACGAAGCAAATCTTCAATGCAGTGTACATTGCTAATTTATTACATAAGATGCAAAGTCACAGTCTACAGTAATTTCATTGCTTATCCTAACCTTCATACTCGAACACAGCAATGATACTGCTATTTTGCGGTAACAAATAGGTAAGCTGGAGGTAACCAAGTAGAGGACCCTGGTATAGAATCCCCATTCGGTTATGAATCCCCAAAATCCAAAATGTTTCAGATAATTGGTTTCAAAGAGTTTTACATTTCGTTATGAAGAGGCAAAATCTTTGATCTGGAGTTCCGGGCATTGACTTCTGTAAAAACAGAAGATATTTTGTTTGATTTGGTTGGTGATAAAGCTTCCGTTAAGCTCCTTATAAATATTTTTGGTACTCCAAAAATTAAAGGTTCCTCATCAAAACCCATATTTAGATTTTACATCACAATTTTTATTCTGCTCCAATAGAATAAATTCTTTTCACAAAATTTTTGATAATAACAGAACAATAAACAAACTTTTTTATGCTCACTATTTCACTAATAAGCCTATTAAAATATTAAACACCTGCAGGAGACTTATATCTTGGTATTTGGTGAACTTAGTATTATCAACTTTTAATAGTTATACAAATATGTATACTCTACTTTAATGTTAAATTAATTAAGTTCTATTTACACATTTTTCGTGCCCTGACTGTATTCATCTGTTTGAAATCGAACTTAAAGGATTAACAATGAATTATGTATAGTCTCTTAATTTTATATTAGCATTGATGTTAATATATGTATCAATTTTGGGTTTGTTGTTTTGACCTTGGGTTTATCAAATCAAACTAAATCAATTCTTTATTTGTAAACATAAACTACTATCTATATTAAAAAAAAATGATTTTATTTAATTAATTGATTTAGTTAGTCTACTGACAGGTGGAATAAACAAGTTTATAGTATCACTATGCTCAGCCATTAAGGGTGAATCAAACAATACTCTAGAAATAATGATTATTACAGTCACAGTGTTAGTAAATTTTTCATTATATCAAATTAAATTGTGCTTATATCAATATTTAGCTTAAATATCAAATGAAAAATTAATTTATTTATTTTAATTTGTGACTTTTTTTAATATCAACATGAAACTAACGCTAACAAAGTTATAGAATGATAAAAAATAAATTATATGGACAACCATTAATTCCACACTAAACAACGAATACAAAACACAAAATGAAAATGTAAAACAAAAACGACTTTGAAATGAAACGAATGGGACAACGTCAAGATTGAGCAAGGCCAATTTTTCAAAAAAATTACGCAGACAGCGTACTAATAAAAATATTGCATCTTGCTCTTTATGTCTAATTTGGTGAACACGAGTGACCTAAGCGTTGGATTGCTGTAAGCTTTTGTTGACAGTTTCAAATCTCGTCGTAGAAATAACTATAAAACACTAAAATTACGTACCATATTCCTAGAATAAAACATTATTACAACTCTTGTAACAAATATACTAAACTTTACACAAATAGCCTCAATATATTTATAAGAACTGAGCATTTTCTCTGATCGAGAAAGTGTAGAGTATTTTCACCGAGCATTTAGCAATAAGCAGCGAATGGGTGTCTGAAAGTGCAATCACATTAAAATTCTGTGGGTATATTTAAGGGGTTAAGTTATCGTAAGAATGTATTTATATCACAACTAAGAAGGCTTACACTATTATAAATCCTTACTAATATTATAAACGCGAAAGTAGCTCTGTCTGTCTGTCGCTTCTTCACACTATAACTATTAGACCGACTTAAATAAAATTTGGTACACATATATCTAGAGCCGGAGAACATAGGGTACTATTTAATGCAACAAGAAGCTGTGAGCCTGTATGTAATATAATGCGCTAAAAGTTTGTAATTTATTTTCAGGCCTTTAATTAGATACGGCAAGATAAATAAATACGACATGTTTGTAAATATTTTACCCTAAACAGAGTAGAAATAGGGGATGTAGGTAAAGTTTACAAACTACTAAACCTGTTTTGACGAAAGTTAATGTAGGTATAGATTTTTTTAAAGCCCTTTCTTAATCACACTTTATAATTATTTTGGCTCTCATTTTTATAATTACTCCATATATCCTAAATCTATGGCTTAATACTCTTAAATTAAAACATTAAATATTCAAAACTTTTTACTATAATTACTCGATAGTATGCACAAACTATGCAATAAAAGCTATAAAATAATGTAAAAAATCGCCAATGGAATCGATAAAGTCATTTCAAGATTTCAAATGATTTATAGAAATTAACAAATTAATAGGTTTCGATGATAAAAATAATATATGCAACCAAAAAAAAAAAAAGGTTGCCATTAACTAATTCTCAAGTGTGTGTAACACGATTGAAATTATTTCAAGTCATAAAAATACGAACTGCTTCCAAAATTGCCTAGCACTTAGTAAATCTAATATTGATCGCGTCAGAAATAAAAAAAAAATAACACGCAAACAGTACATATAAAAATTGAATATTGGTAATATTAATGTAATCGACATATCAAAATCGACACTAACTCACAGAGTCAAAAGCTATCTACCCATCTCAAAGCCGCAATCGCATTTAGGGTTAATTTATAATTGCTTGTGTTTAAGTGTCCATATAATTACCAGTGATAACAGAACAGCAACTGATTTCAGTCGCACGTACGATTAGCTGGCATTGAAACAATGCTGGCCCGTTACTGGCTTATCACACTCTCAGTGTTTCGGGAATTCTATCCGTATTGTAATGACCGTAGGGTGCCGTCAATACAGGTGTTAATTTCGCATATTCCTACAAACTGGTATGCTATGATGTGAGCTAATTCGTTGTCTGCTGTCAACAATTACGCTGCGGTTTGAAATTCGTTAAATTTTCGTTCGTTTAATTTGAAAATTCATCGTAGTTTATAAGCTACATATAAATTTAAATTCAAATAATTGAATTTCATACAGGTACTTCACAGATGTTTTTGAGATTTATTTGTTTATTACTCAAATTCTGTAGTAATGAGTTCAAAGAAAATTGATTCGATCATCAAATAATTGTGCTTATTATTAGTTTCGACATTAGATTTGTAGATATAGTCTTCAAATTCTAATCAAAGTAAATACGCATTGTTTTACAAGTTTTCGCTTCTCTAAACAGATAGAATACTAATCCATTTCTTTTTGTGAAAATATAAAAGAGTAAGAAATCTAATCCGTGTTGCTATCGTCACATCTTTATAAGTAAGTCGGTACTCGTCGGAAACATTTCAAAAAGTAATCTACGTCTTGGAAACTCTTTGACACGGCAATATCAACTGTTGTTCGTGTCGTGTCCACGTGTTTTCTGCAGGTCGCTAAGCGATTTTCAATCTTACTCTCAACATGAACATAAGAAAGACTTATTTACAAAGCAGCAAAGTTGATTTGGCGTCGGCAACTAGAAGCACGCAGAACATTCAAACGGCTTCGATACCAATAGGTCCATATTTTTATGACAACTTAACTACAAACGAAAATAATAATGTAATGTTCACCGTGGCGCCGCCGGGAAAAAGTCTATAAGAAAAAGATTTACGAAATTGTAATAATTGTAAATAACGAAAACGATGAATCTAGAATTTTATTCTGTATTACGGTGAAAGTTAAAAGAAGCAAAGGCTATTTTTCGCTATATGCATAGCTATATTTTTCCTAGTTTTGTTAAGTCGCTACATCGCTGCTTTGCACGTTGCCGGCTCAAATACACTGTAGTAAACAAAGTGAGTGGGAACGTAGTAGCAGGCGGAGCGCGCGGAGCTGGCCCGAGCATTAGGCCGTGAAATCGGGTATGGCGCTGCACCGCGATATGCTTATTACACTAAATACTCCAGTTATCCTTAATTAAATGTAATTATTATAGGTTAGTGTCTTTGTTCGGCAAGTAGAGACGGGCTTATCGACTGGGCGGCGCCGGTCCTTCGCACTCGGCGGCGCGGTGTGGAGGATTCGCGGTATGTCGGCTATCGTCGGCTTCGCTCGACGACTTCCACGAGAAATTTAAGGGCTGCGTTAGGGGTTTTCCGACCGGCGCGCTGCGTCTACGGGACGCCATGCTCGGACGGCAGTTACATAATCTGCGAAAGTTCTATCCATATTCCAAGCTAGCATTCTTGGAATAAATATGAATTACTTTTCAGCGAAATGAAATCCTAACAATTATTAACCAAATCAAAGCTGGCGCGAAACACGCAGCTCAACAGTCCCGGTCAAAGTCAAAGGCGCTTTCAAAGGAGCTTAAAGCACAGCCAATTGTCGTCACTACAAAAAGACGATAGTAGCAATTTCCCTTTGCCGACAACCCTTTGCGAAGTGAGAGGCTGAGCGCGCTCCGGGCACATGGCGGGTGGGGTGGCGCGGGGGCGCGCGCGGGCGGCGCGCGGCGCGGGGGGTCTGTCCCGGGCCGCCCCGCCTCAGTGGCGGCCTGCAGTGGCAACGACGCGCGTGTCGCCTCCGACACTTCCGCCCCGCGCACACCTAATCCTCTCATTTAGCAAGCAACGCCGCACGCGGTGTGGTGGCGGTGGCAGCCCTGCGGCGCCAGCCCCCGGGGCCGATGCTCTGAGCGGGCCCGTCCGCCGGCCCGAGCTACTACGCCCCGCGTCCTGCCGGCATGTGATATCGCGCCGCGGCACTCGGCAAAATGATCGTGCGTTCGATTGTTTACGTTAACGATAGTTGATAACCGGGAGGCCGACGCTGGCATGCTCATGTGAGTATCCAATCAGTTCTGTCGCGGACACGCGGTCGCTGGCGCTGGGTAGAGGGTTCTTGATTTGAAGAGCGATATCAGACGGGGTCACGTTACGCTTCTAGATTACACGCGTAAATAGTAGCAGCGTAACGTTCTCCTGCATTGCGACAATGTGTGAACGCGTTAGGTCAAAGTTTCCATACATTATTGAGTGTGACAGCGACCGCCTGCAATTTAGCTTGAATATTAGACGCGATGTTTTATAGTGTTGTGGATTGTCGGCAGTCGGACTGTTGGTGGAGATACGTGGACTGAAAGCGGGGTCGCGTTACGCGCGCGGGGGACGCGCGCGGTCAGTGCTCGCTCGGGGTTGGGAGCGCGCTGCGCGGCGGGCGCGGAGTGGACGCGCGCGGGTTGAACGCGCACGCTGCACGCGCGCGGCGAGCTGGCGCCATGCGGCGGTAGCGCGGTGGCGCAGCCGAGCGGCGGGCGGGCTCTCGTGCGCTCTCGGCTATGTGCCCCCTTTGCGCTACACTGTAAGTATACAAATATTAATTGTCCATTGCAGTAAATAAGTCAAAAAAATATACATCCTAAAAAATATTATGAGTTATATACTGCAATACGTAGAAAAATAATGAATCATGAAAAACATCGTAAACACTTAAAGCGATATCATTTTCATTCACAACAAAAGTATCGCACGATAGCCACATATCCAAATCTCGCAAAACAATTCGCTTATTCATTACCCGCACGCACGCACGCGTATTCGTTCACGATTGTGCAATGGTGTAGGAATATTGGCAAAAACCATTTCATGAGCATGAATTTTCCCTGTTGCGTGAAAGCATTTTAAGTATTCCCTGAGGAACCGTGTCCTGTAATAAGGTACGTGGATGATACTCATACTAAATTTACTCCTTGCTATATTCAGTTGACCAAAACTATACATTAAAACACCACATGTACTTTGAAAATTCAAAAGACTTATAAACGTAAAATATCAAATATCGTATTGAAAATATACGTAAATCTAACACTCGATATATTTGTCAATATTTTTGAATTGCAGAGAATGTATTTGTCATAACTCATATGCTTATACATCTTTTCCCAAATTAAATATATATATACTTATATATAACACGAGCGACCCATTAACCCTATTCACTATTCACCGGTGATCCATATAAAGAGAAATAAGCCTAATTCCAGACGAGGTTGCAGAAAGTTTCCGTGAATTTGATTAAATATTCTGTCTAAGTTTGCCACTCGTTTCGGATTAAAATTTAACTCGCTGTGAATATTTGTCTTTCAAACCAACAGTATTAAGGTGCCAAGCAGTTAAAAAATTACATATTAGTATCTTAAAATACTGAGTCAAAGCATTTTCTTGTTCCATAAAATAATATTTATACTACTGTGTGTATGTAAAATGTATTATACTAATGTTACCATTTTTTTATGATTCTAAAGACTTCAATAACTAATAGGTAGGTATATATTTGTGTAAGTTCTTGAACTTCAAAGAATCCCAGCAACAGAATATGTAATGTTTCGTCATCCACATTACAACGTTACAGTGCAGTTCATTCATGTATAAAAAGTACCAAATAATCAAGTGAAATGTTAACTTCACAAAGGCACACTCTGTTCAGGCAATTTTAGGTTAGTAAACATTAATAAGATGCTATCAAAATTATAATTTATTTATTAAACACATGAATATTAAGAGTGTAAGTTTCTGTGTTTCATAGAGTTTATCTTTAGACCATTTGTCAAGTTGGTAGGTACGGCTCTTTTTGAAAACCAACGTTTCTGCTCTTAGTTTCATCCGCATATCAGATATTGTCATAGAAAATAAATAAATAAATAAAATAAACATATTATTAAATTATAAAAAGAAAACTAGAGAGAAAATATAGCACATCAGGCAAGAAGTTCGTACTGATTTTAAAACGACCGAAATTCCGTTAATATTTAAATATTTAATACGTTATTGATTGCAGTCATAAAGACTTAATAGTTTTAATTGTATACAATATTCATTCTATGTGGAACATTCTCAACCCATTTATTTCGCTGCGACAACGCAAAAACTTTGAATCTTGCGTGCATTTTTTCCAATGCTACATAATATTGGCAAACTGGAAGCCTGCTTATGTGATAGTACTTACAATTGTCTATAATGTACATAAGATAGTGTCTATTACCAATATGTGACATAAGATTTAAAGTCATAGTACTCAGTAATTTAACTATTTTACTTTTCACACCAGAATATTATAATTAAACACTGCAACTTTGCGATAGAAATACTTAATTAAGATGGAGGTGCCAAAGTAGGTAACCGTGGAATAGAGCCTCCCTCCAGCAATGGAAACTAAATCACAAGTCATGAAATACACAAAAGACAGACATATACCATGAAGCGTAGGGTTGATAGTTAACGTGGATAAACTATTTGGTGAAGGTCGTGCGATAGCGCTGGATTAGCATCCAGATACTATCATAGCGCAGGATTAATCCGTTCTGAGGTTATTGGGTGAGGTTTATATCCAGAAAGAGGCATTTTTCTGTTGAAATCTTGGCATATTGATTACTGATGGAAAAATAATACAAATACTTATTTGGTTTTTACATTCTATTATTTGGATATATTTTTAAAATAGATTAGTCACAGGGTACTAATGGATTGGCAATAATGTCGATTTCAAAAATAATTATACAACACAAAGTTCTATACCTCCATAGAACAACAGTAAAGCAATGGGAATTTTATTAAAACTGTATATTTTGTCAAGTTCTTGATCGTATCCAATCTGTTAATGAATGCAATAATGTCGACGCTAATAAATCTATTGAAAACATATCTTTGTACGTGTACTTGTACAAATAATCTTACCAAAACTACTAATAGAAAAATATATTTTCACATGATAAGTATTATAGTAATGTAACATTTCGCACTCTTATGTTTATAATATACTATTGAATGCAATTATGTCGGTACAGTCTGAAGACATGTATTTATGTCACTTTACATGTAGTATTAATTATTTAGATAATAAACCTATTAATTTAAATGAACAAATTTAAATACACACAATAAGTAAAATACAAACAAACACACAGCTATATAGATATAAATGACACAATTTGAAAGTGCAGTAAGAATAAAGAAAAATATAAAATAAAATTTAATTCCACGATCAGATTCCTCTCTACTATACTACAATATTGTGTGTGCACGCTGTAGCAAAATAAAAAGGTCATAACTCAACGTCAATATTTTCTCATAAAATATGTGCAAATCGCTGATTTTCAGTTACAACTTGAGAGAACTACGTCTGCGACACTCAACTGTGATGTACTGATGCTAACTGTAATTTCTAATGATATATGTCGCATTTAATACTTTTATCTGTTGTTAGATGCAATAAGGGCTATATAACGGATTTCTTCTAAAACAAAACACTAAAACTCACTCACAACCCCAAGTATGTACGAGTACTACAAAAGTTTTTATAGTCTTTAAACATGTATTAATAACAAATGGAATCTAACACACAAATTCGTCTTAACTGTGTTATTGAAAGCAATAATAGCTATATAACAGATAGAGCAAATTAGTATTTTAAAGTTCTATTTAAACAAATATTAATGCTGAAAGAATGAATGAATTCATAACAGAATAGGCAAGAAACGGGTATTGATTTCCAAAGTCATATATCGTGCCAAGTACTCTCCTTCTTCTAATCTGTTATTGGATGCAATAATGCGAATGCAGCCGGAGCCAATCAGTCCCGGCCAATAATGCCTGTGGAGGGTACTCGAGCTGAGCCCGGCTTTGCGTCTCCGCTCTAGAATGCATTCCGGAGCTTCACATGGATTTTTATGGAGGTTTGTGTTTTGATGAGGATTTCGTAGAGTTCAGTATTGCTTAGTGATGAAATACTCGAATGCTTACTTACTACCACCAAAAAAAATATCTATTAAAGTTTTTTAATAAATATTGATTTCTCAACACTGTATTTAAATATGTTTAGAGTACATTTTGCCCTGTCTGGAGTGACACTGACAGATTATTCTTTCTTATTTATATCTAGATTATTTTAAATGCTCAACGATTACCTAAAGCTTCGTTCGTGGAGAAATGTGTAACTTTGTACAACACGTTTCTAGAAATTGTTATTACTTTGCCTTTTAATAATCTTGCAATACTTGTTAAAAATACTTAATTATTTCTTATATGATGAAAATATTTACATTGAATTTTCATTCTATATAAATTAATGATTCTATATTACATATTTTTTTGTTTTACCGGGCATTATATATATTTGATATGTTTGTGGTGTGGTGTATATGTAAATAGATGTAATTGTACTGCCTGTTCTCTTGTAGTAGTCTCTCCCAATTTCCGAAGAGAAGGTATAGAATAACTTTTTTCCTTGTATATATTCAAGTACAAGGTTATGAGTCTCTAACCTCAAAGCTCTTTGCATCCTTGATATCAATAACTGCTTGTAAAAGCCTTTTTTTT
Organism: Scirpophaga incertulas; assembly: GCA_036419045.1. Classification (NCBI taxonomy): domain Eukaryota; kingdom Metazoa; phylum Arthropoda; class Insecta; order Lepidoptera; family Crambidae; genus Scirpophaga; species Scirpophaga incertulas. The sequence goes on from CM071628.1 coordinate 23,196,883, forward strand.
TTTTTTTTTTTTTTTTTTTTTTTTTTTTTTTTTTTTGTTTCCCTGAGGAAAATGCATTAAATTGCATACCCCGGCTGTGGCGAGCCGGGGTTATGTGGGGCTCTCCTCCCAGAAGGGGGAGGCCTACCACATAAAACCTCAGGGATGGCCTTCCTCAGGCATGTAGGGAGCCCCGGGAACAGAAAGCTTCTTCCGGGAACCCCCAGCCTCCGCTCCCCCGTCGACACAGGGGAGCCCTCCTCGGGGGAGGCTTACTACCTCCCCCGGTCTCCTCCACCGACGACGCCCCCCGGCCACGGAAGGGGCGTGGTCCCTCCCGGGTCGCCGAAGCAGTCGCGATTATCCTCGCGTCCGCCGGCGACCCGCGGCGGCGCCGCAGCTGTGCTACCGAGCCCGGCGCCGCCTTCTTCGAGTGGGATCGGCCATCTCCCGACCCCGCTCGGCGGCCTCCTTCTGGAGCATCACTGCTTCACAGAAGGAGCCACAGCCCTCCAACCTCCCTCGTCCGCCAGCATTGCCGCAATCAATGCCGGCGGAGACAGATCTCGCCCGATCTCTGCGACCAAGACTCGGCGCTCGGAGGCCCACGCGGGCACTCCGCCAGCGTGTGCTGGGCCGAGTCGAGGTCGGATGCGCAGTGGTGGCAATGTGTCGATCCCTCCCGTCCTATTCGACACAGATACTCACCGAAGCAGCCGTGCCCGGTGAGTATCTGAGTCAATCGGTAGGTGACCTCCTCCTTCCCGTGGAGCCAAGCTTCGAGGTTCGGGAGTACGGCACCGACGGCCCGCTGGCGCGCGCAGATCCGTAATTCGAGCTGTGCACGCCAGGCCGCCACAATCCGTCGGTGCCACTCCCGCTTAGGCACTTCGTGCGCGGGTTCCAGGGCGCTACCCCCATCGCTCCCCCGGTCGACACGCCGCGACGCATACGTCGCCGCGTACATGTCGGCCAGGATGTCGAATGGGGGGGAGCGTCCCAGAACCGTCGCCGCCTCGTACGAGATTGTACGGTAGCCTCGTACGATCCGTATGGCCATTATCCGCTGCAGGCTCCGTAGCAGAGCTCTGCAGCGGGGGGACCTCGCGCAGTCTTGCGACCACACGGAGCCCCATACATGGCCACGGATCGCAACGCGCCCTCGTACAGGCGGCGCTTGTAAAAGCCTATGTTTAATAACTAACTTTTTAACATCTTAAGAAATAGACAAGCAAACGTGTACTTTCTGGCGCAAATATGCTGTTTCATTCAGTCTAGCAACTGGATCAAAGTCACAAATCTCACACAGTGACTATTTTTAGAACGGGCTGTTAGTGTGGTCACACTCGAGGAATTTCGGATACTAGACTATGAATTTTTAAATAAAATGAATGTGTTTGCAGCTTACAGATTAGTTTATTTTTATAAACAAATGTAGTTTATAATTGCTTACTAAACATTAGTAAATGAGAATAGAATCTTACTAATTTAATAGATATCACGTGTTTATTAAGTTAATTAAAATCCGATACTATTCATAATTGTTTATATATTTTATTGGAATATAGTATAACCAATTTAACAAATGTCGCGTGCAGTTTGCCCAAACCTGGTTAAAATCAGATATGCCGATCATTTAAATGTTGAATTTCACAGTCCGGACGTCACGGGCATGACAAAAAATTCCCAGATGAATAAGAACTATGAATTATAAATAAGGAATAACCAGATATGAAATCTTTTAATAAATAAATAATTAAAATGACGCTATAACCACTCTACTTAAATGTTTAATTTAATCACTCATGGAAAGCTATGAAGTTGCGGGAAACTTTATAACTTTTTATATTTGACTACATACTCTAATTTTTTATTACTTAATCTGACAAATTAATTTATTTAAATCTTTCGAAAATAGGTTCTATTTATTTTATAAAATGTATAATTTGTCTTTGAAATGACGCCATTCGTTAGTTTAATATCCATTAATATGTACATATGTTTAAAGTTTTATATAGTTTGCTATTAAACAAACCAAAAATATTTGAAAAGTTCTTTACAATTTTTTTAGTTTCAAAATACTTTTGGTTGTAAACATTTTACTTGGATTTCTTATTTATTGGTCCTTTGTACAAATAACCAAGAAAGTGACAAACTCGTCAGTCGTCAAAAACAAAAGACTGTCTTGGATTGACATATCGATAGGAGCATTCATTAAATATCCCGCCTTCAGTGGAGTGGCGCTTATTGGCGAGTGTCGCAAAGCTGAAGTATCAAATGAGTCTTTTGAGAGGCCGCCCTATCAAGCTATATTGTTTAGCTTTAGTCAGCGGGAACAAGCGGGCATTATTATGTCGCAATTGGAGCCTAGTTACGTAGCGAGTTGGTTCGAAAGCGAACATTCAATGTAACTACTAAAAAAATCTATTTACGTAAACTTATTCGAATGTTATTATTGGTAGACCACCCTCAAAGCGAAGCGGTAGTTTTGTTGATTTGCTGGAAAACGTACTACACTCATAGGAGACTTATCGTTACCGTTTGCAGTACTAATTTCTTAAATGAAACTGTTTTTAAACATTAGATTCAATTCTTAAATACTATTTTTATTTTAACGTGTTCTTTGTGAATATTTAAATTAGACAAAGTATATATTAAAATGCCCCTTTCTATACACATATCATAATAGCATTAAAACATACTGATATGATCATTGAAAGTAGTAACTTGTCACTTGGATTTTAGTCCCTACATAAGTTTACTGAATACTATGACCTTAAATCTTATGTTCAATGTTAGCAACGTATACTGTGCGTTTTATGGGGGTTCCCACAGGATTACATGGACACAGGATTACATAGGCGACTGTAACTTTATCATCAAGTGTGTAATATGCTTTTTGCTAATATATCACATAAAAATGATACTAATATGAATTCTTAACGTAACTTTATCTAATTATCATTTAAAATTATTAAACAGATTGTAAGCCTGCATCTTATTTTTCCTTGGTAAAAATTAATTTTAGACAATGAAATTTATCAAAATAAATCATGTTTAGAAGTAACTTCAAATGATTAAGTTCCTTTATTTTTAAGTAATGTATATATATATGTATTTGTGTATTACAAAAAATCTTGGCAACTTTAATTTTTGATAGCTCATTTTCTACTTATCTTTCCTTTATTTATTTGTCCAGTAAACAAAAACCTAGTATTAAGTTTTGACAAATAAATAAATTCCAAATTTACTAACGCTTTTGACGAAACCAACTAGCATACAAAAAGCGGTGTTTCTGTCAAAATTTTAAAATATAAATTAGGCTTTTTTCAAAAACATTGAAGAAAAAACACGTCAGGTGCAAAATAAATTTTAAAGCTTAAATTTTGAAGCAAAACGTTCAGTAACTACCCGTAACAAAATTATAATCATGAATATCACCGCGACATTTTCTATGACATTTTTCGCCTTAAAACTCGGACCCTTGTCAATACCATTACAGCATCAAAGAGCTGATGACTAGGAGGTTTACGTCCACTCGTCTATCGGGACTCATCCTCTATTTGAATATTTATTAAATCGACCCGCGTTCGCTTCACCGATGTTTTGACAGCAAATTTTTCCCCTTTCTCCTTCATTTGTTTCAGCGAAATGTTTTCAAGATTCCTCTTCTACCAATATTTTTGAAGGTGCGCTTTATTATTTTTTAAGTAACTATTCGATGTAATCAACTTGATTTTCCACGGCGGGTCACTGTGTTGATAGAAAAACAATCTTTCGTTATTTTTCGTTGCATTATATTGCGATACTATACTGAGAATAAAATTCCAGCGTCAGTTATTAAAATTTCAGACACAAGTTTTCTATCGCCATAAGAAACATTTGATTCATAGAACAAATGCAACACAATGGTAGATTGTCTCATATAGCGATGGCGTGGTTTTTTTTAATTCTTCTGGTTTTCACGGCTTGTGCATTAGCCAATGACAAGTAAGGGCGTAGTTATGAATCACAAACTTAACGATTAGAATTAAGAAATTCTATTATTGCATTTTACAGATGCGTAGAATCTAAAACTTAGGGAGGGGTTAATATAATAAGGGGAGAATATTGTAATCGAACAATAAAACATTCTTTAATATTAAATATTTTACAGTAAAATTAAATGTTGTTTTAATTAATCTTTAGCAGGGTAACAAGGTAGGTTAAACAGGTAGATGTTTGAAATTTCGCACATAAATTTGAGCAAAAATAGTCTTTGATCGCTATCATATGTTTTTACTTTTGTGCGAGTGGAACATGCTTTTGTACTAGATTGCTATTTGTTAAAAAAATCCAACATTGAGGTCGAAAATTTGCTGTCAGCGTTCGTTCACACTATCTTCATGCATGTGTTTAGTCAGTAATAAAAATACTTGAGACGTCGCAATAATTACTTATCTGTTTGAACTATTAACATTTATTGTTACTTACGTTGACAGCAAACTAATATTCACACGAACAAAAATTCATAAAAAAATTAAAATATATAAAAGTTATTTTATTTATATTATTATATTTTTATTATATACTAGATAGTGCCCGCAACTTCGTCTGCGCAGGATTAGTATTTCGAGTAACTTATATTAACGTGGGGTAGAGATAATACAATTATTTCTTTTCTACTATATGTTATTCTGATGTAGATATAAGATTTGTAAAATTTCATTAAAATCCACTAAGCAGTTTACGCGACAGAGTAACAAACATCCTTACATACTTAAAAACTTTTGCGTTTATGATATTAGCAGGGATAAACATAAGTAACTACATATATTTTTTATTAATAAAATACCAAAATGATGGAAAATAATTTAAATACTCAATGCATATAAATGTTTCGGTTCCCTGTTATGCTTCGGTTTCCTGAATTGCTTCACACGAACTTCCCACAATAAAATCGTATTTACAAAACTCAAGGAATTGAAATTGGAAGAGAATTTCATTCAAAGCTAACAGAAATATCATCGAAGCTAGAAACGTGAAGGATAAACGCGTGTGGGTTATTTGAGTAAGCGGACTTTCTTCCGCAGAATTTGTTGGTAGTTGATAAAGAAACAAATTTTGAGCCATAGAACATATTTATTATAAATCTAATATTCTACAATGCATTTATTTAGATGAATAAGATTATTATTACCGGCTTCAAAAAAAGATAATATTTTCAATAATAATAATAATATTTTTTTATCAATTGCTTCAGAGATTTTTAGGTACCTATATCATCAGAATCGAAAAAGAACAAATAAACTTCAACCTTATACTAATAATAACAAATATTTCATTCACTTCTAAGTAAAAGACAAACAATAAAGTTATTATTATTTTTATATATAAACCGGTATTTCTGGAGTCTGTGTCACCACTCTGCTCCGTTTCACTGGCGTTCTATACCATTCAAAAATTTCTTGTACAAGCAGGCACGTACCCCAAAAAGAAATAAATATATATAAATATTCGAATATCGAATAATGTATGCATACATACACTTTATCTATGACAATTTAATCACGATAATGCACTAAGAATCATGTCTGTTGTGGATTTCATATGGAATGTTCAAACATGTTTTTTTTAATGAAAGTTTTACGGCTTTCTTCAAACATGTTTGATTTCATTTGACAGTTGTCTATGGTAAGTTTTGTTTTTAATTTTACGTTTACTCGATTTATAATCATTTATATTAAAAATATGGATGTAAGCAATAAAGAAATTATGTCAGTATCTTTTATAATAAATATCGACCCTATTGTTCACATTCAATTATTCAAACACTTTAATTTTTCCAAAAATTTGACACAGATTTTACGAAATATATAACACATCATAATATAAATATCAAAATATTTTTAAATATAGAAATCGGGTATAATTGTAAAGATAAAGCTTATAAAGCGAATTGAAAAGAAGTGTTGCATAATGAAAATTAGCGCTTAATGATCTGTGGTTGTACACATTTAGTAATTTGTGCTAGCTAATCAATGTTTCAAGTTTTGGGTAAAAAATCCTGGCTTACGGCAGAATCAGCTGAAACTCGGATATGTTGTTCTCCTTGACGAGCTGGAGACCTATTTTTGAATTACGAATGCGATTTCGAAATCATCGCTGACTAAATAGTCAGCGGTGACTTTGAGGTCACGGATTCCTAAACATCCAATTTTTGAAAGTCGATCGCAGAGCTGCCAACATAGATAAAGTACACACATAAATGTAAGAGTTCGGTTCCACGTAGAATGTAGTCGCTGCCGGTTATTGCCGGCTTAACCATTGCGGTTATTAAATACATATATATATATATGTATATATATATATACGAGGGGCGGTCAAAAAGTTCGCGGAATGGCGGGGTTGGCGGGGGTGAGGTCGCTCCTCCAGGTAGCCGCTACTTGAGTAACTCATAATTACTATATATGCCAATTTCTAGCCTAATTGGGTCATTAGCTTTCGAGTTACAAACGAGTAAACAAGTAAATCGGGAACAAACTAGCCACTATGGAGAAAATTGAACATCGCGCCGTCGTAAAGTTCCTCACCAAACAAGGAAAAACGCCTCAAACTATTTTGCAAGAGATGTTAGCTGTTTACGGAGACTCTGCTCCTGGTAAAACCATGATTTACAAATGGCACGGCCTTTTCAAGCAAGGAAGGGAGTCAATTGAAGATGATCCTCGACCTGGACGGCCCATTGAGGCCACTACGCCGGAAATCATTGAAAAAGTTGAAAAACTTGTATTGGAAGACGGAAGGTTGAAGAAGAAACAACTTGCAGCATCAGTTGGAGTATCAGAAACCACAATTTTAAATATTCTTCATCAACATCTTGGCATGAGTAAAGTGTGTTCAAGGTGGGTCCCGAGAATGCTCACGCCGCTGCAAAAACGTGAGCGCGTCAACTGTTCCCGCGAGTTTTTGGACCGCTGTGGAGAAGATAGGGAAGAAATTATGGCCCGAATTGTAACCGGTGATGAAACTTGGGTTCACCACTATGAGCCTGAGTCAAAGCAGGAGTCGATGCAGTGGCACAAAAAAGGCACACCACCCCCTAAAAAATTTAAAGTGTCGCAATCGGCCGGAAAGATCATGGCGACTATTTTTTGGGATACTGAAGGTATTCTTTTGATCGATTATAAAGAACGTGGTGTTTCTATAACGGGAGAGTACTACGCTTCCCTATTGGACCGATTAAAAGAAGCTATTAAAGAAAAAAGAAGAGGAAAACTGACAAAAGGTGTACTCCTTTTGCACGACAACGCGCCCGTTCACACGAGTCATGTTGCGACGGCTGCCATTCATCGATGCGGTTTTGAACAACTACGCCATCCACCCTACAGTCCAGACCTGGCCCCTAGCGATTTTTATTTATTCCCAAAGATGAAGAAAGAGCTGCGTGGAAAAAAATTTAGAGACGATGATGAAGTCAAGTCGGCGATTTCGGCGTATTTTGACGCCCAAGACAAAACCTATTTTTTCGACGGTATTAATAAGTTATATGCCAGATCCGAAAAATGTATTCGTGTTAAGGGGGAATATATTGAAAAGGAAAAATAACATAATGTATCATTTCATCTTTTTTCCCAGTCATTCCGCGAACTTTTTGACCTCCCCTCGTATATAATATATGTGCTACATTCATACCTACATGTATATTGTATATATAGACTGAAAAATCCAACAAGCACAGATAAGATTTCCACAAGTATGACTTGATTACGAGTGGGTGAGGGCACTTGTAATGAAATCACACCTGTGACTAAGGTAGTCACATCAGTGATATTCAAAAATAAGAATTATTGAAAATCGGTAATTATTAGTCACATCGGTGATTTCTAAGTCGCATTTGTAATTCAAAAATAGGTCTCCAGATCACGAATATACAAGCGAAGTGTAAAGTATCCGATCATTGCTATAATAAAAATATCTAACACTAATTACTGAGCCTGAATCAATTAAAGAAGAAGCAATCGTTGACAGTTGATACCGACAGAGCCCCCTAGCGGCGATTTTTGTCGTTAACTTTTTCTTAAACTTGTATATTCGTGACTAGCTTGTCAAGGACAACAATACTATCGAAAATTTGGAGTCGATCGCCGCTCGCCAAACTGCCTAAACTGTGCCATGTACTTTAGAGGTTTAATGTGATGTCGTAAATAATTACATTTCAATCAATTTTAAAAGCGTGTTTTTTTTAATTTATTATATACAACGTTCATTTAGTATCAGCATTGCACTCGTGCGAAACTGGGGCGGGTCGCTAGTGACATAAATAAAGACAGATTTTTAATTTACGTTATGTTACGATTGTAGCGTGACTTATTAAAACTCACTTTATGGTAATATTTTAACAAAACACTAATACAGAACCTTTCAACTTTTCAACAATATTGAAACATTTACATCTCCGTTTGTGCGCAGGAATCCGAACTCTATTCCTTCTACGCAAGCCTCAGTTTATCACAGCGCAATCCCAAGGGAACCTGTGTCAAAAGTTTTACTATGCCCCGTGTTTAATTTATAGTTGCCGAGGTTTAATGTTTGAACTCAAAATGGTGTCATTTCAGAAGTTAATAAGTATTGTCATTACAATAAATTATGTGTTTTCATTATGTATGAGGTCAGTTGGTTTCATATTAATCATCAGATGTGAACAGTGTTAACTTAGATCAAATAAAAAATGCTTTTTATCGTGAAACTTAAAAAAGATACTAAAGAGAATCATTTTTATTTATATTCACTATCTGTGATCAATGATTTCATCAAAAGAGAATGCATAGAAAGAATATTGTTTTTTTTTTATTAAATACTTATTATAGCACAGAAGCTGTCATGCTAACTCAGTTAAATCTAACCTTTCGGGTTTTAATTATGCTTTATATACACACACATACACGTATAAAACGTACAAATAAATCAACTTATTTTTTTATGTTAAAGGAAAAAATCAAAAGAAGAATAAAAGTAATATAAGTATAATATATGCATTGGAATTGAGAGTATTGAGAGGAAAGGCTGGGCTAACGATGAAGGATGAATTGAGAAGTAGTGTGAAAACAGAAATGTACGGTGTGAAAGAAGATGTAGTGACAAAAATCGAAAAAGGAATGCTTAAATGGTTTGGTCATTTAGGAAGAAGATGAAAGAAATTTATAAATATCCGTGGATATAGGTGCTTATATAGGCGTTAAGAATTGACAAGAAGCTCATTGACATGTCCTGGAAATTTGTGAAGAAATTGTATCTATATACTATATCTTAAAAATGGTTTTAAACGTCATTAAAATATTTTGTATTTTTATTGTTTTTCTTAGACACATATAAAAATAATTTCCACTGAAAATACCAATTAACATTGAATGTGATATTGGGGTTATGTTTATATTTTTTTCAATCCTAGCATACAATAAAGAACAGTTTAGTTTTGGAACAAATTAATTGCTTTATTTTGGATCACGTTGTATTGTATTTCGTACTGAAACTGTCAAAGCCTTTGCGTGTTTTTCATTCATGCATTTCTATGCTATTGGCTTCGGTTGGTATGCGCGAGTTTTTGTTGAATAACATTGATCTTTATTTCCTGTATAGTTGAATTCGTTTTTGGAGTTGATTACTTGCGAACCATACTTTAAAGGGTCCAATTAATTTGAAGTTTTGAGCCAGCAGACTTCCAAGAATCGTATTATGAATTAAAACTTAAACTCAAATTGCTGCTTGAGTACAGTTGAAAATGGTATGGTGCTATTGAATCCACGTAGGACCATCCCTTTTTAACTGTACTCAAGTAGAGTTTTGACTTCAAATTTAGAATACTATCCTAAAAACAGCTAACAGTTCAAAGTTCAAAATACTGATAATAATTGTTATATCCGTCCTGTAGTAACATTTATATTTAATGAATTTTATATTTTCAATAGGTAGACTATAAAAAGTATTTGTATTTTCAGAAGTATCGTGTAAGTTGTTTATATTTTGCTTGAAATAAATAACCAAATGTTAGCTCTTTTTAATAATAATATATTGACAAACAAGTAGACGACAGCTGCATATATCGTCATATATTTGATTCGAGGGAAATTCACAACAATGACTTGTGACATAAAATACGCTACGGTATCCAGTAATCTTACTGCCTTTGACATCAATTAGGCAATTGCAAATCAATTGCAACTGAAATCAAAAGAATCGGGTAAGACGGTTTTAAGTAAGCAGACGAATCTGGTATAGAATCAATTTCCCGTCAACTAAGAAGATCATATAATTTTTCAAAGTTATAATTAATGTAATTCTTTGTAAGGCCACCGCATACTATTACAGTACTAAAACTTCATAAGTGTTAAATCAAAGATAAAAGCGTTACGTTGCTTAATCAAACATCACAAATTTTCGACTTAAGTCAAAACTTTGTTGTTTTGTTAAATGTCAAGTTAAGAAGAAAAATATATACTCGTATGTAAGATAAACGTACAATGCAACTATTTCTTATTATTGTTTATTAGCGCTTATAAGTAATTGCACTGTGTTACGATTTAATTAATTTTAAAATCAGTATTTTTTACTTATGCGTAAATTTTATTGATTTGATTGCGCGGTGTTGTTTAGTAATTAAAGGACGGTAAGGGACATTGTCTAGTTAGACTTGAATAAATAAATTATCTAACTATTATAATAAGACGTCAAAATCACAATATTTTTTTTATGGTAATTCTATTTCAATATATGTATTTAGTTAAAATGTTCATTTTTACAACGTACTCGAGTTTTTTTTTAATATTACGAGTATAACCACCGTATCGCCTAAGCGTATTGTTGAAAATCCAACCATTTATCAATCGAATACAATCAATACCGAATGAATCGAGCAATCGATACACAGCGTAATTGGTTTGCCGCGTACGAATGGGAGAAACTTCCGTTCAGGTTACGACTTCCCGGCTCGGATAGATGCGGATCCGGCTCGTTTCCTTACGGCTGCCGGCACTAATTTGCGAGAGATCGATCAATCGCCGCGTCTTCTCGATTAATGTTGTGAATAATCGAGTCAGCAGCTACTTGCCTCGGGAAATATAACGACGAGATCTTAAGATACAATCAAAACAGTGTTTGACTCATTCCTTGTGAAATATTTCACATTTTTAATATTTATATTTTTAGAAATGTTTCTTTCAGTCTGTAAATATTTCTTAATTCGATATTGATACGTAGCTATTACCAGTGATAAAAGTCTACTTTGGCTTGATAATATAAAGGATGAATAATGGAATAGAATTTTCGAGTGATTTAGTACTCTGTGGCGGTATTGGTCAAGCTGTTAATACGACTTGTTGAAGGCTTGCGTTCAAATCCTGTCCGAGCCAAATATTTCTTGTGTTAGATATCTTTATAAATAATTTTACAGTAGGTATTAATATAAAATAATAAATTTACACAATTATATAATCACATGTCAACCAAGATTATATTATTCAGTTCGTTTTAAATAAAAGTGAAAACTTTATGGACAAGCAAATTGACACAAATTTGCAAGCTTACTTTGATATTAATCAATTTTCATGATTTTTTCAATTTTCTTAATTAATTTGAAATACGTATAATAATAATAATATTTATTTGTACAAATATGGTATAGATAGATGTCAATAAGAAATGTGGTCAAAATATTTTACCAATATATGGCATGCAAAATTTTAACATGTTTGTCAAGTAATTAGAACTAAATATCATAAGAATTAAAGATTAATAGAAAATTAAATTTAAAATGTAACTAAATATATGTCAAATAATGTCCAAATACTTGCTAATTAATTGTTGTTGTTAAGTGGATCTATATCTATTGCTCGCGGTGGAGCACATAAGAATAAATCAGTTGTTGTCTAAACATCGGCGGCTTCATTTCGAATTCCCGTACACAATATGGTACACAGTATGTCAGGTGTAGAAACGATGATTGTTAAAGTTTCTTAACAACTTGTAGTATTACATATGTTTATTACTATTAATTTTAAAATAGATAGTGAAAGTGAAAGTTATAGTAAGTTAAACACTTATTTGTTGATGCATATATTAAACAGATAGAACAATGAAACACGCCCGGGGACCACCAGAACTGAATCTGGACGGTCGACCTATCAACAGGGCTGAAGCGTGGAAGAAATGGAGACAACAATTCCTTTTGTTTACAAAAACGTCGAGAGTGCATTCTGAGTCATCGGCTGTACAAGCGAGTTTACTTATAAATTTGATCATCCCTGAAGGTTTTGATATTTATCAAATGCTTACTTTAGACAAGGAGAGTAATCAGGAGAATGTTCAAATTCTACTACAAAAGTTCAATGCGTATTTTGATATAAAATTGAATATTACTTCATTGATATATAAATTTTTCAATTTCAATCAACCAAGATGGCGGTGAGTCGATTCGGTAATATATGACATCTTTAAGATTGTTAAGTAAGAATTGCGGTTTTAGGAAATTGGAAGAAGAGCTTATTAAAGACCGAATCATTTATGGGATCGCAGTATAACGGCCAGAGACCGTCTCTGAAGTGATGATCTCAACCTAGAAAAGGCTATTAAATTATGTCAATCCAAAGAAATTTCATAAACCAGCGGGCGTCAGATTACAGAAAACAGTATTGATACATTGGGACGGGTTCATGCAATGAACTGGAGAAGCCGAATACGAGAAGCAGCGGGGGTCGATCGGTGCCAGCGCACGCGCCGTCGCTGTCGCTGCCGCCTCCGCTTTGTCTACTTACTGCGGTAGGCCTACACAGTGCCAGCCTGGGCAATGTCCAGTACATGAAGTAGTGTGATTTTGTGTGTTGTAAAAAGAGGCGATTCGCACGTGTTTGTAAGTCAAACTTCCTTAATAATAAAAACAACATAAAACGTGTGTACGAGACTGAACATGAATCAGACCAATCAGCAACGGACGAGTGTGAGCTGTTTCATATTTCTATGGTGAAAGAAAAAAACGCTTGTGATAACGATTAATAAATTAATCACAAAAATATTATAAATTTTCACATATAAATAAATGATGTCAAAGTATTTAATAACTATTCTATATTATGATAAGTCAACTGCAAAAAAAAAGAAAAATTAATTATATTTATTAATAACGAAGTATAATTAATTGTAAAAGTTTTATTGATGTATATATATACTATACACACGCCTCTCCCGTAGGGGCGGAGATAATAGTTTTCTACTTGTTAACATCTAATGTACTTTCTTAGCTTCCTCGAATTCCATCACTCGTAATACTTTCATGCACGCTAGTGGGTTACAGGTAGGTATTCTTGACTTGACCTTCATTCAATATAACAGTCATTGGGCCAAATATCTTCGTCTAGATCGTCTATTGCCAATTAGCCTATTCATGAATGCGAAATCGCAAATATAAAAAATTACATAACAAAAATATTATCAACGCATTCATAATTATAAATGATATTTAACCAGAGAAAATATAATTCACTTTTATATATTGTTCTTAACTGATTCAGTTTTGGAAAACATTAAGACTTTTATTAATATAATTCAAAATGATGGTTAACTTTAAAAGTGTCGCTGATGAAAACTACGAATGCAACTTTTGGAACATATAAAATAATTTCATAATGTTTAGTTAAATTCATTTAATAAACATTCTCGATACAGACAGAACCGCGTATCAATTATCGCGCTAAAACGGTTTAACTCCGTATCACACGAAGTAGAGTTAATGGCGTAGTCTTGTTCACAAAACTGGGTTAAATATTTCAATGTTTCCCACTTCTTTGGGAACGATTAAACTTTTTTGATTATCACTGTACACAATTGGAACCGTGCAAGTGTTTTCGTTTTTGAAATTAATCTTGAATATTTTTTTACAGATTTTATGGCAATAAAATAATAAATTAAAAAAAAATATTACTATTATTTTGGGTTTTGTTCATTTTTACGTTCTGGTTAGGGTATAAATTACAATGAATAATTCCCTTGTTATAAAACCCTTTAATAAGGAGTACCCGCCCTCGAACATGATGGCGGAATATACAAAATAAAAACGTCAATAGGTGTGTAATAGTCATTATAATAAGTTAGTAGTCGTTCACAAACAAACTAATCATATCCTATGTGATGCCAACGGATTCAATCTACTCCCGAGATGCGTACACGACGGCCGAAGTGAAAAAAGCGACGTAGTGGTTTGTGTCGGTAAAATATGAGGCCCATCTTTACATCGGTCATTACCGACTGGCGGCTTGACTCGATACTACCGCGCCGAAATAGAAAATAAATACATACAAAATACGGTGATAAGACAGAAATAATAAAATACGCTGACTAAATAAATTGGGTAATTTCGTAAATACCACTTTAAACCTAACCAAACACGTACGGTTTCCTGATTCAGTTTCTCAATCAGAGATCTGGATACGAAATTCCATGAAATCAACGCATATGTCTGGTTTATTGATCAGGAGTTCAGACCTAGAACTCCGCGACACCGATTTTTGAAAGATTATTTACTTGAAAGCACGTTATCATTAGCGGCGTTAAAGTCATTACTACTGCACTATTGCTGGTACTAAATAAGAAGAAAAATCAGTATTATCGTTATTCGGAAAACACGTTCAAAATATATGTGGCTGTTGCGATTCGGATGATGAACTTATAAAGTATTATTTGTAAGATTTTTTTTCATACAGAAAAAATTGTACGCATACACGCTGTTGAAAATTTGTATGGAAACAGATTATTTGAATTCGTGATCAAGAAACCGAATCAAAATATTTAATTTTAACAGAATTACAATTATATTTTAAACTAATTTTAAGTGCTAACCCTTCGATGTTAGAAGTAATTATAATTATTTGCTTAATTCATCTATTTAGGTTTTGCGTCAACTTCTGCTGAGTCTGCGCCGCGTGCAGAGTAGTGCCGTGTGCATCAGTATTCATTTGGGGCAATGCTGACAACGCGGTCCTAATATATTAGGGCTGCATAACATATATGTATAATAACATAACATACGTGCAATAATAATATAAGCACTTCACGTGTTTTGTTCAATAATATCAATTTTTCAATTGATTACTACAGTTTTATTTTTTATTTCACTCTATTTTAAAAGCGTGTTTTTTAGTTTAATATTTATGTATTATATACAACGTTCACAGTTTTTCTGTAGTGTATTTAGTATCAGCATTGCATCCGTGCGAAGCCGGGGCGGGTCAATAGTTCAATATAAAGTGTTACGTAAAATTAAAAGCACTTTATAAAGTAGTCGGCATCAGAAGTGAAGATTCTATAAAAAGCAAATAGTTTTATTAGTCTAGGAACGGATTTGTCTTTGTAAGAGATTTATTCTAAGCAAAAAGCATAAAGGTGAGAATAAAAATCAATAAATTGATTCACCGGGTATCAGTATATAAATAAGCATTATATTGTTTGAACAAATCTCAATAAAATGATATTAGGTTATTATGTAGTAGTGTATTATATATGTTTTATTTATGTATTAGGATTTTATTTATGTAATAACATCTGTTTTTGATGTTTGATGACCTCTATAGCCGAGTGGTTAGTACACCGGTTTCAAGGTGTCTGAGGTCCCGGGTTCAAGTCCCGGTGGGGGCAGATGTTTGTGTGATGAATGCGAGCATTTGTACCTTAGTTATGGTCGTTAATACATATTTCTATTAAAAATATATATGTATACTATATGTATGTCTATCTGCTATCCCAGATCCTATAACACGCCTTATAGAGCTTAGTTTGGGCTAGGCTATGGGTGTGTATAGGTTAGGGGTGTTCATCCTCACATGCTGGAGCCTAAATGGTCACGCACAGTGCGGTTTCAACGAAATTTCCTTCCGCGCACGCTCCGACTGTGGAACGAGCTCCCTGCTGAGGCTTTCCCGGGGGATTACAGTATGGGGTTCTTCAAAAAGGGAGTAAATAGGTTTTTAAAAAGGTCGGCAAAGCGTTTGTGATGCCCCTGGTGTTGCAGGCGTCCATAGGCGACGGTGACTACTTACCATCAGGCAGGCCGTAAGCCTTTTTGCTACCGTTGTAGTATAAAAAAAAAGGCTAATTAGTGTGTTCCCGGAAGTCGCTTGGTGTTCCCGGGGCTCCCTACATGCCTGAGGAAGGCCATCCCTGAGGTTTTTTGTGGGTAGGCCTCCCCCTTCTGGGGAGGAGAGCCCCACATAACCGCCGGCTCGCCACCGGCGGTAATGTAAAAAGCCGGGGTATGCAATTTAATGCATTTTCCTCAGGGGCACAAAAAAAATGGCTAATTAGTTTAAGTGTAAGAAATCTATTTATTATTTATTTCTTTATTTAATGTCTTTTGTACATCTACCTCTTTGTATCTATGCATAACCTGAATTGTAAACGACTACTACATAAAGTTTAAATAAATAAATATAAAAACATACAATACTAGAATCTAGTTAAGTTTGTTTTCCACATTTATCAGGCAGAACAAAAATAAATTTTTAAGCGCCGTTTTGATGCTCAAAGATCAATTTTATGAAACAACCTCGATAGAGTAGTTTCAGTGGCAGTTTACTATCAGAATCAGTTGAAAGGGTGTAAAAGTAACTTCCCCCAGCTTTATAGAAAAACAATGCAATCGTTCTCATTGTAGCACAAGCTTTAAATGATTTGATCAGCTGCCTCAGTTTACAACATTTTTTAATTGGCTACCTCAACTTTCGAGATTATTTAATTGACACCATTTCAGTTTTATAACACAACTAGTTGGTGCCCACGACTTGTCTGCGTAGGATTAGTATTTCGAGTCGCTTATATTATCGTAGCCACATATCTTTATAAATTATAGTCTGTGTTATTCTAATGAATAAGCTAGATTATTGTAAAGTTCCATTAAAATTAATTTAGTAGTTTTTACGTGAAAGAGTAATAAACATCCATTCAAACACATTTTCTTCTTATCTTATTAATAAGAAATATTTTTTCAAAGTTTATTGTTTCATAGATAACAAAAGAGAAATCACTAGTATGATATCATTGGTCACATTGGCATGAAGTTATGCCTTTGTCTAATTCCTATTAGATAATGATATGTACATTGTGAAGTATTTGTCAATGTCATCAATGACATAACAAATAAAACACAAATCAAACATCAACAAAAGTGTACTGATTGGTTTATAACCAATCAGTACACTTTTAGAAATTATTTAGATTGAGTCATCTGTAAATTAACAAACGTTCATAATAATAACAAAAATGTAATATTAAAAAAGCAATAAATATATGTTTCTTGATTTTTTGTCTAGATTAACTGAAAGAAATAAAGTTGTTATTATTATTATCAAGAACATATTAAAAAGCTGTTTGGAACTATTTATAGCTGCATTCAGCAGTGTATGCCATCATAATTACAGTAGAATTATAAAGAAAATCTACTTTCTCCCAGTTTATACTATTACTATTTTTGGCCATTTTCTCTATTTTAAAAATAATATATTTTCAAGATGCGTCGTTGTCATTGACAATAATAAAAATCTATTATTCAGACCGAAGTATTACCAAATAAACAATAGCATAACAAACGCAAGCGATCTAATAAAACAATACCACCCGGTCGCCCGGTAGAAAATACTCTTATAAAAGTAACTTTTTACATTTCTCTTCTATGCGCTGTCGACAATTCGGATGAATATGGATACCAAAGAGAGATTTGGTTTATATATATTTCCACCAAATTTAACTATTCCTGGCATAAGGGGTTAATAAATGTATTATAAATTGTTTTTCAACACCATTGCTCGTTATTGGTACCTATGTAACTACACTAATTTTAATTTCACAATGTATTATATTACCAACTTATAATATCTTTCAAATTTCAAATTCGATTACCGCACAGTTTGGTAATCAATAGTTAATAGTTTCGTAAAGAAAAGTCAGGCTTTTAATAAATAGGAACCAAAGAGAATTTATATCGAAAATGCTGAAACATTTTTGTAAATTAAATAAGTTTGGCGCTTAGAAATACTCTTTAAAGATATACAATTATAAAAACCTTATTTAAAATTACAACTATTAAATAGAAGTCGTATATAAATATTAAAAAAATATATTTATTTTGTAAAAATTATATACTAATTTGCTGGTTTGGCTGTATAAGCGTCGGTACCTTAGTTTTTCGCGCACAAAGCCGTTAATGAAAAAGTAAACGCGCCATTTTTCAATTTTCAGTAATATTTTGCAAGTAGATATTTTGCATTGTTTCTTTTGTTAAGATTTTTATATCAAAAATGTCATCAAGCGATGAAATTGATTGTACGAATGAAATAATAACGAATATTTCAAAAATGACTGGCGGTGAAGGTGGAAATCCAACGTATAATTTTACTAATTGTACTTTCATAAATTACTTTTCAAAATAATTTTTTATTGACCTATAAAGTTTGTATTAATTACTCGCAATGGTGTTGAAAAACGTCGTATAACACTCGTGAGCAGTTAAAAATTATTTTCAATTGATTTTCAACATTACCATTATATATATATATATATATATATATATATTATATATATATATATATATATATATATATAATATATATATATATATATATATAGTTTCTCTGGCATGCGTGGTTAAAATAGCTAAAGCTTTTAAATCTAGTGAATCCAAATATAACACCGTATCAGCTTATTTTAAACAATTCACTATGGAATCATAAGCTTATATGGTATATCCCATATTTAATTATAATTTAGCAAAATGGAAGGTCTTATAACATGAATAAAGGAATAAATAAAAAATAGATTTTTGCTGTTCCATCATAATAACATTAAATACGATTATATACTTATTTGCTGCTGGTTATAATATATTAATACTATAAATAATATATTAATACTATAATATATTATTTTAATGGCTGGTTAGTAATGGTTAGTATTTTAAAATTTCATAAAAAACAGTTTCACGAGAAATAACTTGGAGATTCGATAACCGTGTACATTTAAGTTTATAGTTCTTGTGACTTAGCAGCTTTTTATTAGATTGTATTTACCTAAAAGTACAGCAGCTTTATAAGTATAGCTTCAATATTGCGCCCATCAGACGTCGTTATATACATGTAACTTTCTGGAGTAATTTCGTGTATATGTATGTCACTACATTTACTTAGTTAACATGGAATTATTTCTAGTATTCCTCGTAACGGAATGCCTTTTTTTTGTAACGATGAGGAAAATGCATTGAATTGCATACCCGCGAGTCGGGTTATGTGGAGCTCTCCTCCCCACTAAAAACCTCACCGATCCCCTCCCCCCGATTGCGCCTGGACGCGAGCGCTAATCCCCAAGAAGAGCTGCATCACGCCGGGGCCGAGCGCTAATCCCGAAGGCAAGCAGCATTGCACGCCTACGCCAGCGCATCATACCTAAGGAGAGCAGCATCACGCCCTGACGAGGTCATGGGAACCCTTTAAAAGGGCCTTTCGGGCGGCAGCCCCCTCCCGCCGTTTTTGGCCCGCGCCGGCTGAAACCAGTACCCCCCATGTCTGGGGGGCGTTCCTCTATCCGCCACCTGGAGACGCGCCTGGTATGGGACGGCAGACCCACGCAGGTCGTAACGGGATGTCTGCGTCGTAACCTGATGAAGATCTTGGGTCTCATTAACTACCGTCATGTCATATATATATAGGCAACTGAGTAGACAGTTATAACATGACTGAGTCGGCGATACCTTTCTTTGGTAGGAAGTGATGGAGCAATCGTGTATTTCCGTCGAATTTTTTTTAGAATGCTACACAGCGGCTTTTATACACCATTCAAAGCAAGGACAGGGTTGTTGTTAGATAATAGAAATATTAATGTTATGGTGAAGATTTTGATTCCTGAGAAACTAGGGAAAATTGATGGCCCTAAGCAGAAAGTATTTTTATACAACTTTCATTTTTAAAGGTATTCGAGTCGGTATGGCATAGAGGTGCCATACCGAGATGCCACACCTTAAGTATGGTTGGGTTCGTCTACAGCGTGTTCTGTCCAATCACAGTCGTCACCTACTAGGTCCAATTGAATAGTCTATTATATTGTATAGTCCAATAGTCTATTCAAATACACACGGAAATTAGGGTATGAATTGTTAGACACATTTAAGATCGTCTAAAGATTTTTTAGCAAGACTAACTAAGAGTAATAATTTTAAAATACATTTATTAAAAATATTACAGTTTTTCAACTTTAATTAAACAGACTACTGCAGAATCAACAAAGCGAATACTGAAAATAAATACAGTAATAGTTTGCATAAAGCAGAACAGAACCGTGCAAATAGCGGGAACGCAAATAACTTTGCGAAAGCGTACGAAATTAAAAGTTTAAATCTGGAAACCTCAAGGAATCCTGTAAAAGGCGGTTTACCTGAAAAAGTTTCGGACACGTCCTGAAAGTCTGAAGTGGAAATGCTTTGCGCTGTTTCTTCTGAATGATTCATTGTGTTGCTTTGTTATAACGCTTGCACTTGGAATTCAAATATTATTATGCCAATTATTAAAATAATAATACTTTGAGAAGATGCGGTTTAGATACGAATTTGAGAATTCATATCAAAACCGGATCTTCAATAATATCGTCTTTTTTCTATCTATTGTCATATTATCTATGATATACATTTTGCTTTGATTTTACTTTTTTTTTACTCGCCTTAGTGACCTTTATCTGCTCTATGTGTAAAGCGCTCGCTCAAAAAGGTGATGGCTGAAAATCGGTGATTTGCCTTTTGCTTTCTGCAGCATACAAATATTAACAGTGTTTAAATGTATGTTTTTGTAATGTATCAATTATTATTATTGTTTTACTAGATATCTATGTGTATTTTGCAGTAAAATAATAAAAGCTTTATGTTTCTTTCTATCTATCTATATAATCCCTCTATAATTACTTTATCATCACATCAAATATGCGGCCACGTTCCCACCGAGGAGTACAAATATATCCTAAATACATTAGGTGAATTAGGGCCTTAGTTAACGTGAGAACTCCTTTATCATAGAAGCATGTAATATGCTTATGAAATTCGAAAAATGAGAAACAAATCAGTATAAAGGCCTTCCAAATCTGTGGATCCAAGGAATATACAAAATTATTTTTTATGATGCTACATCATAGTAGTATATATACTAGTAGAAATCATAAGCGAGCGTAAATAGACGGTATAAGATGGACGTCGGTGCACTGAATTGTGGAACAAATATCCAAAAATAGTGAATTTGACAATTTGTATTCGATGTCGAATGTGAATTTGAGTTTTATTGTTCCAAAAATGCATTTCCAGGTAGTTGACGCCGGATTGGGATCGACGTAACGCGAACGCGGCTCTATAAAAGCTCGGACGCTCATGTGAATCGTGTAGTGGAGTATAAAGAAAAACGACTTGGTACATTCTCTTTACCGGCTACATAATATCTAAACCAGGCATTGGTACACTTGTGCTACAAATGCGGAGCATGAGTTTAGTGTGTGAATGTTTAGCTATAGGAATTCTGGGCAGAGGAGTCTATTGCCTTGTGATATTAAATGACCGATATGTATATTATTCATTAGGTACATTTCGTTTCGTTTCGTTTTATTTTATTTTATTTCATTTATTTGTTGTTTCTTATATAAATAGTAATAAGCCTTAATAGTACTTTTGTTACCTACGCCCGATACGAAAAAGATTTTGCATAACCTATTCCCCCGTCTCGCTTTCTACCTAACAATCAGGCGCAGTGAGGGCTTACACCCTTATGCAATTAATATTCCTTCAATACGCACGAAACAATTTTTTTCAGTTTATTATGCGAATAACTAAGGAGTGGAATTCCATGCTCAAGTTTCTTTCACCGAATCAATATACTCAACTAAAGAAAATTGAACTTAAACAAAGTTTTGCGTGTAAGTTTTAAATCTGCTCACAGCATCATATGAAGTTTGATTGATAGAAAACAAGTTCCTCAGTATTATGTGGCAAAATACTAGAAATAAATAAAATCAATGTGTCATGATCAAGGTGGTGAAAATATGTTTTATTGCCTGTATAATACATAATTTATTTGATTCGACTAACGCTTATAAAGTGGTCGCATTGTCACATCTGTCCGTCCTTCTACCCAATTGGCTTCCAACAATACTGTTCCTAAATCAACTATTTGTCAACCTGAATTCAGTTTTGTGTCATTTTATCTCCAATCTCCCCTAGAGAGTGCTCGAGCATCCGAATATAAAATATTGCTTTCCTTTAGCTGGGATTAATTGCGTAAACAAAAATATTTTCGTCAACTCGCCCGGGTTTATTGTGCCAGTCAAAATATTTGGTTTTTGAGTGGTTGTACGAGTACCAAGTATTGTTTGCTTTTTACAGACCTCAATAAAATAGTTTTTAAGTGGTGCGTAGTAAGTTCAAAGTTACTAATCATAAAGTTATAAGTATGGTACGAGTATGTTGAAAATCTTGCAAAATAGAACAAGAGAAGAAACTCTCGAGTTTTACCGTTTAGAGCCAGAGTTTAACTTATAATAATTACTAACAACAATTAATTTATTTATTAGTTATCTATTACTGATTTTGTCTATCGAAGCTTGATATATAATATATACAGACATACATATTTTAAAAAGCCTAAAATATCCAGTCTATCACAGAGACAAAACCGTCGATAGACATATTATTAGAAATGGACAATATGATGGATAATATGCTCAGGTTACTAGTATACATTTAGACGTGTAGAAATATTTTACGTATGTATCACATCCAAGAACTTAAATACATACATATTAAATTCAAAGGTGTATAATGAAGTCGACAAATCTGCAGTAGGCCAGCGTGGTTGACTAAGACCTAGTTGTGCCTGTTTAGGATTTATGACATTCAGTCTGTAGGAAAAAAAGGGCAATACAAAAAAAGATTTTGACATAAGATTCGATACTTGACTGTTACTGCGGATTTGGCTAGGTCGCATTTTTCAGCATTATTAATTTGGTTTTCGTATTTACGAAAGTGTATCACAATGCTTAAATATACGGTATATTTATAACTTACGGATCAACACAAATACCGGGTGTTTAGTGTCTTGAAAACTGCATTGGAAAAGTGGATGACCACGCGTTCACCTCATTACACTTACAAGTATCAGATTATATGGTATATATATAAAACATACGGTAGGGCACATTAGTACACAAACACAATACAAGCAAAGCCGCAAGTACTGACTAGTAAGTACCAACATATATAATTAGGGAAGAAATAAATATAACAATTGCGGAACAGGGCCCTTTCGTGACAAAATTTGTAGGTTGCGATAATATTCTACTTTATTAGGCACATACAATAGGTTACAATCGACATAACTAGGGATAAAGCGATACCGTTGAGATATCGATACTTTATTCGATACAATATCGCTCGTCAAGCATTACTTACTCGGTATTGATTAAAAAGTATCGATACTTAATCGTATCGAATAATTTTTGGAACATTTTAAATTAAGATCATAAAAAGTATTAAAATTCAATACTAATAATTAAATTAATGAAAATAAGTCTTGGTTTTCGTTTTTGTGGCGCTTCCTAAAAATATAATCTTAACAATTTAAAAGTAAGGGTAATTTTTAATAAAATAACAACCGAAACAACCTATATACGATTTACCGAACTGAAATCAATTAGAACACGGAATGGTTAATTATCTATAGGACACCAATCGCACGTCCGTTGCGCACGAACCCGTAGCAAAGAGTGGCGGTCGAGGCGAGCTGTTGTCTGGCGGGGCTTGCGATTGCGCCACCGGTTGTGACGTCACTGAGTAGAGGGGCCGGGCAATGGAGAATTCTCTAACACGGCCTCTCCTGACAGCTGAACGTCCTCGTCAGCCAGGTTCTCTCCGGTCTGTGCATCTCTGTTCACCGCAGCCTGGTCTTCTTGTTCCATTGTTTATTTATTAATTTTTTTTTTGTTTACTTTGTAGCCCATCCACTCTAACCAGATCGCAAGCGTATCGGAGCGTAGAACAAGCCGCATTATCGAGGCGCGCGCGCGGGGTTCGCCACAATGTCGGGGCAAAACAATAGCCACGATGTCGGGGCGAAACAATAGCCACAATGTCGGGGCTAAACAATAGCCACAATGTCGGGGCTAAACTATGGCCACAATGTCGGGGCGAAACAATAGCCACAATGTCGGGGCTAAACAATAGCCACAATGTCGGGGCTAAACTATGGCACAATGTCGGGGCGAAACAATAGCCACAATGTCGGGGCTAAACAATAGCCACAATGTCGGGGCTAAACTATGGCCACAATGTCGGGGCGAAACAATAGCCACAATGTCGGGGCTAAACAATAGCCACAATGTCGGGGCTAAACTATGGCCACAATGTCGGGGCGAAACAATAGCCACAATGTCGGGGCTAAACAATAGCCACAATGTCGGGGCTAAACTATGGCCACAATGTCGGGGCGAAACAATAGCCACAATGTCGGGGCTAAACAATAGCCACAATGTCGGGGCTAAACTATGGCAACAATGTCGCCGGCGCAGGCCAGCGCGTGCAGCAGCTGGTCGCGCTGCGCGGCCACGTTGTTGCGCCAGCACGAAGCGCCAGTGCCGCACGCCGCCGCGCCTCTGAATCATGTTCTGCGGCCGTTTGCGTCAACAACTATAAGAACATGGCGGTAGCCATTCGATTCCGGCAATGGACCCAAAACGTCCATATGAGGGGTATCAAACGGTGCATCAGTTAGGGCCTTTACTTTAGCATGGCTCGGTCTAACCTGACCTTCGCTAATGCTTCTGCCAAGGTATTCAATTTTCGTACACAGAAAAGCACACCTTTTTAAATTAATCGAAAAGCCCACAATTCAATTGATAGCGTCACGTATGCTTTCAAGTTCCTGACTACCCAAGCCCTTAAGTACGCGGAAAGCAGGTTTACGTACACAATTGAAATGCCTAAGTAAATTAAACGAAATAAGCGATATGGTCGAGCCACTATCGATTAAAACATCAACAGGTACCCCCTGTATAACGGCTACAACTCCATCACTACTGAGGGTAGATTCATTTTCGCGACAAAAATTCACGTTATTTTTATTATGGACCTCAGATCAGATCAGAGATTTTTGTTTAGCAAAACATGTGTCAACTTTGTGACCAATCTTCTTGCAAAAAGAACAAGGTTCAGACTTAGTCGGCACAAAGACAGGTTTGGAATTTGAACTGGCACTAGTATTGGCGGTAGTTTCATTCGCTACTCTCTTAGTACAATTAGCTTGCCTATGCCCCGATAACCCACACGTAAAACACTTGCCGTCCTCAAACTTACCTTTTCTCGGAGTAAAATTAGAAATCGACTTACTCTTCGAATAATGAGTTAGGTGAGCATTAGTACGCAGTACACTTTTATTTGCGTTCGGTTTTACGTAAACAGAGAAAAACTCGACCAAGTCATTGGGCAAAAGCTTAGCGTTTGTAGCCGACGCCCGTATTGGGGGTCTGTTACACCACGTATTACTATCGCTGAAATCAATTCATCAGAAAGACCCCGCACTATACGCAATCGCAGCTGTGAGCGACGAGCATAATCGGCATAAGTAGGGTAATTGTCCGAGTTTGTACTCATTACTTCGAACAAAATGTTAGCGATATCCGGAGTCTGGGACACTAAGGCTTAAACTCCTTTTTAAAGTTGGTCCAAGTGCGTTCGCTCGTCACCCACTCGTTCAACCACGTACGTGCATCGCCCCTTAAATAGTTACCTATACGAGATAGACACTCATGATCGCTCCAATTGTTTAATTGCTTTGCGCGATCTACCTCCTCACACCAAGTCTCGATATTATGTAAACTGGGGTCAAAGTCCGAGCCTCCAATACTCTGAGGCGGGCGAGCATCGCGTCCATCTCGCGCCGCAGCCGACTGTCGAGGATCGGGGTGCGGTTACGGCGCGAAACGTGACGTGGCTTGCGACTCCTGCTACGAGTAGTCTCACGTCTTTCACTATCCACCATTTCTGCAATAAAATTCAACCAACACCAAAAACCAGATAGAATCACGCAGATCCTATCCCGCTTCTGATCTTAACAATTTAAAAGTAAGGGTAATTTTTAAGAAAATAACAACCGAAACAACCTATATACGATTTACCGAACTGAAATCAATTAGAACACGGAATGGTTAATTATCTATAGGACACCAATCGCACGTCCGTTGCGCACGAACCCGTAGCAAAGAGTGGCGGTCGAGGCGAGCTGTTGTCTGGCGGGGCTTGCGATTGCGCCACCGGTTGTGACGTCACTGAGTAGAGGGGCCGGGCAATGGAGAATTCTCTAACAATAAAATATCAGTTTTCCTGCTGGGCGAAAAATGGATGCCTTAAATCACTTAAATTCAAGGTAAACATTTGTATAATCAATGTTAAAATAAAATATTGACTTATTGATACCTACTTGATACTAGGCTTGAAAGTACTTGGTATCGGACGAAAGGTAGCGAGTAAGTTCTCATATTTACTTGTATCGTTTCATCCCTAGACATAACACATTTATATAGACAATCAGCATCCTGGTCGAGACCATAACACAAACAGTATGTATACATTTGGGCTAAATGAAACATTTACATTCACACAATACTAAAAAAAAATAACAATATACACAATTATTGGCAATATCGATCAATAATAAAATTTACACGCACAATAAAAATACAAATAATAATAAAACCAACACAAACGACATCTGAACATTAACAATACTACAGACACATCTATTTAATCACATGATAATAACTACACGAAGTTTAGATGTAATAAACACCTGTTATGTAATAAGATTCTATTACACTCTCCGGGAACTTGACATAGATATAATTGTGATATAACTTGAGTTCAGTGGAATTACATATTGTGGTAATCATTTATTATTTATTTATATATATTTGGGAAACAAACAGTTTACCTATATTTTATTTAAAGACTATACATAAAATATCTAATCATTTAAAAGTGAAGTTTCCACTTAATTGTTAAAACATAAGTTCACAGAATAAGCGTGTTTGCTTATTTTAAGCAACAAAATAGTATTATCAAATTCAAATAACAAACAGGGAACGCTATGAGTCATGGATACGGCACGAATCCTACCTTTAAACTAAGCAATATTTCCCACTAGCTGGTGCCAGCGACTTTGTCTGCGCAAGATTAGTATTTCGAGTAGCTTATATTTTCAAGCAATATCTTTATACACTGTAGCCTATCTGTTATTTTGATGTAGCTAGATTATTGTTTAGTTTTATTAAAATCCATTGCGTAGTTTTTAGGTGAAACAGTTACAAACAGCCATCAATATTTACAAACCTTAGTAGTACTAAGTACTTTTCCATTAGTAGGAATAAACTATATTTTTTATTCATAAAAGGCAATATATATACATATTTTAATGAAAAACAGATATCAGAAGTGAATCTAAGAAATCCGATATTACAAAACCCGCCACAAACTATGCCCGACGACACCTGCCTCGGCTCTCCTTACAATATATATATATTAGTGCATTGGAAGAGCAATTCCAATGCAGTGGTATCCACAACATATTTTCTCTATATTTTGAGTTATGCGTATTCCACTACTTCAGGCCTCCGAATTTCGCAGCAAACGCAAACAGTATGAGGGTTGCTCTGCGTAAACGAATATTTGCGTCAAACACGCCTCCATATTCCATTATGTGATTACCAAGCTCTTAGTTCAAGTGAAATTTATCAAACAATATACCAGAAGGCTTTCATTTTGGATTTTGTCCAAATATTTTGTTCACGATGCGAAAAATTCGAGTCCCTCGCAACGTATCAAAAGAGTCCCTTTATTACGTTTAATCCGAAATTACATGTCTCATTCATTAACTTCAAATAAAAGAACAAAGAAAGACAAAAGCGTTTTCGAGTTTTAAATATCATTCCTTATTATAATAGTTTTTTGGGTGGGCTTTTCTTACTCCGATGTTTTGAACTGGGATGTCAACAAAGTCAAACTTCCGTTCCGGTTTTTTAGTACACGTCCTCTCATATCTTACATACATATCGTATACTTCATATTTTCAAATAAAAAATCTTAAATGGGTATGAATATATTTTGCTGATAATAATAGTATTTTAACAATAACATTAACGTACGTGTTTCAGATACCTTATTTTACAAATCAAAAATGGTAAATCCAAATCGTGTTTTATTGTTATCACTGCTATTCGTTAATTTGGCTTATTATGTTGTTTATTATATTAGAGAATTTATCGCGATTGCGTTCCTCTAAAGTGCCTATACTGGGACAATAGGCCTACACAATTACCATTACACTGATACTTAATAGACATTAGCGAAGTGTTGATGTTCTATTACATCTTACCTTTATATATAAAATTAAAAAATATATGTATTCAAATTATGTCTTTAATGATGTCAAAATAAAATTTCAAAATAGGACACAATAGAAATACACGGAGCTTATTGTTTGTAGTTTGTATTGAATGTACAACATACGAGTATTGTACATTTGACACAAATAAGAAATATTACTAGTATAAACTGTAATGTAGGTGGACTTATTTTAATAGTGATTTCTTCCAGCCAACCTTACTGGACGTTTAGACATTATTACGAAAACATAGATATAGGTACTATAAATATCCATGATGCAAGCATACACATATAATTCTATATACTAATTAATATATATTTATAACCAAATTAAAAAAAATTGAATATATATTCAAAACATTATATATAATTGTTGACTAACATTATATATAATTGTAAGTAAGTAATACTTAAAGGCCGTTGAAGGGTAACACCACGTTTTCCAAGTGGCAATTTTCCATCGCCAATGGGTAGCGGTTCTGGCGACAGATTGGACAACGGCAAAGTCCCACAACATAAACTATAATAATAACGAAATCGCAATAAGGAACCTTAGACTTGGTAAAACTTTGTTATATTTCATTACTTTTTAGAGATAAACTAGCAGCTCCATCGAGACTTGGCTAGTTTTTTACAGAATGTTTTTGGTGGCTTTTCATTGCGTATAAAACCTTGGTTAGAAATAAATTAAAAATATTAGCTAGTCATAGCTTAAAAATTCATAATCACTACATGGTGCTTACATTCACAACATACTAAAATAATAAACAATAATGACCAATAGCAATGAACCAGCAAAGAACAAGCGACTAAAATAGTTAGTGATTTAAAGAAGAACATAGAGTTTTACCACGGTAAAATATCTCCTTCCTAAGGTAAAATTTAATATAACGCGGGAAAAGCGGTCAAATTAAAGCTACTTTTTATAATATCTGAAATTATTTCTCTCAGCAAATATTCCAATTAATTTTCTCTGTAATAAACGTAGTAATTTTTATTGCTTTAATCTGTGTTTTTAATCAAAGCCCGTGTACTAATATTTTGGCGGTTAATAACAAAGAACTAAACCGAACGTCGGTTTAGTTCATCTTAAAAGGCCTCAGTTTTACTGTGGTGTCGTAAAAGTAAACTTTCATTTTTATTTCTCTGTGCTCTTAGGATTCAATGTGGAGTGACATCGTGTTACGTACTTGAAGGGTGAAATAAATTCTTATTTTAACAAATAAACATCAGCTTTAGGAAAAGCAAAGTGACAACCGATAAATCGAAAAGTTAACCTCATCTTCGTATTAAATACCATATTCTAAACATTTATTAACAATAGGTTATTTTAAGCACCACCATTACCACTTCTACCAACATGGCAGCACAGGAAAAATATATAGGTATTTATTATATATCAAAAAATCCTTTATGTTTACTGGAATACTTTAACGAATCAATCATAATGTTTCTTACACTTACGCCTAGACTAGCCTAAAAGCCTAGCCGTAAGTAAGTAAGTACTAAGGTACAAATGCTCGCACTGCCCCTACCGGGGTTAGAACTCGGGACTTCTTTCGCGGGACTTTAGCTATGAATACTTATAACTTGGCTATGGGGATCATCTTATTAGGCAATACAATATATATATATATATATATATATATATTATATATATATATATATAATATATATATATATATATATATATATTCGTTAAGAGAAAAAGAATTTAAAACTTTAAAAACAGATTACTGCATAGCAGTTAGAAATCCAATGGCAATGCATCGTCTACCCTCAGTTGCGTTGATAGCAATTTAATTGATTTCCAAAACGAAGACTCTTTTAACTTGCGCCACACGCTAAGTGCGGAACTACAAAGCTCCCTCGCTTCTCCCCTCTGTCTGGGCTCCAAATGGCCACAATAAATGCGGAGGCGGATAAATTCAGCGTTTCGACGGCGACACGCACACTTTCAACCGGATACGCGCGTAATGAACCATTCCAATGCCAGTTTGGACGCCCTCTCATCAAAATAAGTAAATAGAATCTTTACAGTGAAGAAAAATTACACGATGCCGTTCTTTCTGTGGTACAGTTTACAGGTTTGGAATGCTGTATTTTTTAAATCTATCTTCAATTAAATATAATAACTCTACATAAAGTCCTAAGTCCTATACATCTAATCTTAATTATGAACTTTATGCTGAAGATTGGACACACCACTTGGATATGGGGGGGGAGGGTAGGTAAAAATTACAGTTTTCCACTTGCTACAATCAAAACATACTTCTGTAAGCTTTCTTCCTGACCTGACCTGGCCTTTCCGAACATCTTCTATTTCA
This sequence comes from Scirpophaga incertulas, assembly GCA_036419045.1. Classification (NCBI taxonomy): domain Eukaryota; kingdom Metazoa; phylum Arthropoda; class Insecta; order Lepidoptera; family Crambidae; genus Scirpophaga; species Scirpophaga incertulas. The sequence goes on from CM071628.1 coordinate 23,227,657, forward strand.
TCTCGGTCGTTCCTTGCCAACTGTTCATTCTCATTTTCACATTCACATTCATTTCTGGTTCATTCTTATTTGCCTTATAAAACTTTATATATTATATATAACTTATAACATTAGTTGTCTTTCATGTATCCTTTATACGTGTCCAAATCATCTAAGTATTCGCCGATTTTTCGACTTTTATCATTACATTTTCTGTCATACTGCACATTTCCCTTATCGCTTAAAAGTTATCCTTTAAAAGCGAACAGATATATTCAATAAGCGTAAATTTCTATTTCATTTTATTCATATTAACATTTTAAATCACGATATAAATTAATCTTCATCGCAATAAGATTAGAATGTGTATTTTAATTTTTAAGCCCTATATTATTTCATGCTTATCGCAAAGTATTGTATAGTAAAGTTTACGATTGTCATTATGGCAAGAAAGTAGATCGACACAAATCAAAGCTTGTAATGGAAGTACAAGGAACAACCGAATGGAATGTACTCAAGGGTTAGCTTCAAAATATGTAACAATACAATTCATTTGTAACAATACAACGAGAAAATAAAAATAGCTCTTCATGGTTTTCTTTTGGGTTCTAGACTTATGAACGAATAGCTATTATTTATAGAACGAAAAGTGATTATACGAATACATTTTGAACTGTTAAGCGTCCAAAAACAAAACATCTGAAAATGGTCTGGTCAGAAAAGTAATTTAGCTTGTAATTTAGTATTACCTAAATAAACTCACGTAAGTATGTTAAAGTAACAATAAACATGGCCATTTTACACGTACACATAATTAACGCACGACCCACATACATGAACACCTTTTCAAATTCTTTTTCCCGCCAAATGAAATCTAACACGGGAGTATAAACAAACCTAACCTGGTTTTGTAGCTAGCAGGCTCATAAAGCGCCTTCCTCTAGTAGTCATGCAAGCATATAGAATGTACTCGTTTACTTACATTACAAACCTAGTTCTCATACTTGTGAGAATAAGGATCATAGTTGCGTGTAAATTGTTGAGTATAAACACTGTTCCACTTTTAGTATTTGCATGAGCTCCTTTATAATGGAAATATGTTGGCCTACAAAAAATATGAATGTTTTTATTTTGTAAATATATTGTACTATGTTCAAAAAATACTTTTTGTACAATAAGTTTAGTTGTATGTATTTAGCTTTTAATTTAAATTTATATTGAAAAGATGTAGCAGAAAATGTATTTTTACAAGCTTTTAAATTATTATATTTGCTTTCGACGTAAGCTTTTCATAGCTTTATGTTTCTTTTTCAAAATTAAGAAATCTACTAATAGACTATTTGACAGAAGAATATATTCTTTATTTACTTAGGTTTAATGTTGTTTTCATTTTAGGATAAAATTAAAAAGAAAAATATTCAACATTAACTTTTATAGGCACATGATGACGTCAAAATATATAAAATAGGTCTACATGTACAAAAAAAATATATATACATTTGTTCGAGAATTTAGAGAGTTTTCTCGAGAACAACAGACAAGAAACCCTGAATGTACATTTTTTATCTCCCCCTTTTTATAGGATTCTCGTAGGACAATTATTCATCATATAAATTCTGCAACATAATATCACAGTAGTAAATCATAGTAGTAGTAAAAAGTTAAGGAAAAAGATGTTTCAAAGTTTACTAAATCTATTTCTAGAAGCATGATATTTTGCAAGATGTCCATAGGAAACTTCAGAAATGCGATAAAATATTGCAAAGGTGAAATTAATTTCAGTTAGTAGTTGCTGACAATAGAATACTTTTAAAAGCTCTATTTTATATATTATATATTACACACATGTGTAATTATCCTTACACGATTTAATTAATAGCAGCAAATATAGTTATTTATATAATAATTTGGCTGATAAGAACCAATAGAGTTTAAGTACATTCTTACTTTGTAACATCAGTACATATGTTAATATTAATTAAATTTTAATACAATGGTACTTAAGCGTTCACGCAGTTCCACAATTCTTGTCCCGTTCTATAGCGTAGGCGGATCCACTAACGCAAATCTAACCTGTGCCTTATCTTGAGCTAATAGAGATAAACTTGGCTCAGCATAAAATACACATTCGCTCATTTATTTGCGAATGGTGCTTTTGGCTCGGCTAGGCCATTACGAGGATATATCTTGCCTTTCTGTGCAGCGGTCTTATATTAAGCTGTCCTGGCCAGATTTTCTAGCTCACGGATCAAGACTTTTTAACGCTTTGTAAAGCTCTAGGAATTCTTTTTATTTTACTACACGCTGCGATTTGTGGCGCACAAGATTAGTTGCGTCTCCTGGTTTGTTATTTTTTCTAGCAGTCAAGAGTCTCTCTGTCCTTACATTTATAGTTAAAATGTTATGTTTTATGTTCTATTATACATATTTTTTATTGCGATGGGTGGTAGATGAGATAGATGAGATTTCAATCTAATTTGAAGGAGGACATATCCAAAGTACACAGGAAACACCGTGTCTGGACCGTATTTCAGGATCTACGCTTAAATGGAAGGAATGAACACTAAAACCAGTGTCAGACCTGATCGGTTCCAGGTGATACGGATGAAAACGGGGAGGAGAGGTCTCATGGAAACCACTGCGATGAAATGCAACGGATGTCAGACTCCAGGCGAATCAAGACGGCTTGACGCATGTGACCTATTGTCCAAACTCAGCTTAAGCCTTAATCCTAGTGATTCTTGGATGATCTTTGATTGACCTGCGTGGTCAATCAAAGAATCAAAGTCTCTCCGCTGCTCAAAGCTCTTTGTCGATACGGAATACAGATACGAAAATCATGCCTTTGTAGGGAATAAAGAGGGTTCTTTGGCAGCTCCAACCCAGAGGTGTGAGAAGTACTTCCGACGACCGACTCATAAAACATTAAGCGCTGACTGGGATTGAAAAATTGCTTCGATCTATTGAAAACACACAATTTGTGCTTAACAGTTTAGCTTTTTCATTCTAATTAACTCCAAACTGCACTGTGGTATATTTGTGACAAGATATAAAGTCACGTTACCTAGTAATCTGTTATATTTTATTCATTAAATCGTAATATAGAATTTAGAACAAAAGCACCAATATTAGTGATTCTTTGCAGCAGTGATCGGTTGGAATGCATTTTATTTTCTGCCCAAAATTGGTAGTTTCGGTTCCAGTTATATTGAACCACACACAACAAATGCAAGGGCCGACCTTGATGTAGAGTATACCTGAAGTCGATAGTAGAAGAGGAAGCATTTACAAATCGTACCCTAAATTATTATCGTCCTCACGGTAAATCAAGCGTAAGTAATATTTTTCAGTCTCTTATCAAAAGCCTATTTATAAAGAATCCGTGAGCCCGAACACGTTCCCATAATAACATAACGTAGTCGTTAAGCTACGTCAGCAACTACCATGGGCAAATCGACGCTCAATACTGGTTTATTCTCTACCCTCGAATGAAAATGTATTTTATTTTCTCCCCAAAATTGCTAGTTTCGGTTTCAGATATGTTGAACGCACAGCAACAAATGCAAAATCATTTTCTATTTGAAAAATGTTTTCGACAAAACACCTCAGAATTACTCATAGTTGCTTCACGTGGGTAATACTTTCAAGTTTTAACGATTTGTTCGCTAATAACAAAATCGTTAAAATTTATATTGTGTGTTATAACTCAATTGATTGACTGCATGGATGAGTAACATAGCTAGTCGTAATTTGTTTGATATGATTTTATTGATAAAGGTGTTTTTTGTATTAACCAGTGAAGTATTCAAACTCAGTAATTTGTTTTATAGAACCTTAATAGTAATCTATGAAGGGAAGTTAAAATGACATATGTTACTCTGAAATAAGTAACACGACCATAGGTTTTAGTAGGAATGAAACATATGCCACAAGAAGGATTGTAAGAAGTTGGCGGTTTGAAATTTATCGTTTTGTAATTATACAAATTTATGAATTTTATAAAAATATAGTACAGATATGTACTAAATTATTACGAGTACTAATAGATAAAAAAATTAATGAACACAACTCTGCTATTAATATCACAGTAAAAGCAAAAAACGGTGAGTGCTTCAAAACAGCTAAGCCTTTAATTAGTTAGAGCAAATAAAAGTTCAAAGGCGATCAGAGGAAACATTAAACAGTTCATTTAGTAAAACCCCCATCTAGACAAAGCCTCCGTGAAGAAGTATAAAAGATGCCTCGCGAACGGTCAGATCAAAGGATTTCCGCAGAAAGAATAAATCTATGGAAGTTTTATCTTGACGAAGAATTCAAGTGATAGGAGCTAGCGATAACATTTTCTTAATTTCCGAAAGTATGTATGACTATTTGTGCATACTGCAGCCTGAATAGCTGGACCGATTTAAACTTGAGAGGTGTCGTTAAATTCGTATTTACTTTGAACGTAACACTCGGTATATCATAATGAAAAAGAAATGGCTGATTTTAGGCGCCGAAATAAAAAAGATTTTAGTTGAAGAGGTGTCGTTAGATTTATATTTATTGCGAGAGTAACACTAAATATATCAAAGTAAAAAATTGAAATATTTTTATTTTGTTATACCTTTTTGTAATATATTTAAGTCTGACATATCTAAGTTTAATTGCAAGTATTCTATCTAACGTATTACGTTTAATGAATTACATTAATATCAATATAGCGTCTATATTTGAAGGGTCGGCAACACGCAAGTGACACCCCTGGTGTTGCAAGTGTCCATAGGCTACGGTAACCGCTCACCATCAGGCGTGCCGTAGGCCTGTTTGCCGCCATCGTGGTATAAAAGAAAAATATATATAGGATAATTGTAGTGAAAAAAATAAGATATAAAAGGGTCAATATTAAGCAGTATTATAATTTATCATTACAAACTCTATGCTTGTAAATTTTTCACTATTCACGTATTAATACTGTGTGGTTTCTTAGTAAACGGTACATAGTACGTTTAAGTGCTTAACACATGTCGCCGATTTTATACCATTGCTCTACTATTGGATTGTTCTTTAATTTGCGAGAAAAATATTCAATTAACAAGATTTATCATTGCTAATTGAGTAACCTCTACCCAAATTTGACGAGGTGTGTATTAATTTCTAAATTTACCGTGGGAGAGCCACGCTTCGGCACGAATTGGGCCGGCTCGACCGGAGTGATACCACGGCCTCACAGAAAACTGGCGTAAAATAGCGCTTGCGCTGTGTTTCGCCGAGTGAGTGAGGGTACCGGAGGCCCAACCCCCCTTCCCCCCTTATTCCCTTTTAAAAGGCCGGCAACGCATCTGTGACTCCTCTGGTGTTGCGGGTGTCCATGGGCAACGGTTACCGCTTACCACCAGGTGATCCCTTTGCTCGTTTGCTGCCCTATGCTATAAAAAATTATAATAATAACCATAAATACCAGTGAAATGTTTCCGCTTCATTTTATAACATGCACTAATGAAAAAGCTCCTCGTGGTTTTAGCTTTAGGTTCACGCATTACTCCATAAACAAAGCTCCTCCAGGCTTTTAACGGATAAAATAAATCTAAAACCCGCCAATAGTTCGACATAATTACGGTAAATACCTCTTAAGGTTTTAGTTAGAATTTATATTTTTTTTACCCGAGATTTTTATATCAAGCTACCTTCTTTGTTTTAAAGAATTGTATTTTTTTTTCATTTGTACATTATAAAAAATATACGTTAAATTCATTTAAGTTTTAAATGTATAAACGAAATGAATTACAACAAAATGTTTTTCTTGGAAATTGTAGCTATTCTCCAAATTTCATATCAAAAGAATCCGGATCAAAAGTAGATGAAATATGTCACAAAAGTTTTGACAGTATTACAAAATTTTTTTCGGGGACTTTGGACAAGGGAATAGGTAATATGAAAATTAATTGTTATAAAATAAATAATAACACACCCGTGCTAAATATATCGGCGATGAATATTATTAATGAGACGGACATTATTCATCTTGCTAATATTATGCACGCATCAACTTACGAGATGAACAAATAAGATTTTTATTTAAAATAAAAAAGAAGTATTAGCAGTATTTTGATAAAACCGAATATATTAAAGATTCAAATTATCACGGACTATTTTACCCAATATCTGCATATAGTCAAATATGCATTAAATTATATTTTAATGTATATTTATATGTATGATAACATATGTATCACCATCTTCATCACATTTTATATTATTTTAAATTCTGTTTTTCCTACGGTTATTGGTTCTAAGAATACAATATACGTACTTCTTTTTGTCCATGACAAAATAAAGTTATATTCTATTTAGTTCACATCGGTATATAATAACCAAAAGAACACAAAACACGAGAGAAAACAAAAAAAAAAGAAAATTTCAGCAGAAAGAGAAACTTGAAATTTTATTTTTACCGCAGTAACACGCCTAATTCATACCGTCTCAGGCAACGCGGGAACGCGGCGAAACAAAGGACACACTAAATCTTATTTATGCCGCCATAAACTGGCATCGAGGGCAACTCCCCATAAACATCGGAGAACGACACTTCATATAAAATTCATTGTTAACAAGGGCACATTTATAATTACCAAGCCCGTCAGTTGCCCCGCAACCTCAAGGAGCCCGTGGGATGAACGCAGTGCGACAGCTAAATAATAAATATTGATATTCCTTGTGTCCGTGTTTAAGGCGTCCAGCTTTTTTGCGTTGTGATCTTAAGCATGTATCTTAATCCAGCCAAATAATAATTTAAAAAGATAAATTTAGGGATAGGATTTTAACATTAAAAAAATGTTTACATAACTAGTCTCATATCACAGACCTTAACAAGATTACATTTACAATATAGATACAAATATACTGTTTCATGAAGTTTCTAGAAGAGTTATTTTAAGCAATGGCTATTTTATTGTGTGTTACATTACAGGTTATAAATGATAACTTGTATTATTTTAAAATAATCGTCATTAATAATATAAAAAAATGTATTATTTAGCTTCCATACCATATTTGATACGGTTCATTACTAAGACATGATTTTTTCTAGATATAAAGGAATTGATTTGTTTTACAATGTGTATTGTTAATTCTTTCAATTACTCCGACACATTTTGATAAAATGAAGACAAACTTTAAAAAAAATTAAGTTATCGTTAACGTTACAATATTTTTACTACTCTTAAACACACTAAGATGTTAAAACTCATTTGTGGAGGAAAAACACTAACATTGTCAAAGCCTTTCCAAAGTACTAAGAGTTAGAAAGATCCTCGAGTTACCGTCCTATGCGAGTCATAGTGTTGGTAGTGGCTTCTCACAAAGTGGGTCCATATTTTATGTTGTAGGCACCAAGACGATGGATGCTATTGCACAGGAACGCATAAGTGCAAAGACCTTTGGGCAAGATCTATCTTATCATGAATGAATAAATTACTAGTTTCTATCAAGATCCCTCATAGTTTTTTATGTATTATTTTTATGGCGCTAGTAAATGTCCAAAACATCACCTTAGAACGAATTAATATTCCAGATTTTGTGTTATATATAATTTGTTTTAAGTTCTCAGCTATATAATATTTGGGCAGAGGTGACAGTCATGAGCACTTAATTATTTTTAAATCATCGTATAATAAAGTCTAAGTCTATTTTCTAAGCTTATTTCCATCTCCAACGAAGAGCACGAGCCTGACTGATGTTAGGGCATTAGGTCTTCTTCATGCACCCAGTACGGATTGGTTAATTTCATATACACATTTAAATTTTTTCTTAGGTACCTCACGATAAATGTACATATGAATTTTAAAAATAAAAATTCATTGGAACATGGTAGGATGGACTCCAAGCCTTCTACTCAGAAAACTAGTATCGAGACCACAGCGCCACCTACTTCTGTTGCACTGACTTAAAAATTAGATACTGTGACACAAGAAACTTAATTAAGCTTTATTAAGCAATCGCATAGAATCTACGTTAGATACAGTTATTTAACCAGAACCCTCGACATCTAACTAACAGGTTCAAATTAGCGAACTTCACCCTCAGCAATTAAGCTGTAAGATTTCACAGTATATGCTATATTAGCTCTTATATGCAAGCAATAAGAACGGGTGACTTGTACGAAGTTAGGGCAACGATTGTTCTAATAGAACAGTGTTCTATTCGATCTCAATAGCAACCCCAATTGCCTGTATACAACTAGGAAACTACCCATGTCAGAATGTCGATTGTAATTATAGCCATATGACACCAAATTCGTATCGGGGTTGGCTCGAAGCTATCACACACCGTTGTTATCGTTAATGTAGGGAGGATTTAATTTTGTAGCGTAATTACTGCGATGTAAGTCCGTTAATTATTGGGTAGTCACAAATACTCTTATCGGTGGGTCACTGTTACTGATTTTGCAAGTGTGGTGTTTAATGAAATAAAGTGCTGTGCAATTTTCACTTATTTACTGATCATTACATATATCTAGATTCGAGTCATCGTGAATGTGATATTTATATTGGTTGGTTTGTTTTTTACTCTCTTACCCTTAAAATTCTACCCTTCGACTTGTTGGTATAGCTGATGATTTCGTTGGACTTTTAGCTACAAATATAGGATTATGCATGTAATGTGACAATAAGGCTGAATGTGGAGACAAACTTCTGATTGATGAACTTACTTTTTTACCATCCATTTTTATAATTCTAGTAAAAGAACAAGACGGGAATTAAAATAAATGTCTCAAATCATTGATCCTTGTTTGACGATCTTTGTAGTCGAGTGCTAAGTATACCTTTGTAGTGCAGTACTTAGTATACCTTTGTAGTCGAGTGTTTAGTATACCTTTGTAGTCGAGTGCTTAGTCAAATCAAATCATTTATTTGCACAAATATGGGTATAAATAAGGTGACAAACTGTGTTAAAGAGCAGCCATATTTACCATTTCTGGTTTGCAAAGGTTACACAAAAATTACAAAAATTATTGGAGAAAAGAATGTCAAGTGATAAAAATATAAATTCAATAGATAGTACTAATCAGAAAAAATAAATAATCAGAATAAAATTATGACAGTTATAATAATGTCCATATCTTAACAACATAAGGTAGACGAGCAGATAAATAACAATTTAACTAGCATTATTTAAATATTCGGAATCAGAATAATAACATTTTTTGATCAGCCATTTAAACAGACAGTTTTTGAATCGATTGGTAGGCAAACTAGAAATATCCAATGGTAGGTTGTTATACTCGTATACTCGTATAGACTAACAATTTCTTCGACATATATCAGTTTTTATATGCGGCAGAAGCAAATCATCCGGGTATCTAGTAGCAAACTTCAACACATCTTTTTTCTTTAAAAATAAATCAGGATTATGCTTAACAAATATACACGCTTCGAAAATGTACATTGAAGGAAGTGATAAAAGATTTAACTCTTGAAACAACGGTATACACGTATATAGTATATCCGTATATATACATGTATATAGTATATCCGTTTCAAGATGGGCCAGCTGTTTTTGTCATGAATGCGAATATTTGTACCTTAATCATGGTTATTAATATATTATTAATATATATATATATATATATCTGTTAGACTAGATCTCATAACCTAAGCCTTACTGAGCTTACTATGAGCTAGGCTAATTGATGTAAGTGTAAGAATTTATACTTTTTAAAAGGATATTCTAAACGAAACATCTTGTTATTTCGGTAGAAAAAGGCTTTTCCCGAAAATTTTTGAAAACATGATCATTACTTTCTTCGAGATGAATCGAAGTTACTGTACTGATAAAAAAATGTATGTATATCTGTCATGTTTCAATAAACATGTTAAATGACTATGTAAATTCATATATGTTGTTTCTAAAATAGTTTCACACCTGTGCATTTATTACTTACTCAGTTGATTTTTTTAAATATTTTTATATGCTCAGACAGTCCAGGCGCTACATAACTGAGTCGTAGACTTCAATGCAGGCAATCATACCGGTGTGAAGTTAGCAGCCAAAAGTAGCAGCCACTGTATAACCCGACCAATTTAAAATGCCGATTTTAAAACATATATTTAATTCTAAGATTTTGCGTCTAGAATGCTAATTAATATCGACGACATCAAATTTATGAAGATATCCAGGGGATAGATTAGCTAAATCGCCCAGCAGTCACTTCTATGTCTTGAAAATGTTCCCTATTATTTGCAAATTAAAAAGTTGGATTTTAGAAAATTTCTAGCTCAAAAACAAAGGCGCGTACCACTTAAATATCTATTAGATATTGTAGGTATATTCCTGTTCTATCAAAAGACATCAAACTGATGAAGATATCTAGGGGATAGATTAGCTAAATCGCCCAGCAGCCACTTCTATGTCTTGAAAATGTTCCGTATTATTTGCAATGTATTAAGTTGGATTTTAGAAAATTTCTAGCTCAAAAACAAAGCCGCGTACCACTTTGGGACCTATAAGGTATTGAAGGCATTTTCCTGTTCTATCAGACGACATCCAAGTTGAAAAGATTTCCAGGGGATAGATTAGCTAAATCACCCAGCAGCCACTTCTATGTCTTGAAAATGTTCCGTATTATTTGCAATGTATTAAGTTGGATTTTAGAAAATTTCTAGCTCAAAAACAAAGGCGCGTACCACTTTAAGACCTATTAGGTATTAAAGGCATATTCCTGTCTTATTAGAAAACATTCAATTTAAGAAGATATCTAGGGGATAGATTAGTTAAATCGCCCAGCAGCCACTTCTATGTCTTGAAAATGTTCCGTATTATTTGCAATGTATAAAGTGGATGTTAGAAAATTTCTAGCTCAAAAACAAAGCCGCGTACCACTTTAGGACCTATTAAGTATTGTAAGTATATTCCTTTTCTATCAGACACTATCAAATTTATGAAGATATCTAGGGGATAGATTAGCTAAATCGCTAAATAATACGGAACATTTTCAAGACATAGAAGTGGCTGCTGGGCGATTTAGCTAATCTATCCCTTAGATATCTTCTTAAATTGAATGTTTTCTAATAGAACAGGAATATGCCTTCAATACCTAATAGGTCCTAAAGTGGTACGCGGCTTTGTTTTTGAGCTAGAAATTTTCTAACATCCAACTTTATAATTTGCAAATAATACGGAACATTTTCAAGACATAGAAGTGGCTGCTGGGCGATTTAGCTAATCTATCCCCTAGATATCTTCATCAGTTTGATGTCTTTTGATAGAACAGGAATATACCTACAATATCTAATAGATACTTAAGTGGTACGCGCCTTTGTTTTTGAGCTAGAAATTTTCTAAAATCCAACTTTATAATTTGCAAATGATAGGGAACATTTTCAACACATAGAAGTGGCTGCTGGGCGATTTAGCTAATCTATCCCCTAGATATCTTCATCAGTTTGATGTCTTTTGATAGAACAGGAATTTACCTACAATATATAATAGATACTTAAGTGGTACGCGCCTTTGTTTTTGAGCTAGAAATTTTCTAAAATCCAACTTTATAATTTGCAAATAATAGGGAACATTTTCAAGACATAGAAGTGGCTGCTGGGTGATTTAGCTAATTTATCCCCTGGATATCTTTTCAACTTGGATGTCCTCTGATAGAACAGGAATATGCCTTCAATTCCTAATAGGTCTTAATGTGGTACGCGGCTTTGTTTTTGAGCTAGAAATTTTCTAGCATCCAACTTTATAATTTGCAAATAATACGGAACATTTTCAAGACATAGAAGTGGCTGCTGGGCGATTTAGCTAATCTATTCCCTAGATATCTTCTTAAGTTGAATGTTTTCTAATAGAACCGGAATATGCCTTCAATACCTAATAGGTCCCAAAGTGGTACGCGTCTTTGTTTTTGAGCTAGAAATTTTCTAACATCCAACTTTATAATTTGCAAATAATACGGAACATTTTCAAGACATAGAAGTGGCTGCTGGGCGATTTAGCTAATCTATCCCCTAGTTACCTTCATAAGTTTGATGTCTTTTGATAGAACAGGAATATACCTACAATATCTAATAGATCTTTAAGTGGTACGCGGCTTTGTTTTTGAAGTAGAAATTTTATAATATCCAACTTTATACATTGCAAATAATACGGAACATTTTCAACACATAGAAGTGGCTGCTCGTTGATTTTGCTAACCTATCCCCTAGATATCTTCTTTAATTGAATGTCTTCTAATAGAACAGGAATATTCCTTCAATTCCTAATAGGTCTTAATGTGGTACGCGGCTTTGTTTTAGAAGTAGAAATTTTCTAACATCCAACTTAATACATTGCAAATAATACGGAACATTTTCAACACATAGAAGTGGCTGCTGGGCGATTTAGCTAATCTACCCCCTAGATATCCTCTTATATTGAATGTTTTCTAATAGAACAGGAATATGCCTTCAATACCTTATAGGTCCCAAAGTGGTACGCGGCTTTGTTTTTGAGCTAGAAATTTTCTAACATCCAACTTTATACTTTTTAAATAATACGGAACATTTTCAAGACATAGAAGTGGCTGCTCGTAGATTTAGCTGATCTATCCCCTAGATATCTTCTTAAATTGAATGTCTTCTAATAGAACAGGAATATGCCTTCAATACCTAATAGGTCGTAAAGTGGTACGCGGCTTTGTTTTTGAGCTAGAAATGTTCTAACATCCAACTTTATAATTTGCAAATAATACGGAACATTTTCAAGACATAGAAGTGGCTGCTGGGCGATTTAGCTAATCTATCCCCTAGATATCTTCATCAGTTTGATGTCTTTTGATAGAACAGGAATATACCTACAATATCTAATAGATACTTAAGTGGTACGCGCCTTTGTTTTTGAGCTAGAAATTTTCTAAAATCCAACTTTTTAATTTGCAAATAATAGGGAACATTTTCAACACATAGAAGTGGCTGCTCGTTGATTTTGCTAACCTATCCCCTAGATATCTTCTTAATTTGAATGTTTTCTAATAGAACCGGAATATGCCTTCAATACCTAATAGGTCTTAAAGTGGTACGCGGCTTTGTTTTTGAGCTAGAAATTTTCTAACATCCAACTTTATAATTTGCAAATAATACGGAACATTTTCAAGACATAGAAGTGGCTGCTGAGCGATTTAGCTAATCTATCCCCTAGATATCTTCATCAGTTTGATGTCTTTTGATAGAACAGAAATATACCTACAATATCTAATAGATACTTAAGTGGTACGCGCCTTTGTTTTTGAGCTAGAAATTTTCTAAAATCCAACTTTATAATTTGCAAATGATAGGGAACATTTTCAACACATAGAAGTGGCTGCTGGGCGATTTAGCTAATCTATCCCCTAGATATCTTCATCAGTTTGATGTCTTTTGATAGAACCGGAATTTACCTACAATATATAATAGATACTTAAGTGGTACGCGCCTTTGTTTTTGAGCTAGAAATTTTCTAAAATCCAACTTTATAATTTGCAAATAATAGGGAACATTTTCAAGACATAGAAGTGGCTGCTGGGTGATTTAGCTAATTTATCCCCTGGATATCTTTTCAACTTGGATGTCCTCTGATAGAACAGGAATATGCCTTCAATTCCTAATAGGTCTTAATGTGGTACGCGGCTTTGTTTTTGAGCTAGAATTTTCTAACATCCAACTTTATAATTTGCAAATAATACGGAACATTTTCAAGACATAGAAGTGGCTGCTGGGCGATTTAGCTAATCTATTCCCTAGATATCTTCTTAAGTTGAATGTTTTCTAATAGAACCGGAATATGCCTTCAATACCTAATAGGTCCCAAAGTGGTACGCGTCTTTGTTTTTGAGCTAGAAATTTTCTAACATCCAACTTTATAATTTGCAAATAATACGGAACATTTTCAAGACATAGAAGTGGCTGCTGGGCGATTTAGCTAATCTATCCCCTAGATATCTTCATCAGTTTGATGTCTTTTGATAGAACAGGAATATACCTACAATATCTAATAGATACTTAAGTGGTACGCGCCTTTGTTTTTGAGCTAGAAATTTTCTAAAATCAAACTTTTTAATTTGCAAATAATAGGGAACATTTTCAAGACATAGAAGTGGCTGCTGGGCGATTTAGCTAATCTATCCCCTAGATATCTTCTTAAGTTGAATGTTTTCTAATAGAACCGGAATATGCCTTCAATACCTAATAGGTCCCAAAGTGGTACGCGTCTTTGTTTTTGAGCTAGAAATTTTCTAACATCCAACTTTATAATTTGCAAATAATACGGAACATTTTCAAGACATAGAAGTGGCTGCTGGGCGATTTAGCTAATCTATCCCCTAGATATCTTCATCAGTTTGATGTCTTTTGATAGAACAGGAATATACCTACAATATCTAATAGATACTTAAGTGGTACGCGCCTTTGTTTTTGAGCTAGAAATTTTCTAAAATCCAACTTTTTAATTTGCAAATAATAGGGAACATTTTCAACACATAGAAGTGGCTGCTCGTTGATTTTGCTAACCTATCCCCTAGATATCTTCTTAAGTTGAATGTTTTCTAATAGAACAGGAATATGCCTTCAATACCTAATAGGTCCCAAAGTGGTACGCGGCTTTGTTTTTGAGCTAGAAATTTTCTAACATCCAACTTTATAATTTGCAAATAATACGGAGCATTTTCAAGACATAGAAGTGGCTGCTGGGCGATTTAGTTAATCTATCCCCTGGATATCTTCATAAATTTGATGTCGTCTATATTAATTAGCATTCTAGACGCAAAATCTTAGAATTAAATTTATGTTTTAAAATCGACATTTTAAATTGGTCGGGTTATACAGTGGCTGCTACTTTTGGCTGCTAACTTCACACCGGTGGCAATCATTGGGTATTCGTTATTAAGTATTTATTTCAATGTGCAGTAAATAAATATTTTCCTTCTCTTTTCTTCTATAATCGTTTTAAACTGTATTGACAACAGTTCCTATATATGATTGGATATAGTCTTTATCTGAATTTCTCTTTGTAGAGATAAAGATTAGATATTAGTTAGTTGGACACATATCTAAATCAAAATATATTTATTCAACATAGGCTTTCACAGGCAGTAATTGACGTCAAACAAGTATAAAATTTAAGGACAAGTTATATAAGTACACATTGCGGATCAGAAATCCAAAGAATGCGCACACCTCATAAAGGGCCTAGATAAAAAGCGACAATAATAATATCTACCGTTTAGTCTTCAAAGAATGAATGAAGGAAGATTAACTAAAGAGATACACAAGGTAAGAATGATAGGACGAATCGGTGCAGGTCGACCTAGGCGGACATATCTCGATCAAATCGAAGATGTCCTAAAGAAAGGCCGGGTCAAGAGTACTCGCAACCGACGAGCATGCATGAAGACGCTCATGAAAGTGGAGGAAGCAAGAGAAGTGTGCCAGGATCGTAGCAAGTGGAGAGAGGTGGTCTCTGCCTACCCCATTGGGAACAAGGCGTGACATATATGTATGTATGTATTAGTCTTCAGCGGTTTTTTGCACGCTCCTAAAAAAACAATACAATTGCAATTATAAAAAGGTGAATATCTCAACTACTTTTGCTGCATTGTTGAATTCACGATTTCCAGTTCCATAGTGATGGCCAACTACCTGACATAATGATGCTTCTGGCGCCACAGCGTCCATTTTGAATCTTTGCCAACGCGAGCTATAACAATACTTACATAACTTCGCAGCAGAGTTGCGAAAAACTTTTTTTTATATTCAGCTTCATTTTGTACAAGTCAGCGGCGAAAATCCAAGGGGTTGTTTATTTGCATAATATTAATTTGAAGGAACAAGTTTCAGTACTTCTCCGAAAAAGTGTACTACAAATACAAATTACATTTTCAAAACTTCCTGTTTATAATGCTGCACTGAAATATGATGAGCACTCGCCAAAAGGTTCAAAGCTTTAGATTCTAGAATTATGTTTATCTTCAAATATATTTTTATTCTCCGAAAAAATTAAGGGTGGAAAAAACATGATGTAGTAAAAACTTGATATACAAAACCTTGTTCTAGTAAAGCGCCTATATTTCCTCCTTCGCGTATAGTTTCCAAAAAGCGCACAGGGCCATTTCATTCTAATGTATACGCTCCCCGCGCTCCACACATTCCTATTTGGTATTTTTTCTTCCTTTTGCTTTCGTACAGGCATTTTATTTTACGACCCTGTCTTTTCGAATATTCCACACGCCTCACCCTTACATAATTCCCAAGAATTCCGAAATGCTTGGCGGAGGGAGGCGATAGTTCAGCGTTACATAAACAATTCGCTTTCTATTTGAAACCGTTGACATAATGTTACAAGCGAGTATGTAATTACGGAATCTGCTTCATTGCCATTTGAAGTGATTCGAATTCGAAGTGATCGATTGCACCACCACATTTTAATATTTCTTACACTTACACCAATCAGTTTAGCCCAAACTAAGTTCTGTAAGGCTTGTGTTATGAGATCTAGGGTAACAGATAGACAAAATCAAATTCAAAATAATCTTTATTCAGCATAGACCTTTACAGACACTTATTGACGTCAAAACAAACAAAAAAAAAAGCTTAAAAAAAACAAAAATCATGTCCGTACGTACGAACAAGGAAAAAAAAATTGACTCTACACCTGTTCGGAAATTGGAAGAGCCTTCTCGAAAAGAACAGACAAGAAACTCTGAAGGTCTATTTTTTATCTCCTCTTTTCAATGTTACAATAATTATATTAATATAATATAATATAATATAAGATACAATCATACCTAATACGATTACAGTCGTATGTATGTTTACATACACATATAAAAATAATACAATATTATAAATAATGTTGTTACCAAACATGGCTCTATGAATAGTGTCCCTATTCCCTATTAGTTTTATGGAGTCTGAACATTGGGACGGCAAGTTTATTTTTGTTTCTAGTATACACATTATTGTACTCTACCGGAGAGTCCCACTCACGGCCGCGCCTAGCCAGCGCGGACAAGGTGAATAAGGTGCATTTTCCCCTCGCAAAAAAATAAAATAAAATAAGGCCCATACGGGACACATGGCGGGGCGCGCTTTCGCGATTCGACCGCCATATATATATATTAACAACCAAGACTAAGATACAAATGCTCTTATTAATCGCACAAACATCTGCACCTACCGGGACTCCAACCCTGGATCTCAGACACCTTGAAACCGGTGCACTAACATACACATTTTAGTATCTTTCTAGATTGAGTTCTTATGATTTAATTTCCAAGTACCAAAACCACAATACATAGGTCTTCCTAATACATTATTGATATATCAATAATTCATCACAATTCATCAAAATCTTTGTAAAAGACCACTACTGCTAGGTAAAAGCATTCTTAAAGATTCTCACATTGATAGGCTGCGTCCAGTACTTTTTTATAATTAAAAAATCTTATCAAAATAAATAAAATAATTTTTATTCAATATCAACTTGTACATGCAGTTATTGATGTCACAGCCATAATAGATAGTTTAAATAGAAGTTTAAGACAACAAAATCCTTATACGTTCAGATCAAAGAAAAATGTAGACTTCACACTTGTTTGGAAATTGGGAGAGCACTCTCGAAAACAGGTAAAAAACTCTGAAGATCTGTTTTTTATCTACTCTTACATAATTTACAATATAATTATTAAAATGATAATCATACATATTACAACTACAGTCATATCTACGCTAACATATACATTATATGTCAAATAAAATACTATATACTAATGTTACGTTTTCAGGTTTGTTTCCCAGCATCTTTCCGCTGCAATTACTGTTAGTTCTTAGGTCTTAATTACTGTTAGGCCTTAATCAACCACAATAACCCAGTGCAACTTTAAGTACATCTTTTGAATTTATTTATATACATATGAAGTTTACATCACAAGTTCTTCTTTTGCCATAGGAGCGATAAATTTATATTTAAAATTATAAAAACCAAAAATATTTGTACCAAACACGGCAGGTTAGATCCTGGACCTTCCGATAATAATTAGGTTGTGCCGAGACCGAAGCAGTGCTAATAGTCTTATTTTTGTATTTGATCACACAAGCTACAAAATTTCTGTATCAAATTAATAATGCAGTATCTTCTTGTAAACCTTTAAAAATATTCTAAATTATTGATTCAATTGTATCTCAAAACGCCAAAAGGCGGACACTTATAATAAAAAACCAATGGATTCAGGTTACGGCATTAAACAAATACATATTTTTGATATTCTAAAGCCTCTTACATATTTTCATTCATTGTTTCCAGGATATTAGGCAGCTTGCATTTACTATGAAAATTCAAGGTCAGCAATGTGTGATTTTAATTAGTTTCTGCGTTCTTTTAAGAATAGATAATTTCGTAAGATATTGATCTTTTAACACACAAGAAACTGTCGGAATCAAAAGATTATCTTCTACCTTCTTATTCGATTGTGTTCTAGGGTTTTAGGTGTAAGGTTGTTTTATATCCTTTATATAATCCTATAAAATTTGCAATATACGTCATTAATTCCCAAAGCTTGAATATAAGAAGCAGGTAAATTGAAAAGTATGCTAGTGTACAGATCTTCTTATTTTTCTTTAGTAAACTCACCTCGTGTTCTCTGAGAACTGGCGCAACAATCAATCGGCGAATATTATGTACTGATATATAAATGCTCTGCTAAAGAATAGCTGCAATGTACGTTGTGATAATGCAAAATTATATCGTTCTGCGCTTTTTCCTTACTTCATGGAGATAATTAATCATTTTCGTAACATCGTAGACATCACCAAGATCAAAATCACGTGTAGCAACAGCAGAACACCAAAAAATTTGAAGCACCTGTCCATTTCTTTACCTCGTAGAGTTCGGCACAAATATTTCGATACGTTTTATGGTAATTTCCTTAATAAAATTTGCTTCGGAGTGTTATTTCCATGATTGACTACATTTCTATCGATTAACTGACAATTTGGTGCAGTGCATAGACAGTGTATATTTTATCAGTAACGTTCTTTTCTACATATTTTTGATGTGTTGCCTTAGAAATGTGAACCTTATCAAAGTCTATCTTAAAATAAATAGTATGAAACGTGATTGGATTTGAAACACTGTTTGTGACTGTTTTAAAATGCAATTTAATTATTCCATATCATCTAGGAACATATTATTATTTTGTTAATAGGTCTTTACCTATGAAATTGCCGTTTTCCATGAAAAAAATTAAACGATTTTTTTTTTGTATTTTTTATTTGTATTAATCGAAGTAATCACCCATGCAATCAATGCATCTTTGCCAACGTAGTGGCAGTTTATTGATGCCCTTCTTAAAGAAATCAGCTGGACGGGAAGCAACAAATTCTTCAAAGGCATTTTGTACTGCCTCTCGGGTATTGAATTTTTTTCCCGCCAAGAAGTTATCCAAATTCAGGAAAAAGTGGTAGTCTGTAGGCGCAAGGTCTGGTGAGTAGGGTGGATGACGGAGAACTTCCAACCCCAGGTCTTGCAACTTGGAGACTGTCTGTTGTGCAGTATGAGGTCGCGCGTTGTCGTGCAGGAGCAGTGGAGAAGAGCGATTGACCAATGCTGGTTGGAAATGTGCCAGCTTCTCCATCATTGTGTTCAATTCTTCACAGTATACATCTGCAGTAATGCTCATCCCGTTCGGCAAGGATCTGTGATGAATCACACCGACGCTAGACCACCAAACAGTGACCATCACTTTTCTAGGGGTAAGTTTTCGTTTAGGGCATTGCTTAGGTGCTGAACCAGGATCCAACCACCTTGCTGAGCGCTTGCGGTTATCAAACAGAATCCATTTTTCATCGCAGGTAACAATGCGGTTCAAAATTCCTTCATCTGTGTGTCTGTTGAGCAGTGCAAGGCACGTCTCGACGCGTACTTTGCGCCGGCGATCATTGAGTTCGTGGGGCACCCATTTGTCAAGTTATTTTACCTTGCCAATTTGACGCAAATGGACCAATATTGTTTTGACGCTAACGTCGAAAGCTGCTGCTAATTCAGCCGTAGATTGTGTATCATCAGCTTCCACAATCGCCTTTAATTCGTCATTGTCAACCAAAGTCTTCGGACGACCTCGAGGTTTATTTTTCAAGTCGAAATTCCCAGAACGGAAGAGAGCATACCAATAACAGGTGGTGCGTTGGTTTGTAGTGTTAGTCGTTGATGTTGCGTGCCGCTTGGGCCGCGTTGCTGCCACGACGGAACTCATATTCCATAATTACTCGAATTTTTAACGTATCCATGATGGCGAAACAGATTGAAATGCGATGAAAATGTAACACTAATCAATATATAAATGACTACTTTTGGAAAAAGAATCCCATGTTTTTAAAACAAAATTAATTTGAAATTAGAATTCTTAGCCTAACAAAAACTATTTTGATTTGAAATGGCCAGTACTGCAGAACGGCAATTTCATAGGTAAAGACCTATTATTTATGGTACTAAATATTTTTATATATTTATGCATAAAAAATTGTTGATTGTATGTGTATTTTAGGTTCTATTGCACAATTTCATCCAAGTGCTTCTCAGTTTCACAAAAGCGGTCCATGTCATTCTTTGAAGGTTAATATATTCACACCTATTTAAATTACAATTTTTGAGCGTCACTGAAACAATACAACGAACATATTAAAACGAAATAAATCCGTTTATTATAAAGGTAATTAAAAGCAAAAAAAAAATGATAAAATTAAAATAAACGCGGTTATAGTTTATTCTTATACCTAACAATTATTTCGTTCGAGAAAGACTTACGAGTATTAAACGTACCTCTCCACCAAGGATCTCCACTCCGATCGGTTTTTAGCGATGCTACGGTTCCCGACATATACTTGTTACTCTTTTCGTCCCAAAGGCCATAAGTGCTACGAGCAGTGTGCTCTACCTACAGCGACTTCGGTTTGCAACCCTTCGGACTACGTGCCTGGCTCTTCTAGAAATTTCATCGTTTTTGATTCGATCACGCAGTGAATGTCCGCTGAGTATAACCCGCTTTGGATGAATTTGATCCACCTCATAAGGTCTATTGGAAGTAACCAGGATTAATTTCCATATACCATCACTCTGTGACACACATAAATCAAAGACTTTCGCCTTAAGGTACTGCTACATATGGGCAGGGAATATATATAATAGAAATTTGATTGACCTAGTTGGGTTGTTTGTCTTAGGTAAACCTAATCGAAAACAACTTCCAGTGTAGAGCCTCCAATATTCACTAGAATGTTGAATATACATATATTTTTTAAAATAATTAAACTTTGTTCTTATTTTAAGCCAACAATACTAATATTATTTATTAAATAAATTACTGTATTGTATATAATTCTCCTCAATTTGATTCATTCATTCTAGATGCCAATATGTTTTTAAAAATGTGAATCGCGTTTTCTCTCGTTAGTATCATATTTCTGCACATATGCTCAAATTCCATAAGGTTCGCAGTCATAGTTATATGCTGCAATAATCTTTCAATCAGTATAAAAAATAAAGTTCCAAAAAGAAACAAAAAAAGCACCTTGACATTTTGCTAAAGTAGAACTCTAGCTCTAGGCTTTTATGATTCAGTTCAGTTAATAAATTTTGGTTTAGTTTCATCTCATATGATATATCGATATAGGTGTTTAAAAAGAGAGCAGATAACGTAATACCAAGTGAAATTGAGGAATGCCATTTACTTTCTTGTACAGTACACCAAAGACCTCGATAATAATATGGTTCTTTAATAGGTTTTAGCAGAGCTACTATCATAAGTAATTCTATTATTAGTACAAATCACACAAGTATACTAAATATATTAAGCAAGGTTCGGTTTTATATAAATTTCGTCACTATTCTCATCTTTGTTATTTATGGTACATATATTTGCATTATTAGCATTTACAGATTGTTAATTATTATTTGATTAGATTATTTGATTTCATCAAATAATGACATTAATTGCTTCAGATCAGTCTTATTTAATCCACTTAAATTTGACCAAAAGTAAGCGGAATTATCTTCATCACATACAATTTCTTCGCCTGTACAAATGTAGGTCCGGGCTCTGTTTCTAATTCAGTAGTGAAATGAGTATCTACAAGACCACATCTTTTGATAACATCTGTAAAATTATGTAGTTTAGCAGAAAAATGCAAATATTCTATTATTCTTAACAAAATCAACATAAAAAACAACGATAATCCTCCAAGAAAGTAATTTCGATAAGCATTCGTTACATCGATATGGTGTTGTAATTGGTGTTTAGACGGTAAATAAACAACGAAAAAACCGGCAAGCCGAAATGTAGCAAATCAAATATACTTTTTGGTGTTGGCAGAGAAAAAAAAATATCCCGATAATTTTTATTTTAGTTTGTAAATTAAATAGTTTTTTATATTTAGCAATTACGCGCATTTTATTTTCTAGCATTTTACGAGTATTTTCTATGTAAAGAATTACATGATTTGAACTGATGATATTCAAAATACACTTACTTATTTATTATTAAAAATTACTAGAATGAATATTTTTTTCAAACTACGTAACTAAATTATACCATTAATTTATGTGAGCAATGAATTCCCCAATATCTAAACGTAAAGATACTGACTTTTTACTTTTGATGCATTATAGCGTTTAAAGCGACATCTACATTTTTTGGAAGTAACTAAACTAGTATATTATAATGCAGCGAAAAAGGTACGAATGTTAAAGTATATTTGATACATATCTACATACATTAAATTTTGTACCATTAAAACGTTAGTTTTCTCACAACTTTGTACTAATATTCTATACCCTGGTGTAAAACAAATGTGCGGATATTTAAAATGACAGCAATGATTTTTTTTCTTAAATATTCATGGTAATGTTCAAATTATAAAATTTGCCACAGTTAATTTACCAAAGAGCATAATTTCAGATTATAGGATGATAAGGATTAGTTTCGCTTGTAATTTATTCTAACCGTTAGCCGTTTACTAACAAATTATGAAAATAAGACAGAGACAGAAATAAAAGTTATTTCTGTCTCTATCTTATTTTCATAATTTGTTAGTAAACGGCTATCCTTGGTTTCTATTTAATTGAACTAACTGTCAAACTTAAAAAACCTTTTTATTTTCCAGCTATATTCAAAATATAGATAAAAAATGAATGATATGAATGTAAAAAGTAATGAAGATATAAATTCAAATTGTAATCTTAATATAGAATTATTGAAATTGTTAATTATTATACTAAATTATTAAGAAAACTAACAGACAGGAAAAAATGCTATGAACGATTTGTACCATTTTCCTTTAGGTTCTATTCTATATTATTTTGATATAATAGTCTACGCAATTGTAATTTTATATGGGGTGCACAACTCCCTTATAACATTCGCACTCATCCAGTCTTAAGCATTTATTCGTCCTGATTCTTAATTTGAGAATACATAATTATCTCCATCGCTTTGTTAAATTATAACTTCACGATGTAGATGTAGGGAGAAAAGAAGGTTGCACTGATGCTTAGGAACTCCGACTTAGTACCCGAAAATGTTAATGCTAGATGTGGTCTTTCTAATTTCTATTTCTCTTCTGACTTCCCAGCTGCACTTTAGTCGAAATTCTTACATCGAAGATATCAATAAAATCACATCGAAGAACTTTCTAAGACAGCAGCATTTCAAAAAATACTAAAATTTATTTTGACTGTTTAGTTTGTTACCTGTTTGCTACTTTATTTTATATAACATATGGAGTTTTAAATGTCCCTCATCATTGTGTTTATTATCCCTAAAAACGTTTTTATAATTAGTAAAATAGACAACCCTGGCTCTAAGTAGCTACCTTCACCGCTATTACCTATGGCGGTGATTCAATTAAGCTGAATTGTTTACTCTATAGACATATCCACTTCTGCTTTCACCACGTGCTCGGTTCAGAGGCCAAGGGAATGGAGCCAATCAAATTTTAATGGTAGGTAGGTACGAGTATGAAATATTATACGTTTGATTCTCTACTTGTTTGGCATCAACCTGTTACAAATATGCTAATTGTATATCTTTAATAATAATTAATTGTATAGAATATAATTAAATAATATTATGTATATGATGTTAATAAGTAAAAAACTTTACCAGAGATTACCTCGAATTCGTTTGGATATTCGAGGTAATCGCTGGTACCGATGGATTGCAATAAAGTATTGAGTATTGGTAAAGTTTTTTACTTTTACGTTTAGTATAGATTTAATTTTGTGAAATGCCACTTTCTATACATTGATTCTAAATAGTATAGCAAACTGGCACAATAAGAGCTTTGAATATTGTTATAACAATATTGCAGACTCTATGTTCTTCACGTAACAAATAGGCCTAACTTGATATTTTGAATATAAAACTCGAATTTTCGAGCCTGCCTGTGTGACATTCTGAGCTGAGTCCGTCTGAGGCAAATATATTATATATGTTTTTATTTATTTCTTCATTCCTACTATAAATATACCTTACAACTTATAAAAAACAACTAAAAATACATATGATATGATGTTATGACTGCGTCACAGAAAAGTTCGCCATCGTTTCCCATCTTTTGATTCCACATCGAGCACAATCGCCGCAGTACAGATATCCTCCATGAATTTTATATCGCCTCTCGTTCTAAAGCTACTTTAAGCCATTTCGGGGAACGCGGCTCCCTTTGTCTAAGCACATTATTATTCTTACATATTACTTTCATCCCCATGTGTTCTGAGGAAAGCGTGCGTGACGTCATTACTCGAGAAACGTGACTCAAAAGCGTTCAGCTGTCTTTTCTCAATCTTTGTAATAAATGCCGTATTTTATGTTTTCATGCGAGCTATTATGATTTTTGCAGAGGAGGCCCGTTAGCGCGAAGTAATTACTACTTTGACGCTCAGAGCTTTGAGTTCAATGTCGCGTGAAGCTATAATAACCGAAAGAGTGGTGTGTTGATGTGATCGAAGGTTTTCTTTGAAATTCTTAGAACGATGGGTTCTGAATTGCTTGGTCATTATTGCTGGGAAGATCTAAGAATTGTGTATATTTTACAAGTAATATTAAAGATTCATAATTCCAAATATAACATGGTTAATTATTCATTACAATATTAACGAGCTAATTATTGAAAACCTTTTATAAAATAACATTTACGAGTATATCCAACTTCTTTTGTTGATAAATCGATGTTGAAGGTAAAAATGAGGACGAACTTAAGTAAATAAATATTGAATAGATACTTTAAAAATTTACTGTTAATTTCTTAACAACAATACGATTAATAGCCAGGTTATCAGCAAAATCTTAAAGTTAAATTCAACAAAAAGAACCAACGCTTTAGGCAGGACCAAATTTAGAATTAAAATCTATCAAAGCTAT
Organism: Scirpophaga incertulas; assembly: GCA_036419045.1. Taxonomy (NCBI): domain Eukaryota; kingdom Metazoa; phylum Arthropoda; class Insecta; order Lepidoptera; family Crambidae; genus Scirpophaga; species Scirpophaga incertulas. The sequence continues at coordinate 23,253,038 of CM071628.1, forward strand.
TGATTATTGATTGATGCTTTATAATATAAACAATGCAATCGAAATGCTGTTTGTTTCAGGTAAGTACATCGGTGTTCTCGAGTTCCTCAAACTGGTAGGACAATTAACAAGATCTCTTGTCTGCGAGGGTGCATGGGAAATGAGCGCGGTCAGGGTACAAGGGTCGCTCTAGATTTCGTAATCAAAGCTATTGTAGTGCTAAATAACTACTAGGCGCCTTTATTCTAATATCTTAGAAAAGTAATTAAACATCTTCGCGTTACACTAAAACGTGGAAATGTTTATGGAAAGTAAATATGATGAAATAATAGACATAGCGATAACGTAAGAAGTTTGTTTTTATTTTACCATATTTTCGGTCACTGGTAGCTACACTGATGTAATTATAGCCTATTTAGATAGGCTTATGTTGAATAATATTATTTTGATTTTTATTTTATGTATGTACATTGAAAGATCGTTATCTCCGTGTTATAGACTTAGAAAACTGGTATCAACTTTCTTTTTCAGCTCAAATCGTGCGACCGCGAATCGTGCGACCGAGAACCGTGCGAGTTCGTTAGTTAAACTTCGTTTTAGTTAAAGACTAAAAAGCATATTCCATGAAGGCATTTTCATGAAAAATTGTATAATGGACTCAAAATATAATTGAACGTTAAAGAACTTCAAGTCATACTGTTGTATAAATGAAAAAATACAATTTCATAGACCATATCTTTTTCGAATTAACTTTTAAATTCCATAAAAGTCTAAATGATATAATTTATGTTACTGACAAATTGGAATATTATGAAAAAAGGAGAAAGTAAAGGGAATAAATAAATTTTACGACTTTCTTCAAACCGCAAAGGGGTCGTGGAGTACTCTCGTTGACAGGTCAAGTGGGATTGTCTGTTCCCAGTAGTGCTATTGATAAAACACTATTCGTTACACTATGACATAAATCGTAAATGCTACACACGATTTGTTTGGATAAAATCGTCGAAGAATCGAGTGTTAAAGTTAACAAATAAGTAACATTTATTTTACTTATTTATTATAGTTTCGAGCTGTTAAACTGTTTATACTATGGGAAAAGTTTGTACTACATCTGTATCTGTAAAGTGTACTGTAAAAGCCGATGGAACTATCAAAGATGCTAGCAATGCAGTACCAATGGGTATACATATTCATACGCTCATGATCTTTTAATGTAATAATAATAACTTTGTATTCTTATTAAATTGCACTAAGAAATAGAATTTAGTTATTCTATTTCTTTAAGTATGTTATTAGTTTGTTTATTATATATTATCAAAATCAAAATTGTCTTTATTCAAAATTGGCCTTTACAGGCACTTATTTAGTTCAAAACATACAAAAAGTAGGAGAGCTACTTAACTAAAAAGATATATATTTAAAGTTACAATAAGATTTTTCGGGTTCGAGTTGTATCGGATTTTCCGAAAGGAAAAATATAATTTCCCGCGGTAAAAATTATCTTTTTCTTCCTTGGGTCTCCTCATACCAAACGACATTAAAAGCCGGAAAGCTATTTTCATCAGATTTCTTCGGAGGTATATTTTACCGTAGTCTATTTAAGCTTATTTACGTTTATTTAGAAAGACACTGGGACATTTGTCCCTGTGTCGTTCTCTGGAACTCAAACTGTCCCTATATCAACTTTAATCAAAACCTCTGCAGTAGTTTGAACCTATTCAAACAAAATCTTTGATCCAGTAGTTTTAGTCCCTTTAGGGTAAAATATTTACAAACCTTTAATATCGTATTAATTTAATGTATTCAAAAGTTTAAAAATATGTTACAAACTTGTATCTATGAATTATGAACTTTCCATGCAAACGTTGAATGAATGAAGACAGGCATTGAAATTTAATCTAAGAATCACTTAGTGTGAAATACACCTTCCTGCTATTTATGTTGTATTCACGAAACGAATATAGACAGATAGTTTAAAAAAAATATATATAAAATAAACCTTAGCTGTAATTGAGGATTCTTAGTATTCGTTGTTTTGCCCATATCAATATCATTTTAACGTCTTAAATTAATACGAGAATTAACAAAAGAACTGGCGGATCACGATCAAAGATCATTAAATTTAAAATATTAAATAAACAAAGTGGAACGGTTGAGAGCCGCTATCCATTCCATTTCGAAAACTCGCAAACTTGTTACAAATTTATCTGATTGTAGAGCGTTTTGGCTTTACAGGAGTTTTTAAATACCGAAACCTCTCATCGGGGGAAATGTGAAATTTGAACGACAGTCAGATAAATCTCGACTTTACGCCCCAGTACTACGATCTCTGAAATTTCTTCTGCAAACTTTCAACAGTTTTGATTTTGATTGCAAGTTAAAATTTTCGTCCGCGAGAAGCGGAAGGGATAGGGATGGTTTAAGTTTCTCACTTTGCGTATTTATGTATCTCGGCCGGCAACTTCCGAGGTATGGGAAAAAGTCGCAACACGAAGTTTGCTATTTTTTATTACTCGTCGAATTATTTTGCGGGAGTTTCACCGAGCGCTGGGTGTACAGGTGCGACTATACTATGTATTTCCATTTTGTACTTGTTTTTCAAATATCTTTAGGAATTTCAGAAGTGAGTTTAAATTGAATTCAGTAATCAACTATTCAGATTGTGAGATTATACTCTGGTGGCGTTGTAGTGTCGATGAACATGTCAAGAAACTTAAAAGTATGATATTTGAAAGATTGTTTCGTGCTTCTTGGTGGGTCTGTATATGAGCTGTAGTGATGATTGAAATATAAATCGCCTCTATTAATCGCAAGAAAATATTATAGTGCGACTAACGTCCAACCACAAATTTCGATTATCACCTTTTATTTTTAAATTGGGAATCATAGATATTTCAATAAACAATCTCGCTGTCCTTAATATAGATGTTGCCATTACTTTAGCTGTCAAAACTATTAACCTCAAATAAGAAATAAGGAATTGTTATACGGCACACGAAACAAAACGATTCGCGCGTGCCTGCGCTCGTGAAAAAACAATGAACATTGAAGAGTTGGTAGAAAAAGACTTGACGTACATATTCGTCGCAGGTGAGACATACGTACGTGAATAAATGGCGAGAAAATAAAGGACAAGCGTAATTCAAAGTTGCATACAAATGATGTGTACATCAGCGCTCTAAAGTTCATTGAAGGTAAGAAATACTTTGACATTATCAGTGTTTATGTTATAGAGTATCAGAGTTTGGGTCGACACTTGATATAAAATCTAGACAGAAAGATCATGACAGCTGTCAAATTTAATTTAGATTTTATCATCATACCTTATATTTGTTCCCAACTTTAGGCACGAGTCTTCACTATGTTAAGAGAAATAGACTTTAGGCATTCGAGCTGGCTCAGTGTGGATTGGTTGACTTCATATACTTACAATTTTAGTCAGGATAAATGTACATGATATTCGAAAAACGAAAACACATTGGCACATAGCAGTTTCATTAGAAACTTCTGATATGGAACCCTTGAGGTCTTATTGCTATAGATACAGGCTTGCGATGGGCAAAATTTCACCGTGGCAACTCATAATACAAGCTGACGTTAGCTACTTTTATGTCCGTCACGTCCGAGAATTCTGTGAGCGGAGTTTACAGCTTTCGCAAATTCACTTTGCTTTTGGCCTTCTTTGGAAGGTCTTTGAATTTTGATTATGTTTCTGAATATATTTTTCCTATTGTACTACTGTATTTATTGTCTCTGCCGGTGTATAAATAAGCATTTCTATGGGAGCCGGGACATGATCTAACTACATTCAATTTCGAACCTTGCTTCGGTAGGAATACAGTCGAATGTAATTTTTTGAGTATTGTGAAAATTATTTCGTGAACGTAAAGTGAGCATAAGGTTGATATGTATCATTTATTAATAATGAAAATGGTTTGTAGCTCAGTCAGATCGACTATTCAAGATAAACCATTACTTTTATAGTTCATTTTTATTTAGGAAATTAATCTTTGAATATTATATGTTAACGTGCAGATTATAAAACTCACATTTCAATCGTGACGTAATCAACACGTAAATGTAAGCTATTCACACAAAGGCTAGGTAGCCTTTGTGTGAACAGACTATGATCAAAATTGTATAATGTAGACTGAAAGGGATGATCGTATGATTAACATATTCAGGAACAGGAGCAGAAATAGTGCCTTCAGAAGTAAGGAAACGTTTCAGGTGTCACACATTTTGGTCAACAGAATACTTTTAGCGTTGTTTTTAAAACGTTGCTCAGAGACATACACAAATACGACTGTATTACCTCGTCTTAGATGAAAACCAAACCAGAATCTCGGATCAATATTCCAATAACAACAGGCCGCCTTAGATACCGTCTGAAATAACCGAACAGAGTTCGTCAACCGTTTTTTGTGTTCTCATTATTTCTCCCCGGAGATTTATTGCTCTTTGCTCTCCCGGCTTCCTTTATGCGACATTAGCAGTGGTCGAGAACCAGTGGCGCCGTTATTGTCTAAGACTGCTATTTTTTAACCTGCAAACAATGAAAGGTTGTTTTCTTGTTTTCTTCGTTGGCTCAAGTGCCGAGCTTGAACGACGTTACGTTTTAATCCCGCTCTTTCTTGCTATGGTTAACAGGTGTAAATACTTTTTTATTAATTTTGCGCCTTATTTCTTTGTCCATTAATAAGTTTTTGTATCTGCAGAATATTATAATTTTCTTAAATATGACCTAACCTGGTGTAAGGATCTATTTATTTACTTAACTACAATATTTAGTTACAGTTAAGTTACAGCTGTTATATCAGCCAACATGCTTACATGCTAAAAAACAATTATAAAAATTCCTAGAAAATTTCAGACCTCACTAAAGAAAGATTTAACGTCAGAAAATACAAATTGAAATATCATACAGATTTATGTTAATATGAATTCATAGAAATGTTAGCAATACATTATGAAATATGATAAATGATTTAAATTTAACCAAGTCAAATATACAACGTTAAATAAATTACCAATGAATTATTGGAATTACCCTTTATACTAATTATGATTAATGCCATTACAATTAATATTTAAACTGTCTGCAAACTGTTGGCTAAGTATGATTAGTTTGGAATTGGAGTTCCATTTTTAGAGAGATTTTTTCTAAGGTAATTTTGGAAAAAGTAATAATAAGTAATTTAAATTTATTTGTTTTCTTATATGTTATTTCTACAGGTAAGTGGATTTATGGTCATAGCACTTACGACTCGCCACTACAGATCATCAGGTATTTTACGCGCTTTCATACTGTTGACGCGTCCAGCAATATACGATGTAACTTTATAGTTTCATTACTACCTGCAAGGTCTACCCAGGTTAGATAACACACATCTAGACCTGATGTAACTAATACCTTAAAAATAAATTACAAGTTTATTAACATGACATTAATATTTGATGAAGTTAATCAAATCATTATAGTAAATAGATTTTGTTTTGAAAATCGAAATCATCCACTAGCTGGTGCCCGCGCCTTTAACATTAATAGGGTTTCATAAAAAGAATTAAACTTTACCAAAATATTCATGTATGCATTACTTGTACTTCAAAATACCTATATCTGCAAAATATATTTGTCGATTCTAATTGTTTTGGAATGCAAATCTCTGAGGAGTTGATCACATTGAAATAAATAGTAAAATGTTAATTTACATTCTTCAATTTCAAAACAAAGGACATGTTTATGTTAATTATTAGAGACCGCAACTGATCGATAATGTAAATCAAATTGTACAGAATTGCCATAACCCACGACATTATCGGCCCAAACATTGTCCGTAGCAAGGGACATCTTAGTTGAATAAAAATACCAAATTATTCGGAAGCAAACCGAGCACTAATAAAAAAATCTAGCTATTTTGACATATTTCGTACCTTGACAATAGTGCCATATTGAAAGTTAAATTGAAATAAACTATAAATCGTTGAGTTTTTGTAACAATTACATTTTACTTGAAAGTTTAACATTGATGTTGAAATTATATTAGAATTGTATTTCAAAAAAAAAATATCTGTAGGTAGCGTATATTTTATATTATACACATTATTAGCCGAACACATGTTAGGGAGTCATGCGCGAAAACAATTTTGTGAAAAGTGTAAAAAAAGAGGGAAAATTGATTTAAAACCCTATAAATCCCGTTCAAATCACCGCTGGAATGGCGGCGGCGAAATCCAGGATACATTTTAGTCTGGGCCGGGTCATTAAAACCGGCGAAAACAAAACCGGTGAAGCGGATATATGAGCCATATATTTCAGGCGGATATGTAATTTTGTTATAAATTATCGCTTATGATCCGATGTTGTTACTATTACCTCCTGGTTGTTATATTAAATAGGAATAAGTATATTATGTGAATATTGCCTTAATCTTTTATTGTGTCCAACTTTAATGAAATACTTTAATGAAAAATTAAATATACTGTTGGAGAGGCATAGTTACTTAATTTATGACATTGCATCTGGATCACCATATCCCCACCAAATGACACTATTCTACCCTAATTAAATTAGTAGTTTGATTAGGGTTTAGTCAAGCGTGTTGGTATAAAACGAATGGATCGACTTCACGACCTTATACACGATTTAATTTCTTCGCCGGTGTATGTGGGATACTTCAGTTTATATGCTCTTTAAAAACTTTAACGGTACAAACCCGGTGTGTTAAACAAGCGGGTTTACTTACCTCACAAACCTCACTTGTAAGTCATAACTTACATTTTTTTGCTTATATAATCAATTTAGAACTTAAAAAAACTGTATACACTAAAAAAACGTAAACTTGCTCTACTTATTTTTGCGAAAGATTTGAAGATTGTTAGTTATTTGTTAAATATTCAGTTAGATTTAATTCAAATCAGGTTGGATTTAGTACTCGGTAACCAATTGACTTATATTCATGTGTATAATTATTAACATTTATATATTGTAAAAAGCGGGTTCAAACCCAACTGACTTTAGTTTTTTTTTTATTTATAATGTTTTTTTTTTATATTTTTATTTTAGTCCTTAATGCATACTACTTTTAGTATTTTACTAGGTACCTTTATTTTAGAGTTGACTGTAGAAAATTATTCATTTCACCTAAATTTCCTAGCCTATACCTAACATGTCAATTTTAAAGTAAGATGTTGTTATAACATCAATATGTCATCGTCGAATATATTTATTTCTAAGAAAGTAATCTTTTATGATTAAATGTTACTTGCGGTCAACGGAAGTACCAAATGATGTGACAACATAACATCTTCCATTATCGCGATGGCAGAAATGAATTCGGACGATCTGGACCTTAAAATCATTCGAATTTGATTGATCGATATCCGTGAGTTACAAACGTCGGGCGGTCATTCGTTATTGGAGAATACAAGCATTAGATACACAGATCTATCTATAATATTTAGGTACCTGTGGCTTGTATCAATAGAAAATACACGAATATGTTACTTCTTAAGTTCTGACTGCGTAAAATAATATCATCTATCAACTTTTAGTAATGTACCGTTTTTTTTTGTATTATACTAAATTGTTCTTTGTGAAGTGTACTTATTTGTAGGAAAGATTATAGATAGATTATTGATTTGATTTAATAAAACAATTGTCGCAGCGGTTGAATCATCAGCTGCAGGCACAAACGTTTTGTAAGACCCACAGAAATTTTACCCGGGTTGGGTGTTTGTGGGACCATTACAATCAATCTAATGACACTATAGATTGTAGTGAAAGCGACTGCTTCTCAGGTGTTGAAAGGTGGCAATCGCCTACTATCAGGTACTCTATTTGTTTGACTCGAATTACATTTAAAAAACATCGTGTAAAACAATAACTATAATGGATATTGATATTTTCTAATTACGTAAATCTTATTAAAAATATTTTTCACAAACTTTTGTACCAGAAGTTTGTGAAAATTTTTTTAAAACAATAAATAATACAGCAACTCTGCCCCATGACGCGAGAACCTGCAAAAACTCGCCGCTACGTCCAATCCAATGTATTCCACCCACTAGTTATATTCTGATAAATGATTGCTCTTGACAAACGGTCGGCGACGCTCTGTCCTTTTTTGTCGCACGCAGTTGGAGAGAGAGCAAAAACTGTCGCTCGACTTTCGCGCCAATAAACAATGGTGGTTATAACAAACTTCAACGGAAAAAGTACTTATCACTGCTAAACAAATGACCTTTGGAGGTTGAGTGTGATAGTAAAATTAGATATAAATGAAAATGTTCATGTTGATTTTCCTACCGTCCTTATGGCGTTCACTTACTGTATTCTTAGTGTTATTATGAAGTTTGACAAGACATTAACTGTGCATAATTTTTTTGTATCGAAACAAATGCGTGAATTGTATAACGCATTTGTCATTTTGTCACCAAATTTAGATCTCAGATTTACTTTTAAACATTGATTAAATTAGTAGGGATATAAAAATATGTAAGCACTTTTTTATGCTTTGTTTATTTTTTGCTTGCATATTATTAGTTGTGATATATATGTATGTACATGATAGATAGATAGATAGATAGATAGATAAATCTTTATTTGGTCGGACATACACACACACACACAAAATATAAATACAGTTATAACGGACAGAATTAAAAGTAAATATAGCACAGTAAGTATAAAATACCTGTAGTGATAGAATATCAGCGACATTACATAAATGAAAAACAAAATACAGGACAGTTCGTGTACCGTGCTACAATATTGTGTGTGTGTGCTGCAGCAACACAAAAAGGCCATAGCTCAGCGTCAATATTTGCTCATAATCTATGAGCAAATGGCTGATTTTCAGCAACAGCCTGAAGGAACCAAGTCTGCGACACTCAGCTGCGCGCGATGTACGCACTGATCTTAACGCTTATCGATTGTATTTTGTGATTATAAAGGTATATTAGTTCAAAACAGAGTTGCGGTATCGACACCCTGGGGATATATTACTTAAATATACACACATATACATATATATACACATAATATACACATAAATAAAATGATAATAATAATAATATGGACTGTGTTTAATATCGTACTGAAATATATATATATCGGTGTGACATCTATGCAAAACATTTCGATATACCACTTTTTTGTCTCTCCAGCAGTAAATTTTTCAGTTGAGTCTTGAATGATTCTTTAGATTGTATGATTCTCATAGGCGGAGGGATATTATTCCAACATTTTGTTGCGAAATGCATGAAATATTTGACAATTTTGCTTTGATTCAACATGTAATAAAAATATATTTTATTTTGATTACAACGTAACTTTTGCGTCACTTAAAATTTGACTGGGGCACTATTATTTACACTATTTAGGGGCTACTATTTCTTATTAAGTCCACTGATAGTATAAATTAATGAGTCATATTCGAAGCAGCCTAATGTAATACCTTGTCCAGATACTGGTTTAGGAAGTTTATGTACGAGTCTCATCCCGCCAAGCTGCCATTATTATGAACTCCCATTATCGCCTCTTGCACACTCATTCTATTTCACATGACTAGTTTTGACGACCTCCATAGCCGAGTAATTAGTACTCCGGTTACAAGATGTCGCCATCTCTGATGTCCCGGTGAGGATGTTTGTGTGATGTATGTATGTACGCTGGTACCTTAGTCATGGTTGTTAACATATATTTCTATAAAAAATATTTTTATATTTTGATACTCTAAATCCAACAACACAAGACTTACAGTGCATACTAGGTTAATTGGAGTGAGTATAGAAAATATGAAAAAAAAATGATGCACTCGTTCAGACTAGACTCCAGAGTTTTGAGCAACAAAAACGAGAAGCTAGCCTATCTATCATTTATCGGTTGCAATTTGCAGAGTTTGCGGATGTTTTGTATAGCCTGATTACTTTTCCCTTTACTGCACCAGATGCCGAGACCCAATCAGTTGTGATTCTTACTAATATTCCTTTCACTAAGCGAGTAGCTTTTTACCTAACTTTGTTTTCCAATATAACCTTACATCTTTGATACAGTAAGCAGGCATTTTTAGGCGGATGTCAACCAAGCCCTTCTCATTGTTTTTACTCAGGTATCATCTTCGTTAAAGGTTACAAAATTATAAAACATCACTCAGCGCAGGAACATAACGTGACATCTGGAATGTTGTCTTCAGTACTTCCTCATCTCTATCTGCCATGGCAATGAATGCTTTTTCAGTCTTTCTGGATCATACGTTGTAACAAACGTGAAACATAAAAAGTTTCCTAAGTTCGAAGTGAACTTTCTCGAACATCGACTTCCAGCTTATAACTTCGATATACATTTACTTATAACGCAGATGCCGGTCAACTTTTTAATCGAGTTTAATAGTCCGCATCGGAAAAAATATGTATTAGCGTGCAAAACCATGCGCTTTGAATAATGTTGCAACTAACGCCCGAGTTATTCTGGGGGAACTTTGCATTCGCAGTTTAGCGGTGGTTTCACGAGGGAACTTCGGGATGTCTCTGCTCGAAAGGTTTCTTGGATACTTTGGAAACTAGCTTAGCATTAGATATGTTATTTAATGATATACAAGTACTTAAAGTCGATAGTAGAACTTATAAGCTCATTGATTACGTCTTTCAGTTTCAAACTTTCATTCATTGTTTCTAACCATCTTTCTCCTTATGATAATGTTGGGAAATTCATTCAAAAAGAGATCAAGTTTCGCAACTTGATCTCTTTTTATGATCTCTCTTGTATATACTATTAAAAAAATATGCAGTTATTGGTATCCAATGAAATATGTATTAACATCCTTTTAAAGAAAATATATTAAAATTCAAGAAATTAATATTCCACGGATTCCATGCATTGGCTGATGTAGGATTCATATTAGTATTGGAGAGAGAAGTCAGAACTGGAACCGAGACTTGGTAACTCAGGTGAAGACTCACGGACCTCTTACAATATATTAACATTTGCCATCACCACTCTGCCTCTTCTATATAATTAGATGTATCCAATATACGATAGCCTCTTTGTTACACGTTTTATTACAGAATTTACGAAAATCCGAAGGCAACAATACATTGTGTAGCGTGATTCAGCTCGTATACCATTTTCACCTACCTCAACCACGTAGAAGGCAACAATGTAGCCATTGCTTGTTAGTTGAATTGTTAAATCAAAGTATTTCTTAGTTTTCATATTGTGGTCTTTGGAAATATTCGTTTCCCAGGGTACATTCGTCCAATAATATACGCATAAGAGTCCATGAGAGTCCAAAAAGGTATATGTTCAGCAATTATGTAGAAATTACTAATTTGGTATTCGGTAAAGATTCCCAAATATGTATATTAGAAGAATCGAGACTGGAGCTTATCTTGAAATCGAGTACGGTTGCTACTTTGATTTTGATGTAAGGCCATCATTTGTGTATTTTACAAGGGTTTACTCTGTTTCTTCTTCTTCTTGGGGAGAGGGTTCTTATGATTTTCAACCTGTCGCAACTGCAAGACTAACTGCTTCTAGCTATCAAGACCTGCATCTAGCGGCACTTAACTCTAAACCAGCATCTTACCTGTTTCAGCTGTCTCACTACAAGTGTCCTTATAGTGCCCTTGATACAACGTACCAAGGTACATCGGGCAAGGAGAGTCATCTTGAAAGTTTTGAGATACAATTTCAGTATTACAGACCACATTCATACTAAAATTGTAATAAAGAAACTGCTAAGTTACAAGAGTAGGAACAAACATTACAGTAGGTTCGGTCGTAGGAAAAATATAATGAAACTTGTACATGTTGTAAAATTGTGTTAAGTGACGCATATCCAGCTTACAAAGTTATGAGAAACTTAAGTTCCCAAGTTGCAACACACAACAGCGCTTTGTACGTGTTTTCATTAACTTATTTATACCCTTGAACAGTTAGAGCGAAGCCATTTGCTACCTAGAATGCAAAGCCGAAGTTTCCTTGCGTCCGCACTTTGTTAAACAAGCAGATGGAGTGAGCTGAATGGTGCAAAGTTTGTAACGGTAAATTAATTGTTTGTAAGTGTTGATTATTTCGCTTAAGTACTGCTTACTTTTTCAAATAAACGTATTATTATGTTTATATATGTATACAGTAAGTATACATAAATAAAATAGTAAGAAGAATAGCAATTTACAAGCAGATGATAGAATTCATTTGTTTTGACTCTGCCAATATCAATCATGCAATACTTATTTGCGAGATAGATACAATTCTACAATTTTTTTTGAACATATATGGGTTTTGATGTATTGAGTTAGTGAATTTTCAATAAATACTAAAATTAAATAACTACACGAAACTATAAAAAAAACTTTGATAAACTACTTTGATAAAATTTAATTTATATGTAAATCAGAAAACTGCCATTTTACATTAAATAAATAATATCAAACAATGAAATCAAATATGAACAATAGTATGTACAATAATTCTACGTTATTATTCATATATACTGTGTCATTGTTCATTTAGTATTCATTATTATCAAAATAATAAATACTTTTTTTTTTTGTAAATTGTCAATATATTATTGCTTGCAAAAACCATGTTTTATGAAATTATTTTTATTTTATCTGTAATAGTAATCTTACATTTATTTTATCTTTTCATGGATGCAAGGTTCAAATTATTTAATCTAAAGTTTGCTTTTAATCCTCTGTATTGTAATGGAGAATACAGTGAAAAAAAATCCGTGCTACTTTTCTTGCTGCCTCAGCCTCAGTACAATTTCTTATAATGTTCCTCAGTAAGCATCATTAGGATGATAAATTAATGAATAATTCAACATAAAAAGTTTACGCCTATGACCACCTTCATTTTCCAATTTTACTATATCATGATAAAGTGGACTTTATCTGTTAAATTAAACATATTAATATGTTTAATTTAACAGATTGATGATTTCTAAGTTGAATGTTAACATTCAACTTAGAAATCATGAGGCTAAGTAAAAATAATTAAGCATTAAATAATTTTACAAATTTGTATTAGTGACTTTGCATTATATATAAAATGCTAAGTATATAAAATCAAAATAACTACAAAGTGATAAAAACATACTAAGTAAGTAATTTACTTAATATCGGCAAACATTTCTTTTCAAATCATTCACAGATAATCTGCAGACCGTATCGGAAACGACAGATCATTCACGAATTCAACGATAAAAAAAAACACATTTGCATCAAAATCAAACGTAGAAACGTTCCCTATTCAATGACAGGCCATTTTTTACTAGCGCGACTCTGAATGGGCCCGCCTGCTAAACAGGCCTCATTCATCAGGGTTATTCTTCGGCTCGCACGCCACTGATTCCATCAATTAGAGGAGGGTGATTCGTCAATTAATTTCCGTCGTGCGTTGACAAAGAAGGCCTTTGTAATAAGGAGGACGTGTGAAGGACTCTCGCAATAATGGATCTTATGCCAGCCAATAGTCGCGGCTTCTTCAAAGATAATTACTTAAGAGTTGGTCTTATAATTATTACGATGATTGAATTCGTTCCTGATTTTAAGAATGCATAGAAATTAAAGCTGTGAATAAGGGTGCCAATTATAATTGACGGGGTCCAAATCAAGCTTAGTTAAGTTTAACCTATTAACAATTTGACGACTATAGAACTTAGCTGACTATAGCCCACAGCTGCTTATCGTACTAAGTATACAATGAAGGACTTGCCTCTTAACCAGTATCATTATAAATTCACCCTGTCTAAACAGTTTTTGACTAATTATGGACATATTTTAAAACAGAATTACAGCCTATACCACTACATACATTAATTGATAATTACAAATTTGGAAAAAAATGTATTTCTAATATTGTATTTATAACAATGAAGAAAATATAGGTAATATATAACAAAGAAAATATTAATGAAATTTTAAACGCTTTCGATTCTCATTATTGGATGGCAGTTTTGTTGGAGCACTATATAATATACGAATATATATATATATATATATATATATATTATATATATATATATATATATATATATATATATATATATATATATATATATATATATATATATATATATAGTTTATTTTAAGCTGAAAATTAAATTAAATGTTTATTCAACCAAATTTAATTTTATATAAAATTAATGAACATTAATAAAATATCTCGTTCATATGTGATCACCATAATCACCTATTTGAAAAATTATAAATATTTAAAAACAAATAATATTTTTTTGTAACAACCTTCATACGGTCCGTTTTACATGACAAACGTGGAAACTGACTAAGACGATGTAATAACTTTATAGCTGTATGCATGTGACAATGTACCAACGTACAGGCTACAAAAAACTAGAGGTTCTTTTATGGGGAAATATATAATTTTTTATAACAAGATTCCACATAGTGTAGGTGAATTGCCTTTTCATAAGTTCAAGGTACTTGTTAAAAAGACGCTAATGAGTAAGGGCTATTACAAAGTCAATGATTATTTAAACGATGCCAATGCTTGGTGTTGATTTGAAGACATTACATTCTAAAGTGTGAATGTTTAATTTATCATATAAATTGTAAACAAACGTGTACGTTGTATGGTAACGACATTATTTATTGTAAATATTGATATTACTTTTGATAAAGCTGATAAGTTTTTTGCGGCCATACTTCTTATCAGCTAAAAATACAGCCTGAATGGGTGGTAGGAAATAAAATTTGGACGATTCAAAAGAACTTTCTATAAAGTCATATTTGAATAAAGTTAATTTTGATTTTGACACGTGGAAGGTCGCTAACCGCGGTAGCTTGATAAATTCTACGACTTGGATTTGTGGGATTACTCGTTGCCAATAGACCAGGAGATCAAATGCAAAAGTACAACTGTTCGACTACGCACTCAGAAAGAAATCTGGTCATATCTCGGAGTAAACTCTAGACTGGAATCTCTAAGGAAAGTGGAACCGTAGCTGCCCTAAACAATCTTAGCCGCAGACGATCATAGCATGGCGTCTATTAGCCAATATGAAGGAAAATCAAGCGCGAAACTTAAGACCTAACGGGATAGTGGATCATTGTGGAAGGTCCCAATCTAAGGGATATAGGCTCATAAGTCATTTAAGTCAAGTATACCGATAACACCCGCAATTATTATATTTATTTATCCCCTAAAGTAATATATGTTTGTACTTACCATACAGCTCTTGCACCAAGGCTTATGGTGTGTTTTGTGTGCTAATGTGCCGTCTATGTGTAAATATATATACCGCATATAAATCACTGTAATATATTTCCGTAAATATTCAATTAATAATGCTGAAAAATGCAACCCAGATAAATGCGTAGTGACAGTCAAGTATCGAATCTAATTTTATTCTGACATATCGAATCCTTCCTTTTCCGCGGTCCGAATGTCATAAATCCTAAACAGCTTCAGTATATTAATATTGCATTACAACACGACCTAAGATCGCTTTTACAGCTGACGTGAAATATCCTTTGCAGTTATAGCACACACACACACACACACATATATATATATATATATATATATATATTTGCTCGGAAAAAGCAAAAGGCCCCTCTAAAAAGCTCTGACGCGTAATATATCTTTGTGAAGCATCTCGCACACGTTGTCTAAAACTCGTGTGTTCATACTGTATATTTTTATAATCATTTCAATGGACGGTAGGCATAAAAACAAAAATAAACACATTTTTTTATCAAATATAATCCTTATTATGAACGGGAAAGTTTGTATGAATGAATGTTTGTTACTTTTTCGCCGAAAAACTACTGAATGGATTTTAATGAAACTTTTCAATAAAATAGCGCTTATAAATTAGAATAATACAGAGGCTACAATTTATAGAGATATAAGCTACGCTAATATAACCTATTCGAAATACTAAACCTATACAAACGAAGTCGCGGGCACCAGCTTGTATATAATAATTTTACAAAGGCCATCATTGAATTTACACAACATCACGCTTATTCAGTATAACAGCTATTAAAAGCGACATAAAAGGTAGCTCAAAATCAACATGTAACATTGGCGATTGATTCTATTAGACTTTATAATATTTTTTATACGAACAACAACATAACAAGATCTGTATTGTTTTCTGAATTTTTAACTGCATATCAATAGCATAGAGTTCAATATCGAATAGCAGATATAAATTCACGATAAGCAGTAAAATCAATACGATAATTCCTCCCTAAACCATAACACAGAAAACCGCTTAAACTATTTCTGCCACAAAATAGCATTTGTTTGCATCATTGTGCTACGGTAAGTAAGGTAGTGTAAATATTGGGTACTGTAATTTTTCATCTTATGTCACATGTTGGCAACGTAAGTTACGTTAAGTGGGGGTTCTTGATTTTTTGAATATCTCACAGGTACCACACGTTCTATATATATGATGTGAGCAGTTATGCATTTTTGCTAATTTCTTATATAAAAAAGTATCGACTCTTACCGTAACATACCCGATTATATTATCAGGTGGGCTTATTTGTTAATTAGACACATAAAGAACATAATTTAAAAAAAGAAAAGTCATATTGATCTACAGGAATCGATAGCTTAGTTAAAAAAAATTGCCACGAAGTAAATTACACATAAATTGAGCACGCGCTTTGTAGTAAATACTACAAATTTATAGAACTTACGACTAAAGTGACAAAACAAAAGCTATAAATTTATAAATTATATTAAAGTTATAAATTTAATTTGTTACTGTAACTAACAGTTCTAGTTCTGCTTTAGTTGAGATACCTAAAATAACTCGGCGCAATATTAGAATCACTCGTAGCTGTATCAACTATATCAGTTCAGTCAGTTTGACATTGACCTCAGCAGTCACTGTGAATTAAATTTGTTTCTGCAACTAAGCGTTTTAGTCGTAATGCATAATCACTTTAGCTGCAACAGCTAAAATAATTCGTATGAATGGAAAATAAAGGTAGTTTTAGCAAATAAGTAAGTTAATTATTCTATCGAATTACCTTGGCAGTAATTGACAAATCTTTCGCATTATGTACATTAACGAGTTGTATTTTGAATGTATTTATAAACAATTTCAGCTATATTGCTTAACAAGCTATATTTCTTTGAGTCTACTGTTTGACTTCTAAATAACTACGTATATTCTTAACATATATAAGAAATTATTCAACTGTAACGACAATAATATTGTAATGTTTGAAAGCTTTAATTCAATTGTATCTAAACTGGATTTGACGATTCATTGAGCAGAAACACAATTGAGTTTTTCAATGTCAATTAACAAATGTTTCAATTGGATTAACATTATTCTGCTCGGTGAACGTGGAGTATTTAGTTTGCCTAATTGCACAGAACCGCACACAACTGTCTTAATGTCTGTGCCTATTTAGTTTTCTCACACTCCCATGACTAGATGAATCTGATCTTAACTTAGTTGGTCAATATTAATCAAATCAAATCAAAATTAACTTTATTCAAATATGACTTTATAGAAAGCTCTTTTGAATCGTCCAATTTTTTTCCCCTACCACCCATTCAGGACGTATTTTGTAGCTGATTAGAAGAATGGTCGCAAGAAACTTATTAGCTTTATCAAAAGTAATAGCAACATTTACAATAAATTATGTCGTTATCATACAATGTACATATGTGTTTACAATTTATAAGGGAAAACAAATATTTATACTTTAGAATGTATCCTCAAATCAACACCAAGCATTGGCATCATTTAAATAATCATTGACTTTGTAAATAGCCCTTACTCATTAGCGTTTATTTAACATGTACCTTGAACTTAGAAAAGGCAATTCAGCTACACTATGTGGAATCTTGTTATAAAATTTATGCATTTACCCACAAACGAACCTCTAGTTTTTTTGTAGCCTGTACGTTGTCGTACATTGACTTCTGTTGATCAGAAGCGTATGTGCAGGCAAGCATAACAAAAAAGATAGATTATAGAAAACAATTATCATCATTTAAAAAGTCTTCAATTTTGTAATAGCCTTTTTTCATGAAGCAAGATTTGATGAACATTTTGAATTTGTACAATGGTAATTCAATCAGACTTTCAGATTCAATTTTATACAAAGTCCTAGAAAAGAATTACTTGTTTTATGAAGTCGAAGTTTTGGAACGACAAGCTTATATTTATTTCTGGTGTTAATACTATGGCTGTCCGATATTTTTGGAATACTGCGGATTCTTACACGCGTACATGATGCAATCAAAAAAATATATTGTGAAGTTACCGTCAATGTATTATTATTTTTTTAGAATTCTTTAATCTTTAATAATAATTTAATTATTAAATCAGATTAATTCTCTTGGTAGTTTAACCACGCAGGGTCCTATCCCAAAAAATGTGAGTAGAAAAACAACTGCGCCGTAAGGAATTAAACCCCAGATCTAACAACACCTGGTGGTCCCTAACACTATAGACCACGAATGCCGTTAAATGTAATATGTTGTATCATGATCAAAGTTAAGAAAATTCAAAGTTTTGTTACTGGCTCGTGCAAGTAAATTCAATATAGTAATATCGTTGTAAATATGTAAACATTTATTTATACTTATAATAAATCTGTAGAGAGGTCAATTCTGTACATGAAATATATTCCCAAAATAACTATCAGGGGGTGGTTAGGGATTGATAATGATGCTAAACTTCAGTAAAATGTTTATCTCTATGTATAACCGTTATAGAAACAAAAACTACTCGACGAATTTTAACGAAACTTGTTGCAATTATATTTAATACTTCTGAACTGGTTGTAGTATACTTTTTATCGCGCTACAATCAATAGGAGCAGAGCAGTGAAGGGAAATGTTGGGAAAACGAGAAGTTACTCCATGTTTTAAGCTTCCGTCGCGTGTGCAACCTTAATGGTTAAACACTACACTAAAATCATGTATGACGGAAATGCTATATAAAATTCCGATTCTACGCGGACGAAGTTGTGCGCATAGCTAGTTTATAATTAAACGTAATTAATAATCGTAAAAATATATATTTAATGCAAATGCGAAATGGAGAGTCCGTTTTGTTACTAGGTGAAATGCTTTTACGCACCATGCCTGTCAATAGCTAATTCACAGGCATGAGTGGGACTCGCGCGGCGGGATGCAAGGTATACTTACTAAGCCACCTCGATGTCTATTCTGTCCTCAATTAGAGCGATTTCCAGATCATCCTTGCACAACCGGGCCAGCTACGGACCGACTATTAACGCATATTTATTTTTATAATTGTTATTGTGGCAGTGTTATGCTGTCGTAATTTACTATTCTTTCTTAATTCCCTAATTTGCATGCGTTTAGTTAGTGACTTGCAATTTAGCAGCGCAAACACATTGAGCTAATAGGGGATTGCCGTTCGGGGTTGAGAACTAGCACGTTCAGAATATTCCAGGTCGTCTAAGTGAGATGACAAGTGACAATGCAACCAGCGTAACTCTAAACGAAGTTTTTATTTTTCTTTTTTATGTTTTATTTTTTAAAATTAGTTTGTTGTTTGGTATTTAATTTAGTTTTTAGTTACGAGATTATATATGTAGCTAGTCAGTATTAACTACCTACTATAATTGTATTATAATTCAGTTCCTGTGACATTTTTAGCAAATCTAGCAATCTTTTTAGCAAACGCCCATAAAAGCTATACACTATAGCGCGCCTCCAACATTTGACAAGATGAAAATCGCAGTACCCAGTAAGTACCCAGCTTATCTTTCACACCAGAATACAATAATATGGGCACTGCTATTTTTGTGTTTGTACCCTGGAATATATTGAGTGGATGCTTTTTCGTGCTGCTTTCGTGATGCTTTACCATCTTACTTATTATTTCATATAAAGCAGCATGTAACACGAATATATAAGCCTTCTTTTATAACTGGATGGTAATAGTCGCCCATAGTACATATAATTCCTTTATAAGATATATGTAATATGGAAATAATGTATAACATTTGATACATTTTGTGTGCTAGGTGCCACACTAATAAACATGCTCTTTCTTTTAATTAAATTTAACAAAAATATTGTACAATTTACTAATGTCAACATTTTCTTTGGTTTCTAATAACTTGTTTAATAATTGGCGTCAGATTATCATTTAAACTTTTACACGAGCTTTACATAGAAGCTTATCAGTATCAATATATAGAACGAATAAAGTAATTACAGGATGTCCTATAAATCACCAACTCCAGTTCCACCGAATCAGAGGGAGGGCTCAATGGAGGTGAATTATTAATATTTCCATTTCTTGTTTCCTTGACAGTGCTAATCATGTTCTACTTGCTAAATCATCGGATGAAACAATTTATTAATTGCAAGCTTATTTTCCGTATTATGTTATAATTCGCAGAAGCTTTCGCACTGTGAATTGGTTCAATAATTGTTATTAGCGTATCTAATTGATTTATTTTAAACTAGCTGATGCCCGCGACTTCGTCTTCGTAGGACACTTATCGTCATATTTTGGACAATTCACACAATATCTTTATAAATTGTAGTATGTGTATGTGTTATTCTTACATACAAGGTATATTACTGTAAAGTTTAATTAAAATTAATTCAGTTGTTTTTATATGAATGAATAAAAAGCATACTAAAATGCATTATTTCGTTAGTGCTACCTTAGAACTGGAATATATAAGGAATATATTAAGGCCAGAATCCATTGGCTTCGTAGGAGACGGTAAATCAATTCCATTCATCCATTATTTCTTGGCGTTTCGATGAGATAGCCAAATTTAATCTCTGCTAAAAGCATTGTCGGTATTTACTGCAAAAATAAATGTACTAACATTACTATGAGACAAATATTTGTATTTAGTTCGCACATCTCATATTATTATTAGAATTCCACATTTAATTTTTGTTCTTAAGATGAAGAAAGTATTGTGATGCCTCAGACTTTCCACTGCTGGACGTGGATTTTCTTACTAGATGACATATTGAACAGAAATTGGGCCTTATAAGGAGGCTCAAAGTCAGCTGAAGGGCAACCAAAACGGCTGTTAGGAGTCTGTAGGCGTTATCGAATCGAAGAATCGCGAGAGGAGAGAGTGGCAAGCTAGAGTGTAGAGTGGCGGCAGGTTGTTTAACAATTTGTTAAAGATCTCAGCATGTGACTGACATCCAGCTGCAAGCATCTCTGTGATGAAATAATAATGATGACGATCATGCTAGTTAGATAGATTAGAAAAAGGTACTGTTGGAAATCATTTAGCTTTCTTGGAAATTACCAGAGATCATTTCGAACACTTACTATATACTTTAGTAATTACGTATACAAACGTTGAATAAAGAACGAAATTCTTAAACATAGAGATAAACTATTAAACGCGTGACATCTATCTCGGATTCAACACTGCTCAATTTAGTAATGTGATCAAATTGTGATGTGGGTGTACGTGATTCAAATATTAATATTGTATAGAATTTGTTATAATATCTCAACAAATCATTGTGAAAATTTAACCACGATCCAAAATTTTTGTTTACTTAAAACAACACTTCCGTTTGTTTATCCAATGTTCATCGGTCTACGCTTTGTGTTGTTAACAAAAGAGGAAGCTTCGTACAACAGTATTACTGGAGCACTCCGTCCGTACTTTGAATAATAAGTTTCTGTAAATTTTGTAGAAGAAATACTTCTGCAAAACTCGTTACCAGGATCGTAATTGATAGGTAAATTCGAAAACAAATTTTAGACATTCAATTCAACAATGGAATTCCATTATTGATAAGTGCTAATTTGCTACACCGTTATACAATTTTTGATTATATCATATTGGTTAAATAACATTCTGTTCTCAATTCATATTCATTCTTTTTTGTATTATTTTTAATGATTAATTTCGTAATATCGTTTTCCGTAAATATCGTCTAGGTTAGCTTGTAGATTAGTTTGGATTGGGTTTGAATTATTTTCTGCCTATTTATTCACTTCATTTTCTATGAATCATAAAGTTTGTTTTCCTTAGTTTTAGACATTTTAGAACCAGTGATTTTTTTTTCGGGTAAGTTTAATTATAGAACTGACCAAAATTACGTTTTATGAGCAGATGATCATCAATTTGACTGAATTTTAATACATATTTTCATCACAGGAGTAAAATCAGTACATTAATTTGTGTACGAGTTCCGTCGTGATTTGTTCATCTATATTAGCTTTCTTGATGATGAACAAATTTTGGTGTGTTTTTTTTTTACTATAATTACCTTTTTTATTTTACATTACAACTACCATTAGCATCTATTGGATATGGGTACTTGTAACAACTACGGCGTCACTAAATCGATCCTAATTTATTTCTAATATTTTTATAGTGAAATGTTATGAGTGTTCCTTCCTATAGAAATCATCGAACTATAATTTAGGTTATATATAATGAAGGGTAACTTGGAAGACCCCTCGTGGAAAATATTAGCCGAGCCTCCTTGTACGTAAAACTTTTTATTATTGTGTGAAATTATATCAAATGAATAATATTAAAAAACATGTGATTTGGTTAGTCTTAAATATTAAATATAGATTTATAGTAAGAGTTTATTGTGTGAGAATTATATCAAATGAATAATATAAAAACATGTGATTTGGTTAGTCTTAAATATTAAATATAGATTTATAGTAAGAGTTTATTGTAAAATAAAATAAAAAAAATTAATAATAATAACGTGTGAGAATTATATCAAATGAATAATATAAAAACATGTGATTTGGTTAGTCTTAAATATTAAATATAGATTTATAGTAAGAGTTTATTGTAAAATAAAATAATAAAATTATAATAATAATAACGGATAAGTAAAATTTGAAAATTAATGCACTGGTATCACCACGCCGTCAAACATAGTGTCACTTCCGGACGGGTCATTCTCGGTGGGGCATTCGGTTTGACGGAGCGACAGCGGAAGGTTGTGTCTTACGTGGATAATAGTTTACTAGTCTTGTAGGTGGATTTTGTAAGTGCTTTACCTTACCTGCTAAGTGGACGAATAGAATAAATAAGAATTTGGAAGGCAACTTGTGGAGTTTTCTTACAATTCAGAAGTGGTAAGTACCCTCATTTTTTTTTCTCTTCTTTCTGTTATTTTCTATTAAGTTAAGTAACTACAGTAATAATTCAGTGTTACATACTTGTATGAGTGCGAATATCTCAAGAACTTTTGAAATTTCGTAAACAGTGAAGTTCAAAATGAACTTTCCTTCGGCTAAATTGTTCCTTTCAACTAGAGTTTCGAGGTATTTTAACGAGCCGTTAGTAGGTAAAAGGTTAACTGTCATACCAATGCGGGTTCAATTCTCGCGATGTATAAGCGTATAATACTGTATACACATGAACATTATGTATGGACTGGTCATGGAATTCTACATACACATGTTGATACACGTGGGTAGTTGGTTGAACTTACCACGGAGTCGGATCAATGGTGTTGTGAGGTAGGTACTTTATTAATTGACTTTAACAAAATGAAACATACTAAAAATAAAAATTTAATGTCCCGCATGCAAAATTCAGTTCAATGTTCAAAAATAAAATTATTTTTAATTTTTTTTTAATTTTTTTTTATTTTACTTGTGTAGGGCTGCATTGGAATTGGGGTCTACGGGGGGAAAAATTTCGTTATTTTTTGCGTAGGACCAATAGTTTTTGAGATATGAAATAAATTAATGTGTCTCTAATAATTACTGAAATGTGATTTGAACAAATACATAGTTGGTCTTGTTTGAGTTTCAGAACAATGGAACGATCACATTCACGACGCCTGACGACTCCTCCACGTGACTTGGATGCAAGAGAGCAGGCTCATGAAGGGGCCAGGAGGAGTCGCAGCCGTATTCGTCGCGACAACGCGTCAGAGGGTCGCCGAAGTCGTCTGGACGACAGCCGCAGGTCACGCGACGACGACAGACTTCGTGCGTTAGAACATAAAATGGACCAGGAACGCAGAAGACTTCGTGATCTGCAGGACAGCCTGGACAAGGAGAGATCGCGATTACGGGAAACTGTAAGTCGTCAACGAGAACAATACCAACCCCTTATGCGTTCTACTGACCGCGAACGTAGCGAAAATCCCAACCATGACAGTCACTCTCGGTAAGCGACTGCTCAGCCCAAGAATAAATAATGAAGGACCCGAGCCGCGCAGGTTCCGAGGAGAACGGCATTCAACTAGGTTAGATAGATCTGTAACCCCTTTATACACAACAAAGGATCTTATCGGTATTCTCAGTTCTCTTAAAAATTTGCCGCCCCAACCGTCTACGTCAACAACACCTGTAACCTATACTTCTAATAGCCACAATAATATTTTGCCTGATTTTGACCCTTCAGCTAAAAGCCAACGAATAGATATATGGTTAAAAAAGGTAAACGAATGTGCGTCCGTTTACGGTTGGGACGATAAAACTACAATTCATTTTGCGATGCAAAAGCTCCAGGGTTTGGCCAAAACCTGGTACGAAAGTTTGCCGACAATCTTGTATAGCTGGCCTGAATGGCAAGTCAAATTAACCAGCGCATTTCCCTGCGAACAGAATTATGGCCAAATCCTGGAGGATATGCTGAAGAGGAGAAGTAAATTAAACGAACCAATAGAACTGTATTTTTACGAAAAATTAGCTTTATTGAACCAATGCAACATTGAGGGAAAGCGTGCGGTTGATTGTATTGTTCACGGGCTAACGGATAAAACAATGAAATCTAGTGCTATCACTTTACGCTGTTCACATCCAGAACAATTGTTGCAGTTCCTCATGAGCAATAAGGACTCGTCACAATCCTACCCATTCGATAGACCGTTCTATAAATCTAGGTACAGCACGGTCAACTACAATTCGGGTAGTAGCAGTAACACTATTAAAGCAGCCAAAATGTCAACCCTAAATAATAACATTTTTTGCTACAATTGTAAAGAGAAGGGGCATCCATTTATGAAATGCCCCAAACCCATCTTAAAATGTACAATTTGCAATAAAATGGGTCATAAAACTGAAAATTGCTTTAGCAAGGTTAAAGATTCCAAAACAGACAATATTCCAAAGACCTTGTGTATATCACACACAAATCCCAACTCAAAGTTTTTCAAAGAAATTTTAGTAAATAATATTAATACGGTTAGATTTAATATTAGACGCCAATAAAACCGCTCTAAGGGTTTTGGTAACGAAATAGTTTATACTCTTGGTACTGTAACTGTAAATATTTCGATCGATGGAGTCGCTGCTAACGTTGTTTGTCATGTCGTAAAAGATGATTACCTGGAACATCCTATGCTAATAGGTCAGACGTTCACCGAGCAATCGCATGTTATTGTTTACAAAACTGCAGATGACCTCCGCTTTCTTGACTTGAAGGATGAAATACCCTTCTCGCGGGCGGAGATAGGCGATGTTGCTACCGTTAAACTCATTTCGGCTTCTACTTCTAATGTGTATGGTCTTACTAGTTTAAAAATAATAGCGAAACCGCGTGTAAACGGTAAGATTCTTGTGACTACCAAACTAATTGGTAAGCCACCTCAGAAATTCGCGGTCTTGGGAGGTGTATACCCAGTGAATGATGGAATAACTAGTATTTTGGTGACACCTATAGCATCTTTTAGTTTCATTAAAGAGGGAACGGTATTGAGTCGCGGTACAGAAGTTAGTGTTATAAACCGGATAGCTACTGTTGGTGATGAGTCATCTGGACAACATCTATCTGACAGATCGCAGATAAATATAGGAACTAAGGTTGAAAAGTCCTACCGCGAAAAACTTTTTATACTATTAGATAAGTATAGGCATTGTTTTGCGTCAAACCTTAAGCAATTAGGTTGTACTGACGTCACGGAAATGAGTATTGAGCTAAACAACAAAAAGCCGATCGTTTATCGACCGTATAGGATATCGCATAAAGAACGGGAAAATGTCCGCGCAATGATCGATGACATGTTGGACGCAGGAATAATTAAGGAAAGTGTATCGGAGTATGCTAGTCCGATCATTTTAGTACGGAAAAAGGATGGTAAAATGCGAATATGTATCGACTATAGAATGTTAAACTCGGTTACAGTAAAAGAACGTTATCCTATGCCGAACATTGAAGATGAGCTATCACGGTTATCAGGTCAAGCATACTTCGTCACGCTTGATTTAACCTCAGGGTATTACCAAGTGCCTTTATCTGAGGAATCACGGCCATTGACGTCGTTTGTCACCCCGGATGGCCAATACGAATTCAATCGTATGCCATTCGGGTTGGCAAACGCGCCTGCCGTTTTCCAAAGAATGATGCATAAGGTTCTTGGGCCCGCACGTTACGATGGTGCTACGTCGTATATAGATGACGTTTTAATATATGGCCGAAACGTTGAAGAGTGTCTGAGTAGACTAGAAAAGGTTCTACAGTTATTGCAAAGTGCAAACCTCACACTTAATTTGTCAAAATGTAAATTCTTAATGGATAGAATCGATTATTTAGGTTATGAAATAAGTGTACATGGAATTAGACCTGGAAATAAGAAAATTCAATGTGTAGTCGATTTTCCGTGTCCGACTGATCAACATTCAGTACGCCAGTTCCTTGGTTTGGTTGGGTACTTCCGAAAATTACTCACCAAAGAGTCGATCTGGACATGGTCTCACGAGCAGGAGACTGCTTTTATAAATCTCAAAGATAAACTAGTCACTAGGCCAATTCTGGCAATCTACAATCCTGACTATCAAACAGAACTACATACCGACGCTAGTAAATTAGGGGTTGGAGGCGTTTTGTTACAGAAAAGTCCTGATGAAGAAGCGTATAGGCCTGTGGCGTACTACAGCAGGAAAACTTCTCCAGAAGAGAGAAATTTCCATGCTTACGAGCTCGAAACACTAGCCGTTATATGTTCTTTAAAGAAGTTTAGAGTATACTTATTAGGGCAACATTTTAAAATAATTACCGATTGTAGTGCTCTTCGATCTACCTTTTCCAAACGAGACATTCTCCCTAGAGTTGCAAGATGGTGGCTCCTTATGCAAGAATTCCAATGCACTGTCGAATACCGTCCAGGCGTAAAAATGGCTCACGTTGATGCGCTTTCTCGTAACCCCATACCAGACGAAGAAACTGGGCAAGTTTCAGAACATTACCCAAGCGTTTTGAATATAACTAATGACGATTGGTTACATACTTTACAGTTGGGTGACGGAGAGTTATGTAGGATTCGTAGCATCCTAGAATCGGGTTTAGATGAAAATGGGCTGAAATATATAGCAGACAATTATATTATTAAAAATAACAAATTATATCGATATTTGAACGGAGATAAGAATAATATTCGTTGGGTCGTACCAAAGGGCGCAAGGTGGCAACTGTGTCGTATAAACCACGACGAAATTGGACATTTTGGAGTAGAGAAAACTTTGGAACGTTTAAAGAAATCGTATTGGTTTTCAAAAATGTCAAGGTTTGTAAAAAAGTACGTTGAAGCATGTATAGAATGCGCTTATGCAAAGAATAAAACTTCAAAAGAAGGGCACCTATATCCAATACCCAAAATTGAAGTGCCATTCCATACGATACACATAGACCACCTTGGACCCTTCGTGAGATCAAAGCGAGGAAACACGCACCTTTTAGTCATTGTAGATGGGTTCACTAAATTTGTGTTTACTAAACCAGTTCGAAATACAAAGACTCAAAGCGCCATCAAGGTGTTGGAAGATATATTCTTTACGTTTCGTGTAATCGACCGCATCATAAGTGACAGAGGTACGTGTTTCACATCTCATGCATTTAGAAGATTCTGTTTGGAGAAAGGTGTGAAACATATTCTCAACGCTGTAGCCAGTCCGCGCTCCAATGGTCAGGTTGAACGATACAACCGTACCATAATTAGTTCACTGACCGCTCAAACTTTAAATACGTGTGAAACAGAATGGGATATTGCGGTTGGTAAAATACAATGGGGGCTGAATAACACGCAGCACAAGGTTACGGGTAAAACGCCGTCTGAAATGATGTTCGGTACTGTTATGGAGTCTGAAATTAATCCTAAGCTAAACGAGGTTCGAGATGAAACCCGTAAAACCTGTGATTTAACCGTTATTAGGGAAGAAGCTAAAGTGGCAATAGATAAGGAACAGGAAAAACAAAGGCATAGATACAATGAAGGTAGGAAACCTGCGAAAGTCTATGCCGAAGGTGACCTAGTTAAAATTACAAAAACGGCCTTTGCAAACGACGGTAAGAGTAAAAAGTTACACTCTGCGTATACAGGTCCATACCGAGTTATTGCTGTACTAGGTAACGATAGATATAGGTTAGCTGCGATTCCCGGTCTTACAGGAACAAAGAACAAACGGCATACTACGGTCGCCGCTGATAGAATGTTGCCTTGGGTCAATATTGCTGCACTTAATGTAAATGAATCAGATTCTACTGATAATGAAGAAAGTGGATCTGATGAAAGTGAGATGAATGAAAACAACTTATGTAATAAAGATTAACAAAGTAAAATTATGTAAACCTGTATAATGATCATGCTTTGTTACATATAAAGTGATGACATTTCGCCAGTATAGTGAGAATGGAATGGGTTCACTATACTTGGTTATTGATTTATATGACAAGGTTGATCGGTTGGTCACGAGAATGGATGGGTTCGTGACCGGCCCTATATTTCTGTTAACAAGAATGGATGGGTTTGTGAACAGAAGTATAGTATATGTTTATGGTATAATTTTACTCTTTCGGGAATTGATGGGTCCGAAAGTAGACAAGTGGATGTATATGTTATATTTAGAGTTTATAATATATGTTTAGATTAATAATTAAAAAAAAAAAAAAAAAACAATATAATTATGTAATTTTCTTAATAAGTGCATGAGGACATGCACCGTGTCAGGATGGGCGATTGTGAGAATTATATCAAATGAATAATATAAAAACATGTGATTTGGTTAGTCTTAAATATTAAATATAGATTTATAGTAAGAGTTTATTGTGTGAGAATTATATCAAATGAATAATATAAAAACATGTGATTTGGTTAGTCTTAAATATAAATATAGATTTATAGTAAGAGTTTATTGTAAAATAAAATAAATAAAATTATAATAATAATAACGTGTGAGAATTATATCAAATGAATAATATAAAAACATGTGATTTGGTTAGTCTTAAATATTAAATATAGATTTATAGTAAGAGTTTATTGTAAAATAAAATAAATAAAATTATAATAATAATAACGGATAAGTAAAATTTGAAAATTAATGCACTGGTATCACCACGCCGTCAAACATAGTGTCACTTCCGGACGGGTCATTCTCGGTGGGGCATTCGGTTTGACGGAGCGACAGCGGAAGGTTGTGTCTTACGTGGATAATAGTTTACTAGTCTTGTAGGTGGATTTTGTAAGTGCTTTACCTTACCTGCTAAGTGGACGAATAGAATAAATAAGAATTTGGAAGGCAACTTGTGGAGTTTTCTTACAATTGTTTAACAGAATTTTGTCTTACACTTATATATTCTTGAAAATTAACACACAATAAATTACTAATAACTAGGTTTAAGCTATTAGAACACGGTGTACTATAATTACTTTTATTTGGAATTATCCACACTTATAATTCGTCACTTATATATATTTAGGTTATCACAAGAGGCACCAAAACAACGGAAATGCCCACATGGTCGCCTGCATTTATCATTACACCTCGGTTACTCTCAAGTGATAGTCAGTTTAATACTTTCTAGTTTCTAAAGCATTTACAGATATAGGACATAATTATCTATATTATCTTAAATTGTGATTAGTATTTTATTTTATGTAAATACATTATGAAGTACGATATTACAAATATCAGTTTAATTGAAACATTATGAATAACTTCCTATAAAAACTAGATACTGATTTTATGGCTTGGCTACTAGCACTTTCGAGCCACAACCAAACACTGATTGAGAACACTTTTACAGATTAGTTATATATTAAATAACTGATTATCTACGCGTATAATTATACATATCTAATATTACTAACTTCCACTCTAGAACACAAGTAACAAATAACTCGAATACTGTGAAGCGAATGCGCTCTATCGGCTTTTTTTCCTTAGGAGAGGAAGGCTGAGAATCCTCACAAGGAGCACGAAACGTACCCAGGATACCCCCGCAACGGCAAGTGTCACGGAGGTTATGTCGGACTCTACGCGACCAGAGCGGTCCGGCCACGTGACCTACCGACTAAACTCAGCCTGAGCCTTGGCAATCAGGGCCCTACGGCTGGGAGGTCTATCGGCCAAGTGTGTTGTCTTATATACTGTTTGCTACCAACCACTCAAGCGGAAAACCGCATGGTAGTCAATTGAAACCGGTAGGTTTTCAAACCGGAAGCCTTTAAATCTTAGCTTAGCTATTTTTAAATAAGTAATTGTTACTGTGCAAGTATTTTAATTTTAAATGATATGTAATTGTTTACCTTGATTGTAATTTATAAGGTATTATAAAGAAATTCTGGAAATACAGTTGTATTACTCGTAAGTTCGTAATTTTAGTATGAAAACTCGCGCACTCGGCCCACCAACCGGATATGGATACAATACAATTATTTATACGATTTACTTTCAATAAGGACACTTCACAAATTTAATAAAAACAGTGAATTACAAATATAGATAAAACAAGAAATAAAACAGAAAGTAATGTAGTATATGTTGTTATCGTTCTATCTAGGTGCTAAGAGACAAAACATATTTTGTCAATAAGTGTACATAAAAACTTAAGATAGATTTTTTTACTTGTCCATTCACCAGCTTTTATATTTGAAAACCGCTTTACGGTGTCTGCAGAAACTTTATTGATTTGTAAGGCACAGATCCTTGTTGAAGAGCACGAAATATAGTCAACATAACATACATAACATTAGTACCTGCATCTTGATTAAACTTTGATTGCAGGTTATAAAAAATATGTTCGATTGACCTTGAAGGGAAAATAAACGCATGAACGAATGAGCAATATTCCTTGTCATGCGTAGACTTATAAAGACACGCGTGGTACACACAATACAAGACAAATACCTACAGACAAATCCTTGAACATATGTTCTGTACACGTTTCTATGCTGTCAAAAGAATATTGATTGCTATGAGAACAATACGATAGAGTAGGAGTGATATTTGTGAAAATTATATTAAGATTTCCCATTTTTATTGTAATCACGGCTATATATATGTATACATTTTTTTCTTAACGGACCTATGTATGTTGAAGTCATATATGGTTATATTCAGCTCTATCTTAAGTATACTTGTAAAAGAGAGTCGACGCATGTTCAATCTTTATAGCAAATGTTATTTATTGGTGGATAATCAAACAATCGTGCTTCTACTGACGCTGACCATTTTGGAAAGAGTGAGTCCGAACAATCTCCTTGTCGCATGACATTCTACCTTCTCGTATGCAACTTATTAGTACGTTCCATATTCTATTGAATTTAAATCCTGTGAAAATCGTAAGCAATGCAATGAAACACACTTGAACCTGTTCATGCACATATGCCACCAACCTGGCCCTAAGACCACCAGAGCGTCGGTGATTGTTGTCCTGAGTAAGCGTGCAGCTAAGGTTAGTGCAGTACGTTTATTTTCGCAAATTTCTGATTGTACTGTGGAGATTGAACATACTTCTCATTTTATTATTATTTATATAGTCCATAATTAATAAACAGTTTATTTTACTTTTCTGACATACGCACAACACAAATTGAGCGCGCGTCTACTGACTCGGACATTCAAAATCACCCTGTCGTTTGGGGTGAGAACTGGCTCGATGCATATCGGTACCGGGTCTAAGTTTGATGAGGAAAATATACTCTATAACGCATGCACATTAATAAGCCCTCAAAACAACATAGTCCACGGAAAGACAAACTAGGCCCGTTATAGATTTCATTAATGGAAGAACTAACACAAGGTCGTAGTCATGCTCAATTTTAAAATATTCTGAACGTACGTATTCAATTTAGTGATTAATGCCAGCAGCAACACTAAACATAGTCAATACTAATAAGCAGTGATTTTACATATATTTAGTAAGTAAGTACAAGAGTCCTGTTTTGGTTCACAACTAATAATTTGTTAAATTCTAAGAAAACAAAATGTATCGAATTTTCTTTGCCCAATGTAAGACAGGTTGATACTCGTTTAAATATGAATGGTGATGTCATTGACTTTAGTAAATAATACTAAAAGACACTCATGAGTAAAGGTTATTATAAAGTAAGTGACTATATAAATGATCACACTATTTGGGAATAGGGACACTATTCATAGAGCTATGTTTGGTAACAACATTATTTATAATATTGTATTATTTTATATGTGTATGTAAACATACATACGACTGTAATCGTATTAGGTGTGATTGTATCTTATATTATATTATTATAATTATTAACATTGAAGAGAGGAGATAAAAAATAGACCTTCGAAGTTTCTTGCCTGTTCTTCTCGAGAAGGCTCTCCCAATTTCCGAACAGGTGTAGAGTCAATATTTTTTTTATTTTCCTTGTTCGTACGTACGCACAAGGTTTTTGTTTTGTTTGTTTTGACGTCAATAAGTGCCTGTAAAGGTCTATGTTGAATTATTTTAATTTTGATTTTGATTTCATATATAGTCATTTATATCATATACAGTCAGTCAGTATAGGGTAATTTTATGATAATTTCATTTTTGGCAAGTTGCATTATATACAACATGATGGGCTGAAATTGTTACCAGATTTTACTTTCTCTTAGGTTAACCATAGGAATTACACACTCATTTCCTCTCTTTTTAGTCACTTGTATATAGCCACGCGAACAACTTAGACACGATCATAATTTAAACTAATAAATGTATAAAAGTAGCCGGCTTAACCATTATGATGTAAGGTTTTAAAAGAATAAAAAAGGCGTAAAAGTGCGGGTCGCGCATAGTTCGATCTGTTATCGTCGCGTCAGTCGAGTCACGTTACAACTGACAATTTGAAGGGAGCGCGTGTAGGTTTATGAAACTGGCTTTGACGTAAACAATGGCCGTTTTAGAATTATTTTTGTATCTCAAGGTATACAAGTACGTTCATGCAAATATTTGTTTTACAATATAGTAATATATTAGCACTGTTTCATTTCCACGCATTTGATACAAATATTTTTGGCTAGCACAGGACTTTTTTTTCTCTTATTTTATCGAGGAAAATGCATTGACGCACCGTCCAAGCCCTCTGGGTAGGAGACAAGGGTGTGTGAGACTCCACAGCAGCCGCGACTACCCAGTAAAACCCTCGGGAACACCTCACAGACCATGAATGAGCGGCTACGAGCATGCGCAGAACGCTGCGCTCGCGTAAGCCGCTCGGTCTAGCCCGCGCAGCTCTAACGTGGAACAGCACGGGCTTCCGTCTCCGCTGGGGAGACGAGAGGCATGGGGGTAGTTAGTGTTCTCCGTAGCTACCCCCACAATTGCAGGAGTCGTGTGCAATACGCAGGCGATACGGTACCCATCCGCACCGCCCGCCGACCCCCACTAGGACAGCGGAATCAGGGCATTGTAGCCCCTTCGTCGCCGTGGCAAGCACAGGACTGACTTATCGGTGCACTAGCCACTGACCTAATCCGGTTACACTGTGAGACCATTTCCGCAAAAGGATGTAAATGCAAATTCAAAATATTAATATTCAAAATAACAAATAATTTTATAATACAAATTAAAACCATACTTTGACTTAGGGATGTAATATAAATATAAACGAGATGTAATGTATATCACCTCGAGATATATTTAAGTAGGCACTTATCCGTTATACTATGATATATCATTTAGCCAGCTCGCTTATCTATACTGCTAAGCTGTTGTGTCAATAAACATATAGATATATTCAACAGTGTGAAAATTATATTACCTTTACTATCCTCCCTTGTCTTACGTTGTGGTACAGTAATTCCTATATCTTTTACTGAAATGCCGGTATTAAAACATTTCTGGATGCAATGTGTTATAAATAATTTCTATTAACTTGATAAGATAGCATCCTCCAAAATGAGATTATAAACTTGACCTTTAAATATTTTTTAAGGGTCTTAGGGGTGCTGAGTGACTCGTGTGTGGTGACATCGCAATGTAAGAAAAAGATGTAAGGAAAACACCGGGGGGTTTTAGTGGGTAGGCCTGGCACTCTGGCTAGGTGAGCCTGAAATAAGCCTACCGCCTAGCCAAAGGACGGGTACGATGAATTGCAGGCAATTCGAAAAAAAGGGGTGCCAAGTGACCTCAACAGAAGACACCTCTTGCAGTGCACCCTGCTAAATAGACGACGATCTCTCCATCACTCGCCATCAATTCACACTATGCGAACCAGTATAGCGGGTATATGTCAAGCAGTGGGCATCTCGGCTGTAATAATAATATTATTAAACCATCTTGAAATTTATTAAATGTTTGGTAGAAGCAATATCAAAAATCCAAACGGTTTATTGTATAACCGCGGATAAAGTAGTGAAAACTAAAGCGCGTGCACATTAGCAACCACTCGAAACAAGAGTGCACTCCAGGTTCCAGCGAGAGGCAAACGAGGCCCGTTTTAGATTTCAATACATAACTGGAACAAGGTCACTTTGACGCTCAACTTTAAAGCTTTTTGGATGTCTATGTAAAGTGAGTGGTACTGGTGTTTGGTCTATAGAGTTTTGTTAAGAAGGTTAATGACCGCGCTATAAAAACGAATTAATACTTTGATCTACTCTTCTCATCAATATTCCCACTGGCACAGTTTACGTACACTCACAATAAATACGAATAAAAATGTAGAGGCGCTGGTCGTGTATAGGTCGGTCTGTTATTGTCGCGTCAGTCCACCACCGTACCGCCACGTTCTAACACACACTACAAAGAGCTACTAGCAAGCACGTGCGGGCAAGAAGCGCGAAACAGGTTTCTGGCGTAAACAATCCTGAACTGAATTGCTTTATTAAAGCGACTCTAGTTGAATCTTATCTCATATGATTAAATAGAGAGAGGAGCCAGGTATACGGCAATACAATTGACTCGACAACAGTACGGTTAATCTATGAACCATGAGTTTTCGTCTATAAATAAACTCCTGAAGTAATCTGCATAAACGTGCGAAGTAATTATTAAAAAAAATTAAATGAATGTACGTGAATTTGACTGTTTAGTTATAGTGCAACTTATCAAGTGTATTATGCTACAAATAGTGAATCCAAGATTATCTAGTTATTTTGGTTGGCTGAATTCTGACTGTAGACTATCTAGTCGTGACCATTCTTATTACAGCATCATACACGTCCTTACCCGATATCGAAACGGACCTTAGTAATAATATTAATAACACAGCTATCAAATAGAATTTCTACAATAACTTTTACACGTCAAAGAAGCGACGCCATTGGTTCACAAGTCTACGCTACGGCGGGAGGCCTTATAGTAGAAAGAACCAGGAAGAAAACTTCAATTCAATATTTCTGCAACATTGAGTCATTAAAATTAAACCTAAGCATTATTATCATATAAGTAATCCTTAACAGTATAATAATCCTTTATTTTTATGGAACTTTGCTGTAAAAATCAATGCATTAAAAGAGCCTTTAGTTTTTTTGTAGCCTGCATTAGCTGTTGAAATAGGTAACTGCTTCTATGTTATCGAGCAATGAAAATGCCCATTTTATATTTATATATAACTCCCATAAAGTAATAAGAAATCTAAATGTTGATTTTACATCAGTTTATAATGCAGTTTAAAAATACCTTTAATATTATGTTGTCATAGTTACGGTAGAATAAAGGTGCCGTCATAAGTACGGTAGAAACATATTTTATAAAAACCTAGCAAGATAAAGTGACATTGGGAAACATTTATCAATATGGCATAAAGTCATAACAAACGTTAAGACAATATCAAACGTGAGAATAGTAAAATCTACCGCACGAGTCATTTATTTCAACCATTTTTAATAATTATTGAATGTTATCTATTGCGGTTTCTAAAATTTTCTCAAAGTTTGGATAAATGACATAATACGACAAATCAATCTAGGTCAATAATTCTCCAATATGGTTGTGCGGAATTCCCACCGTTGCTTCCGCATTTACGATATGGAAAAAACAGCAGGACACTAAACATGAGTCACTGAGAGGAGGAACGCCTTAATTTCAACCAGGTCAAGGTCATAGGCCTCATATCCCTGCGCGTGGTACGCCATTAATTTCCCAGACGTGGACGAGGGAGAGGCTAGATGGCTTCCAGATATTGATGTACGTCACTCTGCTGAGATGATTTTTAATTCATGGAAGATATTATTTGTAGTTTTGTTTGGAAGATATTACTAAAATAGTCAACTTACAACATTTTGCATCTAATTCTACATATTTATGTTATTTTTACTAGTTGTTCTATTTTATCTAGTTATATCATTGTTACGTTCGATTCCACGTGACGTGAAGTATGACACTATTCTTTGTTTTTTCACCTATTTTCTCGTATTTTACTAATTAATACTATAATAGTTCGTTTCGGCGACTTTGTCTGCGCACGACAAGTATTTCGAGTAGCTTATATTAGTGTTGCGTATATCTTTATAAGTTGTAGCCTATGTATTATTCTGATGTATAAGCTATATTATTGTTAAGTTTCATTAAAATCCATTTAGTTGTTTTTACGTGAAAGAGTAACAAACATGCATCCATACAAACTTTTACGTTTATAAATATTAGTATGCATTAGTTATCGATTCCTTTTGTTATTTTTATCTATGTTCTCTCTATCTATCTTATTATGTGTGTGATATAAATGTAGTGAATGTGTTTTTATATCTTTCAAATTGTTATTATTGAAAATGCTTATAACACTATAATAAAAAGAATATAATAATAATTTGTTTCTTTTAATCAACATATTTGTAAAGTCTGAAATAGCTGAATTAGCACTTAAATGATATTACATTCAGTTGTGTTTTGTGTTCTGTTCTTTAAAAATGATAGTAATAAAAAATTAAAGCTGGCAATATGATAATGCATTTTGTTGAAGTCAGTATTGTATATCTATAACCCTCGTAAAAGCTTAAAATAGAAGATGAAAGTTTGTATAGAAAGTACAAAGTTAGATATTTGAGACTTATTTTTAAACTTTTATCTAATTATACAAATAAATACGGCATTCAAAATGAGTAAAATTTTATCCTAATTAGTGTTAAATAGAGATGAACGTTTTTATGTGAATAAGCTCACAAACTAATGATGATTGAGATGATGATTTCTGGAAATCTCACAATTGCATACCATTATTAAAAAAAAATACGAACAAGAATCGCAATAGCTGTATCAATCTTATAAGCCCAATAAAACATCAAATAAAAGGGTGCTGCGCTCTTAAAACTGGAATAAAGAGTCGCGACATAAACGCTTATTTACCGCACAACAAAATTATTACATGAAAGTATTATGTCTAATGTCACCAGTAAAAAAATAAACAATTCATGTAAAATGTGAGGGTATTTAGACCCCAGTGCGGGCTATCTCGTTTTTCCTCATGATTGCTGGGTGAATTGCCGTTTATGGGATGGTAAGTTCCTATGCAAAGACTATTTTCCTCGTCCAAATGTTCCTTAGCAAGAGTTATTCGGGTGCGCGGTTTGGGTGAATCGTGTGGGTCGTCCACGTTCCATTATTATTATTTACTGTGTCACATTAAGGTAGAGTTTTATTGAGGGTAGCATTATATTTGTGAGGATGTACCGCTTTTGATGACGTCATAATATATCTCTGGTTATGTTGGTAGGGGTGAGCAGCATAATTTTTCTTTGATTTGGTAGGTATTTTTTAAAAAATTTGAGCTTAAGTGATTTATTACCTTATATTTTACAGTTTATAAGTATGTATTTATGTATATAATTATTAAATATTCGATAGAAAATATTCGAGTCAGGCAATAATTATATATATAAATATAAATCTTCAATAAAATAATGTGGCATGGGGATGGTTTGAGATCCAGGAAACGGCATAGGATATTTTTCTAAGAAAAACTGCACCGAAAGGAAGCTGCGGATAAAATGCTAGTAAATAAACATATTTTTAGGAATCAGAAGAGAAATTCCTTAAAAAAATAAACAATTTAACAAATCACTTATAAACACAAAAATTTGGCAACAAAATAATTTTACAGAGGAACAAAATCAGCCTAACGCCTACTTTACGAATTACGCAACGTTACGCAACGCAACACGTAATAACGGTACGACCGGTCTACCCGCTCCGAATGCCCGATAATAAGTAAGTCGCTAGCTAACCGCAGCGGCTTTTATAGGCAACGGTCGGTAACATTACGCAACGTATGGGGGTATCCGCTTATACGGCCTCTCCTGACATAGTGTCGTCCTCGACACGAGCCTCGGGGTTGTCACCCACTCAGTCATCCACATTCAAGCGTCCCCCTTTAGACAGTTGCCTATTCTGGAAAGACATTCGTAACCGTTCCAGTTATTCATCGACTTGGCACGATCGACTTCTTCACACCAATCTTCGAAGTTATGCAAGTTAGGATCGAAACTAGAAATATAAAATATTTGGTTGGATCTCACCGTGCTGTTGATGGAGCGTATCGCGTCTACTATACGCTCGGTTACCGTGGCTGTGACGCTAACGTCACTGTTGGCGACCTCCGGCGCAGTCTCGGGCGGCACGACCGGCGTCACAGGAACGTGCGGCGGCGTGTGCGACGGTCCCTGGCTCTGCGCAGGCGTCGTAACCGCACAGCGAGCCTCCAGCGGCCTCGCAGCCGTCGCGCGCCCAGACGGCGCCGATGAAGCGGGTGCGCAGACGGAGCGCCGCGTAGTCGGGCGCCGCATAGTCGGCGGCGTGTGCGCGCGGTCCGATCGCCTTGACAGCGACGCGGCGCTGCGGCGAGATGATGGCGGCATGTGCCCGCGGCTCGGGCATCGAGGTGATGTTGACGACTGGTCCCTCACGGACCGGTGGGCGTCCATGGCGAGCGTCCGCCTCTCCAAGGCATGGAGTCGGGATCGCATCGCCTCCATCTCTCGTCGTCGTTATCTAGCGCTACGGGCGGAAGACACACTTAACAACGCCCATGGACGGAAGACACACTTAACAACGTCCAAAGTTATTTAGCGCTACGGGCGGAAGACACACTTAACAACGCCCATGGACGGAAGACACACTTAACAACGTCCAAATTTATTTAGCGCTACGGGCGGAAGACACACTTAACAACGCCCATGGACGGAAGACACACTTAACAACGTCCAAAGTTATTTAGCGCTACGG
The DNA here is from genome assembly GCA_036419045.1 of Scirpophaga incertulas. NCBI lineage: Eukaryota > Metazoa > Arthropoda > Insecta > Lepidoptera > Crambidae > Scirpophaga > Scirpophaga incertulas. The sequence goes on from CM071628.1 coordinate 23,292,365, forward strand.
GCGGAAGACACACTTAACAACGCCCATGGACGGAAGACACACTTAACAACGTCCAAATTTATTTAGCGCTTCGGGCGGAAGACACACTTAACAACGCCCATGGACGGAAGACACACTTAACAACGTCCAAAGTTATTTAGCGCTACGGGCGGAAGACACACTTAACAACGCCCATGGACGGAAGACACACTTAACAACGTCCAAAGTTATTTAGCGCTACGGGCGGAAGACACACTTAACAACGCCCATGGACGGAAGACACACTTAACAACGTCCAAAGTTATTTAGCGCTACGGGCGGAAGACACACTTAACAACGCCCATGTGCAGTCATATTTACCTTCGAAGAACGCTGCACAAGTCTCTGGGCACCACTCTCCTCGCCACGGCACCATATGCTGTGCTGCAGCTTGCGTAGTCTTTCCGTAGGCTCCGCTCAGCAAGCGTAGCTCGTAGCGACCATGCGGCAGGATCCTGACTACTTTGTACGGGCCACGCATGCCAGGATCAAGTTTTCCTGTGCTCTGCGAAAACTTTATAACAAAAACGCAGTCATTTATATTAAATTTCCGTGGAGGGTGTCGTTGCCGGTTCACGCGTTCATCCTATGAACGTCGTATGTACCCCCGAAAATAACTGGCTAAGCCCATAAACTGACTTACCTGCTTAACATTTTGAGGTTCAGCTGAAATTCAAAAAATCAAAGCTCTAACCTTCTCCTGACTCGGCCTAACCTGACCTTCACTTATATTGCTAAGATCGACGCAAGACGGTCCACGATCGAATTCAATGTGGAATGAATAGCCAAATCCGGGGTATGTGACCTGCTTGAAGACCGCGATCTGTTCAAGCGACGATGATGGCGATCACGATTAGGCGTTTTTTCTGACGGTGTGAAATTTTCATTACGCGTCCTACTATATGACCGACGTCGCGATCGGCGGTTCCTAGTGGACACTTCGTGACGGCTACGTGAACGGTGCCGCGACTTATCACGGGAACGATTTCGCGACCTACGGTCACTCCGACTGGATCCGCCAGCCATTATTACAAACATGAACACTAAAGTACGCAGAAGACTTTGTTCCTCGTAATTGTGGGCTAAGAGTTGCTTATCCCAATTCTGATTTTAGGAATCAGAAGAGAAATTCCTTAAAAAAATAAACAATTTAACAAATCACTTATAAACACAAAAATTTGGCAACAAAATAATTTTACAGAGGAACAAAATCAGCCTAACGCCTACTTTACGAATTACGCAACGTTACGCAACGCAACACGTAATAACGGTACGACCGGTCTACCCGCTCCGAATGCCCGATAATAAGTAAGTCGCTAGCTAACCGCAGCGGCTTTTATAGGCAACGGTCGGTAACATTACGCAACGTATGGGGGTATCCGCTTATAATATATATTCGTTCATTGTATATTTTCCATTTTAACATTTATTATTCCTTTAGATTGACAAACAAACAGACTGTCTAGCTGATAGCAAGTAGTTACAGACGTCAGACATTTGGATTCTGTAATATTGGCAACAAACAAACAAACAAAATTATTATGAGGTTACGTAACGGTTCGTAGCTCCTACGCCATAAGGAGGACGCTTATGAGGAAATAAAAAGGCCTTCAGAGCCACAGCACAAAGAAAAATATTTGAAAAGGAAACTCCATAACTCCAGAGCTGTGGTCAGCACGAAGTTTGTAACAAGAAGTTGTTTATTGAAAGGTTTGCAGAGGCTCGGGGCTTCACAAAAAGTCCAGCCGTTTTGTGAAGTTCCCAACTTGCGCGCTGTTGTCAATCGTTCAACCATCAATCTAGTATCGAAGCGACAGTGTAAGGGGCTACATTTTTCGTGTTATGCTAAACGGGGAAGTTTCGGGTTTCTTTCCAAATCTTGAATATCCATTAATCAAATAAAGGATTTGAAGTTGTGGGCTTTGGTTACATACAAGCTTTGAATAGAAGTTGACTTTCATTAAAGTTTGCATGCATAAAAAATCTGTAATAACAAAAAAATAAAAAACAAAGGTCAGGAACTTTATTCCTTAAAGTTATAGAAAACCATTCATATATTTTGAGGTATTCTGAACGGCATTCACAAATCTTGGGAAACATTACTTGAAAAATAATAAAAGCATACGTCACAAACACAATCGATTGTATTTCACATGAAGAGCGACAGTTTATTTACCGTCTGTATTGCATTATTAAAAGTGCAAAAGGTATACTTAGTACGACAACGTATTCTCTATCAGTCAACCAACTGGAAAGCAAATGTTTGTAACGTAATGAAAAAATAATGTTTTATGGGACCATTTAAGACAAATAACAAATTTGACACCAAACCAACTAAATAAGTCAACGAACACTACCCATCCTAATCGAATACTTCAACTGAATTCTTCACATTTTAATTTATTAAACCCAAATAACACCTCAATATTAAAGTTAGAACGGATCTCTAAAAAATGTTTAAATAAAGCATGCTTAAAAATTGTATTTGTTACTCTGCATTTTATTAAAAACGTTAAGTACACAAATGTATAAATAACGAAAAAACACAAAGACCGGTTTGCCCTAATGGGGTTCGAAAGCCCAAAAGAATTATAGATTTACGCGCGTTCTGAAACGGAACTGACAGGTACGAGTATGTGAATGTATGCGCGCTGGCGTCGCGGGGTCCGAATTTAGCATTGCCCTGTTGAAAAGAAACACACAAAAAGCAGTTCAATAATTGCATACAGTTTGAATAATACAACAATATTTTTGATTATTACGAAATACGAGTAGTGACTATGATATAATTAACTTGGCATATGCTGTACACATTTGAAGCTTTTACGGTGAATGATAATATCGTGAGGCAACCTGCATACACCTGCAAACAAATTCAAAGATGTATGTAGTCAACCAATCCGCAGCTGTTGACTAATGCCTAATCGTCTTAACATAGGATAGTCCCTCGGTGGGGACATACATATATTGTCTGTGATAATGACGTCATAAAATAACATGAAAACCATCAGAAAAATGAACGCCGTTGTTTTACTTTGCAATTTTTGGAAACAGCGTTTAGAAACTTCTATAACTTGCTAAATAAGGGACGAAATATTAAAACATAATACTTGTATTGAACACAATTGTATTGTGTTTCAGATTAGTAATATTCGTCTACTCGCTTATTATAAAATAAACCGCATGCCAGAGATCGTTTTGAATCTAAAATTTTACTCACAAATGCAATGAATTTCTTCGATGTGTTAATATCGCTTTTACTGTCTTTAAAAATAAATATTATCTTTTTCAATTCGTAGTTGGTGTAATGATAAATAAGATTAGTGAAAGGTTTTGTGACAGCGCTGTCGGCAAGACTGGTGCAATCTACTAGAGGCTTCAAAGTTAGCGCTTACTGCTTCCAATGGCGATACATTCTGGCGGTGAAGAGAGATAACCCTGCCAGCCGCCATGAGATACATGTTTTAACCTGAACGGCTAGATGGGATCTTTTTAGAACTGGGAAGAGCACATAGATAAGCTTAAATTTTTTTATATATATTTTATATTTAATATTAACATTTTTAAGGTTAGTTTATTTTTAATATAAAATCTGTATTACATTCAGTTACATATAAGACTATTACGAATAAGATTAAGTAAACAAATATATACATATACATACGCCTTTTTCCCATGCGGTTAGGTAGAAATCACAGTTTTCACATGCTACGATCTAAACATGCATCCTGGACTTTGATTAATGCTATAATGCACGATCATCGGTTACAGGTACTTTGAGCTAGGTACTATTTACTAGCTACTATTTGTTTCTTCTTTCAAGAAATAAGTAGTACCTATTGATAAAATTGCATGCCTAAAAGTACACCTTCCCTGTCGTTAGAGTACCTCATGCTACTGGTGACTGATAGTAAAAGCGCGATTGACGTAGCTTTTGAGATTATCGTAAACTTACTAAAAAGTTTACGATAATCTAAACTACGTAATAGAAAGAATGGGAAGAAGATTTCTGGATACACGGGTAGATGCAGCGGGATGGAAAGTGTTTTTGTATATGTACTAATAGATTTATTATAATAATATATAACATGCTATAATTTGTTTCAGGTAAGTCTCGATTGGTCGATGACGCAACCAAGGAGAACCCATGTCTTACTGGTACGCCTCATATTAAATTTAATTGAAATTCAAATTATAAGTTGCTCTGTCATTTGCTTTTACTAATAAAGTGCGTTCGCAAAATATTTACAGTGTGACAACAAAAATTCGTATAAACTCTATCATAATATTACGTGTTCTGTGTAAGGTATGCTAATACAAAAAAAAATATATTGTACAATAAAATTATTGTGCAAACTTTAAAAATAAAAGCTTTTGGATTTTTCATTGTAATTAGAACATTTTTTACGATTTGTTTCATTTTTATTAATCATTACTATATTATTACTACTAAAATAAAAATCTGAATTTCATGCTTATTAACTACGCCTTCGCCACACTACAGAATAACTGTGAACGTATATAATCGCTTGCAATGTAAACGGAAAAAATATAATTATTTACGACATCACATTAGAAACCTCAAAAATAACAGTATTTCTCCATTATTTAATGGATGATATTATACATACATAAAAACCGCATCAAAATCCGTTCCGTAGTTTTAAAGACTTAAGCAGACATATAGGGACAGAGAAAGCGACTTTGTTTTATACTATGTAGTAATTATAGAAAACAGTATCTTATAAGAGAATTAGTAACAGGATATATCTAACAACCACTTATTCGATATCTCCGTCTAATTTGTGAACTTTCTCGCCCCTTTTTTATGATCTTGTATAGTCTATAGGTCTTTGAGGACCCCAAAAATAGCAAATTATACTATATAAAAAGCAATATTATAATAATAAGTTTAGTTAATGATGTTTGAAATAAATTCTTTTCGATAAAATGTTTGGTGTGGTATCTTTGTTCTTCGTCTGTATCCAGTATAATACAAGCTTTCAATGCCCTAATATTAAAGAAAGCAAATTGAAGTAATCAGCGGTGATAAACTTGAACAACTAAATAGGTATTAACAAGTTTATCTATAACATCAATGTATCTTTTAGGTTTATTATATACATATACTAGCTGGCCCAACAGACGTTGTCCTGTCAAATGTCAAATGTCTCAAATGTCACGTTGTCTCACGTTGTCTCAAATGTTTTTAAATAAATAATTTAGCTGAAAAACAATATCTATATGACCGTATTGTGAATCTAAACCATTCTCAAGCCCCCTGGAATACACACAAAAAATTTCATCAAAATTGGTCCAGTCGTTTAGGAGGAGTTCAGTCACATACACACGCACACAAGAAATATATATACATAATATAATATATATATCAATCAATATTTATATATCGTCTTCTTTACAACCAGCAGTTTCCTCTTTATCTTTTTATAAACACCTTAGAAAACGTTGAGTCACCTTAGAAATCGATAGTTTTATTATAGCCTATATATCTCCTCACTGGCCTTAGTTAACAACTTCGGCCCTGTGCGGATTGGTTGACTTGTTGACGTTAACGAAGAAATTGTAAGATGTATGTACATCTTACAATATCTTCATAGGTGTATGCAGGTTGCTTCATAATGTTTTCATACACCAGAGCGTCAGATAAATATACATATGAAATGAAAAAAAGGAAAACACATTGGTACAAGGCAGGCTCGACCTCGGGTTTCACGAATCATCCGATTCATAGATCAGTGGTCTCGCCGCGGCGCCACCGATGCTTGTCGATATTAATGATCCATAGTTTATTTTACAAATTTAATAATTATTAATAATAAATTATTCTTAATAATTAAAAATATATAGATACAAAAACTGTTATTAATAAATTACAAAAAGTTTGCTAGCGCTATTCGCGTGGGGTCTTTCAGAGTTTTGTGACATAACTCTACCTCTTAACCGTGCAAACAATGTTACGATGATGCGAACATTGATCGTAAACATTTTCAGGCTACCTAAATTGAGGGAGGGTTCCGTAAATATTTTGGAATTTTCTAAAAAATCCACGCGACGATTCAAGAGTTAACATCAATGAAACAAAGTCAGAAGTAAATCTTAACAAGATTATCACCACATAATAATTTTTGACCTTGTTTTGTAACTAATGATTTACAAAATGTATTCAGTTTCAATTTTTCATACCCTCATATTATTAATGAGTTTGAAATCGAATCTCAGTTTTCTCCCCCACGGGTCGAAAGCATCTACAAGTGTACATCGCAAGCATCAATACTAATGGCGACTTGACAAGAATTTTCTTCGCGGGTCTGAATATTTGAATATAAATGTACGAAGAGGCTCCAAATCTCAATAGAGCGTGCTTATAGGAATACTACTAGAAAAGGGTCTCGGGTATTACATCCTGTGTGGAACACTCGCAAAATTGTTTCTGGAACAAAGGGGACGTTTGAATTAATGAGCCCACGGCATGTTGCAATTGTATGATGTATTTCTTGTTGGACGTTGAATTTTTCAATGTCTTATTGGAAATGAAAAAAAATATATCACGTTTATTGAAAGGTTTGGAACACGCAATAGAAAAAGTCAGTTTTTTACCCGGGATTCATTTTTTCATCATTTGTACGACCAGATTCATTTTTTTAAATTGATAGTGTTTAAATAAAGTTTTTATTTTGTTAATAAATTATTAATATGTTTTAATTGTAATTAGTTTTTTGGAACAGTTGATTCGCGAATGTTTTAAAAGAGTACAAGATTATTTAGGTTCATATCAAACATTCAGGTTTGTATTATTTTACTGCAGTGAAAAAATATACGTCTAAGTTAACCCAATCAAAAATACGGCGTTCATTGCTCTGTTTATGCCTCATATTTAACACTCAAGGGAATGAAAACCTACAGGTGCCAACATGTAGCATAAATAAAGGGAATAGTCTGAAAATAATAAATTTATAGCTGCATCACAAAAATATGTGATTTATTGACACTCATAAAATAAATAAAATAGTCTGTCAAAGTGGACTTGTTCTTGATCTAGAATCATGAAATTTGGTATAAAACAATGTCATGTACGAGTAGCACAAAAAAGGATAGAAACCGAAACCTGCAAATATGTATTTCCATCTCATTTTTTTATGTTTATAAACCAACTTAATCGCAGAATCCTCAGTGCGTGTGTCCGACTCACACTTGGACGTAGAAATTTAAAATCGTCATAAACTAAAATTGAAAAAAGCTTTTCTTTTTTATTTGTTCATGTTACCTTGCTTATATCCCAGTAGGTCTTTCTATTAAAATAATAATAATTATATTAAAACAGCGCCCACATTAACTGTACAATCTCCAAATAAAATAAGTGTGGTTGTGTTGATAGTACGACTCCAAATATAATTCACATATAATAATAATCAAAAGGATTAAAAGACTATTGAGGATTATGACTTTTTGTGGTAATATAAAAGAACTCGAATGTACATTTAGTCTACTTCTAAAATAACCTGGCATTTTAGATTCAAACTAATCCTGTGGTAGAATGAAGCGTTACCAACATAGCAGCTTAGTTTTAAAGTAACCTAGAAAAGTCGAGTGTAAGGTGTGGTTGTGTTGATATTATTATTATATAAGTTACCTACATATATTTAGTTGGTATTATTATATAAGTTACCTACTATATGTGAGTTACAGAATGCTGCTAATCACTTGTAACTTCGAAACAATACATAACCAAAGTCATCAAAATTAAAGTAAAATTGATAGCGGCAGGCTAACACTAAGCTATTTATCACGCGCTTAAATAAGCTACAAAACAAAAAAAAAAAGAAAAACAATAAGCCAGCCCACCCTACTTCATCGGGGTGGAATGAATTAATCGGCTTAGTCACGACTTGCCCTAACGATCGCACGAACGCAACTCAGAACTAAGAAAAAGGGGGGAACTTTTATCGAAACCCTCGGAAAGTTAGTCGAATGATACGCCGATAGATGTTTTCGACAAGTTCTCGTTATTATTATGTTGGTAGCGATGAGTGCCGCCGGAATTATTGTGTTAGCCATTCGCGTAGTTTTGCTATTATTTTGATGGTAAAACTCTTTCCGGTGTGCTGGACAGAAATAGACTAAAGGTCATGCGTAAACGTGTCTTATCGTGAAGAAAACGAACAATATTTTTTACGGTCCAATGTCTCGGTTATTAGGTGAGAACATTGGTTACATGATTTTAAGACATAATACATTGTAATAAACAATATAATAGTGTGGGTAAAAATTTGTAAAGCCTTCTTAAAAAACTAGTTTATTCAGTGTAACGCAATAAACGAATATATTTCAAGCTTCTTCATATTAAATGTAACTTTAATTATAGAAAGTACACCTGTAAACGTAAAATTAATAAAGTTATTGGGAATTTTGTTATGCGCTCAGACAAAATAAGCGACTTTCCTCAATTATGACGTCGGAATTGCAGTGTTTTTTAGTATGCAGTATGTTTAATCTACCCACAACAACATCACAAACATGTTGCTGTATTGTCAAGAGTAATAAGAGAGTAATAACAGATATCTGCTATCTATCCGCTTGTCATCTAGCAAAAACCAAAGATACAATTTCTTAATTAAAACATAATTACATTACCTATTAAGTAAGAACTGCGAATATATCAGTACGTGAAGTTACTTTTTCGGTACTACACTTCCAATCACGAGATTCGAGATAGATCCTGTCGAATGCCAATGTGTTGTTTTCGTTTTTCGAATTTCGTACGTACACAGATAAATGCGCAGACGTTACGACAGTATAAATGTACACCTATCTACCTTGCCTGTATATTTATCTGACACTCCTACAGTAGAGAAAACATCGTGAGTTAACCTGCTTACAACTGCGAAAAATTCAAGAATATATGTATGTGAAGCGACTAATCCACACTGGGCCCAAGTGATCGATTAAACCGTAATCGCCATAACTTGCAAGATGCTTGTATCTCTCATTGGTGACTTAAATATATTCCAGTTTCTTAAATCTTTATGGCATTTATTTATTTATTTTAATTAACTTACAGTTATTATTACCGGTGTTTCACTTAATGCAATAAAGTAGCAATGATTAATCAATATATAAGTCAAATTCAAAATTGCAGCGTGTACGTGTAGCACCCGCGCGTTATTGCTAGGAATGACGGCCGCCATATATATCTATCAGAAACACAGAATCCAACACGTTATAATATATCGACGTTCCTTGTTTTCCGTATTATTTTGAATACGTACATGACGTGTGCAACATCCCTCCTAACACCCAATTTTATATCCAACCATGGAACAAACAAGCTAACTGGAAAACATCAGAGGATGATAGAATGGGTATAGACCGTACAGCTAAAATACAAATACCGTATAAATTTGTTTTGTATCCGTTCTATTTATATTCACGTGAATCTGAAATTACTGCATCATATTATTAATTACTTCTTCCTGAAACATTCTAAAGGTCAAAGTGTGACCTGGACACAAAAATATCTAAATTTTAATATCATGTATTTTGCATATTTAACTTTGGGGAAGTTAAATAATAAGGGTCCGGGATTAGTACCTTGTCTCACACCACACATGTAAAATCGTCTGATCGTTCTTTTGCATACTTTACAGATTGTTATGTAGATTTAAATCCTAAATTGTTCAATATGTATAATGTTATTAAACGTCTTCTATAAGGCTTTTATAAAATTATTCTATCCAGCTTACTGTGATTTTGTCTCAAAAACACATTACATAAATTGTTAGATTGTTTTTAATAGCAGTTATAACTATTTCTTTACACTGTTATCGTTATACGTAATTATAGAAGCTAGTAATAAAGCATTTGAACACCTATTTAGTATAGGTTTCTAAGTCACACATTCGGTTGGTGGCCGAGTGCGCGGGTTTTTATGTCGGTAAAGCATGCAAAACAGTAATTTTCGAAATATCTTTCTAATACGTTACAAATTACATTAAATGCAAACATTTACATGTTTGAAATACTTCCACAGTTACAAATTATTATTTAAAAATAGTTAAGCTAATATTTAAAAGGCTTCCGGTTTGAAAACCTACATTTCGGCTACCTTGCGGCTTCGCGCTTGAGAATATATAAATAGTAGACGTATCTGAACATCAGCTGACTTCTCATTTGGGCATTCTGTAAAATACCTTTGAGCTGTACGGTTGAGTAAAGTAAATATCTTGCTGTTGTTTCTGAGTTTTATTAAACTACTACCAAAACGTGGCACTATGTTTAGTTTTTATGAATATCTTGAACTTAAATGTTCAGAATCAATAAATAGTACGAACATGTTTGGTGTTGAGTCAAAAGGTCGTGGACAAATAGGACAAAAAAAAATCTTCTCTCTTTCTCATAGGAAACGAAGTGAGATGAGGCGTAATAGTCTTAATAACCTGTGTAGTTTATGCACCATACCTTCACGATGTATAAATTCGCAGTAATGTTTGCTTAAACTGTACTGTAGTAGTACTGTAGTGTAGTGTATGTAATGTATCAATGTAGAAATTATTATATCTAAATGTTTAGTTAAAATGCTGTCAAAATAAAATACATTATTTTTATAAGATAGCGGTATGACAGGCAGCCTCAGGGCGCATGGGGGGTGTCTTAATGTGTAGTATCAAAGGCACAAGTGAGCTCTCCATTGAGATTGTTTGTAATTAACAGTTTGGAGAATGAGATTAAACGAGTAAGCGTAGTCAGTAAAGAGTAAGTGGCATTTTCATATTCAAATTATGGATAAAGTTTGTAATTATGTCTTAGTTGATATTTGAGAAAAGCATAGTTTTTCAAGAACAACTATTACTAATTTTGAAAATGCGATAGTTACACTGTCTCTCTGTTTGTCGTGCTTTCACGCCAAAACTATTAATCCGATTTAAACATGATTTGGTTCACAGATACGAGTAGTCTAAGGCCTGAGATATATTAATTTTTAACGTGAAAATATGTACACGGAAAGCACGTTATTTTTAGTCTTTTGATTAGTTGTAAATATAAGCGACATTAAAAAATTTTACCCGAAAGGCGTAAACATAGCGGATAAAAGTTTTTGTTTGAATGGGATCACAAACTAGTGAACCGAGTTTGATGAAGTTGATATAAGGATAGTTTGAGACCATTTTACTACAGGAAGTTGCTTTCGGTAACTAAAAGCCCTCTTACAAAGAATAAATTATAATTTCCAATTTCCCGCTGTAAAATTTACACTTATTCCTTTCCCGAGTCTTCACCTATCTCTTTACCAAACTACAATAATAATAAGAACTTCCAATACATTGTGATTTTACAATTATATGTATAACTCTATATATAAAAAATGTTTACATTTAACACGAGAAAGCTTTAACCATGTTCATTTTCTTCGAATTAATAATTAACCTAACACTTAAAAAATAAAAAAATCAAATAAAAACCGAAATGTCAATTTTGATATACATTTATCAGGTTAAAGTTACTTAAATTAGATAATTATATAATAAACACATGCATATTTATTGTAGTTATCTAGTAATAGTTGCAGACCCAACGCAGGACTCGTGGCGTATTACAACATTATAAATACATATAAAATATATATATATACATACGTATTTATAATATTATATACATATTTTCCACGCGAAAATATTAAAAAATAATAATTATAATGCTCATGTAATTATATGTTGTGATAATTTGAGATTCGAAATAAGACACTGGATACATATTAGAACGAGAAAGTATCTATTGCCTATGTAAAACTGCGAATGAAAGCTATTCCTCTATGAATGTAGTAAATATTAATATTATTACATAACAGCTTCGATAGTAGTACAGAGGAAATATATTATACAAAGGCGGCACTCCAAGGGCAATTCCGATTGCTTTCCATACACGTTCATGGATCACGTTCTCTATTCCGTAGCCGCTTGCCCTTAGAAAAATGTAAGTAACGGGCCCTATATAAACGCCACGACCTGTGATATACGGCCGATAGAAGGGCCCTCCTTGGTTTATTACCCTCGTTTGCTAAGCATCCAAATTTTGGATCAGTATATTATCAGTATTATAAAGACAAAGCCCTTGGTAGTTGCTTGGACATTGCAAAATACGCTTTAGGACGGTACGGTGTGGAATCATAATTGTTTCGTTGTGTTTAAGGGAAATCACCGGCCCGTTTTTTAAACTTTTTCACTTTTTAAAAATAGACTGCTTCTTATCAGTGTATAAGTTTTGGGGAATTTCTCAGAAATTTAAATTATAGAATCTAATCTAAACTGTCACCTTATGGAACTTTCTGTATTTATGTTATTTATATAGTACACGAGTCCGGCCGTTTTAGGTGTGTATCAGAATAGCAGTAGATAAATGCTTAGTTTATCTTTATATAACCTGAATATATTGTATTAATAAAATAAAGGAAGGCAATTGGTAAAGGCAAAATTGGTAAATTACATACGTAATAAATAGAAATCAATATAATCTTTTTTCAACACCTGTCTTTTGAAGCACTTATTGACGTCAAAGAAATATAAAATTAAAAGGATACAAGAATTAATTAAGACTTAAGAATTGCATAAACTTATACGTACATACAAATATTGTCGTAAATAAATCGAAAAAGTTATTAATGAAATATTAAAAAAAAAACATTCTTTTTTAATTATTACTATTATATAAATACACCTGTAATAACAATCAAACATTTTAGTAACAATGTTTCATTGCTATTATCTAGTGCCAAAGAAGAGCAACTTTTTCTTCAAGCCGATATAAAGTCTTCTATTTCTATTGAATGAAAGTCTTCTTAAAAGTACTGCTGTCGTTTTTATCGTTAACAAGTCTCTTAAACTACTTGGACTGCTACGAAAGTTTTCAATTTTTATTATGCCGTCTCTACAATTTATTTCTACCTGTTACATATTGACTGTGATTAGGTTGGTAACATTGTTTTCCGCAATATCTCTATGTTAGTCATTATTAATGAGCGCTTGGTAATTAATAGTAAGGATATAATAGAATTTAGATTAATAACGTTTTTTCATATATAGTATGTTAAAATCGATCACTCCACACAGTTATCACTGTGTGGAGTGATCGAGAAAGGATAGAGTGAGGAATGAATATATCAGGAGAAATCTGAAAATAGCCCATATCGTTGTAAAATTGAAAGAGAGAAGACTCGCCTGGTATGGTCACGTATTAAGAAGAGGGAATGATCATGTTACTAGGAAAATCATGGACATATAAGTAGATGGGCATGTGGGGAGAGGAAGATCGAAGAAACGATGGATGGATGTTGATATAACGAAGAAGAGAGTGAGTATCGAAATGGTGAGTTGCGAAGTGGTTGCGCCGACTTCGATTAAAATTTGGGAACAGAGCAAGATACAAAAATAAAATTGAGAAAGTTCTTATGTTGTTCGTAAAGCGGTGATTTCCATAGTGTACACATTTACACTATGCTATATAAGCTTAAACTATGGATCAACCAAATAAATATTCAACTTTAATCATTTAAATGAAAACAAACAAAAGATTCATAGAACAAAAAACGATCTCGGTATAAGAAAAAGAAAGTATTAATAAGATGGACAGAACTTAAGAGCACGAGTGAATATAATGACGTTATATCATTATATTGAAAGAATCCCAACTAATATTATAAATGCGAAAGTAACTCTGTCTGTCTGTTACGCTTTCCCGCTTAAACCTCGCAACCGATTTTGATGATATTTGGTACAGACAATCTTTAGACCATGAGACAGAACATAGGCTACTTTTTATTTCGAAAAAAAAAGGATGAAGGGTTTGAAATAGAGGTTGAAAGTTTGTATGGGATTTCTTAATTTTAAAAGATAAAACCATGAAGCTTTATATTTAAGCACTTTATAAGAAATCATTAAACATTTGTTCTATCATTTTTGAAATTTCAACCAGCTATGGGGTGAAATAAGAGTAGAAAGTTAGTATTCAAGTTCGTCAAATAACACGTCATAAGAAACAAAAAGTCGTTTGTTCTAGCATTTTGAAATTTTTACCAGTGTGGGGGTGAAATAGGGGTTAAATTGAAGATAAGACCATGAATCTTGGTATCTTAGACATAAAGGACGAGGATTGACAAAAACTAATTTCACGCGGGTAAAGCCGCGGGCGGAAGCTAGTGTCATATAAAATGATATAAGTGAAAATATCTTTAAATGATATAAATCATGTTTAACCGTTTGTTTATAATAAAAAAGTAATATAATAAATAATAAAAAACACAAATAACACAAGTAAGGATATTATGAATTTAAAAACGTTTGTTGTATTTGTAGATAGACAGATATTAAACTAAGCTTTATTTAAGGTTTCTTTTAAATCTTTATTTTAACATTAATTTATTTATAAGGTAGTTTAAAAAAATCCATGGCGAATAATTAAAAAGTTAAACTAAGTAATAAAACAAAATTTAGAACGCAAGAAACTTAGTTCGCATTTATATATTGTATGTATAAAAGTCATAGGAAAATATAGAAAGCATTTTTCATATTTTTTTTTTATTTAAAATAAACTAATACTGATATTTAATTGTAATCAACAATTGCACTTCTAAATCAAACCATAATCGACATTTTGTATGTAACTAAAAATACATATATATATGTATAAATTAACCAAAAAAAAAACAATTATTTCTATAACTTAACTGATGTTTGGATGATGCTACATATAGGCACATATAACGCGTGGTCTCTCCGAAAGATAATGCCAGGTGTGTAGAATATAAGCTAGTGTCCGGTCATTTTTCAGAGAGGTGGTTGAATTTAATACACTTAAAGCAATTCAATTAAAATTGTCTTAGCTTAAGCCAATTCTGTATATTTTGCTATCACTTATGGTCTTAAGACAGTAAGATTCCACTTAAGATTTTACTAGTGAAATTAGGTATTTATTGAGTTATACATCAATGTATTGTTTATCAGTAACTGTACAGATAAAATATATTAGTCGTACAGTTCATGCCATACATATTTAAATATCCTCAAGTAAAGTTAGATAAAATTGTTTCAATCTACAAAAGCGGTAAGCTAAAAGAGAAGGTTTCAAAAACACAGCTCCGATAACATATTTCATTAAATATTCTTAGCATTCAACAATCGAGGCTGTTGCTTTACTTAACTTCAAGGGTTTGTTGCGTTAAACATTCACCCTCCCACGCTGGCCGTGACGTCACTGGCAACAAAATATTCAAGAGGGCTCTCTTAAAAATACCTCTAGAGGACCTATTCCTTACGCTTAAATATTATTTCGACTACACTATTCTGTCTACAATACTCGCTCTAGCAAACGCTCTTTATAAGTACGCGATAAGTTGACAGCAATGTACTGCTAACTATATAATTCAAAGATCCATATTGAACTCGTAGAATACCTCCTTAAGCCTTAATCAACAAGCAACGTTTACTTTGAGCGGATGATATTTAACGAGAAAAAAGGTTGTATGCCTAAAAGGCATTCATATCTTGTTTGGACTGTTAGATATTCGAATGAAGAATGGAATGAATAATTAAATATTTGATACATTTCATGCCTATATTATTAAATACACATAATACCAAATATACAAACTTTTTGTGTTTGGTTGTATACTTGAGGACGCAAAAATAACTATATGCATTCTGATATCTGTATCATCCATTTGAGAGAATTATATTTAAGAGAGGAACTTTTTGTCCATTTTAATTATTAATTCGATAGAGTTCATTAAGTATTATTCAATTATTGTTAAACTAAACTGTTTCAAAATAATATTAGTACGACAAATCAGATAATCTCTTTATTTATTATAGATATATAAAACGACTGATTTATTTGATAACTTATTTGTATATACAAAAGACGAACTTATTAACAGAGGCATTCTCTACCAGTCAACTTGTAAAATGCAAGTTATTGGAGATGGTGTACGATTTCAGAAAAAAAAGTTATATTATGTCTTTCCGTTACTCTAGATCTCGTACCATACCTTACAGTGATTACTTTGGGCTTGACTAATTGGTGTGAGTGTAAGAAGTGCAAGTTTGTATAGTTTATTAGCGCAAATCCTTAAATAAATAAATATACAACGAATATTTATTCATATTTACAGTAAACTCATATCATTTTACATTTGCATTAGTCCTTTGAGTAATATAGTCTAAAATAAAATTCGAATAATATTAGTTTGAAAAGTATACAAATAAGATTATACACTACAATGTGGTAGGTATGCAAAAGAATATACACTTACGAGTAAATTAGAGTTACAGTGAGAATATAACCAAACCTGGAGTACATGTGGTGACGTCACAGGCGACCTTAGGCGTATTTCAATGGCAAACAAAATAAATGGATCTATGTACAGTTTCCAAATGTGTTATGGGGAGGAATATGGTTGTTTTTGTGTGTTTGTGAATTTTTACGGTCTTCTTATGACTTTTATTTAGGGTCGACTCGATCCCCTTACACATGAAAAGCTACGTATTGATGTGATGTTAATAATTATAGTTTTGTGAGATTATTGATGACAACATTCATAATGTACTACTTATTTGGAGGAATAATGTATGAATTAAGTCTTATTATGTGAAACTCCTTAGACTGTGGTTTATATCAGAACTACGAAAGCCGGGGCTTAAACTCGAGTCTATAGATAGACTCGACTTTATTACGCAAACCACTTTTACAAACCCAAGTTCAGCCTACGATCTAAGTTAATTATTCGCTCATCCATTATTTTTAATAGCTTTGTTATATGAAACTTTAACCACTTGTTACATAAAGTATACAAAAAGCTTAGTTTTGATGTCATAATAAATGTTATAATATGAAATATGCATAAATACTAACACGTATATATTAACTACGTCATTATATTAACAGAATAAGTACTATGAATTAAAAGATATAACTTTATGGACTTCGATTATTTGTATTCTCCAAGTAAGAATTTATATATAAAAGTTTTGATACTAAAATCTTTAAATAGTAAATACGTCCTAAAAGCATTTTTCAGGTTTTAGTAATTGAACTGGAAAATAAACTTAAAAGAGCTAATTAAATTACTGTATTTAATATTGAAGAGAAACCGCACAAAAGAAACTATCAACTTTTAAGTTAGTCTAGCTGTCAATCCAACTTAAACCAAAGATAAACTATGAATATACCTCTTTTTTGAGGAGAAATGCTCCTTATGCACCTTGTCACCGAGCTCTCCGGTCAGAGTGACCGGCTTACCCACTAAAACCCCCCTGTGTCCTCCAAGCCCATATCGGAGTGCATGGCGGGGTGCGCTTGGTGATGGCTCGACCTTAGTCAGTCAATAATAATAATATAGTTGGTCGAGCCATCACCAAGGGGGGATTGTTCGAGAACACTAGGATAATGCCCAGGTAGAGAGGCACTTCAACGGCGTGCGCGGTTAGCCAGCCGCGCAAACTATGAATATACCTTGTTTTTCCATAGGCCTTAGTTCAACTTCGATTTTTGCTTTAACCATAGCTAGAAATCGTTCGTGATATCATTTTTCTTAGAACTGACATAAGCCCGAGTTTTTTCCGAGTGTTTCAAGCATCGAATATGAATCACTTTGTGCCTTTGCTTTAGGTGAAATGGATTAAAATTATTGCGACCAAGAAAATACATAGTTTTATGTATTTCCTCATTCAAATTAGTTATCAAAATAAAGAGCCAATTGTATATATTGTTCTGGTAATTCCTTAAGTAATAAGCCAAATTCAAGACACCACGAAGCACTGGAAAGTGGTGGTGCTTAATTTGCTTAGATAACTTTTAGTTTGTGGCCGCGTGCCAAGCGCTGTGACGTTCAAAGATCCGGATCTTGCTTCGTTCGCAATTCCACCACTTAGCTTCATCAGGGGACGTCACAATGTTGCTTAGAATTAAGACGAACAAATATATATTTGGCTTGTCTGTGTCCGTTAAGGAAGATTTGTATAGAAAGTTTTGACGTTTTGTAAACAATAATAATATAGATGAGGCAAATTGGCAAGTTCTTGTTTTATTGTACTTACAAATCACATATAAAAAAAAAATATATGGCCTGTGATTATTTTTTTTTTCAAGAACGTCGCTCCTCCCTAGGATTATTATCCTGTGCCATGGGTATAGTCACAAACATAGAATCTCATATACATACAAACCCAGACCAGAACAAATTTTTGTAGGTCATACAAAATATCTACCCCGTGCGGGAATTGAACCCACGACCCGTTGCGTAGTAGCCGATCACTCGAAAGTTGCGCCAAACATATCATCAAAATTGTAATTCCTTTATATATATAAATCTTCTGTACGTTCGTTAGTCATTAAACTCCTCCTAAACGGCTGGACCGATTTTGATGAAATTTTTTGTGTGTATTCCAGGGGGTTTGAGGATGGTTTAGATTCACAATACGGCCATCTAGATATTTTATTTGACATTTGAGACGTGGGACAGGACAACGTCTGTCGGGTCAGCTAGTTTTATACTAAAAATTAGAAGCATGACTATTTAAGTTGTTTTTCATTACATAAACTGACAAACAAACAGACTGATGTTAAATGATTACATTTATCAATAGTACCTGTAAGACTCACAGTGAATCTGCAATCTCCACAAAAAAATAGAATACGTTGCTATCATCTGACATTAGAATAAGACATGATTAAAACATAAGACTCACGGTACCCAATAACCTTACTGACTATCTTCCCTTGACACTGCAACACAGTAAAGGGCAAACTGATATTATGCAGCAGAATTAGGAAAGACCTCGTATGTGCCGAGGGAATCTTATTGCGCTTAGATATTTTTTCTATTTCTTATCATACTTAGAATGATTCATTTAAAATTTATTTAAGATTACCAAACATTCACAGGAATATCTATATGTCCAAAAAGACTAATGCTTATCTGAAATACAGCGCATTAATATTGTTCAATCTTTTACTTACATCTGAATGAAAACGTTTCCACTTCAGATATCTAAACATTTTCGCTTAACCTTTCTATACGGCGTCCGGAAAAGCTGCCATAATTCTACATCATTGGAGCTGGCAAAGTCAGCAATGCGTGAATAGGGTTGGACACCATTTTCGTTCCTCAACCAGACAACGCAGCAACCGCTCCTTTTTATTTTACAGACCCTACGCGGACGTTTTAAAAACTATTTTCCCTCAGCTAACCCAATCTTGACCTGTCTTCATAACACGCACACTGGCACTGCCAAATTTTATTCAGCCGACGTGCAGGGAATGTAATTTTTTTCTGCGTCTTGGGTATTGCATGTTATTGATGTCGAGAATGTAGAGATAGTGTGGTCGATTATTCTTACAGTTCAAAACATGAGTTAAGCGAATGTTTTATTCATAAGCATTGTAAGTAGATGCCGTAGTGGCTTGTCTGAAAATATGATTGCTAAAAAGTTTTCTCTTTCAAAGCTAAAAAATCAATGTCATTAAGCACTGTTTAGGTATTTGATTTATAATAGTTGTATGGTAAGGTAAGCTTTTAAACCACATTAATTTCTTGTCCCATTTGACCAAAATTTATGAATAGATATAATTTAGGGAACTTTATGAACTTTAGCTATAAATAAATTACATAAAATACTATTTATTATATATTTTTGAAAATAATTGGGATAAATAAAAGCATTTAATCTTAGTGTTTTAAATTGATTGTAATCATCTACGACACATGTATTTAAAATGTAAAAAACAAGATATCTAATCATTATTCTCTAGAAATAGAATAAATATTAATCAAAGATCACAACTAAATTGTAACCAACACCAGAGATGATATTGCTTCTTACAGTAAACAATAATTTCGTTGAAATCTATCCGTTTCTTTCAATGCAAACATAAATAAACGGTGTCATCAATTCACCAATCAGCTAATCATTATAACGTCTAATAAAATCGACACTATCACAAAGACGTTTAAACAATAACAGGCCATTTGTTACTCGGCAGTCAATTTCTACGGGCAGTACTCTTGTCGTATAAACGGTTTATAGACATCCAATAACTCCTTACGACTGGAGACTTGGCATAATTTGATGTATTTTATGAACGGATGTATTGAATTTATAGTCTAATAATTTTCAATGTATCTTGAGCAGCGCCCGTCGGTTTGTCGGTACGTGGGATTTTTATGGCGTGCATAATTTAGATACATTTTAAATTTATAGCAAATATGATGTGTCTCATTTTTAACTTTTTATATTTTATGTATAAGCTTTTTTATTATTTAATATCTGTGTTATACACAGAGAATAGAACATAAGACGTAAAGAGGAACATGGCTGGACCGCGTACAGGAAAAACAATTTGCATATCAAATACCAATAACTTTGCCTCGTGCATGTTGTTCGTGACGATATGTTATGTCACTTACAGTTAAACTAATAAGGTGTCTTAAAGTTACCAAAAAGAGCAATAGAAAGGGCTATGTTGGGAGAGACCTTTTAAAAAACAGAAATTATGAAATCAGCAACAGTTCTGCGAATTTAAGAATATCGGATTACCGTCATAGTCCGCAGAATTGTAAGGCAGTGGGTAGGGTACATTGCTCGGCGACAAGGTGATCGAAAAACCAGACATTTGCTGTTAAATGCAGCATTGGTAGATAAGCTGACGATTTGTGAAGATCACAAGAAAGTGCTGGAAGCTGCTGGTTGTAGCAGAGTTGATTTCTAATGTCTTTTATTTCGTTTCATTTCATTCGTTTTACTGCGAACGTACAATTTGACGTATGAGTTCGTTTTAAAGCTTGACAATTATCTATTTCATTTTACGTGCTCTAGTATAGCAATCGACTGGTGGTGTCTTTACACTACCACTAATCAGGACTTCAATCAGCTAATATAGGATAAACAAGTTTGTTCCGAGTCACTGAAATTGCGTCACAAGCCACTTCGAAGGTTGTATTGTGAATCACGTACACACGTTCATCCATTCAAGCGATATAGAAACCTTAAGACCAAGAGCTGAGGTTAGTTTATAGGTCGGTCGGGCCGCTTCGGCCGGTATGAAGTCTAACTTGATATCAGCCATTTGACTCGTTTCGTGCTCCTCCATTTTAAGCCAAATGAGGTTTCTTCTCCAAGAGGAAAAAATAAAAAATGTCACGTATTCCTCGTTGGACACCATAATGAACAGGGACTTCTCTGCGAAAAACTAAATACATTTTTGAAACAATATCCAATCCAATCGACTTTATTTGATTAATTACGAACATCACAATCCTACTTTTTAGATTTAATTGCGTTATTTTTGGAAATATTAACGATATTAATTTAAAGAAAAAAAAATTGAAGTAAAAATGAAAAGTAGGAACCGAACAATATCGATATCCGAACTAAACCGATACAAATATCGATAATTTCATTTAAAAAAATGTAAGTGATTGAGACAACTGTTCGAATGAAATTAATAGAGTTGCATTAATTGATCAGTTTCAAATCGAGTTGTCGATTCTGCTCGGATCACGTTTCCGAGATTACCGATAGTTAAATTTCAATCTTCCGCTGCTTTAGCTAGGATGGGCGATTGAAGATCAGTTTTATCACTTAACAAGCTACCGGGAGGAGTTTTTGTTTTTGCTTTTCCAGAATATAACTAATAATACTGCCAAACAGCTAAGTTAATTACTGTTTTCCACTGATTTTAACTGGCAACAAAATTCTCTGATTTATATTTAATTAAAAATGATCAATAATAGGCCATAACATGTAGTGTGATTGTAACTTTTTTAATGTAATTATTTTGAAGAATCGAATTATTATTTGATAACATTTCTATATGTTGAAGGTATTAATTATAGAATTATAGTAACCGACGAGCATGTAAGAAAGAATAATGAAAGTCGAGGAAGCTAGGGAAGTATGATTGGATCGTAGCAAGTGGAAAATTATGATCTCTGCCTACCTCCATGGGAAAGATGTGTGAGTATATGTATGTATGTATTATGAGTAGAGATTTTTACAATTTTCCATTTGCCACTATCCAAACATACTTCATAAGCATCCTTGACTTTCTTTAGTTGTGTGATGTATAAGAAAATGACAGCACTATTTTATTTGTTATCGTAAATTTTAACGTTTGCTTGTTAAGTTTTATTCATTTCATTTCGTTGATTGCCGAAACAGAGTTGAAATCCCAAGTTTCAAGGTAAATTTTTACTCCTTTCGCAAGTTGGCAATACTGACGTAATGAATTCCCGAATTCATTATTGGTGGGTACTGTGCTCAGAAATTCACCCCTTCAACGCAAGTATTCAGCTAATGGTCTAACTTCCATTAATTAGTCGACTCGCAGTGAATTGGTAAAGTGCGACTTTTTGCTAAATAAATGTTCGCCCTAATTAAATTTACTTCTCGCGTTCAACAAGTTACATCGGACACTTTGATTAGGCTGCAATAAAACAGTTGTGGTATGTCGGACTAATTCCTAAATTTCAGTGGTGCTATGGTGTCAATACTTTAAAATTTATTTAGAAACTAGCGACCCGCCCCGACTTCGCACGGGTGCAATGTTGATACTAAATACACTACAGAAAAACGTCCATATAACTATTTTACTATGGGATATTCATAGAAGATCGCGGAGTTTTCTGTAGACCTTTTCAATGTGTACAATACGTACATTATTTTGATAAATCTTGTAGGGTTCAGCCTGTGTTTGCAATACCTATAAGCGGCAAAATGTAATTATTTACAACATCACCTTAGAAACCTCAAAAATAATAGTATTTCTCCACTATTTAATGGATATTATTATACATATAAACCTTCCTCTTCAATCACTCTAACTATTAGAAAAAATGCATCAAAATCCGTTGCGTATAGTTTACAAGTTTTATGCATATATAGAGATATAGGGATAAAGAAAGCTACTTTGTTTTATATTATGTAGTGAAACTATAGACATTGCTTAATGAGCTGATCTATTGTAATGCGCATCAACAAAAACCTGTTTTGCTTTGTACTTAACCAATACAAGAGCTGATTTATGCCACATTTTGATGTTTAATTGCAGTCTATGTTTTATTTTGATGCATAAGCTATATTATTGTAAAGTTTCATTCAAATCCATTTAGTAGTTTTTACGTCAAAAGAGTAACAAACATCCGACTTACGTGTTTATAATATTAGTAGGGATGGATGTATGTGTTTATTGGATGTATCTATCATAATATTATGTATTAAATATTACTTACTAGGAATGTTTTTTTATCAATTTTGGATCTGCTAATAATTGATAAGAAATATTGTTGTTCTGTATATTGTTAATTGTTGTTTTTGAAAAAGGTTTTTTTTGTGTTAATGTCAGTTGTCGTCCAACTGATCCTGCGAATAATATAATTTCTTTAAGGTTAGAGTGAACTGTTATTTAATCAAAAAGCACCTGCCGTGCATTTGAAAACAGCTACACAGCCTAGCCCAAACTAAGGTTTGTGCTATGGGATCTAGGGTAACGGACAGACATACATATATTATACATATCTAAATATGTTTATAGAAATATTTATCAACAATCATGACTAAGGTACAAACGCTCGCATTCATCACACAAACATCTGCCTTCACCGGGATTCTTATAACACATGACACATGACGACTTCCATACAAACTCGACTATGGAAGTCGTCATGTGTCATGTGTTATACGAATCATGTGTTATTTTCTATGAAAATATATGCGAATTGCCACACTTTATTTTCTTTTATCTTAGGACTGTTTGGTAAAATTGTACATATAAAATTTGAAAATTATATTGTTTTACCTCAAATGCTGATGTATATTTTAGTCTCATACAATTTTCGAGCGTTCTGACAAATATTGCTTACATTTCATGCGCCGGTGAAAATGCTCTTACAAAGAATTTATTGACACAGAAATCGTTATAAGCAATACACCACAATACATAAAATCAAAGGTAAATTGGCACTGAAACTTCCAAATTGTAAAGGGAAAAATCGCTTTAACACGTAAAAGAGAAAATACACCAAGCGAAATCGCGTTCCAGTTCACTCAAAGAAAATATGGAGACGCAACATCAAAGAAAGGGAACAGAATTAAAATGCTATTTATTTGTAAGGTCAAATTAGGATTTACTAAGCCTTTCACGTAAAAGTGTACCTTTATTAATTTAGTATCGTTTACACAGTGATCTATTTCACTTCTGCCTTCTAATCAATTATTTATTTATGACTACGAATGATGACATCCGTAGTCTAGTGCTTAGAACACCGGTTACAAGGTGTTACCTCTGCTTGATGACGGCTCAGCCGTGACCCTCATAGATGCCGATATCTCCGACCAAATCGGACCGATAGGCCTATTTTTATCAAAAATATTTATAATATATATGTCTATCCTTTACTAGGGTAAAAGATAAACATATATATTATAAATATTTTTGTTTATTATATTTTTTTATTATATTATAAATATTATCCCATAACACAAGCCTGACAGAGCTTAGTTTGGGCTAGGGTAACTGGTGCAAGTGTAAGAAATATTTATTTAAGGTCAATGTGGCGAAGACCGGCATACTTTATTTAAAAACTTATTGATGAACTAATTTTGACTATTCTAATAACTTGAAGTCAAGTTTTATTAAACAACATTTTTAAATATTTAATTGACTGCTAAGCAATCGTGTTAAAGATTTATAGAAACCATCAGTTTATGGAATAAATACTGGTTTTGAAAACACAGCAATACTAACGGATTTGGCTCCCTTATCGGATAAGACCGTCTAATGGAGAATTCATCAGTACATTGATAGTTTATGTTATTATAGACACTATGTATGTGTGTATTTTTAGTAATGGTTTAATGAGCTCCCTCGGGCCTTAGGAATAAGGTTTCAAATGATTGATTTCGCAAAGTAAAGCGTTTGTCGTGTAAGTCCGGCATACCTTGCCATTAAGGGGTAGGCAACATGTTATTTTAAAAAATTAATGCGTTTTCTTAGTAAATTTTTAATACAAATTACAAAAAGTCAAACTTATTACAATTAAATAAAATTAATTTTAATAAATTATTTCTATTTCTTCTTTCTGAAATAAAGTAAATATCAAAAAATAAGTGGCACAAATTTTCTACAGTTGCCCAAACTTCATTATTGTATTTGTTGTGGTCATCACAACACATTTCAGCACACGACGAAAACTTTAAAGTACGATAATGATATCGTACTTTAAAGTAACACCTATTATAAAAAACGTGTCACAAATTTTTTGATTACTTACTACTTAAAAAAACACAAACACGATTCAAAGCATTGCCAAATAAAATAAACTAAGAAAGCTGCAATTACCCGTCGCACTAGTGATGTGTTGACCTTAAAATAAGTATACTATTTAAACATCGGCTTTACCATAAAATATTTTAATGACTAATTTCACTACCTTATGATAGCGACTATATTTTATTTAAATTTGAAAACAAAACAAAATTTGTATGAAATTATCTTTCTGATAATCTAATTGGAACCTATCTGGAGATCGTGAAATTGGTCTTAAATGTAATCTTAATCTTAATGGTGCCACTTTTGAAAATATTGTTTGAAAAATTTTTTGTGAAACACGGCGACGGAAATTCCGGGCGGACGCGCCGACTTTCCGTCGCGTCGCAATCGAGGCAACGGAAAGTCCGCAGTAGTCGCAACCGAGCGGCTAAATTAAACAGTACCTATATTGAAAATTTTGATAGTAAAGTCGAAAAGGTTTATGTCTTCTGTAAACGGCGAAGATCGGCATATGACGGTCTTGTACCTCGCAACCTAGACGGACTTCACCACTACTACATTTTGAGGTTAGTTTTCTTTTCACCAGGAATAACTTTGTTAAAAATGTGTTTCATTCTATTTTTATATGATAATTTTATCAAAACATTAATAAAGAATAAACTTACTTGACTGGATCTTGAAAATAATCCAGTTTTTCACCTTTAACAATTTTTTTTTGGGGACGTGTTACACTCGCAATCCTTCTCGCCAACGGAACTAAATTTAAAGAGCCGTTTTTTTCTTTTTGTGCTTCCCGTTACGCCATCTGTGTCAGTTTATTAGAACTAAAATAGTTGCGTGCTTTTTAGATTGTGTTGCCATTCTCGTAGCTGCTCAGAATTCGTGGTAATTCTTGCTGTACGGTCCTACCCCACAGACGGTCTTCGCCACAGTGACCTTATTTATTATTTTCAAAGGTTTATCAACAGATTGAAAGAGTTCAGTATGTCTGATTAGCATGGGCGAAGAGAACGAGAGGAGAGAGGCAATAATTTAAACCGAGTTCGAAGGTATTATGGAGAACTAGGGTCTTTTAATACTTTGTACAGAGTAGTCAAGATGTGCATATTACGGCGCTTTCGGACCGGAAGCCATTTCAGCTCAGAGCGATAGTGAAAAATGCGATTGTACACGTATTTACGTAACTCAAAAATGGTTTTACAGTCGATATAAATTATCAAATATATCAGATCTGGAAAACAAACATCACCATAGACACAGATTGTAACTAAAAACGCGTGAACCCTCACGTATATAATCTGTTCCTCCCATTACTTTGTAATATAAAACGCATTTTCCTTAAGAAGAAAGCGAACGGCTTATAACCTTATTAATGCTTCAACAAATTTCAGTGCGACGACGTTGTAAAAATGGAATGGACTATAAACTCGTTGGCTAGTGACTTATATCAATTTAATTTCTTTTATTGCTTTTCAACTGAACGGCGATAGTGGAAAACAGCATTTTCTTGGCGTCAGTAGTTTATTCGAATCAATACTTCATTTGAATATATTTATTTGCTGAGAATATATATATGTATATGTGAAATATATATATATATATATATATGTATCCTTATGAATCTCGCTTGACATACCATATTGCGCCGTTCTCGTCTGCAATACAAAAACAATTAAAGCTAAAAGCTAAAAAAAGTCAAAAATGTAATTTAGAGCTTGATTTTAACTTTTTAGTTATATTTTTCTTTGTAGTTTAATTCTTGCAGTCGGGATTTTTGTTTTTATAATAATTTAGATTTTGTTTGAGTTCAATGTTATACTAATTGCAACTACAATTAAAATCTAATTAAGTTACATATCTCCTTAAAAAATGCATTGTGTCCACAAATCTTAACACCTCGCAAACCCAATAACGTCATTACCTTATTTTATAATTCAAACACGAGCAAAAATGCTAACACTTCTGCTTTGTAAGAGAATTAGTATTGGTAATTTTAACTATATAATCTTCTTTACAAAACATTTAATACAAAAAATACACCTATCCCATAATTCTTAACAACACCTCCTACAAATACGTTGTCCAATAAATTCGTAGATAGTCAGTAAATTTATAGAACTGTATTTATTTAAAACCCTACCTAATGCCAGAAGATCAGTGCGAACGCTGAGGTCAGCTTGCCGCCATATTTCGCTTTTATACGTTTGCAGAACGAATCCCATGTTTGTCAAGGGCTGTTAGTTACAGCTCTTCTGTGAAGCCTGTCTAATCCTTTAAGGCAACGAAGGAATAGAATGGAGGAGCGACGCGAGTTAAGCCAGGCAATGCGTTTCTATTGATTTATTTACGAATACGAACAGCAAAAGAAGACTTTTAAATCTCAACTTAATACTTAATAAAGTTGAAAGTTTGTTGTTGTTTGTTTGAGCGTTCAAGTCAAGAACTAGTAGCGCAAGTTAACAAAAAGGATTTGAGTTGGATATTACTAATCACTTTCTATGCAATAACTTTTTTCGCTATCATTTTCACTTTCACTGCGATTCATCTATGCAATGATTTACCCTATCACATCCGAGGGGCTAAAAGTAAATCCATTTTTTAATAAGTAGTTTGTGAACACTGATTGAAATAAATTACGTAAACACCTTATTCTCAATTAATACTATTTAAATATTTTGATTTAAATATTTTTGTATGTATTAGATAGTAAGTTTGTAATAGTTTTGATCTTTGTCTGTGCCAAACACAGTTCTTTATAACAAGACTGGTAGAGTCAATTATATTTTTTCTACCTTCTATTTACCTACGATTCGGTACAAATAAATTTGTACCATTAAAAAAAAGTATTTTATTTTTGTGATTAACTATATTTTCGTTTCACCTTTGCTATAAGACTTTCGTTACTGCCTAACAATTTATGTTTTTAAGTCTATTGTGAGTATATGTTTTGATTCTTCTGCGAAACATTCGAAAATAAGGTTAATCTAGTTTATATCTTTTACGCATTATTATTAGGACCGCTTACGTATTGATGTTAATTTGAACTTAATGTTTTGACAGATAGACTACAACAGAGTAATCTATAAGAATATGGTTTTCTCTTTAACATTTTTTTTATTAATATAAAAATAAAGCGGGGCGTAATTTTTTTTAAACAGTTGTAAATCAAAAACTAATATCATACAATTTACACCAACAGACGCGTCTGTTTTTTTGCCTATGCATTGTAAAAATAAAACGTTTGTATTAAGTTTTCGATTCGAACATAGTTAATAAAATACTCGTTCACGTATCACGGAAAGAAAATTAAGAGGTATTTAATATTCTTTTTACATTTTACAGATAAAATCGCAAAGATATTCGTAGTTTAACATTTTTTTTTATATTATAGGGCAGCTATCGAGCAAACGGATCACCTGATGGTAAGCAATAACCGTTGCCCATGGACACCCGCAATACTAGAGGAGTTACAGATGACCGGCCTTTTAAAAGAGAATAAGGGTCCTCCGGTACCCTCACTCACTCGGCGAAACAGCGCAAGCGCTATTTTACGCCGGTTTTCTGTGAGGCCGTGGTATCACTCCGATCGAGCCGGAAAATAAATATGATGATGATAAAACATATGATCAATATGATTAGGAACAAATTAAAAGTTATTGATACTATTTAATATATATTAGGAAGGGTTGGGGTTGGCTGGAAGAAGTCTCTCTGAGAGATAATCCCGCCTTTGGACCAATTAACTTGGTACTTGCTAGTATTTTTAAATGAGTTTATATAATAACAACTAGCAGCCCACCCCGGTTTCGCCCTGGCTTCGACGGTCATTAAATAAACATTGCCAAGGTATATTTTTTACACACACACTCTCCTATACATACTTTGGATTCCTAATATTTTATTTGAAAAATTAATGACAAATCAGTCAAGTGGTTTCACAGCCTCTTCAATGCAAACAAAAACAGTCAAATCTTTCCTCTTTATATAGAAGTGTGGAAAAACTTCAGGTATTTTATTTTTATATTGCTCAGTGGAGGTACACTTACAAACGTAATACAAAATTCAAATTAAATAAAGAACTAAATGTAAGAATATGTATCATCGCCTCTCGTAGCTCAAAGTGAATCCTCTGACCTAAAACAGAAGTTCGCGAGCCTCCCCCCTCCATTTTAGACGAGACACGTCTACTTTGTAACACCGGCTAAGTAATGAAGACATTTCTTACAGTGGGCATGGCAACCTCCCGTTAATAGGAGAAGTGAAACATAATATCATTATGCGGTGATTAGTGTTATTATTTCTGCTTCCAATTTTGTTTGCAAAGTCGTTATTTCAACAATGTTTGTAAATGCGTCTCGAATTTTCGTTAATTGATTTCTCGATGAAAAGTTTTCGGTATTGGTTGCCATTATATGTTTCATAATTATGAAATTTCTATAGATGACAATGTAATGAGTTCAATGGTTAATATTTTTATAAACTCACTAGCAACCCGCCCCGTATTCTCACGTGTGCAATGCTAATACTACAGAAAAACTGTGAACTTTGTATATAATGTATGCAATGTAAGCGGAAAAAATTTAATTATTTACCACACCCCAAAAATAACAGTATTTCTCCACTTTTTAATGCATATTATTATACATGTAAACCTTCCTGTTCAATCACTCTATCTATTAAAAACAACAAACATCGCATCAAAATCCGTTGCGTAGTTTTAAAGATTTAAGCATACATAGGAATATAGGGACAGAGAAAGCGGCTTAGTTTTATACTATGTAGTGAAACCTGTTTCAAGGTGTTGCCGTCTCTGAGGTCCCTGGTTCGAGTGCCAGTTGGGGCAGTTGTTTTTGCGATGCATCATATCAAGTGGTTGAATCAATTAAAAAAATATATAATCATGCCAAAATATGAACAATCACGCCACCCTGTTTTTATAGAAAAAAAAACTCTTCAACATGGTCACATAAGCTTTATCCCTCGGAAATCTGGTAGAGAAAAGTGTTCTATTTAGTAATAAGACCACTGTTTGTTTTTGTAATCTCATTTTGGAACGTATTTCTTAAGTATTTAGTAATTCATTTATACTATTACTAGCTTTCTGCCCGCGGCTTCGCCCGCGTGGATTTCGGGATTGGGTGTATAGAGGGTTAAGGGTCATAGCTTTTGCCCACGGCTACATATACGCGGAAGTCGGTTTATGGTGCGAAGATTTTATCGCGCTTCCCGTGGGACTATCCGTTTTTCCGAGATAAAAAATGCCGCAAAACTCCTCAAGAATCACTCTATCTATTGATGAAAACCGCATAAAAATCTGTGCAGTAGTTTTTGAGCGAAGCCTTTATTGCGCATCCCGTGGGATCTGTCGATTTTTCCGGGATAAAAAGTAGCCTATGTTACTCGGGGAGAATGTAGCTTTCCAAAGGTGAAAGAATTTTTGAAATCAGTCCAGTAGTTTAAGCGTGAAGAGGTAACAAACAAACAAACAAACAAACAAACAAACACACTTTCGCATTTATAATATTAGTTGGGATAGTTGGGATACTTTTTTTTTCTTCTATATATTTTTCTTTTTTATATTCTTCTCTCGCTTACTGATCGCATACCTGATCAATAAATATCATTTATTATGTACTTGTATTTCACCATTTATTTTTTTTATATTTATAACACATACACACACACAGGCGAACTTGATTGGGTGAATTAGTGTGTGTCCATTGTCACTTAGATATGCAGTCACACATTATATCCAAAAATAAATATATACGTATGTATGTATGTCTTTAAAGCGCGGTAGCTGAGTATCGAAGTGACGGCCCAGGTCTATAGCTGAAAATCAGCGATTTTTTCTTTGGTGCAAATATTGGCGCTGATCTATGGACCTTTTTGTGCTGCTGCAGCACACATGAACTTCAATTATTCTGTACGGAGGACAGGGCTGTTTCCCTATTCGTACCATAAATTTGATTTTTTTTACTTTTTTTCTTTTGATTATTACTCAATAATTGTTGTGTGTGTGTGTCTGTAGACCAAATAAAATATGTATCTATCTTGTAAGGCACTTTTGGAACAGTGGTAGAGTGACTTTTTTCCTTGTACGTATCCGCATACTAAGTTATTTCTTTGTGTCTTTAAATCTCATATTAATTCGACATCAAAAATGTATGTTGAATAAAGATTATTTTGATTTTGATTCACAAATCGGCATATTTACATTTAATGACTCTGAGTAAATAGTAAATGTTTTACTTTTAATAAGACAGCCACCGTACTATTATACAAATATTTATTCAGATTAGATACAATCTCCACGATCGAAGTACAACACAAACAAATATTTGTATATTAGTTAAAAAAACAAATATTGTATATTTTATATTTCATTTTTGGTATACAATGACATTTTTACGGTTGTTTTTATGAAACTATAAAATTATATCTGAGCAACTGTTATATGTCTTTGGCACACAAAACAATGTACTCTAGTGTACACAGTAATACAAAACATCAGTTCAAGGACTCCAGGATGCCCAGTTTGTAATCCCCTTGATAATTACGAAACTAAGATAACCAGGGCTTAATGGTTTTGGGACGATGATGGTAAGTGATACTTGATAATGACATCCCATTTATATGTTAACCCGAAACTAGGAATACACTCTAGATGAGAAATTTTCAAAAGTTGACTCGTAATATCTTGCATTTACGTATGTGATTATTTAAATGTCACGTACAAAGATGTGTGCATCTACTGCTATAGTCACAATAAAAAAATAAATGTATCAAAATCATAATTAACTTTATTCAAATATAACTTTATAGAAAGCTCTTTTGAATCGTCCAAATTGTTTTTCTTACCGTACGTTGTGTATTTGTTTAACTGATAAGAAGAATAGGCGCAAAAAACTTATCAGCTTTATCAAAAGTAATAACAACGTTTGCAATAAATTATGTCGTTACCATACAATGTATAAATTGTAAACACATGTGTTTACAATTTATACGGAAAAACAAATATTTACACTTTAGAATGTAATGTCTTCAAATCAACACCAAGCATTAGCATCATTTAAATAATCATTAACTTTGTAATAACCCTTACTCATTAGCGTCATTTCAACATGTACCTTGAACTTATTAAAAGGCAATTCAGCTACACTATGTGGAACAAGTATAATTAATTAGTAAAATTAGTATAGAAACTACCAGAATTACCACTTTAGAGTCTTCTTAGGTACTTTAATGTATAACGTAGGTAACGACAAATTACCAACCTCTGAATACCAAAATAAGATGATTTTCTTTTATTCCAATAAAAAATACATAAATACATAAAAAGAATTTGTTTTCATGCCGATACATGTATAGTGTAACACTATAACTTATATATTATATTAGTATCCAAAAAAAAAAATATAACAGTCAAGTAACTTCCTCTGTAGGGCCAATATCAACCAGGGTTCAACCCAGTTGTTCAGGAATCGGTTCTATGGTTGGTTATACTAATAACCTTCTTAAATATTATATCTACCTGTCTAGACATCATTGGTCTAGACCAGATTTTGAAATATAATGAAAAAGAAAAATATGTACGAATCAATAGTTTTGCACGCATTCTGTATCACCCTTCAATAGACTCTGATTTAAATGCAGTAGTGT
Source organism: Scirpophaga incertulas (assembly GCA_036419045.1). Classification (NCBI taxonomy): domain Eukaryota; kingdom Metazoa; phylum Arthropoda; class Insecta; order Lepidoptera; family Crambidae; genus Scirpophaga; species Scirpophaga incertulas. Next base: position 23,325,377 of record CM071628.1, read on the forward strand.
AACTTTAAAAAAAATATTTTTTATTGAAAGTTACACTGCTGCATTTACATACTACTTCCAATAATTTTGTTATGAACTTCTATTTGAAATTTGACCCTGTGTTTTTATATCTTATAAATACTCGCATGATTTATATTGTTTTCATAGGTCCTAGTATATAGATCCCTTGTTTTTTTAGCAATGCACCTTATGCACCATGACGCCGCGCTGGCAAGGCCTGGCACGGCCCGACCGTGTGTGAGAGGACTGGCCTACCCACTAAAACCCTGGTGGTGTTCTCTAGTGCCCATAATGGGGCGCGTGTCGCGGGGTGCGCTTTCGCGATGCTACTGCCACTAGTACATAGGCTCCTAGTACAAAGGTCCTAGTCCTAGTGAAAAATTACAAAAATTTTTGCTCCAACGTAACCTTTTAAACAACTTAACTACTTAACTCAAACACTCCTTATAAATAGACTGCTGACAATAGTATGAAGCAACAACGTAAATTTCTCAAAATTGAACGTCAGCCTTAGTTTACCAAATGGGAAGTTATAAGCAATAGCCACTAAAAGGCCATTGGAAATGACGTTAAGCTGAAAAATCGCGAGGCTGTCGCTGACACGATTTTCTGGTAGATATTTTTGTGTGCACTTTTGTTGTCTAGAGGCTTTTAGTGTAAAACCATTCTTGTTAGGAGCTTGGTGTTTTGGTTAAGGTTTTATTTACTATGATTGCTTGATGGAAAATATAGGAATATACATAAAATATTATTTCAGGTCATAATATATAGGGTGATAGATGAGATGTTTCCTGCATATATCATTTTTTTATCATCTTAAAATATAGCTTTCTATAAGATATACAACGCGCTGATATATTACTTAAATGCCAGAAAAAGTTACAAAATGATGTAGCTTGTCCATTAGACATACCGATTTACGCAAATTCTCAAGAAAGATATAATATTTAATGGCTATAAACATTTGTTATGATCATCATTTCAGACAAGAAACGCCTGGACATAGGCTTTCCCCAAGTATCTCCATATCACTGGGTCTCCACTAGGAACGCCTTCCTCATCAAATCTTTAGGATTGGGTCTATAGCGTGGTAGTGGATGTGAATGTGTTTTCTTACTTTACTTGCCTTGGATAAGGTTAATCCAAATTAATACACACATTGATTCACTGTTACACTAATTAAGTTTATTAATTACACGAATGAATTGCACAGAAGGTTACAATAGTATATTGCAAAGTATATAGGAAAATACATATACCTATACAATTATTTATTACTAGCTGTTGCCCGCGACTTCGTCTGCGTAAATTTCGAGTTGAATGTCAAAAATACTAAATGTACAGACAAAATATTTTTACTGTCTTATTATATGTATAGATATTTTTTCTGTTCTATTATATGTATAGATTAAGCGTGAAGAGGTAATAAACAAACAAACTTTCGCATTTATCATATTATTTTGATAAAAACTGGTTTCGTTTCATCGTATTTTGGTTCCCTGTTCCATCTCACTGCCCACGAACATGCTAAACGTGGCCTTTGGGGTCTTATAACCTGTGGCTCTGTCTACCCCGCAGGGGATAAAGACGTTATCTTATGTATGTATTGTATCATGATGATGAATTGTCTTTAGATTTTAAATTTCCCATGTAACTTATGTAAGAATGGTGTACATTATAATTCGCAATATTATCATGCCTTGAGTTCATTAAAATGACGATAACTTTTTTTTTAATGAACCGATTTTGATGAATCAAAGTTTAGATATTATTCTGAGTTAAAACAAAGCAAATAGTGAAAGTTTCAAGCAAATCGGTTCAGTACTTTCGGAGATAAACGTGAACAAACATACAGACAGACAGACAGACAGACAGACAAAAAATTCCAAAAATTTTTTTTTGCTTTCTAATAATCTATTTAAGTGCCCTCTATCCATTTCAGTCAAAAATACTAAATGTACAGACAAAATATTTTTACTGTCTTATTATATGTATAGACTAGCTTTCCGCCCGCGGCTTCGCCCGCGTTATATTCGAATTTCCCACAGGAAGAATATGTTTTAACAATACTGCCATACAACCTTTCACCCCCTCCTTTCAACCTTTTACAACCCTTTTCTGCTTTAAAAGGTAGCCTCTGTCCTTTCTCAGCCTCTAGACTATCTGTGTACCAAATTTCATTTAAATCGGTTCAGTAGTTTTAACAATATTTCCATACAACCAATAATCCCACCTTTCAACCTTTTACAACCCTTTACAACCTTTTTTGCATGAAAAAGTAGCCTATGTCCTTTCTCAGGCTCCAGACTATCTGTGTACCAAATTTCATTTAAATCGGTTCAGTAGTTTTAACAATATTTCCATACAACCAATAATCCCTCCTTTCAACCTTTTATAACCCTTTACAACCTTTTTTGCATGAAAAAGTAGCCTATGTCCTTTCTCAGGCTCCAGACTATCTGTGTACCAAATTTCATTTAAATCGGTTCAGTAGTTTTGGTGTGAAAGCGGAACAGACAGACAGACAGACAGAGTTACTTTCGCATTTATAATATTAGTATATATGTATGTATAGTATGCCACAAAACAATGAGCTTTTCCATAAATACTATTTTCACAGTACTTTTGATTAAAATTTCACCGTCTTCAATTTTCACAGATGACACTCCAGTTTTATTTATTTGAGTTCATTAAAATGACGATAACTTTTTTTTAATGAACCGATTTTGATGAAACAAAGTTTAGATATTATTCTGAGTTAAAACAAAGCAAATAGTGAAAGTTTCAAGCAAATCGGTTCAGTACTTTCGGAGATAAACGTGAACATACATACAGACAGACAGACAAAAAATTCCAAAAATTTTTTTTTGCTTTCTAATAATCTATTTAAGTGCCCTCTATCCATTTCAGTCAAAAATACTAAATGTACAGACAAAATATTTTTACTGTCTTATTATATGTATAGATGACCTAGACTACCGCGTCACATAGGCGAATCTATCAGAACCCGAATGCGCCGGGACCGAATATCTTGATCTTCACTGACGTCACACTCAACCGGTCTCGCTCCGCATTCGCATTGTCGCGACATCGTTGTATTAGGTTTAGTTAATATAATTATTTATTTTGTGCATATGTGGTTTTGTATAATGTATATGTATTTATTTAATATATAAATATTATATATCGTAATATATATGTATTTATTAAGTATATAGTTATTGTAATAATATTTGATTTGTATATTATTATAAAATATATTATATAATCTTAAATGTATACCCACAGGTCTCTCTATCGTCAATTGAATTAGTATTAGTTTCTAAATTAACTAAGTTGGCTCGACCATGGTTGGATATTAGCCGTAATTTATGAAAAATGTGCGACATTTGTTTTGTGGGGCGACGATTTGATACAGGCCGCTAACGTGGACGTATCATAATGTTACTGCGAAGTTAACTGTAGTAAAATAGATCAATGATATCAACATATAATGGTGCAGCATATAACAGCTTAATTTAATTCTATATTTTGAATCACAGTATAATATTTTTATCGCAAATCACTCTGAACACAGAAGAGCCCACGTACCTACTTATATTTTCGCGCGGTTTCGTTTTAAGGGATCTTTTGCCTCGTAACAACAATTTAACTTCGGTTTTTTCTGGTAACTGAAGTTTCGTACAGTTTAATAGGATCTTGGAAAGGATGCTATTTTCCTTAATGTTCGGAAAGTAATTTAAATCTTGTTCCAAACACATAAGAGTGATTTGTTAGTAAATGTAATGTAACTAATATATATTATTATAAAAGTTATTATAAAACAAGGAGAAATAAGTAGAAAGAGGAGAAATAAGGAGTAAAAAATTATTATAAAACATAGATGGAATTAATGTAATTTGGTGATACGGGTGGTGTATCAGTCAAGTGATAGATAACTGTGCAATGGGTCGCCGGTTCTATTCTCGCACAGGACAAATTTGTAAATTAAAATTTAGTTGCATGGTTTTAATTTTATGAAATACAATTTAATGATTCTGTATTAAATAAGTAATTGTTTTTAACAGATATATCTACATATAATATACGATACATTTGTTGTATTGATATGTAAATAGACGTATTTGTGTTTTTGATAATTTTGAAAGTTTAAGTAATTAGACCGTCAGAGTTCTTTGCCTGTTCTTCTCTGAATGGCTCTTCGAATTTCCGAACGGGTGTTCTTTTCTTTGTTTTCCTTGTACGTATCCGTGTACACTTTATGTAGCTCTTAATTCTTTGTGTCCTTAAATTTTATTTTCGTTTGACGTCAATAAGTGCCTATAAAAGCCTTGTTGAATAAAAAAAAATTATTTTGTTTCGATTTTGAATGACCTACAAATAATTGATCGGCTTGAGCGTGTGTGCATATAATTTTCTAAGTTTAACATTAATAATAATACATGAAAAAATAAAACAATACAAACATTTCCCGGAAAATTATGAATATATCCGCTGCTAAGTGGCGTGTGCTCGATGTTTGTTATCAACTTTGAAGGAGATAATATTCGAATAAAGCTTGTGTCTCAAGAAATTGATCGAATGTATTGGAAAACATCTCGAGAATAATGATGTAAGATTTGTAGCTCCCGTGGTGACTTACTTCGAGTTTAATACTGATCGGGTGACAGTTATGCATTTTGTGGTTTTTAATAAGAATAAAGAAGAAGATTCAGATTATTGCGATTCAGAACGAGATTTTTTTAGATAACGAGAAAAGGATTACAACGCTTATATTCATTTGTAGAGTTAAATGAAAATCACGTAGCTTAAAAATTGTAAATCTTTCAGAATAAATATATAGATTCTATGCAATAACAACAGATCAAACCACTTGTATAATGCCTGTGAGTCGACCAAGTAGACATTACTATATTTATTTGTAAGATTCGAGACTATTCTGAGATTTGCTATCTGGTTTGATTCGTTACATGACAGTTGGGGATAAAAACCTGTTTGTATGTACTCATATACTACTCGTAGGTCAATATATTTGGTATTTCCTTATATTATATTTACTAATATTTTGGTGATTAGTGTTTAAAATATATGTAATGACTTGAATGGAAATCTGTATTTACAAGCTGACCTGTTAAACTTTATAACGCCTAACATTTATGAAAGTACCTTGATTTGGCACACGAAGTATTCATTGTATATTATATATAGTAAAAGAAAGTAAACTAATAAACAATAATATTTTTACAGTTACAAAAAAAAACTTAAAATCCCGAACTTGAAACTTAAATTTTATTATAAAATTAAACATTATATAATTACACGATCATGTAATTTTTGGATAGTATTCTTTAAAAACATGTTTTTTATTTAAATATGTTTTTCTTGAGATCATGACTCATCTTTCTAATTCACATTATTAAAAAACTATATATTTTTTAAATATCAATAAAAAAAATTATATAGGCCAAATATTCCATCAGTTCACAAACTGTTAATACTTGATTTCTAACATGGCATATAAAAAAGCCACAAACACCAAACAAATCACCTAATTCAATCGAACTCATACTCTCTACAAGCAGCAGAACACATACTGTCTCTCATATACTTAAGTATTTATAGCAATAAATAGATTAACAAGGGAGTAAGGAATCGGGAACTCGATTAGTTACTTCGGACACCAGTAAATTTCTGGCTTAAATCCCACGTTGCCTAGTCGGCGTCGCGAACACATGTGCCGATCGTAAAAAGGCAGAATATCACGTTCTCTACACCTGGAGCCCGGGTCCGGATTCTTATGAAAGAGTTACAGTGATTCCTTTGGGCAATTTATATTGTTTTCTCGCTTTCGGTTTTAAATTTAGAAGGCGATACGTTTGTTTTGTAAATAAGTTCGTGATTATTAATATGAATGTGCTAAATATAAGCTACAATACCGATTTAGTGCATATTGATTTGATTTAAATTAAATTATGTAAACAAAAGTTATTGTCTATGGTTGTGACATTGCATTTTGGTTTATTTTGCCACAGAAGCATTTGCAATTGAGTGTTTGAATGCATTAAGCGTGGAGAAAGTATTTGAAAATATTTCTTAAATGCGAATTCATGTTTTCAAACAATCTAAATATATAAATTTCATGATAGCAAATTAAATATAGCTAAAATATAGACTGATATGATTTTTTCGTCACAGTCTCAAGTGCGCTTAAGACCTAATCAATGAAATAAAAGAACAAATAAACTTATCTATCTTGTATCATGGCGTACATGTAGTACACCAAATCAATTCGAAATCGCAGTCAATATATATGATGTCTTGGCCACTAGCTAAACGATTTAGCAAAAGTAGTCTACTATGTTTTCTAATGACTCCAAATAGCGTCGCAGTGTCTCCAGCTCTTAAAGATAAAACTTTCGACGTTTGTTGTGGAAGTTTGCATTTGACAATGACAAGTCTAACGTGGTGAGTATCATTTATCGTTACAAAATTAGTAAAATAGAACATTCCAAATGGGAAATAAGCATCATTACCACAGTCTGCTCATCCTTTCATATAGAACATAAGAAAGAAGGAAGATTTTCAATTTTGCTGTCATTATTCTAGTAGGCAATTAGTAGGTAGGTAAAATTTTGTAAGAATTATTATAAAAGATTGTATAAAATACCAAGTGTAGAAGATACGAAAAAAATATGCCTACGGAGGGTATAAAATCGAGTGCAAACTATTGACCCGGGCTTTGCTGTCCGACATTTTCGCGTTTTATCGCTGACGAAAAACAGATGGCGCTACGTGTGCTATGTAGCGTTCGAGCGACAGCAACTGAATTTATCCGAGATTCACTTCTCATTTACTGGTCGACGAGTTAACACATGTTTTTTTAAATTCCCCTCTATAGCTTTCTATTAAATATTAGTTGAGTTTCTTTTCCATAAATTCAGTCATAGCCTTAAGCATCTAGTGTTTTGTAAAAAGTAACGTCATCCTCTTAACAATAGCGTGGATCTTCTTACACATTATATAGTAGAATTCGATATATAAGAACTAATATTGTTCGTTACCATAGAAACACTGCATTGTTATAAATGGTGTTGGTCAAAATTCACTGAACATAGTCATCTGAGGCTTCAGCATAGGCCCGTCCAAAAAAATTTATCTATTCGCTGCTGTACTGTGATGCAAAACATCATAACAATTTAGATTTTTATGACAAACCATACCAACCTCATTTTATTAAATAAATAAGTAACCATGAAAAAAAAACCTCTTCAATACATCATGATTAGCCCCTATACTAGGATCAAGGGTTGGCAAGCGGGCGCCGCACGATGTGAATTTATCGCCTTTATTGACCGTTAGGTGCCGTGTGTGTCGGTAAGTGCGACCCTGCCAGTTCCCTTTTACTATACAGATGTAATGTTGCACTAATGCCGACTTTGAGTGCTAAATGAAAAGCTAATTCACCTGCCGCCATTCTACGGAAACATGTAAATAAAATATTTCTTTAAATGTCGCTTGTGTTGCTAAGTGTGACTGAAACTGCCAGAAACATTTTATTTTAAAATTTTAACTTTTATTTTCTCTCAGATGAAGAGCAATTTAGCAATCGTCTTGCTTCTAATACAAACACATATCTAAATGAAATATTACTATGAATAAGACACTTCGACCTTAAGCGATTATTTTTAAGGCTGTGTATTGACAAACAAGCTTCCATCTGATGGTAAGTAGTCATAATCGCCAGTAGCAAATCTGCAACAATGCAATATACATAAATAGGTAAGATGGAGGAGGCTGGTATAGAGTCTCTTTCAAGTACTACATAGATGAAGATCCAATGATTGATTGACCTTGTTTATAATACAGGCAAGTATTTTAATTCTAACTGCAACCGAATATTTTAATAAAATATATTTTTTTGTTGTTCTGTCCATCGGTTAGTACCAATCAGTCGGTGCTCTTAAACTTATATTGTAGCATAAATCCTAACACTGAGGGCTAGATAAGCATACTTATAATTACCGCATTAATTTATTAACTGACTTCTGACCTAAGTATAAATGAAAAGTCAAAATTTCTCGTTTCTATTACAAGGTAATAATGTTGAGTATTTCTTTCGTGGTTGGCGCTCTGTAAAAACTGATCTTCGAATTGAAAGATTCAGGGGTCGATTCTATCATCCCAAACCACCAATGTGTTTTTCTCTTTCCAATTTCATGTGTACATTTATTTGAAACACTGAACGAAAACATCGTGAGAAAACATACCACGAAATTCAAAGGTGTATGTGAAGTTGACCAATCCACAATAGGCAAGCGTGGTTGACTAAGACAAGTCTCATAGTGAGGAACGAAATATAGACTCTGATAATTTATTTAAATATCATATGTTGGTTCTTAATGGTGGTTAAAGGCTGGTACTTCTAATTTTGCAGTAATGCGGCCTCTGAGTGCCAAATGTTATATAATATTATGTTAAGAGATAATTTTACCTTAAGCTATTTCAAATCAACATAAGGATTAAAATGAAGTATCAATAAAATGCCAAACAAATGCCGCTTTAATATATATATTTCTTTTGGTGCCCATATTCAGTGTGCAAATGCAACCGGTAACTCAAGTACCAGATTGAGAGATCGTTTTTATCATAAGTATCAAAAATCTATAAGTATCAAATATGAAATGTGTTTCAGAAACAATCAAGAAGAGAAATTACAATAAATGTTATGACTACAATAATTATTTTATAAATCTAGCGCAATATTTAGGTAGGTTTTGAACTATTTAAATGCAAAGTACTATATTGCTCTAAAAGTTATCGTATTTAATAAATAAAAAAGTAAAATTTTTTATCGGACATAAATATTATTTATGATTTAAATTTTTTTGGTTTAAAAATACAACATGGTTTGGAAAAAAAGTAAAAAAAAATCGGCATGGGGAATTTCCGTATTAAACCTGTGTTTTTCACTAACCTTGTTGACGACAAGGTAATCAATTATGCCGCCAAGTATTTCTCTAAAAACAAACTCTCCATTTCAAAGTGAAATTTAATTAAGTGGTCTTATATTCAAATTAAATCATCACTTTTCATAGAACGCTAAATTTTTCGTTAATGTATTGACAATAAAGCTTATTTTATATTGACAGTTCACTAGATCGATGAAAGCTTTCAGAAGTTCGCAGGGTGAGGCCTGATGTCCAATATTTATTGTACTACCGGAACCGACATTTTTATTGTAGCCAGTCTTGTCGTAATTCACTATAGTTTTTGTTGACGCCGACGACGAGGTGTTTTGTTTCTATTTCATGAGAGTCTGATGATATAAGGCCATTTTTCTCGTGAGGAAGATTAATGTTTCTAAATGTTTAGTTTCATTCTTGTATGGTTGTATCATTTAATGTTACTTACACAAAGACTTTCCTAAATCGATTTTATTTAGCTAAAACTGATCAGAAAATATAACATTTTTTTTATATTTTGGGTATAAGAATCATACTTTCCATTTAGTGGTTACCTAAATAATGGTAATTTCATTATTTTTGTGTACCTTACTTGTGAAAAATATATTATTATTTAACCATGCATGGGTGTAAGCGGTTCTACACGTCACGTCTAGGGATAAACTACACATGACGGAATTAAAGGTTACCTCACTTGCTCGCGATGCACCCTGCTAACCATCAAACCAGGTACTGGTGCTCCCCATCAATCCATACTGGGTAGCCCGGTGGGAGGTAGCCCAAACCTCTCCTACTTAGTGGAGGCCTATACTCAGCAGTGGAGATATGACAGCTGAAATTATATGATGTATTATCCACTTATAACAGGTCTAAAGAATTTATAAAGGCGATTCTTAGGATATATACTAATATTTGTATATATCTAATACGCCATTTCGCAAATTTAATAAACATGTGTACCAACCGGGCCTAATCTATAACTGCGTATTGAGAAATGCAATGAAGCTCTGATAGAAGTATCAATGTTTATGGATTATTGTGTTTTGATTTAGATACTGTGACCACAATGTTCCTTAATTGATTTAAAAATCGAAAGTCGTGATATGCAAATACAAATTGGCCGCCAAATACATTTTATTTTGAGAAAAGAATGTTTTACGTATCAATTTTCAGTGTTGAATGTGGAATGACTTTTTATTTTTGGACTTTTATTATATTTTATTTAATAAAAGGATTCAGAATTTCATTTAAGTAAGCATAGAACAATATTAATCATAATATTTACTCCTAACATTAATATCAATTTGTATAAAAGTTTAATATTCTGCTTAGATACTTCAGCTATGAAGAAATAAAGTGTAAGTGACTATGCATATTGCTTAAAAATGCCAAATAAAAATAAACAAAATGTTTTTAATATACGTGAAGAAGTAGCCCAGGATATTAACCGGTATTTGGCTAGGCAACCAGCCAAAGGTTTCATCGACCAAAAACGGTAAATATAACAAGGCTGCGTAAACATTATAAGCGAAATTTATGCAAATTGTGTTCGGTGTCCGCTACCGAGCCCCGAACGGACAAATAGCTAAGTTAATAGCCTTCGCTAGGCATCATGCGGTTACACGTAATTACGAATCTGAACGGGGTTCAAATACAATACTCTACAAAACATGTTTTGACTAACAAGATAATATCTGTCCCTTTCTACAACCTTCCACAGGCGATGAGTAGAGTGAGATAGTGAACGAACCATTTACCCCAAAAGGATACGCGTGATTGTAATTTGAAACAGTTAATCAAGTTTGTGACGTCAACGGCGTTAACATTGATGTTTATAAAGTTTTCGTTGATTTTTCAGAATTTAAGTTTGTATTTGACGTCAATTTGTAAAGTAAATGAATACTAATATAAAATACGAATACAATCAATAAAAAGTAAATTAATTTTGTGCTTCGGTATTATTCAAGTTCAGAAGAACAGTAGTCCAAATAATATATTATTATATATTATATAATAATAGTGGATTGATGCTCGCTTTCTTTCAACTACCACTTTACATATGGTGATAACATTTTACATAATTCAAAATAAAAACTCAAGTTAATTAAAACTAAGTTTAATTTATCTTCTTCTAAAATATTTACCACTTATAATTACTAAATGTGCAGTTATTATAGTACTTATCCCGCGACTTTTGCAGCAAAACTTTTCTTACCGATTTCATTTGCAATTATGTTTATACTTTCTGAAGTTAAATTCATAGAATATAAAGCTTTACAATCGTAGACAATGTACTATTGGTTTTATAGAGACGACTTTTTAAGTCAGTATCTCTTTTACTTTATATTTTATGCTAAACTAATGGGAGCGAAATTAAGTATTTGTAGTAAATTATTACAAAATGTATTATAAGAAACTATGCATTCATGAAATTTCATAAAACATTTCTGCATTGTTTCAGTTCTAACAACAAATAAGACATTTGCAATCAGTTTTACAGTAATCATAATATTACTAGGTAGTTGAAAGGAAAGAATACTTTCCATTATGTATACATAAAATAATATAATTTTAGTTACATTATTTTCGTTTTATTCGTGAACCGATTTTAAGGATCTCCTATTTGTGATATTCATTTTCGTTAAAGATTGCAAAAAATTTTGTATTAATATTAATTATTCTGTAAATATTTCTGCATAAAATCTTGGGAAAAAATTAAAGGATACTATTTATTAAATATAATTTCTGTTTTAAAATTCCACCACCCTTCGCAATTGACTGCTGATGTTATTATAGCCTTTAAATGTTAGGCGTTATAAAGTTTGACAGGTCAGCTTGTAAATACAGATTTCCATTAGCTTGTCATTCAAGTCATTACAGATATTTTAAACACTAATCACCAAAATATTAGTAAATATAATACAAGGAAATGCCAAATATATTGTCATACGAGAAGCATATGAGTACATACAAGCAGGTTTTTTCCCCCAACTGTCGTGTAACGAATCAAATCAGATAGCAAATCTCAGAATAGTCTCGAATCTTACAAATAAATATAGTAATATCTACTTGGTTGACTCACAGGCATTATACGAGTGGTTTGATCTATTGTTATTGAATAGAATCTATACATTTATTCTGAAAGTTTTACTATTTTTTAAGCTACGAGATTTTCATTTAACTCTACAAATATAAGCGTTGTAATCTTTTTCTCGTTATCTCTAAAAATCTCGTTCTGAATCGCAATAATTGGTCGAAGCCATATTTTAGATTATGCGGAATATGTATGTACTTACATTATTAAGTCTTGTGTCCTGAAATGTTATACATATGTCCATTCTCAACTTAACTAATATATAAATAATAAGCTTTAAAAACAATTCGATTTGCTATATACAACTCCGACCGACTTATAAAACTATCATGAAATCTTATTTTACAACTTTTTAAGTTAACGAGCTGTTATTTATTTTTACATTACATTAAGATCTTCAGTAGAATTTTTGATGACTATTAAAATGCAAGAATTTGTACTTGCTTTAAACATATTTATGCTGTCTGTAAACATATTTTCTTGGTTTTAAATTCCGTTATGATTCAGCTTAAAGTCTACGCAGATATGTGTAAAGTTTCCTAATCCTTGTATTCCAGGTTATTAAATATTTAAAGAATACGTATAAGCATTGTATGTCAAATTCAAAAGACAACGGTTTCTACGTAAATTACAAAAGATAAACCACAAAATTTAACTTAACCATGGTTGATTTTTGTGAATATAACATATATTAATAACTTTATAATACGTATGTCTACAATTTTGTATACAGATCGCTTGACCTATGCCACGTGGATACAATTTGCCACGAAGTTATCCAACACACTAACTAATTTCGTGTCAGCCAAAGCACTAGAATTCATAATTTATGCTATGTGTGGCAAGCCGTGTAATGCTCGCCTGCATGCGATGTCGGGGCTAAATAAACACTGGGAAATGTGTGGACTAAGGATGTTAAATTAGTCGTTCCTTTTCTGTTATTAGATAATGCTTTGGAAGCTATTTGCAGATATTTTTATTTCATATACATTTCTATGGTTTCTACGGTAAATGGAAATTTTAAAGTGTTAACAAATAATTCAAAAAGTTTCGATACAAACTACTCTTACAAGGTTGGCGTGAGTGCCATGATTGGTATACCTCAAATAAGCGTTGACTTTATTCTGTTTATGAAGACATAATAAGCGCAACTGACAGGGTGATAAATAAAATTGTACTGATTACTACAATTTCAATGTTCACAATTTTCTCGGGAGGTTTTAAGATTTAGCTATTTACTTTACATTTAGATTTTTTTGTGAGTTTATTAATATAATTGACATTATTTACATATTTTAACAAGTAATAGAAAATGTTATATGCTTGACGTTGTCTTTATTAAAATTAGACTTCTACAAATAAGAATAGCTTAAAATGTGTTTAATATGAAAAAAATTATTGTTGGTATTTGGAAAATATGCTTGTTGTTTTTCGTTGACAATTTTTCCTTGTATTTTATTGTATTCATATGTTTTATAAGTTGTATTTTATTGTTTCAGGTAAGTTGCCACTCGGACAATGTTCCTGTTGATAAGGTGTTTTTAATTTATTATATATAATTATATTTACTGTTTTTTAAACTAGCATAAACTCTTAAAGATGGTCAGACGAAAGAATCTTTAATTTAATTTCATTTCTATAAAATAAATATTTTGAATTCACTGTCACACCAACAATCTATTTCAAAAGGACGTTGTTGTTATTCGTATTGAGAAAAATATCTTAGAATCTCCTTGACACCAACAACAATATCACTTAGAAAGCAGAAGAAAACGTAATATATTCGTAGTATTCAATATCAAAAAGGCGACATAGTTTTTTTACATGTTTATAGACAGGAGTAAGCAAAGCGATAAATCCTCACATGTATTAAAAGTAATCCCATGCATTGGCCCCTTGTGATGATGTGTCTAATATATTTGCCACAAACATTCAAAGTATCCAGTCACTCGAGCCCCCGCTGTTCAATAAGTCAGCTATACAATAGCCGCGAGTTCGAGGCAATTCAGAGGTTCTATTAAACTGGACGTTTAGACGAGTCGACCGGCTTACGTTGAGCTGAGGGTTTGCGTGCTCGCCTTGTAAAAGTAGACTGTCTCTTCCCCAATCATACAATTCGGCGGCTCTCATTGTTGGCTGGATCAGAATAGCGGTAGTGATATATAGGTCAAATATATTTCTTGCTATAAGTCATGGCATTTTGCCGCTGGATTGCTCCGAAAAACCAGTTGAGATATATACGGATTATTTTTGTAGTTTGCTTTTAAAGAGGCATATTTTCCATTCTTGCGGAAATATCGGATTCAATGTTATTGCTTTTTAAAGCTTTGATTATTAACAGGATGCTCTCAGAATTGCTAAGGACACATTGACGACAAAATAAAATAAAAAACATATTGTAAGTATATAATTTCTGTACAAAAAAAAATTCATAACAACACAACCTGTGCCAGTAACATTCAATTAACTACTGTCCTTTTGGACGCTACCAGCGCTAAAAATTAACAGAGCATACTTATTAAATTTGAAATATACTAAAATTACAGGAAACAACGACGAATTAAATTATTCGTGTTTATAATTACCTGTATTATAATTTACCTCAAAGATTCGATGGAATTCAATCGTGGGGACTAGAAAACAGCAAACAGCGGGTGATAACTTTTAAATAGCGAGAGTTAACAAAAGGTGTCCGCCCTTAGTCTTAAAAAAATAAATGATTAAACGCACATTGCACTGTGCCTATTCCTGACGGGCAATCGCTCTTCAAGCCAAGGTTGATATGTCATTCTGGTCGAGCCGCCTAGATCGGTCTGGAGTCCGGCATAATCACTGCGACACTTGGTTGCGATGGTATTACACTGACATATTATTTATTCCGTACCGTACTCGTGGCATATTTTGCATTTAATTTGTGCCTATCAATAGGTCAAATTTGGCTATTCTCCTTTAAAATCTGTTTAATAGTTCCTGAATTTCCTAGAATTATGTCTCTAAATATGGAAAAAATCATAAAGCAACAATATATTAAAGCTATTTCAGGTCATATTTGTAAAAAGACTTTTACAAATATGTCTGAAAAACCGCTTAAATATTTAAATAATTTTTCTTTACTGATTACATAATAACGTTATGGAATTAATAGTTGGCGCCTTGAAAAGCTTTACATTTAGTGTATAGAATCCGCCTCCCTTACAAGGTCGAAGCAAAAACTTTGTTACCACATATACGTATATATGCCAGGCATGTCTGATTTTATGTACAAGCCTACGTATAGAATTCCTCCGGGAGGCGACCGTTTGTGTATATTTTATGCATGCACTTCTTGGAATCAAATTAGTCGCAATGCAGCCTCGTCAGTGCACAGCGCCTAGTGAATAATTTACACTCGATGTATGTTTTGGGTCTGACCCCTTTTCAGCTTAAGTAATGCATAGTTTACAATATCGAGGTGTCTATTGGCGAGACAATCCTGAAAGTTTAACTATTGGACTGCGACGCCAGGGCTACTCTCAAGTTAAAATGACTGGTACTTAGAAAACAAATTAGCGAAACCTCTACGTTTTACTTTCGTCATGTATAGCCCAATGTGTATAGGAATAGGCAATTCTTAGAGCAGACAAGACATACTGATTTGTTCCCAGTGGTTTCTCATTAGTTTCTAATGGAGGTAATTAGTGGGTGACTTACTGACTGATAAGCAAATTTTTAGTAACTAGATTTCTATTCCGTACAGTTGTCACAAGTCACATCGCTACGCGTCCAATGTACTGCAAGAAATTACTTTCCAACATACGAGTGTCTCACTGTAAGCTCTTAAACAGCCCAATTGCTATAAAAAAGCTAAACTCTTTAAGCAGGCAGGGTTATATAACTACCTGTTAACAACTAACTGTAACTTATTATAGGCGAACAACAACGCGACTTGCTATGTGATGATAACGAACAATAGTTTTAAAGGAGAATTACTGCTGCTTTTTTGAGTAATCACATGCCAGAGTGCCACGCGTATCACGTACTAAGTTATGTGATACGTCAACGATTAATGGCAGCTGTGGGAATCTGATTCTTATTTCACTTATCTTACTCAACATAATCAACTAAAAAGCCAGTTACGAAAAGCATAATAGACATAATTAGCAGCAACAATGCTGCTTAGAAAAAGCATAAGATGGTGATGATGTTTATTGGGAGAATTCTATATCCAATAGTTCATTCTTAATATTTGTACGCCATACCTCTAATCTTACTATGCACATACTGCAGCAGCATCACGAAAGACTATGACGGATCGTAGATAGTTCTAGTCACTACGATGTAGATACTATACCGTAGGCACTACCATGCATGCACTATGTCGTAGACACTACGTCATAGATGCTATGTAGATGTGTGAATCAGACCGTCCCCGCCTACTTTGAACTGTTAAATGTATAAGAACAGACACGGGAATCTTTCCCAAGACACCTGCTCTATCACAAGCTACTATAAATCTAATACACACCCTGCGAAGACAAAGGTATTTATTCAATAAGCTGCTGTTAAGAGCGATAAAGGTCAGAAAATTTATTGACGGCAGTTTATTAGGCCTTTCATTTAACCTGTATATACGAAATCCGTTATTACGTAACACCGTAACATAACCATTAACACCTATTTATTGGACGTTGATCGACGAGTTGAAATCGTTTCATCTGCAAGATTGCCACGTGGATTGATTACATACAATCTTACTAGTGAAAAACGATCTAATGAAAGCTTTTAAGATATATAACTTTGAATTTAATTTAAAGTATTTCTTTTTCCAATAATACACTTGTATATCTAGTAATATACACTTTTTACTAATTGCAATGATTAATTCATATTCATCTGTTTAATATTAAGAAAATACTACGTTCAAAGAAAAATATTAGATTACACTCAAATTCCCAAGTTAGATTCGCCCTCCGAATAATAATTATTCAAATGTTGCGCAGATAAAAGATTCTAAGCGAAAGAAACGCTCGTAAATTAATATACTTTGTAATTTCGTATGAGAACAGAGCGTCTGAAATTGCGAGTTATTCGAAACTTTTAATTTGCCCGCTCGTATCTACATTTCAAGTGCGGCCAACAATGGCGTACGAAAGTTTCCGAACATTAAGAGAACAAACTGCCTTTCTATTGTACGTTCGAAGCTCGTTGCATTAAAATTCCTAGCCGGTTACATAACAAAAAATAATTAATTACAGACTATTCCGTTATAGCTGTTTGGATTGTCTTCGTTTTTTTCACAATAGTAGTATGTTACGATTTTTTAAATAAATAACCAACTCATTGAATCTAGGTTACATTTCGCCAACAATATGGACAAAAGATATAACAGAACAGATTCTACTTAATTTTGAATGTGATTGATTGACAAACAAACAGACTGCCGATATAATTATAAGTAGATAAAGTTGCCTATAGTACATGTTGCTCCTGTGAGATTCGCTGAAAATCTGCAAGCCCCACAAAACACAGTGTACGTTATATGTGATATAAGAGTCACAGTGCCTGGTAATTTCATTATCTACCTTACTTATCAAACGGGGCAGAGCAATGTGGTCTTTGTGGCACAAATAAGTAAGACGGACGTATCCAAATATAGTATAGTTTTCTTCCGGTAAATTAATATACAAATATCGTGCGTTTTTCTAGTGATGGCATACGGAACCAAAACCATACTACTTGTAACGAACCTTGTAAGTTTACTCAAGGTCACACAAAAGGCAATGGCACGGTTGTACTTTGAAATGAAAAAGCACATGAGAAGGTTTTAGACTATGTCTAGCAGATGGCGTTTATCGTCTGATGAAATAATGCAAACAGCAACACAGAAAACGGATATTTTTACATTGAGTGATATGTAATGAAAATATTAAATATTGTAAGAAGTATGTAGTTTTTGAACGAACAAACGAACGAACGCTTCGTATCTATACACTTAAAAAGAAAGTTACGGTTATATGTAGAGACCAATCCACGTTGAGCCAGTTTCAATAATTATAAACGAATCGCTCTAAATTAGGGTGGATTCTGCTCAACACTGGAGATGTATAAGAGCTCTGATTATAAGCAAAAAAAATGTATGCTTCAAATACAATTTTACAATCCCTTTTGCACGTCAAAGATGCTTAGTATTTAGTCAAATGTTTGTGTATTGGGCTATTGTAAGATACAATGAAACCTCCTCTGTTTGTAACAGCTAAAGATCTGGCCGTCCACGCAGTGTTCGTACGAAAAAAGTTTGTGCAATCACAAATATCTTGCTAGAAAGCAAAAAACAAAAAAATATTTCGCAATAATAATATAAACCATATTGCGTATTTTAAAAGATTATCTAGCACTTGCAGCCTTTTTTTTTTTTTTTTGTTTCCCTGAGGAAAATGCATTAAATTGCATACCCCGGCTGTGGCGAGCCGGCGGTTATGTGGGGCTCTCCTCCCCAGAACGGGGAGGCCTACTCACTAAAAACCTCAGGGATGGCCTTCCTCAGGCATGTAGGGAGCCCCCGGGAACATCAAGCCCCTTCCGGGAACCCCCAGCCTCCGCTCCCCTATCTAGAGGGGAACCCTCCTCTCGACGTCTCCTCCACCGACGACGCCCCCCGGCCACGGAAGGGGCGTGGTCCATCCCGGGTCGCCGTAGCAGTCGCGACTTCCTCGCGCCCGCCGGCGACCCGCGGCGGCGCCGCAGCTGTGCTACCGAGCCCGGCGCCGCCTTCTTCGAGCGGGATCGGCCATCTCCCGACCCCGCTCGGCGGCCTCCTTCTGGAGCATCACTGCTTCACAGAAGGAGGCCACAGCCCTCCAACCTCCCTCGTCCACCAGCATTGCCGCAATCAATGCCGGCGGAGACAGATCTCGCCCGATCTCTGCGACCAAGACTCGGCGCTCGGAGGCCCACGCGGGGCACTCCGCCAGCGTGTGCTGGGCCAAGTCGAGGTCGGATGCGCAGTGGTGACAATGTGTCGATCCCTCCCGTCCTATTCAACACAGATACTCACCGAAGCAGCCGTGTCCGGCGAGCATCTGAGTCAATCGGTAGGTGACCTCCTCCTTCCCGTGGAGCCAAGCTTCGAGGTTCGGGAGTACGGCACCGACGGCCCGCTGGCGCGCGCAGCTCCGTACTTCGAGCTGCGCACGCCAGGCCGCCACAATCCGTCGGTGCCACTCCCGCTTCGGCACTTCGTGCGCGGGTTCCAGGGCGCTCCATCCCTCGGTCCCCCGAGATTGGGCAGCAGGCGATGCAATGCGTCCGCCACCCTTTTGGCTCGGGGGACCAACCGCACGAAATGCTCCTCGAAGCTCCAGCGGCGGTCCAGGGTGAGGCCCAGGTACTTGATGTACGGCCCCACCGGGACCACCGCGTCACCCACCCGGATCCGGCAGCTGGGTGGTTCCCGGCGCCTCGGAAGGCCGTGGAACCATAGCGCCTCGGTTTTGTGAGGCGCTATTTCTAAGCCCAGCCGGCGGATCGCCCGCACGACACATGCCACCCCAAGCTCGGCAAGCCTGAGCACCGGCCCAGCACTTGCAGCCTATAAGAGATGCACTGGCACTATAACTAAAATAGTTAATAAAAAATAGGATAGTAAAATCAAAACAACTACTTATACGGTATAGAAAAAGGAGGTTACAAAAAAAAAATTGTATTCTGATGAGGTAATTTTTACAATTGAGGAAATTTTAATAAGCAGAAACACCGTGCTTATCCCCAAAGCTCAAGCTCAAAAAGAATTTTCCTAAATAGTCGAAAAACATCCAGAACCTTCTATCGATCGTAGCAGAACTGCTTCGAAAAAACCCGGCCTAGTTAGCCTGGGACCGGAATCGTCTATAAGGATTAACCAACTGCTCCGGATTGTTGCCTATCAACACTAAATGCTTCGGAAATCGTACACTTCAGTGCTTCATTTCATGTAATACTCCAGCCAAGCATTTAAGCAAATTGATCCTGGAGAAGTAAGCTACGGTAGTTACTTCAAATCAAGGATAAAGAAAATCTTCCTTCTAATTCCTAAAGACGATTTAATATTCGCCACGATCCTCAAAATTTGTTATTGAATTCACACTCACTTCAAATTGTTAGTTAAAACCAAGAAAGTAAATTGCGCGTGGAGTATTAATTCTATAGGATTAATTTCTACCATGTTCCTGCTATTAGGCTTATTTTGTTCACTGAAAACGGTACAGTGAAAAAAGAAGCATTTTTAATCACTATTTTGATTGAATTTATAACCTATCAATATAATCGTTTTTCATCTCATTGTTATGCAAGCTCATTGCACAAAAATAATAATT
This sequence comes from Scirpophaga incertulas, assembly GCA_036419045.1. Classification (NCBI taxonomy): domain Eukaryota; kingdom Metazoa; phylum Arthropoda; class Insecta; order Lepidoptera; family Crambidae; genus Scirpophaga; species Scirpophaga incertulas. The sequence continues at coordinate 23,345,764 of CM071628.1, forward strand.
ACACCCAGTTGGTACATTCTATGCACTCTTTATTTAAATTTCCCTTAAAAGGCCTCTACGCGTTGGATCTTTATCCCCACGCACACCTTATAAAGGACCGTATCTTTTAAAGACACGTGTTATAAGCGACAACAATAATAAAATAAATGATAAAAAACTCATATTAAACAAGGAAAAAATATTAAGAAGAAAATTACTCAAAATTCTAGTAATAATTACGATTTAATGTACACTACTTAGCTAATAAAATAAAACCTATCATTTTATTTAATGAAGTATTTATTTTAGTATGTTTTTTTTTTGTAGTTTTGGTATTATACAACTTATAGTAGTATAATATTATATGTACATCTCTTGAATAAAACGGAGTTTTATCAAGGATTAAAGCAAAATTCGTCGTTTAGTCACTAGTTTAATCATATAATATTATTCTTGCGCATATATAGTAATGCAATTAGAATAAAATATTACACTATTAAAAAACGTGAAATCACTGGTTCCATTTCTATCATTTGTTTGAAGATATCTTCAAACTTTAGAAATGTAGAGTTGTATTATTTATAGTCAAAGATAGATTCTCATTATAAAGTCGAAAGTGTTTCTATCGTATAAAAATACAAGCGTGGAATTTTCATCCTCAAGCAAATATTTAAAAGTCACTAACACCCCGCTAATTGTATGGATGTTTCATTTGAATTGGACATTTCAAACCCTACTCAAATTGCTAAGATCTATGATAACTGGGTATGCCGGCATTTTGGCTGGCTAACTACATTTTACTTAGATCGATACAATTTATGTCTTCAGTAACATTCAGTAGTATTCTTATAGACAAATTTCCTTAACCATCATTGCATACAATTAAAAATTTACAAAACATAATAATATTATTGTGTTGTGTATAATTATAATAGTATTATGTCGCTTATATCACGTGGTTTTATACAGATTTCTACAGATATTATTATACAGATACAATGTGTAGAGACCATTTAAGCGAAATTTTATGAAAGTGTGTGTGGGGTGTACTAACTGGGTCTAGTCACTATTTTCGCTATGAATAATGCAGCCAAAGGTTATACCTTTTTTTTAGCCAAAGGCTACACCTAGTTAGATACACAGAATCTATTGTCATTACTGGTGAAAAAGTTTGTGGACTATTGCATTTCGATTTTGGTGGTAATGAAAACAGAGCTATGGAAAAGACTCCGGACACCTGCTTTCTCAATGCCTCCTAATTGATTTAAAATATTTTTATTATTAACTATTAGAGTTCTAACCTTTAGACATACATATCCCACCATCGAGATGTTTTTAAGGTAAATTTAGACTCGAATTCCTTATAGAAGGGAGCATTTAGTTATTGTTGCAGCAGTTCATCGTTTCAACATCATTCACTTACTTGTGAAGTTTATTATCTGGTGCAGTTAATATTCCAGGAAGGATAATCTATTGACGACCTCCGTAGTAGAATGGTTGCTATACCGGTTTCAAGGTGCCATCTCTGAAGTCCCGGGTTCGAGTCCCGGTTGGGGGCAGCTGTTTGCGTGATGAGTGTACCTTGTTGTACCTTAGTCGTGGTTGTTATTATATATTTCTACCAAAATTATTTATACATGGATAATATATGTATGTCTATCCATTACCCTAGATCCGATAACACAAGCATTACAGAACTTACTTTGGACTAGGCTAATTGGAGTAAGTATAAGACATATTTATTTATTATTGACGCTTAATCGTTTGACTAAAGTGGTGTATACACATATTAATAGCTTTACACATTATACGAGGTTTATTCAAATAGCCCACCATGAACTTAAAAATAAAAGACGTGTGAGAGTGAAAGTAAGAATAACAGATGAAATCTCTAGATGCATCTGAATAAATTTGTATAAAGTTTGAAGTTGAAACAAATGGTTTGAATGAAAATGGATAAATTAAAATCAAGAATATTTCTACGTCATAATTTGCGTAGTTTTCACGTGAAGTGCGAAAGCTAGTCAACAGTTGGTTTTGCCGACAAATCATACTTAGAAGTTGTAGTTTAGAGTGCACGCTGACTTTTTATTTATGACCTAATCCCATGTTCATTTTTAACACGTTACTCTCTGAGTTTCCGTCTTTTGAACTTTAAGGGCTATATTTTATTAATACTACGAATGTTTGAAGTACGCGTGAACTATGAATATTAAGAATTATAACAGATAAATAAAAATTGTACCAGGAATGAACAGGGTTTGAATTAGTGGAAGCTTAGTTTATTGAAATGATACACATAAATAACTAAATAAAAATTATATGGGAATATTTTTAATTTCAAAACTTACGTTGTTCGGAAATATTATTTCAAACACTTTCAATATTGTTATATTGAAAGTGTATATATAACAATAACGTCATTATTTTATAGCAATAAGACTAAATACAAAAAAATATATTAAACTTATATGATGCTTTTCGTTAGTAATAATTGAATTTTCACTTTAAATCTTCCACCATGAAGTTTTTAATGTAATTCAACATTCGCTGATGTATATTTCAGCGCTGTTTTAATGAAGAATTTTCGCTCGGGTACTAAATTATTTCGTATTTCATTAAAATCGAAATGGAATGTGTAACTGTAACTGTGCATATAAAGTAGTTAAGCATAAGTTTTTTTTTATGGTAACAGGTGTTTATTCGTTATAGACTGAGGCAGCTACAATTAATATCAAGTTTAGGAAATTCCACAAGAAAAACTTTCCATTATGTTACAGATATAGATCCTATCCATCCCTACCGAGGGTCACGAGCGTACCCTGTTTATGTTTGGGCGATTAGACTTTAGGCAACTAGCCCAGTGCGGATTAGTCGGCCAGATTATACACTTAGATTTTTTTTATTTTAAAAATCTAGCAACTCGTTTAAATAGAAACAATTTAATTTTCAACCACCATGTACGTTAATATATTGTGGTATAATAAATCTCTTTTTATTATATAGTTTCCGCAAATTATTCTGTCACTTATATTAATTGGTTACTATAATTATATTCCGTTAAGATACCAAATTTCGTTTCATTTTTTAAATACATTAATTAAATACATATTTCTTACACTCAATTAGCCTAGTCCAAAGTAAGCACTTTAAAGCTATATACATATATTATATATATTATTATTATTTATAGAAATATAAATTAACAGCCTTGACTAACGCTTTCATTTATTACATAAAAATCTACCCCTGTCGGAGATCATAATCAGGACTTCAGAAATGGTGACACGCGTACTAATCACTTTGCTAAGGGGGTTGTCGAAATATAATAATTACATTATAATAACAAAGTTCTTGTAAATTATTGTTATATTACTCTTTTATTTTGAATAAGCAGAAAATTACTCTGAATGAAAATTACTATATTGAAGTTTATAATTAGAATAATAGCCTTTATTCGTCAAGGAATACCTCTAACGATCTCGCTTTTAAATTTCATTAACTACATCACATTATCACTAATCTATGCGCTGCCAAAAGGGAGCAAAAATATAAAATTGAAATCTTCTTTTTCTCGCTAAGTAGAGGGGCAAATTAAGGGTGTAAAGCGGAATGGAGTCCAAGTGGATTGGGGCCTTGAGGAACGGGGCGTCTTCGATCGAGACTCCGTGGGCCTGCTTGATTCAATTTTCAGGCCCCGAAATTGGGTTCAAATTGATATGACGGTTACAATGAAAGCGGCAGCTAAAACGATTTGTGATACTTATTCTGTGCGTACTATTCGCTTGGAAATGGACGACAAACTTTAAGTTGACGTATGAATGGGCCATAGGAAATTGCTCCGCTTTACTTCGTACGTGTGCGAGATTGATTTCTGAGGTTATAAAATGTTAGGTATGATACAAGTTGTGTTTATTTTATTCTTGTAGATTCTTCTTATTTTTTCTACGTGATTCTCAATTTGTTTCTGAGCTCTCAATCACAGTGATAACTTTTTATAGTCTTGTTTTCGAGTGGTATATTTTAATAGAGTTCTGTTCAGTAAAAGTTTTTGAATTGTCACCGTATTTAAAAAGTTATGATCCAGACTTCACACTGAACTAACACTAAATGATTATAATAAGCAACTTCAAGAGTATTAAACATTTTCATTTCAATTCATTATACTTTAAGCTGTAATATAAGGCTATAACTATTAATAATTATGAAAATAATATATTACATATTGAGTATAAAATATGCTACATTGTATTTACAACAAATAAGGCTAATGTAGTGAATAGCATAGAGAGATAAAGCTCATAATGTAATAATCATATTAAATCTTTATGTACGAGTATTAGCGACCAAGTAGTAATCTAAGTCTTTATTTACAAGCACCAAACACATCCATTTCCCGAAGGATCTTCACAGAACTACGAATCTGCACATATTAACTAAGCAAACATCAAACATTTTGCGGCTTCGTCATCTATTTGCTCAATTTACCGCCCATTAGAGTGAAATGTTGCTATTATTATTAATAATAGATTATACGCATCAGCCACTTTTGCGTCACCCATAAAATTTTGGTATTAATACAGCTTTTGAATGAAATAGTCTCTCACAAACCAAAACTAAACAACTATGAAGTTCTAGTGAACACTTACCAAATTTCAAAATTACAGTCGCAAATTTTAGCTTTATCGAACAGAGAAAAAGAGTTATCTTTTATTAAACTTTTAGTACAGTTTTATATATAAAAGTATATTTGTCTATAACGTACATGTACTATTTTACATTAAAACAACTGAACCGATTTTTATGTAAATATATATAATGTGGGCAATAGCAATCTTGTTTTGGCTGTTTCTACCTCTTCGGGCAATTTTTATTAGTAGTTGTAGAGTACATTGACTCTGTGCTTCAAATAAACTTTGACTAATATTGTGTTGTTGGCGATGAATCAAATAGTGTTATTGCACATATGTACAAAATTCAGAACGAGAAAATTTATTTTTGTTTGCGAACACATGTGTAAGATTGTTATACGTACAATACTTGTATATTTGAACCAGTGCCATTAAAGTAATGAATCAAAATTGCGGTGAAATATGTGTTTTTTCATAGTTATGATTAATTGCTTTAGAAGCAAACTACGATATCACGCGTTAAGTTATTAAAACAAAATTTTACCAAGGACAGCGTAACATGGGATATTGCAGATAGCTGACAAAAAAAAACCATGGCGCGAGTTATACTAAATAATAGCATACATATATATGATAACATCAAGAAGATTAATCAACACAGCTGTTACGGTATTTCTTTACAAATCCTCACTAAATCTGCAAGTATAACAGTACCCCTAAGTTTTATTAAGTTACACTTCCTTCAGTTAATGCATGTTGACTTAAGGAAGAAAGACGATAAAAGTGTTGTGCAATTCAAATACTATCGAAAATTGTTTCTAAATTTTTCGTTATTTTTTTTCAACCTTCAATATACGATTATTGAGATTATAATCAGTTTCGCTCCTCGACAATAGAGGACGCGATCAGTATTGAAGATGAATATTATTTCGCGTAGAAACTAGCCCCATCTATTGACAAAATATTGTAACCGGTTTGCTGGTACCTAATTTGCTTGATACAGAGATCTTAAAAGTCATTTTCATCATATACGACTAGCGACATCTACGGATGAGAGTTTGTAAGTTTACAGAAAGCACTAAACAAAGCAAGATAGATAAAGTAAAATGATTACTCGACGACAGAGGACGATGTGTCCCAAATGTCTTACTAAAATTACAGGTAAACAATATTTTTGCTGTAAAACTTGCAATGAGTTATTTCATTTATCATGCACAAAAATATCCGAGAAAAGATATAACTCGGTTTACGCTGCGAATCCTGAAATAAAAAAGAAATGGCACTGTTCAACATGTTTAAATAGCTCATAAATCTTGTGTACCTCATCTCCTACCAGTTCAGGAACTAAACAGCCAACTAAAAATTCATGCATTAAAAAAGTACAGAAAAAGGGGGAAAAAATTGTAAATATATCAACTGAGAACTCCTTTCAGTCACTGAGCTCAGATCACGAAAAACATTCAGCAGACTGTCTAAATAGAAGTTGTCCAATCTAGGAAATAGTCCAAATGAAACATTGTCTGAGTTAAAAAAATCATTGCTTAATCTCAAAATGAAATTAGATGTTGCAGATAACGAAATTAGTAACTTATTACAGGAAAATTCACAGCTTAAGAAGGAATTGGGTGATTGTCAGAACAAAATTGATAAAATTTAACTAGAATATGTAGATCAGGAGACCTATTTTTGAATAACGAATGCGACTTCGAAATCACCGCTGACTAAATAGTCAGCGGTGACTTTGAGGTCACGGATTCCTAAACATAAAATTTTTGAAAGTCGATCGCAGAGCTGCCAACATAGATAAAGTACACACATAAATGTAAGAGTTCGGTTCCACGCAGAATGTACCGCTGCCGGTTATTGCCGGCTTAACCATTATGGTTTATATATGTATATATATATATTATATATATATATAAATATATATATGTATATATATATGAATGTATCCGCTGCCGGTTATTCCGGCTTAACCATAATGGTTAATATATGCTAGATTCATATATATATATATGTATATAGACTGAAAAATCAAACAAAACAGATAACATTTCCACAAGAATGACTTGATTACGAGTGGGTGAGGGCACTCGGCACTCACACCAAATAAAAGAGATAGTAAGATTATTGTAACAACCCCGAATCAGAAAAATCAAAGCTTTTCATATCTAAATATACAACAGAAGTCTACATCTAAAGACATATCAACCAACAGTTGTACTAACCCACAAATTTCTAATTATAAGCAGGTTTCAACTAATAAATCGCTAACTAAAACAGATCAAAATATTTTTTTTTTAGGTGATGAACAATTGAGGGGAGTGTCACAAAAATTATATTATTCAAGGAATACAGGGGGATCATTACAAATTTCGGGTATTGTGAAGCCAAATGCATCATCTGGTCAGATTTTTACTGACATTAATAGACAATCAGACATAGTGAGTAGTGAGGACATACTTATTTTATCAGCTGGTTGTCATGACAGAAATCCCCATATCTTGTTTTCAAATATTACAAATATTTGAAACACATTTCAAACACACATAATATAACTTTAGACATTGTAAAAAATACTATTGTTAAGCGTTCCTTATAACTAATTTATTGATCATAATGTTCTGAATTCTGACTTAAAACTGATATCGACTAACTATTCTAATTGCAATTTTATTGACATTGGCCTATTAAGAATGAATAATAATTGTAAAAAAATGACATTATCACAATTAGTCACATATAAGTTAAATATTGAAATTGACTATTTAAAATATGAAAAATAATTTATTAATAATGTTTGTAATAATTATAAAGTTGACAAAACGTCGTTTCGTAGCTAATATTAAGAATGATAATGTAAAATATTCATATCAATATCGAAATGCTATGATAACGTAGTAAATTTTAGTAACTTTTGCTTACTGTACCAAATATTGCAGGACTCTGTAATAAAATTAACATTATTGAAATAGCATTAAACGATCTAAGTGACATAGGCAAGGAGGTAGATGTTCTTTGTTTCAGCAAAACATTCATAAAGAAGGGCACTGAGAGTAATCTCAGGCTCAAGAATTATAAATTAGCTGCTACATTTAATAGAAGCAACTCTAGAGGTGGGACATGTATTTTGGTGAGGAAATCACTTGATACAAAGCAAGTACAAATCCCCTCAGGTATAGCCACAACATTTATATTTGAATGCTGTGGTATTGAATTGACTGGTTTGGGTACTCTCGCGTTTTGTATATATAGAATACCAGAGCAGACTAAAAGTCACATAGGATTTTTTTATACACAAACTGAATAAGTTATTACATTTTCTTACAGAAGAATATAAAGGTAAAAAAAATATTATCTGTGGAGACTGGAATTTAGATATATTGAAGCCATCGGCTTATACCAAAGAACTCTCAAGTACATTGAAAGCATATAACTTTGAAATGCATATAAACATACTCGTACCTACAAGGATGAGTGTTTGTCTGGACCAAACTGCAAGCAATATGGTATCGTTTTTTTGCCACAATTCTGAAAATTCAGATACTTTATAGAGAATGCAAGAAAAGTAAACCCCAAAACCACTAATCGAAAATGCTATGCTCTACTTAAAAACTATTTCAAAATATTCCTCGCTCGAGTTTACATGTAATGCACTAAACCACATATCGCTAACCGCTAAAATACAAATGCACTATCGAGTATCCACCCAGAAAAGCTGTAATTAAAGTGTTATCCAAACCAACGTCACCGCGAAGTGAGTGAATCCTACTGATAACTTCTGTAGATTTGTTTTAACAATTCATAAGCACAAATTGAATTCGTTTATGTAATTTGATTTTAAGGTTTAGTATTTGGCGTAAATTGATTGTTCTTTTATTTTGTTTTGATATTGTGCTATTAAGTTAGGTTTGAAAAAAATATCAATATATTTATTAGTGTATTCTTTCGTAGCGCATCTAAGGCTTGACTTAAATTTACACATAGGAAGCATCTGTTGCTTAATGGTTTGGCGTTGGTATATGATCTGTCTTGTACAAATTTGATATTTGATTTGAAATTTTCATGCACCTGATAGAACAAACTACGATTTTAAAATTTATGTAAGCCTTACTGTATACATATTTTTTTACACCATGATGAAAGATCCTCGTGGATTGCGGTCGATCCGCGGGCAATTATGCCGGATTAAAGTCCTACTATCCACTCAACTCTGCCTGGCGCCTGGATCCTAATGATCTTATATTTAATATTTTTAAAATCTTTAGATTATAAATAACATATATTTTTTATATGATATATTGATAAACAAGCCCACCTGACTATGATTCTAGTTAAATAGTAAACAATATCCTTATCAATAAAACTTTTTTAAAGTAAATAATATAATTAAAATAAATTTAATAACGAATGTGATTCAATTGAATAATCATTACTTTCTATAGCTTTTAAATTAGAAAAACTATAGAAGCTGTCTGCTTGTAGAAACGCTATTGAATCTGTTACAATATCCGTAACATATATTAGTACATAGATACTACTTACTGCACTGAGTTTTAGTTGAGGTCATAAACTGACTTTGAATTTGTAGTAAGATCAATAAATGAGTTATTGATATAGTAATATATACTGCCGATTAAACGTGTTCAGATCTGTGTTTAATTATAGTTACATGTCAGGTGTGTAAGGTTACCTTAGTAAAATATACTTTCCAAGTAACGAGTATCTATACTTTGGTTTTTGTTTGAATACTTGACATTCCGCTGTCTTGGGTATGGTCGGTAATATTAGTTTTGCCAACCGGAAGTCGTAACATCAACAATATAGATCGATCGATACCCGTCACATTGCAATAATCAACCGACGCAAAACGTGGTGCAGTGAGAATAACCAAATAAATCAGTGACTATCTTTGCAATCCTCGTTTCATTTCTCTGAGTTTGAGACAAATTCCTTCAGGTGTAAGTGCTTGTTTGACTTTTTGTTGCTTAAAAAATTACCTAGCAACCGGCACAGCAAATATCTCGTAGTCAATTTTCATGTTGAATCCATCACAGCTCCTTTTCCTCCCTTTATCATGATTATTAATGCTTATGTGCATCTACCCGCTCAAAATAATCTGTCGTTTGCGTAATAAATCGACCCAATTTTTTTCGATATGGAAATGATGACAGCAACACGGTTACTTACTTATAAAAAGTTGATGGATGAGAAACATGCTTAGAACAGATTTTTATAAGCAGTTGTGTGGTTTCTGTGTACGGCGTTGTTAATGTATTGATTTGTAATATAGCCTGTGTCTTCTGAAACAGGTCGAAGCTTCTATCTATCATCATTATCTTAGTCAATATGCTCAAGGCTGAGTCGTTTATATTGGGCTGAATAAGATCACTTTATATTTGGCGTACTCTACGTTATTTACTCAATACATATTATTAAGTTATTTTATATTTCACAAAGATAAAAACGCTATCAACCTTATTAATAGTAAATAACGTCTACTATGGCTTAATAAAGTAATCGTTGAAGAATGCAAGTGAAATATTCAATTTTAACGGACAGTGCGCGGTGGTCCAATGGTTAAAGCATCGTACTGTTTGTTGGCGACGCGGGTTCTGTCCTGCCCAAGTAAAATATTTCATTTGAGCTCTTTATTAAATTACTGACAATTATTATATTACTAATTATATATATTCAAAACAACGCACTACATACATATAATTTACGTCTATTCTCCTCAGATGGTCAGATGTGCAACTAAACACCCTCAATTCACCTTTTCTTTATTGTGGTTAAGCGTGTGTTAGTCCTAAATAATAATCCAATATACTTAAATTTTGGGAAGAAAATGAAATAATTTCTCTTTAATAAGTAAAATACTATTATTCATTCGCTATGCCATGAGATCGTTCGACTTAACTCCGAATATAATTTAAATTTTCTGCAAAACCACATATATTACACGTTACCGAATATTCAATAAAGTTCTCAAACAATAATCAATTGAAAAACACCGACTCCTTTTGGCTCGACCGGAGTGATACCACGGCCTCACAGAAAACCGGCGTAAAATAGCGCTTGCGCTGTGTTTCGCCGAGTGAGTGAGGGTACCGGAGGCCCAACCCCCCTTATTCCCCTCTATTCCCCTTATTCCCCCTATTCCCTTTTAAAAGGCCGGCAACACATCTGTGACTCCTCTGGTGTTGCGGGTGTCCATGGGCAACGGTTATCGCTTACCATCAGGTGATCCGTTTGCTCGTTTGCTGCCCTATGCTATAAAAAAAAAAAAAAAAAAAAACAATGTTGGCTGCAATAGCGTTATAGCAATAGCATTGTTCAAATTTATAACAGAACTAGTGACACGAAAAGCATAAGGATCGCTGGAAAATACTGACGCGTTGACAATGTCTTTTCGACTCCACACCGGCTATCGATTTCGAAGTGTGGATAAAAATTGGAGTTCTAAATCCGTCAGATGTTCGAACCGACCGCATCGGCATCTGTCGCCTTAATAAACTAGTCGCTAGGTTGGCACAATTGTCGCTAAATTACTGTAATTTACCTTATTATGCAAGTACGTTGGACTGAATATGTCAGTGGTTTTATGCATTTTTAATTTGGCCTTTAAAATGATTCCTGTATTATTCAATTGTAAAATTACTTAGCCCTGGGTACCTACTTAATAATAATCCCTAATACTTTTTCATGCACTACCAGTTCAGTCAGCAACTTAGACAACCTCCGTAGTCGAATTCGTAGTTCGAATTCTCCGTAGTTATTATACTCGTACTAGTTTTAAAGTGTCGCCAAGATTAGCGGCACTCATGAAAGTCATGTTTTCATCATTTTTATGTCATGTTTTGTGTAGCGTACTTGTGTGATAAAAGGCAGTGCGTTCAATAGGGTATATGCGTGAAATTCAAAATGTTATTTTATTAATAATAAATTTGTCAGAATTAAAAAAGAACCTTAAGCCAATCGCCAATTTTTTTTAAATTAAAGTTTTTAAATATTGATTGCGCTCAATGATGTTATGTACATCAGACCCAAACTGATCATTTAAAAGCTTTGCAACTTTTAAAAAGTAAAAAGTGCAAAAATGTTTTCAAAGATATAAAAAAAACATAAATGTGATATTAATCGAATCGAAATCGTCTAATAGAAAGCCTATTTTTTTCCCCTGAGGAAAATGCATTAAATTGCATACCCCGGCTGTGGCGGGCCGGCGGTTATGTGGGGCTCTCCCCAGAAGGGGGAGGCCTACCCACTAACAACCTCAGGGATGGCCTTCCTCAGGCATGTAGCCCCCGGGAACATCAAGCCACTTCCGGGAACCCCCAGCCTTCGCTCCCCCGCCGATACAGGGGAGCCCTCCTCGGGGGAGGCTCACTACCTCCCCCGGTCTCCTCCACCGAATCTAATAGTAAGCTATGTTCTAAGATGATTATAAAAAAGTGTACACATTCACGACTAAGCTAGTACTTTACACATGGATAACGCAGAAAAATACTGGCATGCTCAGTCAATCGTACTTATATTGTAAAGGTCAGTGACCTAACTTTTCAGATTTCACAATAAATTCTACAATCTTTCGTAAAACCAGCAAATTTTGTTTAATAAACAATTCACTACTAAAATATTTAGTTATCTCAAGACAATAACGTGTCTTCTTCATTTTTCTACATAACGACAACTATTCAACAAATATCGCGCACAAATCCCCTTATGTCATGCTACAAATCAAACGCATCGTTCAAACCTAGAATAAAATGCGTCACTTGAATGACTTTCGGATTGCCCGTAAATACACGCGCGTTGACAATATCTAGTCGGCCCCACATTGGCTATCCATTTCGGCGTACGCGAAATAAAATTGGAGCTCTAAAATCCGTAGGACACTGCGACCCGGCCACATCGCCATCTGCCGCCTTAATAAACTAGTCGCTAGGTTGGCACCATTGGCGCTAAGCTACTGTACAGTATTTTTCACGAAGCGTGCATCGTGCAGCTTTATTTTTAAGATGCGCGACGCTTTGTTTGTGGAAAATAAGTAAAGAGATTTTTGTGAATTTGTTACGTGCGACCAAGTGCCGCGACAGGATTTCTTTGTTCGTTGTTAATTCTAGTAAAAAATAATACGATTGTAGTTGTAATAAATTATACAAATTTGTACAAATGTTTAATAAGTTACATAAATTAATAAATGCAATTAGGTAGTTATTTAGAAACAATTATCAACAGAAAAAGGTCACTAGAAGGATTCTTCTAGAGGCTAATTAGAATGTATATATTTCTAGATTATATATTATGAAGTAGACATTTTGACTAGAAGCAACTGTAAAAATGTATAAGGATTGCTCACTTGTGTTTTTGTACTTTTAAAAAAGCAATGAATATATATTACAGTTGGGCACAGGTGACGGTGATGCGAGTAGAATGCAAAGACAATGTACATACGAGTATATTATAGTCTATAAATTGTACATGTTCCTTAACAATCGTATAAAAATTGTTTCTACCGAACAACTGCAAAAAATACAAAGTCTTAACGACGACTTAATCCGTATTATATCAAAAACTTAAATTTGAAAGATTGTGTCAGAACAAAATTTTGATTATTACTTCCATTGCAATTTATTAGTCATATCCCTTTCATTTAAATAATTGTTAACTTTATAGTAGTACTTTTTACATGTTCTTTATGAAAAGGCAGATCATTAAAATGATATGGAACTTTAATATAAAATGCATGATATATACATTTCCCTAAAAACGAATCTCTTTTTTAATAGCCTAAACATTAGAACTATCTAACTCAACTACAAAATTACTGGCTATTTAAATCTATGGTTAAAACATACTATTGTTATTTCGAATATGCTGTCAGAATAGAGTAATAATATAATTTTACCTTGGTTAGAAAAGACACATTACAACTTCTATTATGTAAGCGATGTCGTAAAACGTACTTTTTATTTTATCGCATTTTCTAATTAACGCCAAAAGGTTTTTGTTGAGAGTGAGTACTTAAAGTGATTCATTTAACCCTTTATTAAGGGCATTTTAAGCCCTATTGGGTAATGCAAAAAGGTTTCCACGGAAAATTAGGGCCTTCTGCTTGGAAAAATTTGAAGGCCCATAAAACATTAGCATCGTTTCGAGTCCATGGTCTGTCCAGAGCTGGATTTGGAATGTCTTTTTAAAGATTATACCTTTGCATATTATAATATACTATGGCCAGTATGTAAATGTCCAGAAGTGGGTGTCTCTCTGCTGAAATTTTAATGACGATGATGATAATCTTTATATTGTAGAAAATTTTACTAATTAAATAGGTATAGACTCGTATAGTTACTATTTTTATTAATAAATCACTACATAGTATGAAACAAATTCGCTACCTCTGTCCTTACTGTTTCTCTGTCCGTAAGGTACGCAATGGAATTTGAAGCGGTTTTTTTTAATACGAGTAGATAGAGTAGTTAATGAGAAAAGTCTATATGTATAATAACATCCATTAAATAGTGGAGAAATGTTGTTATTTTTGAGATTTCTAATGTGATATCGTAAATAATTACATATTTTCCATTTACATTACAAACGCAGGCTGAACCCTACGTTATGGCGGTAGAATCGTGAAAGCGCACCCCGCCATGTGCCCCGCATGGGCGTAGAGAACACTGGGGGGTTTTAGTGGGTAGGCTGGTCCTCTCAGACCGGCGAGCCCCACACACGGCCGCGCCCAAGGTGCATAATGCATTTCCGCCTAAAAAAAAAAACAAAATTTATCAAAATTCCATTCAAGCCATAGGGCGCTTATGGCCAAAGCTTAGACTGAGTTTAGTTGGTATTAGGGCAGCGACGTCCAAAAATGGAAGTTTTACCTGGTAAAAAAAAAGGTCACGCAATCGACTGCTCCGGTCGTGTGGAGTCCAACATAACCCTCGTGACACTTGCCATTTCGAGGGTATCCTGGGCACGTTTCGTGCTCCTTGTGACGAATTCTCAGCTTTCCTCTTCTGAAGAAAAAAAAGTATTAAAATTATGTACTAAACAACGTTCAGATTTTTTCTGTAATGTATTTAGTATCAGCATTGAACCCGTGCGAAGCCGGGGGGGTTAGTATGGGTAATAAAAAATAAAAAAACATTTTAAGTAAATAAACAAGCAACATTTCTGTTTTAAGAATATTATATTACAGTTACTTAAACATATTTTTACTACCCATAGTTGTGTCTTCGTTCGTCGTTCGTCTTAATAATATAGAAAAGATACCTATTATTTTATCAACAAATATTACTAAATATTCAATCTTCTTCTTTACAATATGTAATGTCAAAATGGCAGACTGAGTATTTCAACAATTAATTCAAAGATATTACTATAAAAATATTATCATTAAATGCGGTTAGGGAAGAAGGTGTTATTAAAATGTTTCTGTATTGTCATTTTCTTTTTAGTCACAGCTATTTGTTTGCGCTATAAAACTTACAATAACACTGCCATTTTGAAACACTACAAGCCTAGAACCGCGCTCGCGTCGCAGAAACAAATGTTGGCTCACGTCTTATCTGTAAACATTCCACGTCCTAACCCGGGTGTTTACAAGATGCGAGCATTGTCTCTCGGTCCCGTAGCAACTTGCAGTGCGCAATGCGACAATACGCTTTTTATAATGCCAATATACTTACTGTAGGTTTGATGCCAAGTTTACATGAACTATTCTGATGGAAAAATACAGATATGTTTGTTTCGCATATTGTATCGGAATATAATACTTATGTTGCTCAATTGTTAAGGTACGTGTTTTGAATGTCAAGTTTGAGAAAAGTATGAACCATTTGTGTTCAACGACAAAGTCATGTCACATGATAGAAAACATCGTATCGCGTATTAGAAAACACAGCTTTTGTAGGAACCCCTAAACTGAACAGAGAAAATGGAGGAATTCATGTTTAGCTATGGGGTTTCTGTCTATATTATGATGATAAGTTGGCAATCATAATTATCTCTATGTTGTCAGCATTATTACTAAAACTCTGAGGAAAATTAAAGATGATAAATATTAACCGAACCTCCAGTTTTTAATATCCAAATGTAAATAAAGTCCAATGCTAGTATTCTAATTTGTACTACAATATTAAGCGTTTGAGATAATTTTGAAACGATTAAAAATGCTCCCTTTGTCTGGTTTTTCAATCTTTTCAGAGACTTAAATAAAATTTATAATACATATAAAAATGCTAATGATAATATAAAAACAATAAAACAATATTATTTTTTTCGAACTTAAAAAATGAGGTTATCAATGTAAAATAAAAATTATAAACAAGTATGTAAAATAAAAACTATAAACAACAGACTTCAATTATTTATGTAATAACATCACAGTCATTTAGAGTCAGTATACTTTATTGGGTAGTTGTAAAAATAAACGTACGTATTAATTTTAATTATTTTGTAATGGTTACTCAAATATATATACATTTTATACATTAAAATTTGTTGTCATCAATATCAAACACCTTCTAGAAATACCGGTTTATTTATTTAATGCAATGGAATACTAGCGTGACCTTTAGGACTTGCACTGTTCCCGACTGACTGAATACTGTCGCTGACCAAGTCATATCTAATCATTACACCTTTTAAAATCAAATGTGCAACTGTGTGACGCCACGTGGCTCACTGTGCTGCCATCTATTGGATAATGTCACAAAGAGTAAAGAGACCTCAAGCATGAGAAGTAGAATGGTATATTTACATTACAATGACTGTGTATTATAATTAAGGTTTTAACAAATTATTTTCGGGTGAATAAGTGAAAAATTCAACCCAAACAGTAACGTAAGATGTGAAAATACGAGAAGTTGTACAAATTATACTTCTTCATATTGATTTTACTTAAATTTAATAAATATAGATAACATTAGCTCTTATACACAAATTTAGTTAACATAGTTATTATATATACATATACAATTTTTTCCTACATACATTTGGTAACGTTTAACAAATGTGCACACTTTTGAAAAGAATGAAAATTACTTGTTAATTCTTCGAGATTCTTGGAGGAGAATAGGGAATAGTAGATTGCTTTATAAGGGTGGAAAGTAATCAATCCCTACGAGGTTGTTAGACTATAGTCCAAATAGGGTTTGATTCCTTTTACCCATGTGTAGCACTCTACTTTTCATTTCGAAAGCAAGGAAAATAAAAAAAAGGTATCCTTTGAAATTTTTGGCAAAAGATTTTCGAGTATTGTATTTGCTTTGTTCGTGACTGAATCTGGAGCCGAAATTACAAAATCGCTTGAATTCATTGTTTTTCTTAAATACCTAAATCACACAATAATAGCGTAACAGATTCCCCTCCCGCCAACATTATCTTTTTCACAGGTATTTTTAAATTTGGAACACATCGCGTTACCTTTTACTGGCCATTCAGCCAAATACTTTTATTATCATTGTACCAAAGATTGTATGTACGTCCTAATTCAGCTCTATTTTTTTAATTTTACTTTCCGCCCTAAGGTGGGAAGTAAATAGTATGACAATTTCCCGCCCGCTGGTGGAAACTAGCGTTTTCCTCCCAATACTCAGATCAAGGAAACGCTCCTTTCCGAGCATGAGGAATGAAATAGTAGATTGTTAACCGAGGGTGGAAAGAATCAATTCCCGAGGTATTTAGACTATAGTCCGAGAAGGAATTGATTCTTTTACCCGTGTTAAACACTCTACTTTTCACTTCGAATATATGAGGAAAATAAAACATTGGTTGTTTATTTAATCTATTTATTGATAATATATGATAATATCAGTAGACCATCAGTAGGCAGAACACAATTTGCCTCGTCTTTAATTGAATCTGGTGTCAATATTTCGGAATCGCTTGAACTCATTTTTAAAATTAAAATCTTAACTAGTATAAGAGATTATTTGAATTTTTTCAAATTCCGTCACAGATATATATAATAAATTCACATCCCGCCAATTTATGTCGACTGTTTAAATTTTAAATATGGAACTCACCGCGTGTTTGTTGCGGCTTATTCCGCTGGAAGTAGTTTGCGCTAAGTTCACACTGGCTGTTTAAAAACTCACATGGCCGCAGCATTTTTTTTATAGTTCACAGCTGACAGTTCGTAGGTGACATTCGTAGTTCTATTTTTAAAGTTCATTCCGGCCCTTGGGTGGGAAGTAAATTGTATGAGTTTTTCCCTCCCTATGTCGGGAAGCAGCATTTTCCACCCAATAATCAGATCAAAACGACATAACTTTCCGAGTATGAGAAATGAAAAATATATTTCTTTTGTTAGTTTCCAGAACTTTTACGACACTGAAACTTGTAATCTCCTTTTACCTAGTCAATTTGAGGTTAAAAGTTCAACAATCAACTAAACGCAAAATAAAAAATTCTATCCCAAAACGCCAACAAATCAACTTCCGAAACACCCCAACGCCCCAACCACCCTCGATAGTGAGATCATCGGGTGAACTAGTCGGTGAAAATCTTTTAATCACCTATAAACAATTACTGGACCACCCGCACGATTTGCCTATATGGTTCTTAGAAATTAGGCACAGGCTGAGCTGACATAACCTCCATGACACTTGCCGTTGCGGGGGGGGGGGGATCCTGGGCACGTTTCGTGTTCCTTATGATGGTTTCTCAGCCTTCATCTCCTGAGGAAAAAAAAATTACTCGACGATAAAAATTCCATACTGAGGATCTCACTTATAATTGACGCTGCTAATTTAATCGCCCGGAATTTATAGAAATTAATAATTTAAAAGTTAATCGTGTTTGATGCAAATTGTAAGCAAATCAGATTACAGGACATGTAAATTAAAATAGTTGTAATAATAATGACTTTGACAAATATATAACAAAATATAATTCAATGATTTTTATTTCTTCAGAAAACTTGTTTATCAAAAAATTTCGATACCTAACTGGTGGGATATCTCTTTATAATCTATGAATATCTAATGTATTTCTTTCTTAGTTTCCATGGTATTATCACGTGTCACTATTTAAAATCGGTGATTTGAATAGAACATTATCATCTACATGACGTTTGACATCAATGATGATTTATATATTATACAAACAAGAGGTAAGTATTGCACAAAAACGTCGAAATCGAGATGTTCGAATTCAGCCATATATTGTATTTCATTTATTTATATGTTTTATATCATTTATTTACATAGCAATAGCGAGAGCTACCTCTTTCCATCCCGCACTATATGTATGATCTGTTTCGTTTACTAATAATCTAACAAGTAATTAAGTGATTAACTTGCAAATGCAAAAATCAATCTTTGCCTCTGTTCCGTCTTAACGAGGCGCAGCGCGACTTTGCCATGTCAACCGATGGCTTCGCCTTCCGGTCAGTATGTCGATGAAACGCGCTCGGTACGAAACTGACCGCGACGCGAAACGGAACGTGGGAGCGAGCACGGACAGTCTGGTCACAGAGTATACACATTAGTATAGTCTGGTTACGGCGCGTGTTCGGTGCGCACGCACAATACTCCGACGGATCGCTTGCCTCGCAGGGTATCTTAATGGTACTGTGTATTTTTATAATTGTTTATACTTTTAAGTATTTGTTCTATTAAATTAAGCTCTAACCTAACTCGTTTTATTATTTACGGCCCTGCCTACTTGGTTCCGCCATGTCGCACAGAAATGCTGAAGAAGTATCTGATCCGACATATATGTTCTTCTTTCTTGTTCTATTGACACAATAGAGTTAGAAAGGGATGATGCTATTATGTCTATATAGCTCCATCCCTTTCTAACTGTACTGAAGTAAAAATTACTTATTAGATGATATTACAGAATGAGATTCAAATTCAAAATCTCCTTCTATAATACGGATCTAAGAGCCCGGGACCAGAAATCGTTATTCAAAAACGTGTGTATATTAAATAGGCACAAATATATCTCCTAAGACCGAAACATACTCCCAAACCGCAGAAGCGATTAAGGCGACTTAATAAAGCGGCTAGTAATTACAAAACAGCCTGGCCAGTCCCGTTTGCTTTGACAAGTTGAAAAATTCCATTAATATGTAAAAGCGGACGGCTGTCCTCTGCAAATATAATAAAATCATTAAGTAATGTTAATTCGCTTAGTGACCACGACGGTAAATATGATGAAAATATGCAAATACGCGCAAAGTTGCGGGTTGCTTTGGCCGGAAATTGCAGGGGCTGCCCAGCACTTAAATTTGGCAGATTTACGCGGAAGTTTTGAAGATGATAGTGATGTATCGTGAGAACGTTATTTGAATGTCGATATTTTTTTTGTACTAGATATACTTTTTAATCCAGAAATTATTAGTTAGTTATGACATATCTAATATCTATCTAAGGTTTTGAAATATACTTAATTAAAATCAAACAATATAATACGAATAATTTTTTCATGATCTAGAAAACTATCTGCTTTGAACCAATAGTTACCATAATCAGCATTATTCCAGCCGAGAGATTTATTATACCTATTTTGTTATTTTTTTTGGAAGCATATTAAGAGTTAAAAATAATAGAATAAATGTTAAAAGGAGATTTTTGTTTGTTGAGACATTACGCAAGCAGTAACTAATGTGACAACCCTTTCTTACTCTGACACAGGTTGTTTATGCATCGCTAAGCAGAACCGCGTGTGCCTAGACCCAAAAGTTTGTTCTGAATTATAACGAACAAGTAGTTATTAATGTTTACTGAATAGTTATACTTAAATTAAGCTGCAGAATTTTCTTATATAAAATTAGAGGAAAGAGGAAGCAAATTATTTGTGTTCATTAAATATTAATTATTAAAGGATAAATATGTAAATAGCTGAGGTTACCCACCATTAACTTACCAGTAAGTTAATAGTGGGCGATTTAAGCTTTTGTCAGATCTCGAGAAACTCTGAAAATAATCTCCAATTGCCGGGCAATATTCTGGTGATCCAGTGCGAATATCTGATCGGAAAATAATGGGAAGGGTAGAGAACACGAAGAAAAAATTATGTTTATATGTTATAAAACCATCGATAATATACTACAGTTATATATTTATTTTAAATGTTTAATATTATATGCAGCGTGGTGTGACTGATGTTGTATATATATCTTGGTAACCTCTCTACTTATCTTGTTATTGCCCTAAAGTCTACTGCTAGAGAATGCCTTTCTACCTACGGACTTAATAGTCCGCCATTGTGTACACAAATAACTAAGTACTTTCTTTGATAAATATAAATAGTTATATCGATAAAAAGCGATGAATAATATCGATATAGGAACAGCTCTTTTAAGTATGGTAAGCAGTTTTCAATTACAACGGCAATGTCCACTAGAATAGTTGAGGGTCTAAAATTCAAATGTTAAATCAGTAGCAGAATTTCCCTACTAATTACTTGGGTATGTTGGGTTAGGTAATATGAGATTGTGATCTTCGCAAGAGTAAGAACCATTAGGAATGGCTAAACGGACACGTAGAAATAATGCACGAAAGATTGACAAAAGTAATGTATAAGTAATATATAAATGCGCTAGTTGGTAGGGGACGAACTAGACGAACATACTTTGGCCAGATAAGTAATATATTGTAAGAAAGTCAGGTCAAGAGTACCCGCTAATCGAAGGGTGGGCGTGAAGGTAGTAATGAAAGTAGAGGAACTGAGGGAAGGATATTTGGATTGTAGCAAGTAGAAAACTGGAATGACTGCCTAATCCCATGGAAAAGAGGGCTGTATACGAGGGGCATGCCAAAAAAAAACTAGATACTCAAAAATTATAATGTTTATTATTTATTACTCATGTCTATCTTTTCAAAGTATTCTTTTTGTTTTTAAAGGATAATACCTCTCCCCACTCCCACCCCCACCCTTTTCAGATACCTCTGAAATTTCCAAATTATAGGCAAATAGTGCTTCTTCCTTGCTCTCGAATCTCCTGCCTTTCAATTTTTCTTTAATTTTAGGGAATAGGTAATTATCGCAAGGAGCTAAGTCAGGGGAATATGGCAGGAGATCCACATTTTCTGAATTAAAAAAGTTAAGTGTTCTGGCGGACGTGTGAGCCAAGGCATTGTCGTGATGCCAAAGAAGGTGCCGGATTCCTGACTTCGGTCGCTTGTCACGCCATGCTGATAAAACAGTTGGGACACAAACTGACACATACCATTCAGAATTAACTGTTTTTTGATCTTCGAGCACCACAGTTGCGATATAACCGGTCTTACAAAAAAAACGAGGCCATCATTTTTTTCTGTGAGATGCGTGCCCGGTGAAATTTTGTCGGCGTTCGTTCATCTTCAAAGCACCATTGATTTGTCATTTTGTTTCGGAATAATTATACAGCCATGTTTCGTCACCGGTAAGTATATCGTATACGTTTTTTTTGTTGCCTCCGTCAAATTTTTCAATCATAAATCGGCACCAATCTACCCGACGGTCTTTCTGGTCGTCGGTCAGTTTATGCGGCTAGGCTGGGGTCATTTACGTCTGTAAATGACTATATCTTATTTTTTATTTGAATTACTGAAAATTAACTTATTTAGCAGTCATTCACGTTCAATAAAAGCCACGTCATACTGAACGCGAAGATTTGCTCTCCACTCCTCAACAATTACCGAATCCTTGCATGACTCGTCGCTTTCCAAACTCCGCGGAGTATTAAGACACGTCATCCAAAGACACGGTCACCTTGTTAAGTCGTCATACAATAGGGTACTTGTATGGGGTAAGCTTTCGGAGTTTTGATACGACTTATACACTTATTTTATTCGTACTGGATAATGTACTCTGAACATTTGCGTTAGTGTCACAGAGTTTGATATAACTACAATATTTATTGTAATCAACAAAGACGTAGAATTGGTGAGTCGTTCAAAGTTAGTTTTGCGCTGATGTAGCAACGACAGATTGTTGAATATATCCTCTAGGGAATTTTAAAATTACTACGAGACATTATACACATGTGAAACTATTTTTATCGTCTAATTTGGCATCTTTTTTTATGGTTCTATAAAATTCTGGCTTATTTTACAATGTTTTCTGGTACCGATCCTTGGTTTTCTTTCTCCAGTTGGAGTATTTTGGGGTTGGGGGACCCTCCTCTATACAGTCAATCTAATGCTTTTTTGGAATATATATCAATTTTTTAAAGCAAGAATTAAAATCATTATTTTCTACCAGCGTGACGGCAATCTTTGAAGCTGTCAAATCTTAAGTGCTGAGACTTACAAAGCCCAAGTGAATAGAATAGTATAAATGGGAAAGATCACGGTTCATTTTTTTAAAGTTAAGTATTGTTAATCTAATTCATGGTTTATTCATTAGCGTTCGTAACGGTCATGGTTGCTTCGTTGTCGATCACATGCTGGAGCTTAAATGGTCACGCACAGTGCGGTTTCAACGAAATTTCCTTCCACGCACGCTCCGATTGTGGAACGAGCTCCCTGCTGAGGCTTTCCCGGGGGATTACAGTATGGGGTTCTTCAAAAAGGAAGTAAATTGGTTTTTAAAAAGGTCGGCAAAGCGTTTGTGATGCCCCTAGTGTAGCAAGCGTCCATAGGCGACGGTGACTGCTTACCATCAGCCAGGCCGTAAGCCTTATTGGTACCGTTGTAGTATAAAAAAAAAAAGATTAGCACTATGAAGTGACAGTATCGATTGCCAACAAACGCCAATCAGAAGCGACCGATGAAAGTTCTCTCACTGATGTCTCATGAGTCTTATTATTATTCAGGATAATCTTCAAAGAAACCGATCGATTTTTGTTGATTAGCATGGAGATAAAATGAGAGTCCAGAGAAAGATATAGGATCATTTTTACCAACGGAAGAGATTTATTTCTGGAAATATACCACGACCGGAATGTTAGTTATCAATAACTGTGTTTCTTGTATTTAAAATAACATTTTACTCCTTTAATATACTATCACAATACGAATTTATAAATAGAGTGCGAAGCTTGACCTACCAAAGACACTAATTATATAAGTAGCGTCTGACAGTATTTATAGTTTCATTTGAGGTGCAGGACATTTTTTTATGTATAAACTGGTTAATTGTATTTTAATCAAGAAAACGTTAATGTAAAAATAAACACATTTTAAAATCAGTATTCTGCCTAAAATCTTCTGAACGAAGATTATTAAAAGGAAAAATACATATGTAGCCGTTTAAATATGACAAAGTTAACAACAATGACTTCTTACAAATTTGTGACTTGACCTATAAGATGTATCATTCAAAATCAATTGAACAAAACGAGTATTTTATGAATGACCTGCTCCCCTATATTAGGCCATTTGAAAAAACCACCAGATGCGCGTTCGGTTTCAAACGCCACAGTCGTATAATTTTGATAGCGTCGATAAAGTTTCTATTTGCAATAACTCACAGAGTTTATTTAATGGGTTGTTGCTGTTAAATTTCCTCTATGTGCAACATAAAAGCAGACTTATTTGGGAGATAACCGTGACGATAACGTCATTCTGTCATATTTATGACCTCATTGAGACGTTCGCAACGGCCCGACGTGTTGGACTCGGCAATATTTTCTGTTAAGTGTGATTGTTTCGTATTATTGCTTTGAATTATTTCTGAATATGATTTTTTTTTTTTGTATTCCGTTTTATTCATTTCCCTTTCGCTGATTCTCAAACAAGTTAAAGTAAATCATATTATGACAGGAGCATACCTTAATTAGGTTATAGTGATTAATCAACCATATATTATTTATTATAAACCGATTTAGATACTTCCCTGTTAAAGTCGCCTGGAAGTAATGGTAGTGTGACATAAGTCCGGCTGTGTTGTACAAAATATTTCTATTCATATTTTTGTGTATAATAATGTGTACTATTATGAAATATTATGACTATGTTTGGAGTTTCTCTGCGCGATCGTATTAGGAATTATGAAATCCACATAAGGACCAGGATCACCGACATAGATCGAAAAATTACAAATCTTAAGTGACAATAGGCAGGGCACATTGTGGACTGACGGCCACTGGACGCGGTAAGATCTTTTAGTGGCTGGCATACCGGACACCGCACCGCAACGTAATAGGCCTCCCACAATACGGGCATACGACTTGGTGAAGCAGGAAGGCGCTGAATGCTAGTAGAACAGGACCAACCGGTGTGATGATCCTTGGTGGAAGCCTATTTCCCGCAGTGGGCATCTATTGGCCGAAATGATTATGATAATATTGTCGCTTTTATCACGTATCTTTAAAAGACACGGTTATTTAAAAGACCTGCGCGGAGATACAAAACCAACCCGTAGAGGCCATTTAAGCGAAATTTAACGAAAATATGCATCGAGCGTACCAACTGTGTGTAATTTCTAACTGCACCATGAAAAATGCAGCTAAAGACTATACCCACTTAGATGCACAGAAGCTATTGTCATTAGCGGTCAAAACGTATGTACAACGTATGGACTATTGCATTTCAATTTTGTAGGTACACTGAGAAAAAAATCCTGCTAAATTAACAACAAAAAGTTGATCCGGGAGAGCCGTTCATAGTGAATTGCTACCATAACAATTTTATTATTGTCAAATGAAATCGACAATTAGGTAGATTCGGCAACAATATTATGTTGCTAAAACAACAATTGTGATCTTGTGCCATATCACAACCCATATTAGTTACTCCAACAATTTAGCTTTGTCACCATAAATATTCCCGTTTTGCCATGATTAAGAACGGACATGAAGCAGGTTGGGTGAATCGTTGGGGTTATCTACGAAATATCGTATTCCAAATGATCGAATATCAAAATATTATCAGTGTATTTCGATATTCGATCATTTGGAATTCGATATTTCGTAGGTAACCCCAACGATTTACCCAACCTGCTTCATATCCGTTCTTACATCTAAGCACTAGTTGTAAATTGTCTTGCTTGTAAATTCACATTAAATAGTAGAGCAGAAGTATTTAGTGTTCACAACCGTGATTTAAAGTATATTCCGCCATTGTGCTACATCGACACAATACGCGCCCGCTCGGTCGAACATTCGCGAAGGAAATGGACGAGCCGAGCCGAGTCCTGCGTATATAAAAACGAAACAACTACTCGAAGGTTGTCACATAACACTAATTTATTTGCTAAGCGAACAATCTTAAATTTTGTTAGTTTTGAATATTGTTCATCCAGCATCGTAATAAATAAACATGACAACAACTTTAGCTTTGTTACAGATTATTTTGTCATACTATAAACACTAAAGTTAATATTCGAACAACAGCCGCGGTTGCTGTCTTAACAACGTTAATAAACATTGTTACTTTGATTCAGATTTCCGAAGCCGCAGGAACAATAATTCTCTAACAATAAAAAAATTGCAGAGGGCACTATGAGACCTTTGTTATTGTGTGTCAAGTGTTTTGTTGCAGTGACTGTAATTATTTAACAAAGCTTTTATGGACACTTTGTTAGCCATTTTTTTTCTCAGTGTAATGAAAACCGGGCTATGGAAGAGACTCTGGTCACCTGCCGTCTTAAAGCCTCCTAATTGATTTAAATTATGATATTTACTTTTATGACATTAATATTACATAAATTAAATTAAATGTTATGTATAATAAAATGTTGAATTCTGAAAGTAATACTTATCTATTGCCTATGTTCGAATCTATGTAATTCGGGTACTTAGTGTATAACTTATATTTAATATTCTTCTAAATTATTGCTCAAATAATACCTACTTTACTGCACTCTTAATTTAGTCCACAAACTATAGTTGGCTCGTCCGGATGCTGATCACGAGTCCTACCCCATTTTTCTATAACAGCGACGTAGCGTTTACTACAACTTGCGAACATTTACCTGCACATCGCATTGTATAAAATTATACTAATGCAACTACCTGTTCAAGGCTGGTCTTGCATTCAGTGTTATCTTCGAAGGCTATTGAGGACGAAAGGCTTTATATTAGATATAATTTATTCAATTTATATTAAGCATAAGTATAGAAAATAGTAGACGTAGTATAAAGCTGACATGATTAAAAGAAAAATGCGGTCACAATCATACATAATATATTGCATATATGTGATGCATTTTTTGTCATTATACAAACATTAAAAAATAGGGTCCTGCGACCGAAACAAAAATGCAAATTTGCCTTTGTCCTGCCTTGCTGGTTTTTAATTGCAAAAAAACTTTCGCGCCCGTCAACTATCAGCACCTGGCGCTACATGTCCCACGGTTTTGCATCACAAACGCGTTTTATTAAAAATGCCGGAGTTAGGTGAATACTTTTTGTAGCTCTCATTTGCATATTTTCTTTCGGTCACTATGTTCCGTATGCGCGGTTATATATGCTTCTACACATTAATATTTATGCTCTCGACGCCCTCAGATACCTTTTCTATATTTAGGTTCGAATTTAGAATAAGCATGTTGAGTTAGTACAATCTATGTATTTGTCGCAGGCAACTTTGACGACCTCCATAGTTGAGTGGTTAGTATATAGATTTCAAGGTGTCGCTAACTCTGAGGTCTCGGTTTCGAATTCCGGTGGGGGCAGATGTTTGTGTGATAAATGCGAGCATTTGTACCTTATACATGGTTGTTATTATATTCCTATCAAAAATATTTATTTATGTATAATATATGTGTATATATGTGTACCCGATACCCTCGATTCCATAACACAAGCCTTAGAGAGTTTACTTTGGGCTAGTCTAATTGGTGTAAGTGTAAGAAATATTTATTATTATTACTATCGTATATTTAATTAATAATCTTAAATTTAAGTTTTTTACAATATCCCAACTAATATTATAAATGCGAAAGTAACTCTGTCTGTCTGTTACGCTTTCCCGCTTAAACCTCGCAACCGATTTAAATGAAATTTGGTACCGACAATCTTTAGACCCTGAGACAGAACATAGGCTACTTTTTATTTCGAAAAAAAGGGATGAAGAGGTTGAAATACAGGTTGAAAGTTTGTATGGGATTTCTTAATTTTAAAAGATAAAACCATGAAACTTTATTTTTAAGCACTTTATAAGAAATCATTAAACATTTTTTGAAATTTCGACCAGCTAGGGGGTGAAATATGGGTTGAAAGTTAGTATTCAAGTTCATCAAATATTACGTCATAAGAAACAAAACAAACAAAATATTTTTGTACACAACGTGAGGCTGGCCCCTGTAAGAGTCTCTTAGACATAAGGGATACCAGGATTGACAAAAACTAATTTCACGCAGGCGAAGTAAAATAAACATAAATAAAAAAAAAACCTAGTATGCCGCCGGCAGTGAGGCAAAGCCCAGGCAAACTGGTAGTTAGGGCTGCAGACAGTGAAATCTATTATTATTGCCGCATATATCAGGTGTTTTATAAGACACGGTCCTTTATAAAACGTGCGCGGGGATACAGATCCAACGCGTAGAGGCTATTTAAGTGAAAAATGAAAGTGTGCATGGAGTGTTCCAACAGGGTCTAATCTCTACCTGCACCATGAAAAATGCAGCAAAAGGCTATACACAGTAAGATGCACAGAAACTATTGTTTTTACAGGTGAAAACGTTTCTGGACTATCGCATCTCGATTTTGGTAGTAATGAAAACCGGGCTATGGAAGAGACTCCGGTCATCTGCCTTCTCAGTCTCCTAATTGATTTAAATATGGCAGGTGGTGACTCGCCGCTCATTAAGAGGCATATTACATCCTCTTTTACGCGATTTTTGCGTAAAATGGTCAATTTTGGCATTCTCGATCTCAGAAACAAAGATACATTAACAATTTTGACTTAATAAATAATGCAGAACAGCTATTGACATAGTTCGTAGCGGCCTCGCTTTTTGTAAGTTTTGCTTTACTTTTTAATAAAACCCAAAATTGTAGAGAAAGATCTTCATAAAATGCGCGAAGGCACTTTTGTGAGCTCCTGGTTTGAACAACTGTTCTACATAAATGAAATTAAAAAAATGTTAATTTTATCTCTTGTATATATAGTTCGTAGCGGCCTCGGAATTTTGATATATTATGGATTAAATATAGAAAAAAAATCTTATACTAAACGAAAAAACTACGAAAATCGCATTAAGTTGACTGTGAATATCTTCTATATACGATAGTATTTCTCAATAAAATTTATACCAGAACTAAATATTCTGGTATAAATTTGTTAAGAAATAAATATGTTTTTTTTAACCATGAATTTATTATCTTATTTTAATAAAAACGATAAATCATACTGCAAAATTACTACAAAATGCGATGCACAGGCCGTCCGAATTCATTACAGCTTGAGCGCTCCTCAGTGTCAGATCTTTGTCGAATTTCTTCGCGCCAACATCGATCGAATCCAGTGATCGTGCCGTTGAGCGTCAGTGTATAGCGCGATTATCAGTTTTGATCACGTAACTAAACTAATTTATTTTGCGACTTTTAAACTATTATTTATGTTGAATTTCATATTTTGTCTAAAATTATTATATTATAGTTATTAAAATATATATATATATATATATATATATATATATATATATATATATATATATATA
Source organism: Scirpophaga incertulas (assembly GCA_036419045.1). NCBI lineage: Eukaryota > Metazoa > Arthropoda > Insecta > Lepidoptera > Crambidae > Scirpophaga > Scirpophaga incertulas. The sequence goes on from CM071628.1 coordinate 23,374,920, forward strand.
TATATATAGATATTCTATAAATTATTTTAATCTATTATTTCTAAAGCTTTTTCACACCAAAACCATTGGATCGATTTGATGGAAATTCGGCAAATAGGTGAATTTATGATGATTTATACTCCTATATAATTGGTAACTAGATTTTTTTAATCTGAGCTATTTTTAATTTAAAACTAAAACCGTCATTTGCTAAATAACATACTAAGTAATATTTAATAAACATTATTTTTAACAATATCATCGTCATGTAATGTGTTTATTCATATACGATATATATAGCAATAACAAATTATTCCATAAAAATATAAATATAACAATTTTGGGAAAAGTATCAAAATCGCTTAATCGTAGCGTCAACACAGTATAGGACGTGTGACCTTCAATGAGTTGTCGGGACGCTTCGAAATACCTAATCTCGCAGAATGAAGAATTGTAATAGGCCTCTTAAATGGGCCGGCCAAAAAAGAAAACTAATATTGGTGCGAAGAGAACAACATTGGTGTTAACGGCTAAGGGTTTAGAGAGGTGTGTCTGAGACAGCGTTCGAGAAGTCATCGACGTTATGACATTACTACACTTCCACCCTTTCCAGCATCTAGCTGCTCTTGCGACTCCACTCTGTCCGGCCGGCTAAGGCAATGAGGCGGGTGGCCCCTCTGAAGCACATCGGTACCCTCGGTGACGCAACTCACCGACAGCTCGCCACAAGCTGTCCTGATTGAGGCTGACTGCACTGTTGGGGCATTTATGGTAGTTAAGGGCCATTAAATTCCCATCAGCGGGCACTTTTAATATGTTCAATGTGTCACAAAAGAACAAACAATCTAAGTAAAATTCAAAGTAGCATTGCTGCATTTTATCTTATTGCCTTTTTTGAAATCACCTTTCCGTAGATAATGCCTCATTTTTTTCTATCGTGAAAATTTTCATTTAATTTATTGCTTAGTAGATCCCGCAAATTACTGTGGATTTTCCATATTTTTCTTTTTTGCTTTTTGTGAAATTGCCTACGTCCACTTAAGAATATTAAAGGCGGAGACAAAGAGACGAAATGTTATTTAATCGCTGTAGATACTTCTTGGTTTATTTCACTTTCGTGGTCCAAAGTATATTAGGTACTTCTATTTATGTTCCCTTTCGAAATCAGTGTCTCCCTAAGACTCTAATTTAAGTGTAGAGCTTGGTGATTCATTTCTATAAACCCAAGATTTGTGAAAGCTACCTGAAATAGTAATAATAGCTATACGATAGGGCGATTGGGCCTTAATCACCCACGCTGACCCAGTGCGGATTGATTGACTATATACACCTTTGGATTTCTTTGCAGGTGTAAATTAAAATAATGAAAAAATTATGATTTGATTATACGAAATTGACCAGGTTATCTGGTATTTTAAATCTAACTGATTTTTGTTTAAGAACTATGAAATATCTGTCGCCCTTACAAAATCATAATACCTTTGTCTTTGAGAATTACGTAATCTTCAATATAGAAATTTATTATTATAGTGAATTCCAGTATTTTTTACAGAATTTCCGACTACTGCTGTTTCATTGTTCGTTGTCTTTTGAAATTATTGCGCACTGAATATTTCATTCGCGTTTACAAAATAGTATTTATATTTATACATTAATGTGACACTCTTTATTTGGTATGAAATTTGGACGGGTTGTTTCGCGGCTCGTAAAATTTAAATACCCATTACGCTTCCTATTTGCGTGCATTAAACTGGTTTAGATGAGGACTGTATAATTTCAGCGCGGCCATATTGCTTAACGTTCAGATTTTAATTATTTGAAAATGTAAGCGTAATTTTCATTTTTACGTCAGCAAGTCGTATTTAGGTATGTGACATTTTCCAGTACTTGGTTTCGTCTCCTTTATACAGGAGTTTGCGAGTGTCTAAAATTTTATCTGTTCGAATAATGTTCTTGACCATTTTAAATTCAAAAATAATATATGCTTTATTTAAATATATAAACGAATTGAATAAAATACACATTTAGTAAGGACAGAAATATCTTTAATGAAATTCACGAGATATTTCTGGATTTTGAGCAACGTCTTTGTCACTACGGGCCGGCAAATGCCCGGCAAATGCTGAGATGGCTACCCTTTCAGTTCGGGCACATTTAACGCAATTATTTGATACAGTTTCTGTTATATCACACCTGATTCATGTACATTACAGTTGTGTGTCTGTATAGAATAAAAGTTTCTTATAATTATGTCGCTTATAATTACGCGTATTTATAAGACACGGTCCATTACAAAGCTTGCACGGGAATATAGATTCAATACGTGCAGGCTATTACAGCGAATTTAATGAAAGTGTGCGAAGAGTGTACAAAATGCGTATAATCTCTATCTGTATAATAAGAAATGTAGTTAAAGGCTACATTTCTCAGGTGCACAGGAACTGTGTTATTATTTAAATACCCAAAATTACTCTTGTACCTAGAGTCTGTATTCTGTACTCATTACATTAATGTCGGCGTCCAACTGTATAATTAGCTTGGTTGTTAAGATATTGCCAACATAATGCCGCAGTCTAATAATAGATATTGTTAAGTTGGCAGCATTCTATGTTGCCAACCTAACAACATCTATTATTCTGTGATTTTGCGTTTCTACGCAAGGCTTGTGTTATGGGATCTATAGGGTAACGGATAAACTTACATATATTTGACATATATAAATATTTTTGAAAGAAATATATATTGCAACCATCACTAAGGTACAAACGCTCGCATTCATCACACAAATGTCGGGATACGAACCCGACATTTGTGTCTTCTCTATCCACCCTCAGAGATGGCGACACCTTGAAACCGGTTTTCTCGCACTCGACTATGCAGTTTGTCAAAATGAAACACAAGCGACTTTTTTACATTAAATATCATAGTGAAGGTAATCATGGCGCTACGCTTCCAAATAAAACATTTTGTAATTAATCTATAGTCATAATTCTAGAATTACTAATTAAAAGATCTTAACTTTGTGAATCTCATACCATAAGTAACAAATTCGCTAAAGGAATACTATACCGATTCTGGTATAGTATTCCTTACTATATCTGCTTGGGAACCTTATCATCCCTATTTCTGCTGCGAAGCAGATGTGCTCGCTTAGGTGAGCTTCAGTATAATGTGTAAGAAATATTAATGCAATTACTGGGTATCACGACTTGATATACGTCACAAGATGACAACCTATACTGTAATAAATAATAATAAATATTTCTTACACTTACACAATTAGCCTAGCAAAGTAAGCTCTTTAGGGCTTGCGTTATGGGATCTAAAGTAACGATAAACATATATACACATATTATACATATACATATAAATAAATTTGAAGATATGTTATACAAACATGACTAAGATACAAATGCTCGCATTCATCACACAAATGTCTGCCTCACGGGACTCGACCCGGGACCTCAGAGATGGCGACACCTTGAAACCGGTTTACCAACCACTCGACTACGGAGGTCGTTAAAACTGTACTTTATGTACTACGTACTACTATATATATATATACTTTCAATCATATGGCCGCTGTGCTTTTTTATCAATATAATATGTTTACAAAGAAGCACAGCAAATAAAAATTCTATTTACAAAATCGGTCTTGAATTACAAAAAGTAAATTTAGATTTGAGAGAGCAGATTGCAATAGTGACTTTGCCTTGACGCTGTCTTCTGAATGCTTGTTTCGTACATTGAACTTTGATGTATGCAAATTTTGAACTGTATTATCTAAATAACAAAAGCGATTGTTGCGTGTTTTGTGTTCTTAATATCTTACAGAGAAGCTAACGATTTTTAAATATCTCATTTTATTGACTTTGTAATTACGTATTTAGGAAACTCTGACTCTATTATTCTTTGATGTAGGATTATTATTTTGAAATCGACACCTACCCGTATAGCAGTCCCATATAACAGTCATATAAAAGTTACAATATCATTAAAAGTTAATTCGTATAATAATTATAAAATACAAATAAAGATACTTTGGTCTCAAAAAATAAATATGGAGTATTTTAAAATTTATTTTATAATTTTATGCTTTTTTAATAACACTGTAACTTCTATACGACTTTGTAAGCATTTGTGCCTATTGATTTGTTAGTGTGCCATTATGCCTGACATAGTGTTAGACATAAACCACAAGTACTATATTTAGCAGTCCATGCATCAAAGGCTCACCTCAAAGCTGCATATCGAGAAAGACACTCGTTAGCAGTGCGCCCAGTCAAAGGCTTGTATGTAGACCCAATAAAGGACCTAATGGGCGTTTACCCGCCCGCATACTATCGTCAGCTGTCGCGCGTTGGACGGAATTTCATCGATAATTTAAATCCGTACGATTCCTCTTTATAGACCAAGAGCCTGCTCTATGTATCCCTATATATTGGATTTTAACATTAATGTAATGAAATAGTATTAGTTCAGCTACAAAGAATCCATATAAATAACAGATTTAATATATAAATAGAATATTTATTTATTAAATGTGTTATTCATATGGATTCATTGGCCAAGCCCAATGTATGCACTTGGATGTCATGGGATCTAGAGTAACGGATAGACATACACATATAAATATTTTGATAGAAATTTACATTAACAACTATGTCTAAGGTACAAATGGTCGCGTTCATCACACAAACCACTACCTAGTCCCGGTCCACCGGGATACCGGTGTACTAAGTACTCTACTTCTGAGGTCGCGATTAAATTATAATAATGAAAATGAAATATACTTTAATAACATTAATGATTAAATTTAAAGAGTTAAATAAAATAATTATAACGACAATGGTTGACAAAAATTTGTGCTATTGGTGCATGATATGCCGTTCGCAAATAATGTATAGAATAAAAATCCCAGCTTCGACTGAATAACGTACCTGCCAGAAAAGTATTCTTAAGCCAATTTGCTTCCGGTGCTACACCGCCACGGCAGGAGTAACACCGTGAGTCTTTAATTATTGTTACTTATAAACTGTAGGAATATAATAATAACTAAAACTTTTATCCGTAACTATTGGAAAACAAATAACATTTATTTCTTTCGTCAAAATGTTTGGTTTAGTGTCCAAACAACCAGAGACGGATAACACCCGTTTGGCTATTTTCAGCAACTTCGATTAAAAAATATATAATTAATTCAGAACGTGAGTCTATGGGGCAGCCAAATAGGACATTGCATGTTTTAATTCTTCAAATCTATTAGCCGAAACGAACAGTTTAACGCTACTGCCATGTTTTTGGTATTTAAAAATATTTTGTGCCATAAATCTTTATGTGGATATAAAATATGATCCAACCCTAATAAATAAATATTTAAACGTCATTACTGTAGGTAATCGGTGTATATTTGTCACCGCATTTTTTTTAATGTTCTATTTTGCATAATAATAATAAGCATAATTCCTATCAAATATTAAGTTTAAGAGTGCCGTGTAGCATTGCGCAGTGAAATGTCTGATACCTACCTAGTAATTTCACTTCCATATCTTACCCTTCAAACCAAAACACATTAAGCAGTACCTAATTTAAATATTGTATTAAAATCCATTTTAAAAATTTGATGACACGTTTAGCGCAGTGGTCGAGTAATCGGCTTCTACACAACGGGTCGCGGGTTTAATTTTGATTTAGATATTTTGTATGAACTACAAAAATTTGTTCCGGTCTGGGTGTTTGTGCATGTGAGATTTTTATGTTTGTGACTGCACCCACGACACAGGATAAAAATCCAAGTGCGGGGCGACGTTTAAAAAAAAAACTAGCAACTCTTTTTTACAAAATGTAATTCACTTATTTTACTATTACTAGTACAGTATAATGTAATAAAAAAATACCAGTCTCCTAGACTATTAAGGTGGAGGCTCAACATGTCTGTCGTATAGCGGGTGTGTTCGTTCGGCTCTTGTTCATTGTTTGAACAGCTATCGCGTTTTGCTTACGAATTATCGTTTGGTTTGCATTTATAGAATCTAGTTTCCATTTGCTATTCCCCGGTTGAGTTACAAGACATGTGAGCTTAAACCAATTTGAAATGTTAGTGTTCTTCTAAATCATTATTGCAATTCATATACGTCCCCGCCGAAGGGCTCGACACTATGTTACAACAATTATTCGTAATCAACCAAACTCACCAAGTGCGGATTGGTCATACATACTCATTTGAATTTAATAAAATATGAAAGACACCCTTGATTTTACTATAATTAAAATGAGTTTTAGACATAATCCCTAAAAAATATTACATATAAAGCTTGGGATTCGTAAACGAAACAAATCAAAAACAAAACAATATTTATTTAACATAGGTATTTACCGATTCGAAATTTTAAATTTATTTCCAACGGAGACATTTGAAATTGAAGGAGGCATAAATTTTATTGTTATTTATTTCCTCATTTAGTCTATCACTACAGCTTGACCCAAATGCAACTACAATTAAATTAAAACTACAGTACAAAGAACCTAAAATAATTAACGCGTATATCTTATTTTATAAGGTATTATAAAGTTAAAATATTGTAGTACCTTAACCAAAGGAGCCTGGAATGTATGTATAATTATCAGAGAGTGTTATTAATTGCAAAGTTTTTACAACATTAAGTTCACGATAATTATCAATAACTCTTACATTAATAAAATTTTCCTTAGGTGGGCCTTTTAATAAATATAAATACATATATACATATTCGCTAACCCCATTGTTATCTTCAATATAAGCGCTAGATCAAATAACAGCGTAAAACTTGCTAATTATTTCGTTAATTCCAACACAAATTACACCATTGTCAAATAATTAACAAAGTTTTACGAAATTTACATAGAATTAATGATGTCGTAGAGGACTGGAGAAAAAATCCGAATCACGGATTACGCACAGGCTAATTAACCCGGACCTTTTCAATTATTTCATAAAATACTTGAATATTTTCAGGGCCGCGATAAAAGTCAAGTTAAAGAGTGTTAGGTCGAGGAAATTCCCCGTCTCATCGTTCCCCAGTGAAAAGAAGCCTTTTATGTTTTGACATCGCCGAGTATTTCTCTACTTGCGCTTATGAGGGCCATTAGTGGCCCCTTGCAGACTGTGCAACGACGTAAATCTTTTTGATAGCGGTTTTGTATGCGACGGTTATTGAAGGCAACCCGATCTTCAATATAGATCAAGTTAGAGTCACCGAATAATGAGGTCTGATATTAATGGCGGCCATTGATCGACCGTCATTTAATATAACTAAGTGACATTTTTTTCCACCAAGATTGTTTTGATTCTGTTTAGAGACAAAAAATAACAAAATATGATAACAATAACCGACTTAATTTGCAAAATTGAGTTTAATGAATTTAGAGTCTTCAGTAAAACACTACAACACCTACTACGATATTATTTTAACACAAATGTACAATAATTAGTTTGTTTAAATGACTTTTTTTGTGTAATGTAATAATTTTCTTGGTTCTCACTTTAGGATTCCCTTATTAATACATTATAATTTCAATTTAAATTATATTTACATGTGATTTAATATAAGTGTACATCTTTTATTCTGTAACAATATTATTATTATGTAGCATTTTAAAAATGTTTGTTTGTTAAGTTTGTTTTACCCCACCAGGGTGCATGTTTGGTTTGCAAACATTTAAACAACAACATTGTCTATATGTATGCAATAATTGTTTTTACTTTGACTTTATTTCTTTTGTGTTGTATATGTTATTATATTATATATGATTAATATTCGAAATGAATATTAAAAAATAGACCTTCAGAATTTCGTGAATTTCTCGAGGGGGCTCTCTCAATTTTCGAACAGCAGCATAATTTTTTTCTTCTTTGAATACACGTACAAGGTTTTTGTTCTCTTAATATATATAATTATAAAAACAAAACCAACCCAAGTGAATATTTATATAATTAAGATTTCGGTAAAAATGTATCTAACGCCTTAAATATATTTGCACATATCAATATACAGTAAATTACTGCAATAAAATTTCAGTCAACCATGACGTCCCATGTTTCATCGCAGGTTCAATAATATCTATGAAAATAGTTCCTATTATGCGGTCGGGATGACTATCGTTACTGGAGTTCCAAGCTACCATCAGACGCTTCACACGTGCATATGCCGCCTTTGTGAACCAAAAACCAAAACAACCTAAAATATCATATTCCTCCGAACACAATTTTCCACAGTTTTTGCACAACAAACGCAAAGAAGATTTATTCACTTTGTATCTTTCTTTGATAAATATCAAACGTTTATCCTACAAAAGCTTTAGGTGCGGATAAACCAGGGCGCTAATGTTTCTGCTTTGATGTTGGCTCCACGCGTTGTGTAATACAATCTTTATTTTCAGTTCCTCCTTGGAGTCTCGTTTTCATGGTAGTCTTTGTTTTTCTAGGCGATATGAAATTGTGTGCTCATGGTTATTTGTATTTAGTTTTAGAATTTGTTTTTACTTATTAGGATTATTTTATTTGAAGATAGTAATATAGTAGTAAAGTATATCAAAAGTTGGACATAAGTCTTCCCGCACATTTCATTTTGGTTGGCACCATTGTACATATCCTTTCTTGTATATAAATGTGTATATTGTTTAATTGTGCAATAAAGTGTAAATATGTAAAGCCCAGAAGATTTTTGTCTCATTTCAGATTGACTCTTATATTCCAATGTGTTCAGTTTTATAGCCCGAATAACCTATTTGGTAATACTTTGCAAAAAAACCTTAAAGCAAATATAAGATTAAATATAATACAAGTACTTATATCAAAATTACATCATATGAATTAAGTTCATTTTACTGTGTCGAGACAGCACGTGCAGATTATCTTAGTGTAGGTAGCATGCAGTTGGCATTCGATTTGTGGTTTCTTGCCGGCTCGTTAGCAATCAACAGAGTACAGACAGGTAGAGCGATTGTTCCAGAACCTTTAACGCTACAATTGAATATCGAATTAAGCGACATGTAGGTATGTACATGTCGCTTAATTCGATCATCATAGCACAACTTGACAGACGAGCTGCGATAAACTAAATAGATGTTATATACAAATAGTGATGCAAAATTTTAATCAAAAATGTATGTATATGCAGAATAGGATTATATCACATCTATTTGAAAAGAGTTTATTGTTACGAAAAATATGTTTATGCTGGTACTTAAGATCGAATTTTAATTTGTAACATGAATATTGGAAGAATAAAAAAATGCGATTGTAAATATAGACACGAAAAAGATTGAATGTGAATTCGTATAAATACTAAGAACCTAATCTAGTAAAATACGAGTAAATAACCTGTAATTAAAGTAATTTAATTACAAATTAATTTTTGGTTAAGACGTATTGCTGTAAACTAGTAAGTATTTATGTGTATGTATTTAAATTAAATTTTCGTTAATAAATATAAAGATCTACATTGCAATAACATTTTTATTTTATTAATAAATATGCAATGTATCGGACTGTTTTTAGAGCAAGATAAAAATAGAGTGCGTCATTTGTCAAAATTAATTTTACCTCTGGCGAAAACTTCGAATTGCTCGTTATATTCAGGACTCTAGATAAGATCCCTCACTCTATTCATAGTTTAAAATAGCGCCTTTCTATTGATAATGCATCATTAAAATTAAAAGGCATGCTGTTTACTTTACTTATTTACTTTAGTTATAAAATAGAAAGAGACAGATTAAGTATAAAAGTATTGAACAATAAGTGAAGTCTCTAAACACGACGATTAATTTATTTTTTATTTACAAGCACTTGTTTAACAAGAAAACCTACACAGTGACGTCGCTCTTATGTCTTCTTTACATTTATCTTTTACTATTCCATATTGAATATGTAAGATGCACGTTATTCAATGATGCAATAAAATTAATAGATATATTTGATTGCGACAGCAATACAATCCCGCAACAACGCGTTTATTAATGAATAAGTTTTTTTATGGTAAAGATTCAATTTCATTAAAATACAGTGTAGTTAATTAATTAATAACTTTTTATACAATATTTTAATGTTTTCTAATTTCTCATGAATTTAATAGGAATCATAATTTTGTAGTAGAAAATGACAGAACGATAACAGAATCTCAAAGTTGCAAGTTTTAATAAAAGACGCTTTTCAAAATACATTTCGTCATCGCTAGGGTCGTTGAAAGAGAATCCATTGAAGAGATAATCGAGAGGAAGCCACTGCATTCTTCCTGGCTAAAGGCGATGATGCTGCAACATCGTCTGAATTTATGTAAATTATAAACGGTGAATGATTAATGGACAGCCTGCAGCTTCCCGCCGACCTCGTTAGGGATAAATACAACTTAATTTCAATACTTGGCGAAGTTTGAAAAACTCTCGTGAAATATGAAATTCAACCTGTGTCATGGCTTTATGTAAAATGACCGAAATTAGTACATCAGTAACATCTTATTTTTTTTGTACTGAGAGCAAGACCTTTTTATTTATAATTTTACTTTTATTTTCGAAATATTCAATAATTGTATTTAAGAAATTAGGCATAAGATTTGTCTTGCATAACAATAAACTATAAATACCTATAAACTTGATCACATATTATAGGACCTCATCCTATCCTCATATCTCATACCTCATATCCTCATCAATATCTAATTGAGATATCTCTATAGATTTATTGAAATTTCGTAACTATAGAATAAATTTGTTAATTGTCAATTTGTGTTAAGAGATATTCTATAAATTATTTACAGTATTCATTTTTTTTACGATACACTGTATGACTGACGTGTATAAAATAATTGATTATTTTATTTCGCTAATATGTATTCTGTTACAAGTAAGCTGTACTTGCATAACAGAATTTAGCTGAATCTCAAATTTTATACTAATACTAGCAGAAAAGACAACTGCCTTCTGCGCTAATAATATCTATATGGTTGTGTTGTTGTGTGACCAAATAAAATAGTCTCACATAGAGCGCCGTGACATACGGGCTCACGTAGTGCATAGGATCTCGACTGACTAGGCAAGCACCTATGTATACCAGTAGAAGCAGCGTTCAGAAATCTGTTTTCTTAACACCGCAACAAGTAAGCGCGCTGTAGTATTCGATAATTTATTCGAATTACTATATACATTTTTATTTATTTATAAGTGTAAATATAACTTTTGTATATTATGTATGTAAATAAAATTTTGATTTTTGGACATTGAATAAGATAATTTTTAGTTTTATGTGAATATTATAATTATATGCAACTTATATAATAAAAGTATTATTATACTCATGTCACATGTCCATGTCATGTCCAGTAAAACTTAACATTTATAATAGTAATTAATATAGGTCAAGAAAATTTTGTCGTTTCTGTAGATAGCAATGTACGAGTATATGTGAAGAATCATTGGAGCTTATTATGGTTGCTTATTACATTTCTTCATTATTTTCTATTAACGCCTCCAAAAGTTTATTATTTTGTGACAAATTCGCACAATTTTGATATATCTTAGGAAATAATCCCCCACATATTCTGCTAACATTTCTTTTCAATTTGTTGCCATATAATCCCTCATTAGTGAGAAGATATTCGGTATCTTTAACGATCAAGTCATTGATATGGCTACTGAAGAAGTGATCAGTGAAAAGGCCAAAGTCCATTGGATATAATTGAGTTTGACCTACATTATCGGAGATCCGTTGAGTCTTACTTCTGTTTAATACATTTGGCACGGTTATGATTGGATTCCAAGAAATTCGTATGGTTCGCTTGAGTTCCTGAGAATGAGGTCTCAGATAATTCTATCAAGGGATTTTTCCTGTGCCGGCGATGTGTGATAATTTATCATTTCTGCTCTAGTTCACATGAGTCCATTCACTATTCGTGTTAATTAATAAATATTGGTTATTAGTTACCTTTCCTATTTGTTAGGAGTATATATTTAATGCTTCTCGTTGAATGTTGCGTATATTTTGTTTGAGATATGTTATGGCTTGATTGAATCTGTATTAAGCATGGCAACAGTTCTGTTATCGAATTACGAGTAAATTGATGTTCCAAATTTAATAATGTAGTTGATTGTTTTATTTTGTACGTTTGGAATATTAACCATTGGAATATTAATCCAGTGCTGTCTACAGTCTACTGTAGTCAATACTACTGTCTATTATAGTCCACTGCTGGACAAAGGGCTGCCAAAAAGGGTCTCCATCTCCCCATCAGCCTTGTGCTGCTAGCGTCAGGCCCGTTCTGTGATTTTCACTAAATCCTCAGTGCAGCTTATGGAATCCATTTGCATAGATAAAAAAATAAGAAAAATAAATTGATAAAATGTATTCGGTAATGTAGTCAGTATTACCAAATTTATGATGGAATCAAATTCAAATTGATTTAATTGTGTTTAATTATAAATGTAAAATATGGTTATTGTTTCAGGTAAGTCGTAGTAAATCTTAATGAGCATCAGGCATGTGGTTTGTATTATGATCTAAGTCACAAAATATTTTCTCCTCAACTAACTAGCTACATAGTTTAAACTTGAAAGCCGGTTTAGCTTTGAAGACTGTATGGCTGTATGGCTAAATCAATAAATAAATAATAACTAGCTAGATATCGCACCTTTAGAATTGAAGTGACCTAATCCAAAATACTTGTTTTTTTTGGTAAACGCTAAAAATGTGATTGAAGAGTTGGTAATTTTTTTGTTTTTCTATTATAATGTTTTAAGTTGTACGTAAAAAATATGACAATTAGTCATATTTTTTATTGTTAATGTAGTAGTATATGAATTCTTTTCATGATTGTATACTAAACTAGTCTGTATAACTAATCAGAACAAGATTTTTGGATTAGATCACTTCAATTCTAAAGGTGCGATATGTCGCCAAATAAATAAATGTCTACATTGCTAAACTGGCAAAATTCTTTATTTTGCAGGAACCAGTTTTGCCGACAATTATTTTAACTAATCAGTTATTTTGTGATGGTTTTGTTAATAATTTATTTGACATAATTAATTTAATATATGTATAGGTTAAATAATACCGTTATACTACATTTACGACAGACAAGGTATTCTCATTCTACGAAATATTTAGTAAGCAACATAAGTCAAAGTTATAGCTATTTTATTAATACAAGGTAGGGATTGCAAAAAAATAAAACAAAAAAGGGCAATAATTTCAAAACCATGGCATCAATCTCTTATTTCTTTTATTTTTATTCTATAAAAAATACTAAATATATATATAATGTATTGTGTTGTATGAATATCATGATTATATAACTACACATATATTAGGCTGGTAACACTTGTTTAAACAACATAATATAATGTTCAATATTAACACACAAATCTAGAACTCAAAATAATTATTTAACAACTTTTCTTATAGTTGACAAAAATACACAGCTTATAACATCATGAGTTGATTCCCTAAATTATCCCACTACTCTCTAAAGCTATCAAACAGTTTACGTAAAACGACACTACATGAGCTGCAGTCATATTTTATGGTTTTAGTAGCCGGCGTCAAGTGACTTTACGACTTAACATCAGCTCGAAATTTACTGTGACATCAAAGTCGTACAAAACGATAACTCGTGTCGTAAGGAGCGAAGTTCGATGTTGCAAAATAGTGAGTTCGCAGCGTGAGTAGAGGCCCGTAAATGTTACAGTGGTTCAGTTGCAATAGCTTCTAGAATCTTCTTTTGATGAAATTGAAAATATTGAATGTTGTCAGGATGCAGAAAGATACTTTCGTATTTTGATTGTTGATTGTTACGTATTTATTGTAATATTTGCTATTTATTTATTGAATATAACAAATATTAATAACAATTGGAAAATTTTTAGGGGCCAATTTAGTAAGCGGTTTGTCACCCCCTGCCGTATTTAAATCAATTAGGTTGCTTTGTGAAGGCAGGCAACTGGAGTCTCTTCCATAGCCCGGTTTCTCATTACCAACAATATCGAAATGTCTAAAAACGTTTTGACTTATAATAACAGTTTCTAACTGGGTAGTCTTTATCTTTAGTAGATGAAAATTAGATACAATTGATACAGTTCACGCAGACTTTCATTATTTTTTCTGTAATGCCCTCTACGCGTTGGATATATGTATATATCCCCCCGCACACCTTATGCATTTAACACAGTTTTTTATATATAAAATCTGTGTTAAATGTGGGTTTTTCTTTCAGGGAGAATTATTCGGGCCTACTCTGGATGTTCTGTAAAAATTACAATTAACGAGAACACTGGATTCAAATAATTTAATTAAACTCTATCTAAATTCATCAAATAAAAAGTCTGTCATATTTATTTACATTATTAGGTTTAGGCTATCGTAGCATCTTCATTATCATTATCAGCCGAGAGACGCTTATTGTTGGATATAAGCCATTACCAAAAAAACAATTTTTTTTTGTTCCCGTATTTTAATACTGAATTTAAAAAAATGTTTCGAATGCACAAGAGGTGATCAAAAACTAATGATAATCAATATGAAATAAGGATCTTTTTTAATTGATAATTTACTGAAAAACCTTTGAAAAAAAGTTTTCGTCTTGATCATCCTCGCCACCGCTGTTAGTTCTTTTGCCTAGGTGATGTTCATTGAGCTGAGGGAAGAAATAAGTCCTTTACACTAGTGATTATAAGAATTCTATTTGAAGATAATGTGCGAAAAGAAAAATGTGCGATTTTGGTTTGATTTATTTTTGACATATTTATATGTAAGTTCTATATTTTAAGAACATTCACACATTGAAATTTCCAAAATCGTTTCCTAGCATATGCTAGTACCTTAGGTACCATAGGTACCATAGGTACACATATGTGTACCTAATTTATAATTAACGTGCCAAATATTTGCTTGATCTGTCCAGTATATTTACAACTGTGCGGGAATAGTTGTAAAACTTTGCTTTATATATGCAGATAATACCAATGTTCCTGAATGTCACTACTGCCTTAGGTACTCTCCATTACCGTACTTGTTGCAAACTCGTTCCCGACATAATGGAATATTACATTTCGTCGTAAACCCTAGTGTGACAACCTAACCGTTTGCTCGTGAGCCCTAAGGCTGCTCGAACACATTGCTACAAATCCTCCCGCAATTTTACGACAAGTTTATGTTTTGGTTGTACAAATTTTAAGATAGATTTTTTTTCGTAGTTGCTAATGATAAAATTACGTGATATCGGAGATTTGTACATAATGCTGTTTTAGCTCTGAAATATGTTTATCATCAATATCTTCATCTTTCATCTAAAGATTGGAAGATTAAGGCTTAGTCAACTACGCTATTTCAGTGTAGATTGGTTGACTGCAAAATCAACTTGGTGTTTCTTCACAAGTGTATGTAAGTTGTTTCACGATATATCTATGTAATTCGAATCTAATATTCCACTTAATATTGAACTCTCTTTAACTTAATTATTTAATTTAACTCTCACGATATTCTGTTGATATAAATTTCGCTCTTAGTAAACTAATATTTGTGAATGTACCAATTTTACACAATTGCACATTTTAGGTTTCATTAAATCAATAGTTGAATAGAATCGATAAATAATAGTTGCGTGTATTGTTGCAATATAACACATAAGAATCAATGACCGGCTATCGCCCAGCGGGTCGTGGTTTCGATTCCCGAGACAAGTATTTTATATGACCTGCGAAAATTTGTTTCGATTTAGGCATATATTCTTGTGAAATGTTTTTATTGTAACTACACCTACAGGATAAAATTCTAGTGTGAAGCGCGTGTTTTTAAATATACACCTGTGTACCAACCTGAAATGACGCCAATCAAACACACACCTTTAAATAATCATAAAATTAACTTTAATATGTTTATTCCTGAGTATGTTTATAGAGGTCACTAGAAGCATAAAAAATGAGTGTGCACTCTGCCTGTGCTAAATCTTGCATGTTTATCATGACGAAATCGTAGTGAAACAGCTTTACTTACGCTGGTGATGGCTGTTTGCTGACTGAAGCCGGGTACCGCCATAAGATGTTTGCTCTTACGCAAAACTGTCCTGAGCACGGACCGCATAAAATTTAATATAAGCAGCTGGGTATCTTTCATTTCATTCGATACACATTTTAGGGTTCAGTAGTCAAAAGGTGAAACGGGACTCTATATTAATAAGACTCAGCTCTAAGTAGAAATTTTCACAGCAAATGTATTTCTGTTACTGGTTTTCTTGCTGATTTTTTCTAGTACATATATTGTCTTCACCGTTGATTTGTAAACCAATCGTTTTGCTTCTTTGACATTCGAAAGTGGTTAAGTAAATTGATATTTAACATTGATTTATTATCTCTAGAATTCAGATATTGTGTAAATTAGAAATTTGGTAGCTTAAATGTAAACAGCGTATAACTCGAAATATTGTACTCTCCAAAAAAGCTGTGACTTATAATTAGACTATTTTATGTGCTTTATGGCGGAAAATTGCCACATTTCTAACACGTTACATAATTAAACAGTTTATTTTGTCATCTGATTCATTAAATCTGATCATTTAATTCATCTGATCATTTAATTTACGCGATGTTACAACTTAAAAGACTTATTATGTTGTATGTTGATTTATTATGTTAAGAAAGAAAACTTATAATGTTGTGTATTATTATTATGTTGTATGTTGATTTATTATGTTAAGAAAGAATTTCTTATAATGTTGTGTATTAAAATAATATGTAGTTATTTTACTTTAATATTTACTTAGCGAGTTATGAATTAGGGCAATTTGGTACTACAAAATTCAGTATGATTATTTGAATGTATAAGGAATTAATTCCTCGTAAAGATAACAAAAGAAGCCCTTCTGGGTTGGTTAAACATCAACAAGACGCCCGGGGATATTTGCCCAGCATGTTTTTTGTATGGGGAACTCTGACGAAGTTACTCCGACCTTGTTCTGATGAATACTTTCTTGAAACCGTCGAAATTTCAAAAAAGGAATACTGTTACGTTATTTTGACCTCAGTTCGTGTAGGTGGAATGAATACGCACAATTACTCCGGATCGTAACAGTTTTTTAGAAGCGTCTTTTATTAATGTTTTTTTAAGAATATTTTGTTGTTTTTACAATTATAATACGGATCGTGGAGGTAATTAATTAGAATATACTATTTTGCTAATTAGTGTAAGTGTAACAAATATTTACTTATTATTTAATTGAATGCAATAGTCTCTAATATAAGATATTATGGACATACTGAGAATTACGAGTACTAAGAATACAGTGATATTACGTCCAAATTATTTCACTGCGTCAACCTGAATTGAGGAAATTAACCTGACTGTCCCATTGACGTTCATAATTATAATAGGTATTGCCGAGTACCTGCCTGGTAATGGAATATTAGATAGCCAAACTCAGTACACATTAGCCAGTAATAAGATTAAGACAACAGTCTTAACGCGACCTACATTCAGTATAATTTGAGGAAAATGTCGAAAAAGTCGTTAATTTTAATGAATATCATTATAATTTCTGTTTCGGAGGAGAGTCGTTCAAGGTATAAATATAATGGAGCCGTGTAAGTATATTCACATTAAAGCGATGGTTTTGGAATGGCTTTATTAAGCCAATTTCACATTCTGTATTCTAATGAAAAAGAACTTTAGTGATCTATATATACACACACATGTATGTAAATAGAGTCTATTTATTTTTTGAGAGATAACAAACAGTTACTATATATATATAATGTAATCAAGTTAATTATATAAACATATAAATAAACAACATACAACTCATTAATATTAATTGTAATTATAGGATTAGATGTTAGTGCTTGAATCTTCAAGTAATATTCTCAGCAATTCCAATTTAAATATGCGTTTTGACAAATTAAATACATCTATCGGATACAAACATACAATTATAATTTTTGAAAATACGATTTAGAGGACAGCGCAGTCCAGTGTTTGTACGACAAACACTGATAGCAAATAAATTGTCAACACGGACCTTACGCTTAAGAGCATTAGCACCTTATGGACGAAACATTACTCAAGGCAGTATTAGAAAGATGATAATTATGATCTTAATAAAACACTACTTTTCACTAGTTCCACTACTATATAATATTTTATATTTATTGTGTATATTTATGATATTTAAATTGAATAACTTTAATATTCTTGGTAAATCGAATAAAATTATATTTCGGGATACTGAATCGTAGTCTATTACTAAAACAATAAGCACTGAGTCTGTCAAGGTCCTCTTGAAACAAACGACAGTCATCAACAGATTTTATGCACTTGTATAGTTTTAAATCATCCGCGTACAGAAGAAATTCCGAATATTAAAAACAACGCTTGATGTAATTTATGTACAAAATGAATAAAAGAGGTCCCAGTATTGATCCTTGAGGAACACCTGAAGATATATTTACGCTGTTAGATTGATATCCATTAACCACCACCTTTTGCGGTCTATTAGTTATATAGGAGGTAAACCAACGAAGAAGATTGCCACGGATACCATTATAAGCTAATTTATTAAGAAGAATTTCATGGTCTACCTTGTCAAATGCCTTTTTAAAGTCAGTATAGACTGCATCTATTTGTAATCTTTTATCTACATTCTCAAAAACGAAATTTGCAAATGTGATTAAGTTGGAAGTAGTAGAACTACGCTTGACAAAACCGTGCTGTTGAGGAGTTATATTTTGGTATAGGATAGGATAAATTTCATTATGCACAAGTTTTTCGAACACTTTTGACAGAGTGTAAAGGATTGAGATAGGCCGATAGTTTTCCACGTCATGCTTAGATCCTCCTTTATGTACCGGGACAATGTTAGCTCGTTTCCAAATCTCTGGGAATACACCATTACATAAATAACTATTGTAAATTATGTAAAGCGGCACACACATTTTGCTTCGGCAGTGTTCTTAAAGAAAATAGACGGAAAACCATCAGGACCAGCTCCCTTAGATGGATCCAGTAGCTCAACCTTCTTTTTTATTTTGTGTTCTGCTGTAGTCAACATTTAAAACTTTCATTACAAGAAATTATCTACGTTAGGTACTTTTACATACCCCTATTTTATTATACTACCAAGTATTCATTCTCATGAATTATCAAATCTGCATTGGATACCTTACTGTGATATTCGTTCGGATATGTCAATCAATCTAATGGCTGTTAACAATCGTAATATACATACATTCATATATGTCACGCCTTGTTCCCAATGGAAAAGTCAAGCGATTGGTTATGTCAATCCCATACATTTTTTCTGTTAGCGATGACAATTATAATTATAGAAAGGCATCTTGTCTAGGGGGGCTGGTTCCATAAGTCTTTGTATTAAGTCCATAAGTACTTCCATTCCTTATTTTCATTTATCAAATCATATTATTACAATACGATCATGAAGCATTATTTTGTTTAATATCACTACAAGAGGGAAATGTTGAAGTTGTCATCTGTCGACATCTCAATTTTCAATATCAATTGGAAATAAACCAAAATTAAAACAGTTATGCTTATTTAACCAAGGAGGCACTTTTTAAACTCTTAAAGTGAAGCCTAAACTGAGCCTTAAGCTGAGCCTTACGGCCATAAGGGCCGTAGGGCACCAAGCCGTTGAGCTTGGGTGGAAAAATGTAAATAAATATTAAACTAAGTAATTATATAATTATAATTTGAAGACAATTGTTATTTCTTTTCTAAAAGTTTCAGCTAATATAATACAAAATTCTGACAAAAAAATGGAACTATTTTAAAGATTGTATTTATTTTTGTCAAGTTATACAATTGTTGGATTCAAGGGCGATTAAAACTTTAATTCTCCGGTTAAAATGAATGTCAAAACTAAATAGTTTTTCAATAAGCCTTAAATGTAAAAGGTATAAACCATTCTAGGTTTTTAACCACGTAAATTTTAGCTTTGCATAGCATAGCTTACAAACCATATGAAGTTTGCAGAATCGGCTATAATAATCTCTGTTAATATTATAAATGTAAAAGTATCTCTATCTGTTACATTTTAAAGACAATTACAACGGTAAAATATCTGTTTTATGGGACTTTTGAAAATTATATTCTGTGCTACAATCCAATAGAGCATATTTGCATTTGAAAGGCCGGCAACACATCTGTGACTCTTCTGGTGTGGAATGTGTAAAACGGCAGCGGTAATTGCTTATCATCAGGGGATCCGCTTTCTCGTTTGCTCACTTACGAGTATAATATAAAAATGCGATATAAATACTTGAACCGATTTTATTGTAATGGCATGGGGACTTTTTGAGAAAGTATATATACTACTGTGAAATTCTGTATAACGAAGACCAGTTTTTAATACAAGGACGATATGACATTTTCTTTTCTTTGTAGTCTATTACGCCGTAAATAAGAATAAGTGTAAAAAAGATATGTGTGGTATAAACTTAAAAATGTTATCATGATTTTGTGTAGTCAAAATACAACACATTCAAAGAAGGTAATATAAATACTTTTAGATATATTTAGATTTAGAAATCATATCAACAAATTGCCTTTCCATGAAGAAAGAATCCAAATCCACTTTTTTCTATTTCTTTACTTTCTTCTTTCAGCATTAACAAGTTTCGTGGCGTGAAGTTGTTTGTCACGAGTCGGGACCCATTTAAACGTCAGCACCCTTTATTTTTAAAGCATTTCACGGTGACACTTGGTAGAGCTGAATATTGCATTATACACGTTATTGTTTTTGTGTTAAGCTCTATAGTATCTTGTTTAAGTTCGAATTTCTATTTTAATGTATTTTCGCTACAGCGTAAAATGGTACATGTTACATTCATAAGCTTAACGAACAAATTGTTAGCCCGTCTAATGACCAAAAGTAATGTGCATCGCAGAATATAGCCTTTCCTGTAAACCTGGTATTATGCTGCCGGTATCCAGTATTAGCCTGTACGGAGCTGTACGGATTAACACTGTCCAGACATATAGTCTGGATGACATATGGTATTTTTGTACATGAACACACTTCGATCTTATGTTTTTCTAGCTATATATTCATGCTGCTATTTGACTGGATATTATTACGAAAGAAATAAACTTTATCATTTTTATATAATTGTAAATAAAAATTTAAATCTGACTGTTAAATTTATGTTATCGATCAAATATGTAATCAGTTCAAAACCTTTTCTATAATATTAGTACAATGCAGAAAACTAAAAATAGACCTCTTTCGAATATACCACTTAAACTGTGAATTTACAAACAGAATTGTCGGTCTGTTACATTAAATACTAATATTGATATTTGAATTTAATTCTAATATTGAATTTTATTTTTTTTTAAATTGCGTTGAAGGAAAATGCTGCTCACAGAATTTTGAATTTAACCTCGTAGTGTTTGTTCACCACAGGCATTTCGATTAATGATCGATTTATTTAATATACCTAATTCAATAGTGATTAATGTATGCTGTTTTATTACTGTAATGAGATTTTATACTGCGGACCTAACACATACATGTCATTGTAGATTTTATGATTAAATACGTGAGGTTAGGGTTGAATAAACATTCATTTTTGCAAGATGAATACGTGCGCATGCGTGTTAGCGATTATTTCTTATTTTGTAAATGTAGTTTGTATGCCATAAAACATAATCTGTTAACTTTGTATTTATATTGAATAAATATGTAGTCATACTTGTTTTATTTAAAGTTTTACTTATTTAATATTATATAAATAGATTATTATCATATTATGTATATATTGAAATTAATATCAATATTTAGGTAATAATTATACTAATTAACATAATTTACAACAAATTATAAGTTTTATCAATAAAGTTAATGCCGACAAATAAATAACATTACAAACTGCTGCTGGATATTTCCTTATAACTTTATTCAGGTGTAATGTTCTGAAAAGTCTCAGCAGAACGAGCACCTTGTTAATTTACTCTTAAAATTACGAGATTTCCGAGAACTCGTAATTATTGCACAGGCGAGCGACACTCGAGACATCTCAAAATGTTGCACTAAATAATGTCATGCAAACGAACCCCGTAACGAGAGACGATTTCATTATGAACAAGCTAAAGAAAATATTGTCTACACGTGCTATGGTGGCTATGCGTGCAACGCATGCTACGCAATTGCATTAAACGTCAATCTAGCTACGGACTTAACAATTAACATTAAAACATGTCTGAGCCGCGCCGCTTTGAACACTAATTGATTGAGAAGTGACTATTATCAATTACAAACTAGAATTCGATCCTCGACTTATAGAAGGAACGATATATTTTCCCGCTGTAAAAATTATCTTGTTCTTCCCCGTGTCTTCAAACATTCTCATACCAAATTACATGAAAACTTGGTCAGATATTTTTACGAATATTTGACATTCCCTTCATAAATGTATACCAATTTGGACGTTTTGTATATGCATATGAGATTGTATGTATGGAACCATCACATAAGATAAAATCCTATTGTGGGTCGAATATTTTATGAAAAACATAATTCAATATTTTCGTCACGTCGGCGATAATTCCAATATGAGTCTTTAAAGACCTTTGTAAAGTGGAAAGATTTCGGTTTTCTGTGGTTCTCTATAAGCTCTTTAAAGATGAATGCTCCTAAAAACTTCTCGTGATGTTGTCTTTTTAATATTGCTTCACTAATCACTGCAGTACAGATCATCCATATCATCTAAAAATCTAGCATCACAGATATCCTAGACCAATTTCTACCGATAATTATCAGGTGCACTACTTGCTCTTCAGCTACCAACAGTTTTTAAAACATTGTCATTATTATAGAATTGTAGAGCATTCTTCGTGTAATTCGCGTGAGTTCTGACAAACCACCAAGAGGGCTTACTGGCGCAAAAGTGAAACCGTGACGCAATAAGTTCCCCCAGCGCCATAGTTTCCTAAATCCGCAAGTAATGAGACAACCACTAAGATAAGATTTTACTCGTTTCGCGTTTGACAAACAAGGTACCACATACGCCAAGTATTAGTGGCATTACCGCTCACCACATACAATCATTTCTGGGAACTCTGTGGTTTTCAACGAGTAAATAATAAAGATTAGAAATACTAACCATTCCCAGGAATTTTATTTAACTTAACTGTATTATTGAGATCAGTGCTCTGTATAATTCTTCGTAAATATGTATATAAAGTAGTTTTATACTCCAAAAAATACCAGTCGGCGCTATATATAAATTAAAATCAAGGAAATATCTGAAGGGTTTATTTAAATAAATATGTATTAATTATTATTATATACCTTAGCAGGTACAATCTGCCTCGGTATTGTATAAATACAATACCGAGTATAATTTAGTTAAATTTAGTTAATAATTTTAGTTAAATGAAAATATAATTTCGAGTGCTGTCTATAAGATTTTAAAATTAAACTAACAAAAATTTTATGTTATAGTTAAGCTAGGACAACGAATTTTTTGTTTGTTTTTATTTATCGTCTCAGTTGTTTTACTTTTCGTCTCCACTGGAGATCATAAGCCGATCCTCAATAATTAAGGTTTAGTCAGCCACGCGTGAGTGGTCTACTTTTCATATACCTTTGAATTTGTTCACATATGTCATAATAACGACACTTTTATTTCATAATAAGACAATGGGCGGTAATAAAGTTGTCCTTATCGCTAAATGATTGTAATAAATTTGTTATAAAAAATGCTATTTGATTGAAATCAATAGTCGAATACTCATCAAATCAAAAATACACAAACAATAGCGTTATATTCTATTTCAATGGAATTGGAAAAAAAATAAAATAACTTTCACTGTTTAACGTTTTTCTTAAATCGCAATGAGAATTTTTATTGAACGATAACTATTACTTTCATTCATCATACCTCATATACGAGTACATCCTACCTATCGAAGGGCGAGTCTACCCTATGTTGAGGTGATTTGAACTTAGTCAACACGCGTGTCTAGTGCAGATTGGTTGACTACATACACCTTTGAATTTATTCTCAATTATATGTATGCCTTACGATAAATATACATATGTATAAAATTTAAAAAAATGGCAGTGTCGGCCGACAAACTTACTTAATCTGTTTTTCATATGAGTAACTTCTATTGATGTGACAAAATACGAACCCGATTGCAATTGCATTCTGTAAGCAACTGAAACTGTCAAATCAGAAATCCAATATGAATTTGAAAGAAATGATTTCAATGTTATCAAATAACATTTTTTAATAACAAAGTTACCTAATCAACAAGTAGAAATCTGATGAGATGATCGGAGAATTATAGTCTGGTATAACCCATATCTCTGAACTAATTGTGGCCGGTATAGGTTTACTCCATTGCCAACTAGTATCTCCCGCTAACCGAAACGCTGAGAGGCCATAATAATATCAGTAACCGTTACCGAAGCTTATTAATTCATGCAAATATATGTATATAGATAGGATAATACAGTGCAGCATGTTACAGGTCAAATCGCATTAGAAGAGGAGTGAAATTATTGTTTTCTATTTAAAATAAATAATAAACTTTCTAGTTTTTGGGCTATCACATTTTCGTTGGTGACATTTCATAATACATAAATAATTAAGTTGGTTCTAAAATCTTCAATGAATAGAAATACAGGTGCGATATGAATACAAGCTATAATCGACTCGTTTTTTTGACGGCACATTTGGCACATCACACAGGCACGGCACAGCCATCGAGTGACTACTAGGGGTCGCGGGTATGATTTTGTTCCGATTTAAGTGTATGAGCATATGAGACTATGTTTGAGATTTCACCTACAATATGATTTTTTAATGTAATAATTCATTGCCTTTAAAATCTGTTAATCTCTCTGTCCACGCAGCCGAGTTATTGATCTTGATCTTTTCTGGAAGTTGGACTTACCTATAATTATAAAATCAAATTATTTGACTCGAACGATTCCAAACCCGCGACTTCAACACCTTTTTGACGTCTTAACCATTTGGCCAGTGAGCACTATCTGTCTCAATATTTCTACTGCATTATTCACATTTAAATTTATTAAGCCAAATTAAAGCCCAATTATATAAAAAATATATATCGGCTTATATTTTAGTAACCTTTTATTTTGTTTAAAAATTCTAAATGTATTTTAAATACAAATACACTAAATATTCAACTCGGACGGGAGTCGAACCCGAATTTTAATATAAAAACAAATAAAAAGTCAGCAATATATTTCGAGTACCTACTTATTATAGTTATGAAATCTTCTTTGGATGCATTTTTTTCAAATTATTATAGATATAGATCTTGAAATGAAAATTGCCGGTTTTTGTGGAGATATTTTAACTATTCTTATAACTTTTTATTTTGTAATTTTATGTAACTTTTATACCTACGTATATTAACTAATATTAAACTAACTAAAACCGTAAATAAAAGGCAAGGAAAATTGTTTACAGAAAGTTACACAGAGTAAAGTACAAAATCTAGAAACGATAAATTGGCATTACTTTCAAGATTATTTTTTTAAATTAATTAAATGTAATCTCTTAAATATTGAAATTAAAGCTTGCGTGATATAGTCAAAATGTGCTTGTGGTAGTTATTTTATGATGCGTAATCATAAAATAACTACCACAAATTATGTAATATAAAAGTTATTAACTTAGAAATATGAAAGAAATAATCAGCAATTTCATAGGTAAACATATCTATAATATCTATACTATCTATCTACTATCAATATCAATACAAAAATTAATAATTTATTCTCTGTTTTTACATTCATCTCCAACCCAAAGTTCAATGAAAGACCTCAATTCAAAAGAAAAGCAAATGTTTCTATCAACAAAATTTCAAGTCGCGTAATTTTTATTTACAGTTGATGCAAGATTAGCATTCGTTATTGTCTTGGAGCTGCCGGAAGGTTTATTTACTGTCACGAAAAAGACTAATTAACTCGCTGGCTTTGCATAAAATTGATTTTATTATCTATTGACCGTATCTCTGGCATCGTTTTCCCTCTTGATTATTCTTTAGAGTGGCTGTTTTTTGCATGTTAAATATGCGACGGTAAATCGATGAGTCTTGATATGACTTTATCTGGGATGAGATTTGTTTTCAGCACTAATATAAGCATTTTATTATTATTATATTTCTGTTATTATATTATTACTGTACTATTAGTTTTGTGTCGCTTCATATCAAGCGTCTTTGTAAGACACGATCTTTTATGAGGCGTAAGCGTGGATATAAATCCAACGCGTAGAGTCCATTTAAGCGAAATTTAATGAAAGTATGGAGTCTATGAACTGGATCTAATCTCTATCTACATATTGAGAAACGTAGCTAAGACTATACCAAGTTAGATGCTCAGAAACTATTATCATTACAGGTCAAAACATTTGTGGACTTTTGCATTTCGGTTTTGGTGGTAATGAGAAGTGGGTTATGGGAGCGTCTCCAGTCACCTTCTACCTCAAAGCCCCCTTTATTAGTATTATTGTTATGAGTATACTTTTAAAATATGGATACACAAATTTTTATGTCTTTTGATTATTTTTTCTAGCATATATCCAGGACACTTATAGATATTGTTGCAAAGCGCGTATTTTGTAAATGTGTTTCGAAAGTAAATATCGAACATTCTTGTTTGAGTATAAATATTGTTGATTATTTATATCGTCCTCGTAATAGAACTAGTAATTCAAAGTCTAGTACGTACTTCAGCAATCTGAAGATAGTAAACAGCTCCACCTGGAATCCTCATTAACTACGGAATTGGCGATCTGAGCTGTTATTATAAGAACACGACGGCAAAGGTGTTATTTGCTTTGTTACGAAGGATATAGAGCAATTTATTATTTTGAACTGTCCAAATAGAAAGTATAAAATCCAAAATGGCTGTTATATTTATATCTCTATCTCATGTCACGGAAGTAATAGAATTGAAAAGCCATTAAACCAAGCAAACATTAAATAATCCAAGCTCGGACCTGGTATGTTAACCACAAGCGGCTAAGTAGTTTAAAATGAAATACTAAGTGATGTATGTATATAACAGAGTTAAAGTCCAGAAATTATGGCTTAGTTTGGTGTAACTGTCCTTAATGTATAAGATCAAGTATAGCCAATTAAATATTGCCTTAGACAGGCTATGATCGTGTTTTCAGCTCCGTCAGCTCACGTTACTCGAAGATTAATCGGACCCTTCACGTGGCGAACTTTGCCAATTACTTCACTGTCTCCGCAGGCCTTAGTTTATGTGTCCTATTTAATTAACGACTGCTCTATCTTCTCGACTTCCCTTGTCATCTGCTTCTTCACGTGCACATTTGTAGGTGTCTTTTTACGGTCTTATTGCAGTGAGTAATGTAGCAGAATTAATTAACGTATTTTGTGTACGGTTGCATAAGAGTCACGGTGCTTTCAGTGTGGTTGATTGAGCGTGAACCATTTGCCACACTTTGATGATCTTAGTTTGATCTTAGTCAAAACCCCGACTGAATTTTATTTTGGAGGAAAAGATGTATTTAGAATTTCATGAGTATATTTATCTGAAGCTTTTACGGTAAAGGCAAACATCGTGAGCTATCCTGCATACAGAAAGAATTTCTGCCTCGCACTATCAATGTCAAGAATGAATTATGGTCTGCGGTATTTACGAACCGTTCCGTTTATGTGTCGTCGACTCATCTGTTTAAGGTCATCAGGGTAAACTTAGATGTAATCATGCTAACATAATAAGCATAGGCTCATGCTTCTCGGTGGAAGTATTATGAACTATGATGTAAGCAACATGAAAACCTAGACTAAAACTTCATGGGTTTTCAAATTAAAGAAAAAAACGATTTTTTTTTTGTTAAAAGGAGGTATATTATTGTAAGATTCAGAAGATAAGATTGAAAAGATCATCATCTTCAATTTGACAAATTTCTTACATTGCGACAAGGGGATAACCTACATGAGGAGTAGTCCAGATCGAGCCGAGAAGGAACTGACCTAAGCGTGCCGCTACAATGAAGTGAGAGATGGGGAACAACCAACTTGTATCGTAAATGTCAATATAATTTAACCATAAAAGTAAACTTTTACACATTAATAATAAATTAATGACATAATTTCTAAATCAATAATTGATATTTAAATATTATATAATCAACTTGTGTCTTTACAGGCACTTATTGACGTAAAACAAATTTTAGCATTTTGCTTTAAGTCAAATTAGACTTTATCGACCATTGCTTAAGTTTTACCAATTTTAAATAACATATTTTATCACTCCACTTAAGTATATTATCGAGTTTCCATAGATTAGTTTTATGGTAAGCAAATTATTTTCTGAGAAATGTAGTTCTAGAACTAACAATGAACCTGAGATTACCTTTGAAAATTAGAAACACGTTCACGGCATTATTACAGATAAAAAAGTTATAATGTGGTAAAATGCGGTAAATTTCAATGAACGTATAAACAAAATCGCCAATAAGATTATTATATGTTAGTAATACTTCTTATATTGAAATAAAAATCTAATGTAAAGTTTTAAAAACATAGTGTTAAAAATTATTCCTTAAAAATGTATTTGTTACCATAAAACAAAGACAAATTTTTATTTGACATAAACGTATGTATTTATATAAGAGAAACATGAAATGATTTCTGTTGTACACAATTTATTTTAGATTTCCAAGTTTCTATATAGCACCCATAATAAGCCTTCGTCATCGATATTGAAGGCTTAAAAGACTAATTTCCACAACATGCTTAAAGGAAAGAATGATTAATTAACCCAGCCCAAAGTATCACAAGAATCTGTAACCAATGCGTCGAAATTCTCTCCTGCCATTCATATTAATTACGAACTCTAATTATAGTGACATGGTTCCATGTTAAAGATAGCGAGTATACAGCAAGGTATGGCGTAGAGGCCCAACCGAAGTACCCTGTCGAACACCCCAGCATTAATTGAGTTGAAGACAAAGAGTAATTAGGGCTACTAGCAGTTCTACGAAGTACACAGATTAACATCTGCGGTAATTATAACAAGTAATAGATAGGTATCACTGTTGGATTTGATTGGAAGGTCGGGTGACAATGTCTTATTAGTAATCGAAGGACGAATCGTAGTTATCTTTGTACTGGTGTGTTCAACAAGTATTGATTTTGAGTGTACGAGTAGGTAATATATTTGTTATTGGTAGATTAGTGGGTAAGATAGATGATGTAAATGTGCCATGTTCATACGAAAAAATAATTGGTAATTTTTTTATAGGATAGGGCAGCAAACGAGCAAACGGATCACCTAATGGTATGCGATAACCGTTGCCCATGGACACCCGCAACACCAGAGGAGTCAAAGACTTTTTTAATTTAGATATTATAACATTATATTATTTCTTATTTTATATTAATTTATAAACAACTCCTTAATTAGTTAATTTGTATCTAACAAAGTTAAAATTTTCTTTAACAGATCTATTTTTAATTTAAATTTAGAAAAAGCTATCTGTCATCTTCTGTTAATCTTCCATAAATTTATTGATCATTATATCATCTTCTATTGTTTGCCAAATAACAAATAAAAAAAAGTATTATGACCATTGTGTTCGGTTCAACTTCATAGTTTTTATGAACAAAACACTTTCATAATGGTATATAAATGCCACTTTGATTTATTGTTCTCATATTAGCGATTAAAGTGAACTTGTGTAAAATATTCCAAAAGTGCCACTTTAACTCTAATTAAAGCTAACGTTTCAATTGAATTGATGAATAAGAATTTATTTCGTACAGAAAATACAACATAAAAAGGACAGTAAAAAATTCACAAAAAATCCGGAGCACAAAATGCTTCGACGCTGGTATTCTACGAATACGCAACAGGCAATGCGCAAACAAAAATAAACGTTATTTGCTGCGCAGGAAATATCAAATTAATTGAAAAATATGTAAATACGATACATACATATGAAAGTAAGTTTACTATTTACATATATAGAAACCACACAAGAATAAATTTAACAATGCATAGTTAGTTGACTTTGTAGGTCTATAATTTATATTTTCTGAACTATGATTAAAATTTTCCAATAGTGATTTTCCAGCAATTTAAATATTAGCAATTGAAAAAACAACTACGGTGTGATGCTGTTTTGAAAGTCGAACAATTAATTCCATGATTAACTGAATGGCGGTTTACGAAATTTATTATATGATTAAGAGTGCCCATTATTTATTATCATTCCTTTATCATATATAAATCAATAAATATGTATAAAATATAATTAAAATACATATTGCCTTAGCCAAAAAGAAAACGCAATTCGCGTTAGGTCACAAGTATATTTGAACACGCTCTAATAAGATTTCAGCCAGCGCACTACAAAAACACTTTTTTTAAAAACTCGTAAGTTATTTGATGAAAACCCGACAGCAGAGTAGTAGATTTTGATTTGCCAAAATAAAAACTATTCCCTCGGTATAATATACGAAAGCGGTCGAATGACACGTACCGCAGAGAGCTGTGTAAATAACGCCTAATGGAATTTCAGCCTCGGCGCGGATATCTACGTATAAATACTCGTATCCGTGTACGAATATCCGCGGATACGTGACACGGGCCGCCCGGCACGTCTCGCTTGATATTTGGAAATTGACAATTGGAATTTCAATTGGTTTGCGGTTTTAATGTCGTCAGCTCTCGCGCACGAGCTTATTACATTCAAACTGAAGCACAAGGCGCATGTCTGTCTTATCGTAGTGTTTGGATGTCATTTATTTTATTTGAGTATCTATAAATACTGGTGTCTTTGATATACTCGCTGCTGTATTTGCGCGAAACCTTAATTCTATATTTCCGTTGATAGTCAACTATTTATTATTTGTAAATTATATTTTTTTATATTACCTTCATTCTATAACTTATGCCACTCACAAAGAAATTGGAAAAATAATCTATATTTTTAATAAAACTGTAGAAAGGGTCAATTCTGTACATGAAATATATTTCCAAAACAACTATCAGGGGGTGATTAGGGATCGATACTGATGCTAAAAATGCAATTTTTTGTCTGTCTGTATAACCGTTATAGAAACAAAAACTACTCTATTGATTTTAACGAAATTTTTACAATTATTTTTCGTACTCCTGAGCTTTACGAATTTGCGAATGGATTTGCGAATTTCAACCTTTTAAATAAATACAATAAATGAATATATTTGATTTTATTTGTTCTAATTAAAACTTATTATTATATAGCCTCCTTTTTTAATATCATTACTATTAAATTTTATTATTATTATTAAAACTAAACTATTCACTATTGCAGAAACGAGTTAGCTAAAATATGAGAGGATTTCTGCGCAGTGGTCTCTTTCCTTCTTTCATCTGCAACTTGTCACTGCTCACAAACGGATCAATCTGTGAATATAAGATTTTTCTAACCTTTATACAAGGAAAAACCTTAATGAAAAGTTTTATAGACACAATGAAAATATAAATTAGTATACTAAAATTTCCATCTTTACGTTTAATTCTCATACAACTACAATAGTTAATATTCTTCCGGCGATATATGCTTGAGAGACATATGAGAGTTTAATGGCGCTGTTAAATCACCATTAGCATCTTTGTTAATTGCTCAGAGCTCAATGGTAATAGCTTTCAAACATTTAATTTATAGGAGGTACATTCATCGCATTTTGGTCTGCAAGTTGTTTGGGCAAAAGTCAATTATTGGGACGTAGCAGTAAATATTATGGACTAGAAGTACTTGACTTGATGGAATCCTCCATTGATGGATTAAGCGAAAATGTAAGTGGCAAGCTTTATTCTATGGGTTAAATGATGTGGGGAAATAACGGTATTGTATGTTTATGCCAAAGTCATAGAGAATGCTCATAACTGATTATTGAATTATATATTTTTTCAAATGATTTTTCATCTGTTTTTTTTTGTATCTGATAATTGTACCGCATTCACGACAGAGATGAATCCAATAAAATTACTGAAATAATTCCTGCCATTTTTAAGGCTTAAGTGATGTAACTAGTATGTTTTTTTGTTATATATATATATATATATATATTATATATATATATATATATTATATATATATATATATATATATATATTATATATATATATATATATATATATATATATATATATATATAATGTCAATAATATATTTTTTACTGGATTTTATTATCAACATAACAATACGATATTCTATTTTAATCACAAGCTGCCATAAACCTTAAATTTGATATATAAAACAAACATATAGTCTTTATACCTGTAGACATGAGATGTAATTCATGTAAACATTCGGACGGTAATAAACATTTATTTTTCTCAGTCATTAGAAACGTCACATGTTTTTACACTTTATAGAATAAATATCAAGATAATCCATTTAAATTACTCCAACTGTTTATATGTAAATACGTCAAAATGAACAAAAAAATTTCGTTGAAAAACATACTGTGCCGGTCAATCCTTGTTCCCTTGTTCCCTTGCTCCCTTGCAGCTCATATACGCCTGTTTCGTAAAATATAGCGAAGGGGAACAGTTTTATGTAGGTATGTGATTTATGCGAATAGAATGTAGGAAATCCGGAATCACGGCAGCATCCAGAATTTATTGTACATCTTAGAAGAATTGTCTTGTTTACTATGTTGGCCAAGTCAATGATACAGCATCTCTGTCTTACTATAACACATTTTATGATGATAAACGTAACGCAAAAATATGTAATTACATGAAAAGTAAAAGCTTCAAAGCGACCAAAGCTAAAATTTTGTTAAAAATTATTACATTGGGTTAACTAGAAGTACGGTAACTTTAAAAATTTTATGTCAGATGACTTTGCTTTAATTGAGAATTTAAAATAATTATTAAGTACGAAAATTATTTATCTGCGATATTTTGGTTAATTTAAATGAATCAATTCAAACTCTTTGTGTTTTCACTTTCACAAAATTTGGAAAATAATAAAATGTGTTGGCTGATAAATTTATACATACTAAAAATACAATAAATGGTACCAATACACAATTTGTCAAATTTAATGTATATTATTTAATATTTTGGGATTTCTAGTCAACTACATGATGCATAGTTTACTAGCAATATATAATTCATGCAACTGTAAATCTGTTTGTATGCATTTATATTGTAATGACTGGATGACTGGAGGAATGAAGAAAACCCAACACATACCTCCTGTACACCTCATTTAGTGTGGAGTAAGGGCAGAACATAATGATGCTCAGCTCATTTATAACATTAAAAATCGAGACTAGTGAAAGAGGAGTAATCTTCGCGCTTTACCTTACCTTACTTTAAGGCCGTGCCTCATAAATAAAAACGGACGTATTATCGGATCATTCTTTTGTCCATTTGGCAAAATAAATGCTGTAGTAGCTGATAAAATATATATATTAAAATATTTGAATTTTATTATTTAACATTTCCTAGAGTAATCAAAACTCATAGTGTAGTTTCTATAGATCTAAAATCACAAGATTTTGTTTGAAGGATGTTTATAGCACAAGTAATAGAAGACACCTTAAATCGTGCATTATTTCAATAAAAAACCTCGATACCCAAGATCCGAATCGCACTTGGCTAGCTCTACCAATAACCTAACCGAGCTTCAACGCCCCCTTAGAGAATTGCAGCCCCGACTTTTCAATCAACTCCAGCTAATCTCAACCACTAGATCATGGAGGTGCTTGTTTGCTAGATACCTTTTAAATACGGTTGTATGGCAAGCAATGTATTTATTACAACTGTATATCAAACTGTAATATAGATACTGTTAAGGCTTCGCAGTTGAAACCTAACGCTCACGGTACAAGTGGAAAAAGTACTTATGAGATAAATTACCTTTTTAAAGTGGGTATAGAGAAAAACAGATAACGCGATGTACGCTCGCTATTTTTCTGTAAGCGTTCAACGCTTAAGCACCCTCGCCATCCCTATAGGGTATGCCGAAAGCGAATTTCCTGGAAAATAATATTGAAACCTTAGTAAGTGTACTCGAATATAATAAAAAGAAAATTAAACGTCTCAGGAATTAGGAGTGTGCGCGCAAACAAAAACAATTTGTGATTCGCGGAATGTACCAGAAACTTCCGCCGGTTTGGCCCCAAAAAGTTTTTCAATTAAGATCGAGATGGCGCTAGGACGAATGACGCTTTGAAAAACATCCAGTTCTTTTTTTCGAGTCGTTACCGAGTACACAAATCGCTGCGGGGATTACGAGCAACTTTTGAATCAGTACCCCGCCGTGCTTGTACAATAGGGGAATGGAACAGATCGACACATTGCAAACGATTTGGTTAAGGTGTCACGAACGTGTATTAACTTTTTGGGAACAATGAGCAATGGAAGGCTGTTGCATTTAAAAATGTTTTCGATTGTAGTCACCATAATAAATTTTATTATTATATTACAATAATGTTAAAATGTTTTTATATCCAATCTTATATAACATATAAGATTCGGGGAATCTCTGAGAGGACTTATTTAAAGAAATTAGTATATTAAACTTAAAAATATATTTATGTAAGTGTTATTTATTTTCATAACAACTATAATAATTTTGATTACAATTTTCAAATTCATATTATTAAACAAAAGAAATATTAATAAACTTCCCGTTCCCAGGTTACAGACTGCAAAAATTTTCCCAGGTTACAGCCTGTTATTATTTTATGGGGAAATGCATAGCCTTTCACGATAAAGTGTTACCAATTTGTCTTTTCAGATATTTCAATCATTTTCCAAAAATACTCTTATGAAAAAAGTTAAGGATTACTTAAATAATAAAAATGTTTGGATTTCATTTTAATAAGTCAATAGCTTTTACAAATATAATGTGAACTTTTGTGAAGTTGCAATATCTGAGGTCAGCTTCTATGAAGACTGTAAAGATACAGAGAAAAAAAATAGCCCTTGCTAGTTCTTTCGCCAAGACAAGGTCTTCCGCCGTAAAGTAACCAATAGCGTAACATCTTTGAAATGCAAATTTTATTGTAAAAAACTTATTTGAAGAATATATTTTAATTTTGATATGAAACTGTCATTGATCTTAGGTATTTGATAAAACATAGTAGGTAACGGAACCAAAATAATTAGTATAATATACATTGCATCAAATAAAAATGAAAGAGTTAGTATTATACTTCTACAAGCTTTATATAATATTATAGATTACGCTAAATTTATGGTTAGATTTGAGTGTGCTTTATCTATTAAAGTGAATGTACAATATGTGCTTTACAAAATTAATCCTTAAAGTGATTCTCCGAAGTCCCGTTTGTGGCAGAAAAGAATGGTTTAAATTAATCAAAATCATAACAAACGACCAGACCGTGAGGGCAAAGCGATCTCTAAATTTTTAATCGTTCAAAGTACTCAAATAAATTGGAGTGAGGAGGAAGCCGCAGTACGCGAATTCCTAATACAATTCATCAGGAATGCAATATTATGTGTAATTACGTATATGCTAGCATTAAATTATATGTCACATATATATGTGACAATTGTCGAATATTTTTTTATTTGTCTCATTATTATAAGGTCTACTATATTATGTTAAATTGTCATTTCGTAAGACGTATAAGTTTTGTTTCTTTACTTTTTTTAACGTTTTATTCTTACTTATTCAACCAAGAAAGCAAGCCTTTGGAAACCTTAAAGCACACGTCAAGATATTAAACTAATTAATAACGTAAATTTTAGGGTAACGGCGGCGAGGCATTTTTTCTCCCCTTGCACTCTGCAGGATTGCGTTATCCGTGTTACCTTCTACTTCTTGAGTAGAGGCGATGAACGTGATTTATTAAGAGGTCACTCACTCTCACTACAAGCCACGGGGTTAAGACCAAGGCTTAGGTTGAGTCGGCAGGGCATATCAATCGAGCCGCCTCATTGGTCTGCAGTTCGACATAATTGAAACTTAGTAGCGGTAACCATGATAATTCGGAGCCTCTCCTCTCCTGAGTGATAAAAGCAATAAAACAAAGCAAATCACAATTTTGGTTTGTTTTAAAGACCCAAATGTATTTGATTTCATCTCATATTTCACTTTTACAAGCTACAAAAGCATCCACTCGCAAAAAGAATAAGTCTTGTGTGTGCACATGCTGTACTCGTCACTATACCGTAAAAATAGCGCAAGAGTGGCAGCGAGACGTTTTAATTGCGTCATTATCGCCGACGCCACGCGCCGGGACGCCATAAAGTTGGACGACGCTCAGCAGGGATGACAAAGCCAATTGTGATCGATGATTTTAATTCGATTAATCAGCTGCCTTGATTGCAATTGTGGTTTCACGAGAAATAGAATGATTGCTAAAATCCACAACGATTTTTTTTGTACTGAATATGTATTACATCTATACTGTCTGTTAATCTATAATAATAAATAGTAATTTTACCCATATTTTCACAATTCAATAATATATATTTACAAATTAAATAAATATATATAAATCAATACGTATTTAAATACTATCACTATCACAATCCATATAAGTCCCCATCGATTAGGCCATAGTCAACAACGCTGGCCCAGTGCGGATTTGTTGACTACACACATCTTTGATTTTCCTTCCTTCACCATAGGAGCATATAAAATTGTAGAAAAATAAATGTACATATAAAATTTCGAAAAACACATGTGTACATGGCAGGACAATCCTGGGCTCCGCGAAACATTCGATTTGTAGTTCAGTGCCGAGATCACAACGCCACTGACGCTCCTTTACAAACTATACATTGTTTTCATAAAATTTATATTGGCAACTTATCAAGGCAAATAATAAGCGAACAAACATAATCACACCCAGCCAGTCATACTAGAATATTTATATTCGTAAAATCACTACGTAAATAACGTGTTAATTACCGTTATATACTGTTTATGTTGATTATGCTACATTAAAGGTCGAAACATAACGAAGTCGTACATTTTGCTGTTATTTTACATTTTGATTAGTTCAGACATGAAATAATGGAAGTACGAGTGTAATGTCTATCATTACATATATGTTTTGTAGTTTATATTATGTATTTAAATTTAATTACATATTATTCGTAAATATAAATGTGATTTCGATAATTAAATTACATTATGTCATGGCCCTAGTAAAGTGACTATGTTGTTATTTTAAATATATGCAATTAAAAGAACTAGATAAAGTTAAACAAAATGTTATAATAAATATATAATGTATGGAATTTATGTAATTTAGACGACACGTTTGGTGTAGTATCCTAGTGATCGGTTACGGCATAGCTCACGGGTTTGACTGTTTCAGGGGACAAATATTTTGTATATTGAAATTTGGCAAGGTTTGCGCGTATATGCATGTAAGTTACAACTACAATACAAGTAATTATACTAGTTTGAGACGATACTTATAAAAAACATGGAATTGCTTGAATTTCAATGGTTAATTTATAAAAGACTGTTTTAAATTTTATCTAAATTAACTAGGTAACTTTTTATGTGAATGTACTTCAAACGTACATTGTCACTACGAAAACTAACCTTATTACTAGTAATATAACAGCTGCGCCAAAGTGAACATTTAGTGTGATATGTGTACACTATGCTCACGTTTAACTTATGCGTGCATTAAACATCATGACACCAGCTATTGCTATAGCAAACGTCGGATTAAATCAGCTATTCATATACTGTGACAGCTAAGAATTTCCGAAAGGAGCAATTTACAATTAAGACCGAGCCTCCGATCCTTGTTGACTTAATTTAAGCCTTACTATCTAAGCACAAGGCTTAGTATCGGAACGCTCAAATGTCAATATGCTTAATTCCCACTGCGCAAAACTCGATTGGAGAATCTTACTAAGATGTTTACGGAGCAGTCGCTTTGATACGTATAAAGTCACGGCATGTGTGTTATGTTACATGGAAGAGAATTTTATTAATGATTGTTTTAACAAATAATAAAGAAACAGTTGTGTAAAAAGAAAAACATTGGAAATAATGTAAATGTGGACCTCTCCCTCACTTCTGTTGAATAATTTTTAATAGTAAGAAAGCGCAGAATTCTGTTATAAATGATTTATAGATATCCTATTTGATTATTGTTAGACTTTAAGAAATTAAATTAGGAAAACATATATTATTAATATTTTTATATAAACATATTTTCGTAGAAATGATCATATATTTATTAGTTACTATTAAGTGATTTACATTTTGTACAATGAAACTTTATCGTAACAATAATTCGTGAAGAAAATAACTTTACAAGTAAATCTCGCAAAAAAATTAAATCAATATTTAATGAACCTTAAAACACTTTTAATTTTGTTAAATAAATTACTTATTAAAAAGAAATATAAGTAATACTGAACTGGGATCTGAGAGAACTGAACCTTCGATTTTTAAGCGACCTTATACAAATAATTTAAAAAAGAAAGTGATTATCAAATTGATGAATATGGAATTAATGGTTTGCTAATTAATAATAAATATTATCAATGTTACTTTTCGATAAAAAATATTATTTAAGGCGGTGCATACAACGAAGTGTAGTAAACTGTAATAAAACGCAAATGCTTTTAAGACTATTAGTTTTAGACGTTCTAATTTTATTAAATAGGAATTGGCATCAAAGAAATACTACTACCACTTCCGAAATTTTTATCCACAAAATATTAAAATTGGTTTGCTTTATATTTCACGTGAAATTTAATGTAACTTTACAAATCTAACTGCCTGGAAAAACCTTTTTGAATCTACTCAATTAGCAAACCAACTAATGTGCAGAACAAGAGCAAGACTAGAGAAACTACTTAAATACATAAAGAAATATGAAGTTTTCACAAAGAAAATTGTGCTAAAGAAAGGAAAATTGCCCCATGAAGTCGCCAAGATAGGAAAACTTCTGAAGGCACTCCTATTAACTAGAACATTTTATTTTCCGCTCGGTACAAGGAAATAATTAGACGTGAAGTTTTGATACGCCAATTTCACTTACCCTACGCAATTTACATTAAAGTTTAAGTGAAATAACATTGCAATGTTTATGTTTAGCTTACCGCATTCAACTGAAATGATATATAACAAAAACCGACATTAACACGATCAAATTGAATAGATACATTATTGTTATACACTACATGTGTATGAGATCGCTGAAATATGGTCTATTAAACACAAAAAGGAAGATCAAACCCAATCAGTAATTGGCTAAATAATAACGTGACAAACAAAAAAAACAACATGGGGCACAAAATGGGAATCAAACTGTAATCTAAGCGAGAAGGTGCTATAAGCTACAAGAGTGGTGTTTTTATTTCAATTACGGATTCAGTATTGTTCGAATCTTGCTATAATTGGTTATGGTAAGGCCTGTCATCCTTTTTTGGAGTCGGTTAACAATGATATTGGTAATTCGTAAGTGTCATGTACATGCACGTAGCGCTTGCGGGACTCAAAATACTGACTTTAGGATTTGATACTTCTGCAGTATTGATACAATTGTAAAACACGTCGAGCCATGTAACTCGGAAACACCGAGTTAATAAAACATTATTATTGTCGCTTATAACACGCTTCTAAAGACACGGTCAAGAAATCGAGGCTATTAAGCGAAATTTGATGAAAGTATGCGTGGAATGTACCAATGTGTTATTATTTGTATATTTAATCAATACTCTTTAATTTAAGTTTTTTACAATATAGATATATTAAATAAACATAAAAACTATAAAAAACTTAATCCTAGTATATCGCCAGCAGCGAGACAAGGCCAAAAAACTGGTGATTAACAGACAGAGAATCCTCCAGATAATACGTGCCATGTCGATAAAAATTTGTAAAAAATTGGATTCAACAATAATAAACTAACTCTTTTTAAGCAATAAAGCAATATACGAGAAACTTAATTTTCACCCTTGTTTGTAGCCCTAGAAAATAGTTTTCACCGATGTTTGCGATATTGCGATGTTAAATCAGTAAATAGATTCTTTAACTTTAACTCTACAGCAGTGATTTACGGTAGTTAAAATAACAAGTATGTGAGTTTACTGCGGACCGAAACAGTCCAACTATGATTTTATGGGCCGTAACCTCGCAGAATTAAATTTTAAGTGTCAAAGGATCGTGGCCACACAACACGATAAACCGTGTTTCACCATGAAATTGTTAAAAAAGAAAACGGGTGGAAATGATTAATGTGACACCGACCACACAGTGTAAAGCATACTTAAGGGTAATTGGCAATTTTTATAGAGTTTTCCACACGTATATTTAATATATTAGGGCTATATTTAATTGGATTTATTTATCGTGTGTAGCTACTTGCCTGTTCGGGATCTTTTACTCGGTTCAAAATTTATGTAATATTTTATATAGATAGATTTGTGAGCAGCAAACAAAATAGAATTAAAATTTATTATATATATTTATAAACACTTCAAATAATTTATAGAGTTTGCTAGGTTATATCACAGAAGCATCGATATAATAAATGAAATTGAATGAGTAAGTTACTTTGTAAATCAGTTTAAAATATAAAATGTTGATTTACAATACTTGAGCGCACAATCGTACGTCGAACGACGACAATGAAACAGCGCATCGTAAGTTCGATTGGGGGAAATGTTTTTAATATGCATAGCGGTTCCACGTCTATCTGTTCTGATATTGGACGAGAACATATCAATTGATTTTTTTATTTATAGTTGGTGCTTCTGTCGCAATCTGAATAAAGTTTCTCGAGCATCAGTATCCAGTTATATTGGACAGGTATGCAGAAAAAGGCTAATATAAGATTGAACGAGTCTGCCATTCCGTTTGATAATTTTTTTGCTGGCTGGAAATATGGTTCTTTATATAAATCTCTTTTGCATATCAGGTCAATTAAAAAGACAGATTGAACGAAGCAAAAAAAGGTTATATAGTTTTATATTTAAAATTAGCTAATAGTACTGGTGTTCGGGAAAGTAAAAGACACTAGTTTAAACTTTAAAAACAATTAATTTTGAATTTTCATATAGACAAAAAATAGTTTCTTATGGACAACAGTAGTGAAGTTATATGAACTCACATTGTAAGTTGTAAATGTCTTCTACTGCGATAATATAGCTTATGGAAGTACTATAAATCGACGACATTGCTGTAATCAGCGACTAAGTTTATGGTCTAATACTGTCTAATCCTGCGCTGCTTTTTCATACTATCACTATCGTCGCCGTAGCCTAAATTAGACAATGTCAGGTCCAACTCGTGCCATTTGTTTCATTCATAAATTACACACCTCTTACAGTGTTTATTATTTGTCTACATACCTGTCAATTCATAATCAGCTTTGTGCATTTCCATTTCATATATTAATTATTTATCATTGATTTATTTGATTCAAATAACCTAGGTTAAGGATTCTACCGTATAGTTGTATTATTAAGTTATCAACAAAGTTTGAAGTCTAGAAAACCCGGTTCGATTCTCTAACAGACTACTACCGTAACTTGAACACACAACACAAATAATTTTTAATAAAAGTTAGAAAACAAATCAGTACAAAAGTATCGCTGTTAGGCCTTTTAAATGAAAATACGCTCTTTTAGAGCTTTTAGATTTAGCATCGGCCCAGAAAATGGCTGACCAGTTCATTTAACAGTTTGCTAGAACTAAACGGAAAGCTCGTGGTGGAGTCATGGCGAAAACTGGTGGCACAATCTGAGTAATTTCTCGGGGCACTTCCTATAACATACGCGACAGAGAATGCAAAACGAGGCTATATCTCTATACAACCTCATGCCAAGCCAACATGCCAATATCCATAGTCGAATTGCTCTCGATAAATTGCTACTGAAGAACATTATTCTAACAATCTTCTGTTATATGTGTATGTGGTCGAACCTTCGTTTTATAAAGTTGCAAGCGATGGGACGATGTGATTTTCCCCTTCGGATTATTAAGCACCTTATTCTTCAAATGTCCCCGGAACTTCTTGATAAATGACACGTATTTTGACTTTGATTAGAAAGTCAAGATAAAACGTATTGCCTCATAAATTATTGTTGTTGATTATTAATGGATATCGTTCCTATGAAAATAATTTACGATCAAAACAGAGTTATAAATTAAAAATAGTTCACCAAGCTCCTGTAATACACTCTACTCTTCTATTACTTCAAAAGCTGAGGCACTTAATGTTCGAAAAAACATATTGCTCTGAAAATGTAGAGACCGGCTGGATATACAGAACTGCGCCAAAGTGCGGATTCCTAGCGTTAGAGCCAAAGCTGTTGTGGGCACAGGCGGATATCCGGCAAAATTGCCACTGTGTAACGTCTGTTACATTATTACAGATCGTATGTTACACTAAATCGCTTTAGGAGGATTTTAAGTACAGCTTTAGATTTTGATTACTAGATAAAGCTCAAGAATATAAACTGCACACTTGCGTTATAAAAGTTAGGAGTTAGTCTCCATACACAGACATTGTTATAAATGAGCTAGGAAACTTATCTGGCCTTATAAACACCAATGTGATATTATAGATTAAAAAAACTATTAACTTATATTTGTAAATTCCTTAATTAATCTATACTAATATATTGTATACCTAAATAAGTAGGCAATTTTAAGACAAAATTTTTAAGCATTGTACAACACAAAAGAAAAAAATTAAAATTACGTTCAAAAAAAGAAATACGCACAGGACAATCAAATATACCGTGAGGCAAAGGTATTATCAGTTAGACTAATGAATTTACTATGATTTGAAACTACTTCAAATCAAGTAATAAGTTAAGTTAACTCCAAATAAAGTAACAAGCACATAAGTTAATTTAAATGACGCTAATGAGTATTATTTGCAAGGTATCAAATTTATTATCAATGTATCTCAATATATAACAAAGTAAACAAAGCCACACTTATCGAAACTATGTCTTATTTAGTCTCTATTAAGAAACGCAAATAACTGCAGGCCATCGGTTATAAAAACTATTTTCAAGGAGTCTCGTGGTATTTCCAAAAGGTCCCGGATTTGAATCCCAGTGTAATCAGATGTTTGTGTGCTAAATGCGAAGATTTGTACCATAGTCGTAGTTGATGATATATATTTCTACCAAAAATAATTTTATATTTATATTATATGTATCCGTTACCGTAGATCCCATAACACAAGCCTTATAGTTTACTTTAGGCTAGGCTAATTGGTGCAAGTGTAGGTATATCATATTTATACATGTTATGTATATACTCGTATATTCATATAATAGGTAGATTATATACAAATCAACATATAAAACTAAATACTAACGTTATTGTTCGTGTTCATCGTTATTGTTAAATTAATTAGAAAATGTGTTTTAAAAATAATAATAAATTTCCTTCCATATTTGGAACATACGAGTATATACTATTATTACCAAAGTCAAAAAGAATACAAATAGACATTAACATCAACATCGATTTAGCTGCAGATCCCTGGTACCTCCTTTTAAAAGTAATAATACTATGTTATATGTAAATAATAATAATCACTCACGCTAGATGAAGTGGAGGAGTTTGTTCGAATTTCCTCGCTCTATTATAATTGAAGTTACATTTCTAGTTTCATTTCAACAATCCGATATTTATGTTATTAAGATATGTAATTGATCTGATTAATTTAGTAAAATCGATATATTATTTATGTTAAATTCCGTCAACGTAATTTCACGCTGCATCATTAGCGGTTGACCACTAACCAAACTAATTATTCATTTTATGTAACAATTGCAATTTGAACAATAGCGTTAACGTGATCTTTCACATTTTGAGAGCTTTATAAAGCTATGAGAGCTTTATATAACGGTGATGCATTTTATAATGATGATAGAATTTTATAATATATATATATATATGAGCATTTAAAATCACATAATTATGTTCCTTAACATGAACACTTAGCCATTTAAATATTTAACGAAGGTTTCGTGATCTACGAGTATCGTTTCGTAGTTTGACTCTCTCATACCATCGTCATCGAAAGTCCAGAATCTATAAATAGTAACACCTAAAATTTCCAAATCATGTTCTTTTATTTGTTTTGAATGAAGGTTATTCTGTAATATCATATTGAATAGATAAAATAGTACAATTTGCTCAGAAATAATTTTCTAGTTAAAATCTACTTAAACTCTATTATAAAAGATTGGAGTACAAACCCAATTATATGTTGAAGTTGCGGTTTCTTGTTAAAGACGAGATAAGTTGGTATAGCCTCTGCTACAGAACAAGTTTGGAATGCCTTTATCTAAACTACTACAAGATGTATACTCGTAGATATAAGAGCTTTGCACATTCATTTAGGTAACTGCATTACCAATTACGAAGAATCGTAGTACATTGAATAGTCGTAGCTATTTACTACGTTAATTTCAGAAAAAAAATCTGATAATATTTGTGAATTTAAATAATTTGGCTTTGGGCACTATCCGGTTTAGCTGATTGATTGAATTTGATGTGATTTGATAAGGAGATAGTTTAAGAAATAACAAAGAATAGTTTTTACCACAAGATAAGAACACTTTTCTTTTCCGATATGTCTTTTTTATGTATAGATGATAAATATTAAATTTAATTTATGTATTATATATCTGTATTGTATATCTTACTATATAGGTAGCATTTTTTTTTGTTGGAATAAATGTATTTCCTTTTACACAATTCTATATATAAAAAAAGTTATATAAATTTGATAAACGTACACTTATTGTCAATAGATATCCTATATAGGAATAATATTCATATTACTAGACTCATGTTTGGTAATGACATAATTTGTTATAATAGAATATTTTTTTACATAAAATGTGTATGTGTGTATAAATATGTATTTTTATACGACTATTATT
Source organism: Scirpophaga incertulas (assembly GCA_036419045.1). Lineage (NCBI taxonomy): Eukaryota > Metazoa > Arthropoda > Insecta > Lepidoptera > Crambidae > Scirpophaga > Scirpophaga incertulas. The sequence continues at coordinate 23,419,826 of CM071628.1, forward strand.
TTACTATGTATGACTGTCCTAATTTATGTATTAAAAAATATAATCCATAACGGGTGTGCACTAATTCTTGGTATATACTTGATTAGACTGAAGAAAAGCAAGCAGAAAAGCATGTATATAAATAAATAAATAAATTTTTATTTTATTATATATATATATATATATATTTTTTTTAAGCACAAAACTTTTATAATTAAATATTTTTTCAAGCACGTTGACCCCATTCACTTGAAAAATAATATTGTATATTCACGGGTCTTTTGTCCTGAAAACCCTTTGAATCGGTGTAGACAAAAGATAAACGTCTACGGTCTAATTCGCGAGAGCTTAAAGGATTGTGGAGGGTTGAAGTTGGGGGCCTCTTCTGCACCTGGGTAAAACCGGCCCGTATTTTTGTGGGCGCGTGAAAAATATTCTCGGGTCCACAATCGCATTACGTTGAAATGATTAACGAACGGCGGGAGATCGACTGTGTTTTTTTTTTACTCGTGCCTTGTGTTATCCTACATCTCGTTTCACTGATTTCGTTTACGATTCTATCTAAGAGTTCTATCTCATAATGTCTTTGTTTTATGTGATTATTCATGCTGAGTAGTCTTTTGTATAATGAATCTGTTTAACAAAGTTGTGTGTGATTTTTATTTTAACACCAGTAATGAAACAGTGCGTGTGTTAATGCTGAACTACACCTGATTTAAAAAAGTGCATTAAGATTTTCTTCCACGCTGGTCTCTGTTCGATATTCGTATGTTATTTTATCTTATACATTTACATATTAATGATGAAACTCGATAACAATTTTAATTTTAACGAAATCTCTTGTTTTTTGTTTCAGGTAAGCATTTCCCTTTGATCATAGAAACATCATAAAGATAAGTATTTAAACGTAGTTAAGCCACAAAAATATTATATTATCGTATAGTTAGAGTACATGTCTGGTTATCAATTAATAAATAAATTGGTTTTCTGAGGTACTTGGCCAAACTTTTAAGCCCAATTTAGAAAACCAGTAAATATTGTACAATGACAACATATTAAATCTGCGTTTTATAAATAAATACCTTGTTTTTTTATACATTCGAAGGTAAGTTGCATAAACTCGAAATTGATAAACAAAATACTATTATATATATTAGATAATTAAAGTACTCCTTTATAAATTAACCGTTAAAATTTAGGAACCTTTAGTAAACTACCATTGCCAGAACGTGAAATAAAATATACGTTACTTGCATTAAAAGCTTGCTCTGAAATACACCCAAGCTAAACCCAAATCGAAATTCAGACGTGAACAGCCTTCTTACCTCGAATTTGGCAACTAACCGAACTAGGCAAACGTGAATAGAACTTAAAGTTAAAGTTAAATGTATATTTTATTATGTACTTAACAGGTTTTTGGTACTGTAGATAGAGCGTCACCACATAACGACGTTCAGGCAAATTCTGTGCTTAGTAGTGCTACTGTGTCAAATACAGGCACGATTGAATACGTGAGTAATGAAAAAGGAACTCCGCTTTACCAGCTAGAATTTAGGTTCTCGCCAGCTGGTTGTAACCACTGTATGATAACCAAGGAGAGACTAAAATCCAGTTTGCCTTTGGCAAAGGAACCCGGGAAAAAGTAACGCAACAAATGACAAATACCAAAATGGCCGACCAAGCAAAGGAGAGGTGGCGCCGCTATTGTAACGAGTTGCTTCACACAGTATGCAAATATGTCTCCTCGGACTTGTTGCCCATATAATGCCAGACTGGATACATTAATCTATTCGCTCGATAAAAATTCAGAATTTCCCGGATTCTATCGATATAACAATCGAAACGTAGAAATCGATTAGTGTTCGTGGTGTGATCATATTTTTTAAATCAAATTCCATCAGTTACAAAATGTCTAACTCATGGAGGCTCAGTATAATCTCACCAATTTATTAATAAAATATAATTTACAGGACTGAAAGCTGCTGAGTTATTATTGAGACATATACCATAACTTGTAATCGTTAGTTAATCCATTCCCGATCACAGTTAGTATTCACCAAGACCTTTTCTATCTAGTGTAATGTTAAAGTCTAGACTATGATGTATTTTCATAAAATGATACTAACAAATGATCACAAACAGAAATTTCAGCAGAAGGTGGAATGAAAGATGGTCATAATGACATTCCTATATCAGGTCGCGTTAGCGTAAATAATTTGTTTTAGTTACTTCTAAGTTACGGGTGGTAACGCACGCTATCGTGAATATAATTATGGATTCAAATCTTGTTGGCTTCAATATAGCGTTAAAATTAATCATTATAGCTCTGTGTTAATAAACATCATAATTAGCTGAGCCTTTATACTGCGTATACGTAAATAAGCCACAATTAAGATTAGCTACTGAGTATTAATAATATGTATAAAATCAGTGAATTAATCTTTTTCTTGTTTTTTTTAGATTAGTGATTAATCATTTGAATATTAGCAGAAAAATTACAGCCGTACTGTATAAATTTTATGTAAATGATTGAGTATTAATTAAACATAAAATGAAAGGATTAGATGAATAATTGATGAATGATCGAATAAAAATATTAATAATAATAATATGTTGTTAATGTTTGACCGCCTATTCAGCCATAAATGATAGCATGCAAATACATAATAATATAAATTTTTAAATGATCTTCAAATAATTAATATAAAATTCTTTAACAATATTGGTAGCATTAATCAACTCTTTACAGTGTGTTTGTGCATTTAAGACATAAAGTATTATTTTTCCCTATAATTAATAAAATCTTGCACAGTGTAAAATGTGTGATCCATCAACCATCTGTGCAATGCCTTTTTAAATTGATAGAAAGGCATATCTTTTATGCGTCGTGGAATTTTATTATATATATTCATGCACATATAATAGCAATTTTTCTTAAAACGAGCACTGTTTATGACGGAGTCTACAATTAATTTATCACCATTCCTCGTATTAGTGGGATATATATCTTTTGCACATTTAAAATAGGTGGGATTTTGCTTCACGAATTTTCCTACTTCTAATATGTATAAGCACGGTAGAGGCAAAATGTTTATTGATTTAAATACCAACTTACAAGACTGATAGGGTGCCAAACCACAAATTGCTCTAATACATTTTTTCTGTGCAATAAATACTTTGCTTGCATCAGTACTATTCCCCCATATTATAAGTCCATAACGCATTATTGATTCTACATAATTATGCATTACATAACATTATATTCTATAACTGCACTAACAGAACCTAAAGTTTGTTGAAAACCACAAGAATGTAAGTAATAAGACTATAGGTGTCTACATTCATACTTTTCTGAAAGGTATTTTTGTATTAAATGAAACAAAAACAAATACTGTTCGCCATACTTAAAAACGTTATATTTTAACAACAACGAAAGGAAACAAACGAGTAAGCGCTTTGAGTTGCGGAGCCATTTGCACATTGTGTTTGTAAATAGTTTCGGCAGAGGAATTACATTTTAAATTCGAGCAACGCTCGGACGCCCGTTCGGCACGTCCCGTCTGAATTTCAATTTTCCCTGTTTCATGTTAGACCACGCGGACATGTGTTTAAGAGGAATTTGATATTAGCAGGTATCTTTTGAAATAGAGATTCAGTTGAAAGTTGCAATTTGTTTTAATAATCTGTGAAGTTATTAGGTAGGCTCTTTGTTTGGTTAACTACCACCATCATTATATCCAGTAGTACATTTGCGTGGCTTGACGGGTTCAAATGTACTTATGTTTAGAGCTTTAAACAGTCAACCTACTGACCAAGCACTGAAGGTATTTGAGGGAACACTTTTGGTTTTCTTCCAAGTGTCTACCTAAACAAGGGTATTTGGTCGTATTGACACACATTGATCCAGTGTGAGCTGGTAGACTTTAGTCATATAATTGTAGAGTTTTTCATGGGTATGTAATAGTTTTCTAGACTTTTCGAAGTTTTTCTTAAAAAACTTATTGCAAATTATTTTTACCCAACAACGTAGGTATTTTGTCAATTTAGTACCAATCAATATCAGAAGTTGCCATGCATTCTTCCAATTTGAATATACTGGCGTTTGACGATCCAGCTGGCGTCTGTTCTGAGCTGAATTTGATTTATTTGTCCCCAACAGCTGACTTGAGACATTTTAGAGTGTAGAATAAAATATCTATTTCTATAAAAGACAGTACGTCTGCACTGAGACTAATTTCATATTTCTTATAAACTGAATTGACAACGTTGCATTTTCTCAGAAAAATAAATATTCAAAGTCATTGTTGAATTTGAATTTCACAAATAAGTCAGATAAGATTTCGCAATTCTTATCTGATTTCACACATAACACATATAAGTCAATATGTTTATGTCCAATAAGTGATTGATTATTGATTGATGAACTAACTATACATATAACTAGTTACCACTTATACTGTGTTCTATATCTGTGGACAAGTAAACAAAATGTTTTTTATTGTGGATAATCAATTCTAGCGGTAGTATACGTATCCCTCATATTTATGTATCCCACGAATGTTATAATGGATTAAAATGAATTAGCAGGAATAATTCTTTAAAATATTATTTAGCAATGTAGCCAAGAAACTCACTCTCATAGGCCTCTGCCCTGACAGTATTCAGCCTCTTCCTGCAATCTACACCAAATTGTTAAATCACCTTGTGGGATACCAACAAACGCTGTGATATCATCAGAAATATACCTGCCGGTTAATGAACTTTCAGTCCCAATAGCCGTCAGTTCTGCAAGCTGTCTTACCTACTACATAGTTCTTAAGGGTCATAATTCTCTGGGCTATGTTGGCAACCCTGGTTCTGGGCGAATTTCATAACTTCTAATTCGATAACTGATACACTAGCCACGCTAATATTATCGGACAGTATTATAGCTCGGGCCAAATTTTGAAATAAATACCCACCGCCGCGTAGTACGTAAACACGCGATAGGGCTGCTTACTTACAGTATTTAATTACATGTTCCCACTTTGAATGTCTATGTATTTTGTGATAGTAAATGTTATAGTTTATATTTACACAATAAATTGCTTAGTAAATAATATAGGAAGTTTATTCCTAAAGGTATTTTTTAAAGTAATTAAATATTACCTTTCAGTTCCAACATCAAATTAGCTCATTATCATAATAATTTTAAATTGTCCACCTATAAATTCCTACTTCGTTACATTACAAAATAGGAGAACTACTAATAAAAATCTTCTTTCCCAATTTTATTTGGGATCAGCGCAACATGTCTTCCTTTTCCACTCTCCTCTATCAATCGCCAGTTTGATACCCACTTCCTTCTTGAACATATCAACATTAACACAGTCCATCCATTGCTTCTTCGGTCTTCCTCTCCCCACACGCCCATCTACTTTCAAGTCCATAACTTTCGTAGTAACATAATCATTCCCTTTTCTTAATACGTGTCCATACCAGGAATGTCTCTTCTCTCAATTTTTCCACAATAAGGAGTACCCTGATATATTCATTCCTCAGTCCATCTTTTCTTGTAGTGACAAAACTTACTAATACTATGGATGTATGGAGTGCCATACATCCATAGTATTAGTAAAAATATAAATGAAAAAATTATACCTTTCGGAATTCAAATGTAAGATAAAAAAAATATCTCTGGGTTCGGTATTCATGCAACCAACAACAGCACAATATATTCTACAATTATTCCTTGCTTTCAGTATTGTGTATATTTAATGCCGGTACATATTTTAAGAAAAATAATCCGTTCGTCACCTCGACACATGCGTGACTGTTTGCATACCCAGTGCATACGAGTATCGAGATTCGTGTCAGGTGGGATAACCCACCTTTCGTCCGTTTATATAAAGTTAGAATACTCTCTGACAAGATTACGGTGCCGGAGTACAATTTTCTACATTGTTCTTTAAATGACTTTAAGTATCGTTGAAGGAGTCATTGTCAAGCCCAATTATGATTATAACATTGATATTACAATAAAAAAATAATAACAATGTTTATTTTAAAATTATCATCAGCATTATACCGCAAATATTTCACAGTAATTTCCGCAAGTACCGCGTATACTGAATGAATATCAATAGTTATGTTACGTATAAACTGATTTATCAAACGATTTGGACGATTTTACCAGTAATTTACTACATACTTTATGTCCGCATGCTTAACGAGATTCATTAAAATTCGTGGCTTAATGTGTTGCATTGTTACTGTTCTCTCATTGATATGCGTGTTATGACGATTTTTAAAGTGACGTGGTGCGGTAAAGGAACGGATGGGCACCAAACAATTCAATTTTATTTGCATACATTTTTGTCACAGTCTCTCAAGATCAAGCGAATTTTCTCTGGGATATTGAATTATTTTGACACAAAATACAAATTAAATTAAATTTACACCATTTTTTAATGGATTAAAGCGGGAGTTTTTATATTAAAAGAAACATTACATTTGCACATTATTGCTTTGGATGTCTCGGTTTCAATAAACTTCAAAAATAAACTGATGTTTAACCGACTTATCGACAGATTACTTAATCATAATTTGTGATTTGTCAACCAGTTTAATTAATGTATAGTTGTGAACTTTCTTTAAATAACCTAAATGAATATGGCTCTTTTTATTATACAATTCTTAAATTTAAGCAATTTTTGTTAGCAAGTAGAATTTAATTTAAATTGAATAGATTTCAATTTTATTTTTATCTTTCTCACATTAAATGTAACATTTTTTAATATCGAAAGTTTACATATGAACGTACAAATAACAAATTTATTAGAAAAATATATAAGTTTATACGCCCATAAAATTAGTCGTCTTTACTCAATTATGATAATACGATTGCAGATTTTGTAGTATAGAGCGTTTTTGAACAATCAGCGACAGCGCCACAAACATGTTACTTTATCTTTAAAAGTTATAAGCATAGACACACGATTGCTTCTACAATATTTCTCAGCCAAAATACTCTTTTTATATATAGAATAAAAAAGAATCATCTACTTATGGTTGGGTAGATGATTCTTTTTTATTCCCAACCATAGCTCTCAGATTACTTCATTGATAAATAGCGTAAGCAAACTACCATAAACCCACTAGCAAATAAAACATTAATTTTAACATTTGGCAGTGATAATGATAAGAAAGACTACATTTATAACTAGCGCTTATCAAAGTTACTTTTTCATATTATTTCTATGCCATAGTAATGTAGCATGAGTTAACTCAGATGTAACATTTTTCTACACTAAACTATTTGTATTGTTGTCGGTAACAGACATCTGAATATCAGAAACATAGCTCAAACTCTGCTTCTCTGCTTATTAAATCTCTTTTTAAACCTTGTTTAAAATCGGACAAATTGTAGCACTCAAGTAAAACCAAGAAACTTAATTTAAATATGAATGAAGACTAAATAAAATAGTGATTTGTATACGTAATTAGCTAAGATGCTCCTTTTAACATAATAATTAGTATTAACATACTATAATATTAATTAAACCGAGTTTACGAAACTTTATAGCTAAATGAAATAACTTTTACAAAAAAAAACGGTAGTCATCATTCGTGTGCTTGACATGTGGATATGATGTTGCACAATTTTTTTTTTCATACCGAGCTCATTATTTTCATCCTTCATCACAAAGGAAGCGCGGGTCCTATTCCCTTGGGATTATTGCTTAAGCCAACCATGTAATAACCCTGATCGAGTTTGAGACAAACTGAGATTACAGCTTGGTCGGATCTAAGCCCTCGATTCTGAACTGTGATGTAACACATTACAGATCAGTATGGTCGTAAATGTTAGAAAATTGTTATATTCCAGTAACAATTCTCATGTTTAAATGCTTTATGCTTTCTTAGTATTGCTTGAATTCGTAATTACAAGGTATCTAGTATTGGAAATAAAGTATTTCACCAGAATTACTAGTTCAATAAGAACTCAAACTATAACTAATATTCTTGTATATATAAGTGAAACCTACGTAGAAGTAGATTGTCTGTACTTAATAAATAAAATATAAACACCTAATTCGGGTTAGATTCTTATATAATATTTGACTAATATAATAAATATGTCATATGTACTTAGAATGTATTAAATAGTAAGTTATAAGGAAATTTAAGTTAACAAATTTTTGCAACTGAAAATATGAGGGTGTAAAAATAAATTAGTGGATTTAATCTTAATAATCGGGGATTCAAGAATCATGATTAATATTTTCCCAGTGCGATGATATTGAAAAATCCACAAATAACTTACCACTTTAGCCGTCTTGGTAATGGTAGTTTAATAACAATTTTGCATGTAAGTTATTATAATAGTTATGCGTGAAATTACAGACATACCTACTTTAGAACAGGTTTTGCAATTATTATAATTATCATTTTTATTAATGATCTCTATTATTTATTAGAGCTAATAAATTAAAGATAACAAGGTTTATGTTGCGGTTGTTAGCGACGAGCTCTCTTTGGTTTATAATTTTGTAGGTAGAAAAATAATTACAAGCGACCGTTAACGCTCAGGGCGTAACGCTCGCGAGTTGTTGGTCTGCGCGCATCTTGATATACAGTTATCGGTTTTTTTTAAATTAATTGTGCACGTAGTCTGTAATTTAAATATATCTGTAGCAAGTTCAAGCTTCGTTTTTATATATTTACAATAAAATTGTGTGTGGCAAAATAAAGTTATTAGCGCGTGGAATATCATCTTTTAAATCAGCACCCAAAGGTTTCATTTTGGTCTTCGAACCGGATTATTGATGTTCCTCACGCCACCAGCCAAGATGGTAAACACGCGTAGTACTGTTCGGCGCGACAGAGAAAAACTAGAAAAAGACGAAATGCCACAACAACAAAATAAGACTGTAACTACACAGACACCTGCCAGCAGCGTCAAGATGGAGTCACATCCACCACCCAAGGTTTCTTCTGCTGCTGCGTCATCACGGTCTAGAAAGTCCACAACTTCCCTCGAAGCACGTAGAAAAAAACTGATGCTGGAAGCTGAAAGAAAAAAAGCCGAGATTAGGGTGCAACTGATAGATAAAGAGCTAGAAGCAGACCTAGCCAACTTAGAGGAATACAGTTCACATGATGGAAGATCTAGCGCACGCCGTGACGTCGAGAGCTGGATAGATAAAAGCCAAATGGAATTGGACAGGCTGGTCGTCCCCGAGTATGGTCCCAAAACGGACGACCCGCCTCCGCTGGCGGCGGTCGCTGTCGGCACCACGGATACAGTTCAAATGTTGGCTGCTGCAGTGAAAAACTTGACAGCTTCTCCCGTCCATCATAAGTCGGACACTCATCTATTAAGCCGGATATGTACGCCAAAAGACTTACCAGAATTCTCTGGTGACCCGTTGGACTGGCTTCAATTTAAGCGAGCATATGAGGAGTCCACAGAAGTGTGCACTTTCAGTGCGAAGGAAAATCTATGGAGATTAAGAAAATGTTTACGCGGACAAGCGAAAGAAGCGGTAGCAGCACTTCTTATTACTGCGTCTTCACCCGATCGTATTATGTCCACATTGGAGCTCCGTTTCGGCGATCCCGATTGCATCGTATCCCGTTTGACACAGGACCTAAAGAAACTTCATCCCGTGTCACATGAATATCAAAAGGATATCGTGTTGTTTTCAGTCAAAGTGCAAAATTATGTGGAAGCGGTACGCGCCGTCGGTAGGAACGAATACTTGCAAGGTATGAATACTGTATCTATTATCTTGTCAAAGTTGCCGACGGTACTTATTTCAAAGTGGTCTGATTATAGTTATCCATTAATACAAGCGAAAATAAAATCACGATTAGATATTTTGTCAGATTTTTTGACCGAGGAGGCAATTAAAATAACTACAACAGCGAATATACACACTTTGACTGCCCGTACAGATAATTATAAACATAAACAAACCGACAGCAGTCGATCTCATACTGTTTTATTGCAATCAGAGTCGCAAAGTAATAATAACAAGTGCCAGTTTTGTCGAATATCAGTACATAGGCTAACAGATTGCAAAAAATTTAAGAAATCGTTGTGCAAAACGAGATGGCAACATGTAAAACGCTATAGGCTATGTTTTAAGTGTATAGAATCAATACACAACAGAGAAACATGCCCTGCGCCGGCCTGCGATAAGAATGACTGCGGCCGTACACATCACAGATTACTTCATTATCCAGACAATAACGCTATGAATGTGCCGCGTCGATATCAAGAACCGGAATCGCCCGCGACGCTTCCTATCGTCGGCAGTAACACGCCGACGCCGCTAGCCGCTACGACTAATACGAATGCTGCAATCGAATCTATTACGCACGTAAACGCGAGTGAATACAAAGTGTTGTTAAAAGTCGTACCTATACGTGTATATACCAGTGATGGCGGTTATATTGATACAAGTGCATTACTCGACGACGGTTCCACGGTAACCATGGTGAGCGCGGGACTTGCTGCGAGAGCGGGGCTGCGCGGACGCCGTGAATCGATGCGTGTATGCGGTCCGTGGAAGGATGACGAAATTGTTCACGTTACCTCTGTAGTGAAAATGAAACTTTCCGGTATGGACAATAAGGTCTATAATATCAAAGCACGTAGCGTAAAAGAATTAAATTTGCCTGTTCAAAAATTGTCTATTGTTAATTGTGATTCTTATGAATATTTAAAAAATATCAAAAATAAATTGTGTAATGTCGATACAAAGCCAGATATATTGATAGGGCAAGATAATTATAATTTGTTGTTACCTCTAAATATTTTGATAGGTAAACCAAATGAGCCGTCAGCTACACTCACCCCCTTAGGCTGGAGCATTCATGGATGTGTACATATGTCGAGTGGGGCGCGCGGCGCGTTCGGCGCGCGTAATGACGTCAGCGCTGTCTTGCATATCTCTGAGCTGAGTACCGATGAGCGCGAGCTGCGGGAGCTGCACGAAGAGGTGCGTCGAGCTTTTACTCTCGAGTCGATGGGAGTTTCAGGTAAGGCTAGAATAAATACGGAAGATGTCCGTGCAGTTGAACAACTGGAGCAAACGGCTCAGTTGATTAACGGCAGGTGGCATGTCGGCTTCCCCTGGAGGGATCCAAAATGTAAAATGCCAGATACCTTCCCAGGCGCTTTAAATAGACTAAACGGGGTGGAAAGAAAAATGAGGAGGGACTCGGGGTACTCTGATCGGTATACTGAAAGAGTTAATCATTTGTTGGTTAATGATTTTGCTCGGGAACTAAAGGATACTCAGCGCACACAAAGGACGTGGTACTTACCACATTTCGGCGTTGACAACCCAAATAAGAGAAAACTGCGTTTAGTATTTGACGCGGCCAGCAAAACTGATGGTGTATGTTTAAATGATTATATACTAAAGGGACCCGATCTACTCGCCTCTTTATTAGGAATAATGTTACGTTTCAGGGAGTACACCGTTGCAGTATCAGGGGACATCCAAGATATGTTCCTTCGAATAAAAATACTACCGCAAGATCAAGACGCCTTCAGATTTCTGTGGAGGGCTAACCCTACGGAACCTGTAAAAACATATGCAATGACCTCTCTTATATTTGGCGCCAATTGTTCGCCTTTCATTGCGCAATTCGTCAAGAATAAGAATGCGCAACTACACGAGTCTTCTTCACCGGAGGCAGCGGACGCAATTGTAAATTCGCATTATATGGATGACTACATTCAGAGTTTACCAAATGAAGAAATGGCGGTTAATATGGTACGTACAATTACTAATATCCATAAAGAAGGAGGTTTTCACATTCGTAATTGGACTAGCAACAGTGTAGTTGTATTGAACTCCGTGCCAAAAGATACTCTAGGGAGCGCCGCCGTAAGATTCAAAATTGATCAGCAGAGTGACGGTGAACGCACTCTCGGACTGATCTGGTATCCGTATACGGATGAGTTAGCGTTTGATGTTTCATTCAAGCGCATACCGGACAGTATCATGCTTGGCAAAGAAAGGCCTACAAAACGAGTTATGCTTCGCGTTGTAATGTCTATTTTTGATGTACACGGTTTTCTGTCTCCTTTTACTGTTCAAGGAAAAATTATGTTGCAGGAAACGTGGCGATCAAAACTCGGCTGGGACGATGCCATTTCACAAAATATTTATAATAAATGGCTCGAATGGATAGAATTACTTAAGGCGGCTCCCTTAGTCAATGACCTTGAGCAACTCGGCTCGCTGTTCCCCGCATGCCCCCGCTACCCTCTACAATACATCGATAGTAATCAAGTAACGACATCTATGAAAAAGCAACGAAACTACGTTCGATCATCTTAGCACAGCATAGTCATGTCACTTGTTAGCCAGAGACCATAGTATACTATCAGACACGGCATGGTAGTTAATTATAATTAATACTTGGATAATTTTTGTGCTTATTGAATTAAATAAAATAAAAATACTACCTGGTCGGCATATACTCGTAAAGCCACGGTAGCCTATAGACGTAAGTGTTGCCTGTTGTTTTTGTGTTGCAGTTCTGTTGTTGTTTTTACAATAGGTACTTTTAGAAAATTATTATTATACAAATACTTTGTACTATTGCACTTTGCTCACTATAGCATTGTACACTTTATTCCTTTTAGTTAGTTATGCCGTGCGTGAAAGTGTAACTAAAAATATGTCAATAAATTGTAATACTTTTAGAAAATTATTATTATACTGCTACTTTATACTATTGCAATTTGCTCACTATAGTATTGTAGGTACACTTATACCTGAAGTATAGTCAAATGCGCGAAATTGTAACGGAAAATATGTCAATAAATTATAAGACGTGAGTCGATTGACAATATTCCTGGCAATTATAATATCACTAGTGAAATTATTATATCACGGTTTTGTCACTCTATAAGACTCGAATAAGGTACTGATATTTTCAGTAATTTCTGGACATTCTGTGTCCAGTGTAATAATAAAATAATTATATGGTAATTGGTTTTTAATATATCTTTACTACTTTGAATATGAATTACCTGTAAATTGATTGTGATAAAAGTAGAAATAAAACAGTGTAAATTTTATCATGAAATTATTCATTGTAATCCATACAATCTATCTATACAAATAAATAAAATTGGAATGTCTGTTTGTAATATTAATATTATATTAAAATAACCGCTTTCTACTACATGTATATTTTTAAAAATATTTTTTTCAAAATATAACATATATATATATATACGGTACACATACCAAAATACATATTTTTAAAATTTTTGTCTGTCTGTTTGTTCCGATTAATCTCTAGAACGGCTGGACAGATTTGGACGGGACTTTCACTGGCAGATAGCTTATGTAATAAGGAGTAAATTAGACTACTTTTATTTTAGAAAAATGTCAAAAACAAAAAAAAAAATAAACAATTTTCTTTTTATTACATTCCACGCAGATGAAGTCACGGGCACAGCTAGTTATATATAAAGCTGCAATACCACTTATCATTCACTCACTGATCAGGGTAATTTTTAGGATATTTGCTGTCGCTTTCCATCAGTGTTACAATTTTATTGAGAATTTATAGATTTTTATTGCAAGAGAGGATATTAGATTGCTAAATTTTACACAATTATTGAACCGGATTTTCTCCAAGATGGCGGAATCGGAGTAAGGCAAAATTGTAGGCCAGAGGTGTCAAACTCAATTTTGCAGAGAGCCACATATTAAATTTAGAATGTGTAGGCGGGCCAGATTCAAATAAAAAAAAAATACTTAATTATTATAACATTTTATTTATACATATAACTATATAGTATATGAAATAAACGGTTGTCAAAAATCATATTAAAGTTATAAAAGAGGGTAATTATTTTGAGCTGGAGGATCCAGATACCTGACTTCTCTTGTTTTGGACAAGCTCATTAATGTCAGGTATCATGTTTGTTGTAATTATTTTAAGAACAGATTGGAGATGTTCATTGGTAAGTTTTGTGCGATGTTTGTTCTTATTTATTTTCATGACGGAAAACATCTGCTCACATAAATAGGTGCTACCAAACATGCATAGAATGCGTGCTGCATGCTTTTTTAATTCCGGGTAGTTATCCAAACTCTTGAAATATTGTGTATAAACCGTAAGAGCGTTAACCTCCTTAAATTTTTCTTTCAAAATGCTGTCCGACTGAAGATCTATCAACTCCATTTGCAAATGAACTGGTGCCTGTAAAGCTTCAAAATTGAATGGATTGTTGAAAATTGGGACTTCCATTTAAAAATCTTGACTGGCTTCATCTGCCGTAAACTTCTTGTTTCTTTGTAAACTGCAAAAGAAATATAACTGTTATAATTAACGGAGGTGATGTTTAAGACCCAGGGAAAGAAATAAGACAATTTTACTAAGGGAAAACATCGCTTTCCTTTGGGAAATTCGAATAAAACGCGGACGGGCGAAGCCGCGGGCGGAAAGCTAGTAGATTATATAATTGATGTTATTTTAATTATTTTAGTAGTCAAAATTTTATAAATTTTATGTAGGTAAAAAATAGAACAGTTACAAAAAAGTTAGCTAATAAAAATTACATTGACCACTTACTCATTATTGCTTATTTCCATCGGTGGAACATTAGAAGATTCCTTCGGAAGTGGTCCTTCATTGACTTGCTTGTCTCTTATCCTATAACATAAATATTACTTATTTTAAAATAATAATATATATTAAATTGGAAACAAATACTACACACAATAATCAATACGAGAAAACTGCTGAACTACTTTGGTTTCATTAAACCAAATCAATGTGAATGTTCAGCTGTATAATTTTATAACTCTATGGCGCATATACACGAACGAGCGAATAAAATTGTATAAGATTTATTTTTTTATAAATAAAGACTAAAAGGTTGGTATTACTTCCCTTCCCTTATCAGGATAATTTTGTTGAGGAGATGTAGATGTTATTGATTGTCCGACACTATTCTGCTTATTCCGACCCCATCTACAAACAATAATAAGATAATATAATTAAATTGCTAAGTTTTATTTATGTAAACAATAATAAAAATATGCAATAATTACGAGCCTACCGAACTTCGTTCAATTTAGCTGCTCTTGCACGTCCTTCTCGTACAGCTTTTTTACACTTTGGCATTTTGAAATTTATTATTACTATTATATATACACACACAAAACGTCTTCACGTAGTAAACAAACAGTATAACCTAATCTAAACTAACACAAAACTTCGCGCAGTAATCAAACACAACAAAATACTTAATTAACAAAAAAAAAATATAATTAACTAAACTATTAATAATACGTGTGGTAAGCAAGGATGTTCGTAAGCCGACGCGGTAACAAACGACACATGTTTCACTCACAGGGACTGCCGACCGACTGACTCCCGCTACCCCGCGGTGGGGAGACGCATGAGTTTTAGTTGTGAATTCTCGCGGATTTTAAAATAATTAAGTTATAAAATCTAATAATGAGCTTTTGAAAAATTTTTTTCATGCAAAATGTTCATTATTAAATTACCTATCGATTGGTAGTAGACGCATATCGAAATAATGGTTACTTTACGAGGAGATGCACAATATCGTAGAAGTATTGATTATTTCTGTGGGTTCTTTGTAAGGAGATTAGATCAATTTAAATGCGTCTTTAGAAAAAAATGATCATACAATTTAAAGTTAAGACTACTATGAAATTTTATTTGTTTTTTATTTCTAAATACCTCTTATAAATAACAAGCAGATAGCTTCTGAAATGTGCGTAAAAAACGGCTAACACGGCGTTTTGCTCGGTGATGCCCCTTAAGTTAATTGAAAAGATTCGCATACCGAGATGCTATCAGCAAATCACCACGAGAGCGAGTGAGACGGAAAGTAAACTGGATAACGTCGTAGCGGACCTTCCTAGTGCTACGCCGAATACGGCTACGGATGCTACGGCTACAGCAACGGGACAGGTGATCGACTACGACGCGATGACGCACGCATCAACAGGTACCACTGCCACGGCTTGTTTATCTATTGCGCCCAGTCAATGTTATAGTAACTTAGAGTTACATATATTTGGTGACGCCTCACAGAAAGCGATGTGCGCGGTTGCGTATTGGCGCTGGGTTCATAACAATGAAATACGCGTTGCATTTGTGGCTAGTAAATGCAGAGTCGCGCCAGTTAAAGTGGTAACAGTACCACGTCTCGAATTACAGGCAGCATTGCTAGCGGCGAGACTCGCGCACACAATAATTAAAGAACATAGATTGACGCCTGCGCGACGTTTCTTTTGGTGTGATTCCACCACTGTGTTGCACTGGTTGCGCAACAATACGCGCACATATAAAACATTCGAGGCAAATCGGCTGGGGGAGATTGACGAACTCACTGCTATATCTGAGTGGAGATATGTACCTACGAAACTAAACGTAGCGGATATAGCAACGCGAGATGTTTTTAATTTCGATTACTTTAAGAACGAGTGGTTCAATGGCCCTCGATTCTTGCACATGAGCGAGATATGCTGGCCACACGATGTTTTGGAACCTGAAAATAAAAATGAATTATTTTCAGAATACGTAGGGAATATACAAGGTACTGCTGACTTACCTGTGCCTAATTCGACGAGGTTTTCCTCCTGGCTCCGGCTCTTGAGATCCGCTGCTGCTGTGCTGAAATTCATAAATAAATGTAAAAGACTTACCTGTGTCGAAGATCGTGCATTGATGGACCAGGCTGAACGTTTGCTTCTTCAAAAGGCGCAAACTGACTCGTTCTGTAATGATATAAATTTACTTAAGAATAATAAAATTTTACCGCGAGATAGTAGATTACGAAATTTGTCGCCTTACCTAGATGAACATGGACTTTTACGCGTGGGCGGCCGCATCGATGCTGCATCTGAGGTCACTACAGAGATGAAGAGACCGGTAATTCTTGATGGACGTCACCCTACCGCGAAATTGATAGTCCGGCACTATCACGTGAAAGCTGCGCATGGTAACCAGGAAACCGTGGTGAACAATCTGAAACAAAAGTACTGGTTAATTAGAATAAGACCTACCGTGAAAGATGTTGCTTCAAAATGTCTTCTATGCAGATTGAGAATGGCGAGGCCGCTGGTACCTAGAATGGGCGACTTACCTAAAGCGCGATTGGCTCACCACCAGCGTCCCTTCACATTTTGCGGAATCGATCTTTTCGGTCCAATGGAGGTCGTAGTCGGAAGGCGAAGGGAAAAAAGGTACGGTGTATTGTTTACTTGCCTTACCGTTCGAGCCATACACATTGAATTGGTTCATTCACTTACCACAGACTCACTCATAATGGCACTACGTCGTATGTCCTGTCAGCGAGGTTGGCCGTGGCATATATACTCTGATAATGGTACAAATCTTCGAGGAGCCGACGTTGAACTACGTAAGTCCATACAGGAGTTAGACAACGAGGTTTTGAGGGCACAAGCTTCAAACAATGGCGCTCAGTGGACATTCATTCCTCCTGCGAGTCCTCATTGGGGTGGGGCGTGGGAACGCCTGATTCGCAGTGTCAAGTCCTGTCTACGAGTAATATTAAAGGAGCGGGCTCCCAGGGACGAAGCCCTAAGGACGTTTCTTAAGGAAGTGGAGAACATAGTCAATAGCCGACCCTTAACTCACGTTTCAGTGGAACCTAACACCTCAGAAGCTTTGACTCCAAACCATTTTCTTATCGGCTCGTCTACCAATCTTCCAATCGCAGGAGTTTTTGATAACTCGGACCTATTTTTAAAAAAACAATGGAGACTAGCACAAAGGTTGTCTGATATGTATTGGCGACGATGGCTTAAAGAATATTTGCCAACCTTGATTCCCAGATCTAAATGGTATCGCGATCAAACGCCACTAAAGGTTGGTGATTTTGTTTTTATTGCAGATCCCGACTCGCCCAGAAATGTTTGGCCCCGAGGGGTCATAAAAAATGTTTTTCCAGGCAGGGATGGTCGTGTACGCGTCGTAGAGGTAAAAACTGCAGGTGGAGTGTTGCGCCGATCCGCGGCGCGCGTCGCACCCGTACCATTAGGAGAAGAGTGCTGAGCCAGCACTGGGGTGGGGAGTGTTAGCGACGAGCTCTCTTTGGTTTATAATTTTGTAGGTAGAAAAATAATTACAAGCGACCGTTAACGCTCAGGGCGTAACGCTCGCGAGTTGTTGGTCTGCGCGCATCTTGATATACAGTTATCGGTTTTTTTTAAATTAATTGTGCACGTAGTCTGTAATTTAAATATATCTGTAGCAAGTTCAAGCTTCGTTTTTATATATTTACAATAAAATTGTGTGTGGCAAAATAAAGTTATTAGCGCGTGGAATATCATCTTTTAAATCAGCACCCAAAGGTTTCAGCGGTACAAAACTACATGTTGTGTACTACATGTTTTACATGCCCTAACTATAACCACATAAAGTAATAAATTTCTCGACTCCATCATCACTGTGCAATGTGTATAAAGCAACCGCTTCAAAGCTCCAAGCGAAACAAACTATAAGTTTAATATAATAGAGCTTCAATTTGAAGAATGTGTTTCAAATATATGCTTGTAGCTCCACTGCGATTCATCGTTGGGATATTACAGTATGCTTGACAATGTCTACGCTGGAATATTGTGGAATGGCGGTCCGATTCATAGCTATATAGAATTTTGTTGTCGAAATGTTTTGAATTTCATCACAATCTTTTGAGTATTTTGGTAGATTATTACTGACAACGCTGTTTTTCAATATCTCTTAAAATGAGTAGTTATAAAATTTTATTTAACATTAAGTATTTCAGAGTTTTCGTAAACTTAAATATAAAAACAACAAAGAAAGTTTAATTCTAATTCATAGACTAGTTATATAGAAAAAGTCAAATCACAAAAACTAACGATAGTTTCAATATGTGTTAATAAGTTTTTTCACTTCCAATAAAAGGGGTATGCCGTGGTAAAAATTTTCCTTGTCTATCTCGGACCGGGCAAACTTTAACAATAACCCTTAACAATAATGAAAACTACTAATCGATTTCCATCACAGAACGCACAGAACTAAAGAACAACTAAAAAAATGGAAAATACAAATAAATAGAAATAAAATATAAATCTGCTTCAGGTTCTAATGGTATTCAATAATCAAAAATTTTATGAAGATCTAACCAAAAAGGCAATCCATTGTATAAATTATATTTTGGTATTTATCCGCAACCTGGAAGTAATAATAAGTAATCCCAATCCGTATCAAGTATCCGTAGAAGACATTGAGCAATTTTGTATATAATCTAACGAAATGGGGATGAAATTATTCAAATGTTGTCCGTGTTTGGATAGGAGATGCTCTAAATATACATCATCACCATAATTTTTTATGATTATTTTATATTAGACGATATCAGATTCTAATTTATGAATGAAAAGTTTTATTCACTCAGTGTCCAATCTTGTATATGTCTGTCTATGTTAACGATACTGAGTTTGATTGTAAAAAAAAGGTAAAACATATGATACTGAGTACTCTAAGTTCACAAACCGAAAAAGCTGAAGCCAATAGATAGGTAAACGTAAGAAGATTATTGCCAACAAACTTTTGATTCTATTTCACTTGATAGACACGAGTTTCGTGAAAAACGCTTTATCCGTCCCCACGCTATGTTTATATGCTTCAGTTCAGACGTTCTTCGAGCTTGAAATTCTTCCGCTATACTTGCAATGAGCCCGGCTCTCCGGATTAGAGTCTAGTGAGGTAAACGGATTTTTCATATTTATTCAATTTTATACGCGCACCTTGTGATTGTATTTGCGTACCCAAAACATGGAGGTAACGAAGCAGGTCTAATTTGTTTTGTCGTGGAACTATTGAAATGATTTTCAAAACAAAATTAAAATAATGTTATTCAACACAAACCTTGACAGGTACTTAATAACTCAGAACAAATATTAAATTAAAGGTTACATACAGCTTAAAAGTTCCACAACCTAATAAACACATACATACAAGAAAAAAATATAATGTTTCTACACTTGCTTAAAAATTTCGACAGTGTTTCTCTCTTTTGAATTATTTTTCATTTTCGTTATCTCTTCAAATATGATAAAATTGTATTTATATATCAAATATAATATAGTATTTTAAAATATTTATATTGTCATTACAAGATTAAGTTAAGTTAGCATATGTGATATAAGTCCGGTACAAAAACAATAAAATTATTTATTTAATAATACATAATCAAATCATAATAGCATATAAACAAAAAGTTATAATTGTAACTTAATGTAGATAATATCTATGATCTTTTATTTTACAAGTTTTATTTATAAAGAAATAAATAATAGTAAATAAAATAAAAAGTGCGTAAGGAAGTGAAGACCCCGATGCAATGTGGTGGGGTAATGCCCATTAACTGCCATAAATGTCCCATCAATGCAGTCAGTTTTCCTCAGAGCAGCTTGTGACGAGCTGTCGGTGAGTTGCGTCACCGAGGGTACCGATATGCTTCAGGGCGTATGCTACCTGCCTCTTTATCTTGCTTCAGCCGGCCGGGCAGAGCGGAGTCGCAAGGCAGACGCTCGAAGGGTGAAAGGCGCGGCGCTTCGATTGCTGGCGCAAAAAAAAAAGACATACATCTCTAGCCCGGTTCTCATTACCACCAAAATCAAAATGCAATAGTCCACAAACGTTCCGACCAGTAGTGAGAATAGTTTCTGTGCATCTAACTGGGTTATAGTCTTTAACTCATTTTTGATGCAGATAGAGATTAGACCCAGTTGCTACGCTCCACGCACACTTTCATTAAATTTCGACTAAATGGCCTCAACGCGTTGGATCTGTATCCCCGGGCACGCCTTATAAAGGATCGTGTTTTATAAAACATGTGATATAAGCGACAATAATAATAATAATCTTTATTAGCAAAACATTTTTTTTATTAAAAATAAAAAATATTATGTGAAGGTTTATAATTTCAAGTGGCCGTCCATAACTAGGAACATTTATTACTGAGCTAGATGTGACATCTGTGTTTTTGTTTCTGGCGCCTCTAGCTTCGAATACTCTGATTAACATACTATATAAGAAATGTTTAAATCTAATGAAAGAAGCAATTAGTGAAAACATGGACTTATAAGTAGAACTGTGTAATGACATGTCTGTTGACTGTAGTGACATGTGAATGTATGTGTATGTATGTAAGAGAGAGATAGAGTATGTGATATAACAATTAATAAACCATATTTTACTGCAAAGCCAATATAAATAACATGAAATACTAAAAGGCTTAATAGTCTATGAAAAGCTTAATGCAAAATGTTACCTGCGAACCTGTATCTGTATCCCCGACGCCGCCTTATAAAGGACTGTGTCTTATAAAAACACGTGATATAAGCGACAATAATTTAAAAATATTAGTATTATTTGTACATTTCGCACATAAATTACAAATTCGATTATATTTTGTTTTGTTCGATATTAATATAAAATAATCTGTCAGCTTTGGTTCCTTATTTACCTCTCTGGCATTAAATTATTTTCATTATTATCAATTATGTGTACACCATCCATCACTTCCCGCCAACAAAAATTATTATTATTAATGTAATAATTTATAATGAAAAAAATGAAAAGGAATGAAGTTCATTATTATCATAATCATCAATCAAAATCGCATAAATGAACAAGTCTATTTTAATATTATTATATTCATAGTTAATGCGCGAGTCAATCGCGCTGGCCACCAGCGAGTTTGTAGCATTTAAATAGAGGAGAAATTCTTCAAAAGTGTATGTACTTGTATGTTGGTTACCTCACAATATTTTCTCCAAAAATACATAGGGTTTTTGACAAAGCGTGGAAAACCCTATGTATTTTGGAGTTAGGTTTTAAGACGCTTTATCGTAACGATTCTTCAAGCTGTACACGTCATTTTGGCTAATTAACTAACACTGTAGCTAGTTCAAAACTTCGCTACAAGCGGCTTAATTAGTGCTTTATTTAAACTTAGATCAAGGCAGACGTAATCATTTGCTACTAGCTACGAACGTTCGGTTCTCGCTTTGATTCTGAGAAACTATAATGGCGTTTGAGAACGTTTTGTTTGCGAACTGGAGGCGTCATCTGGTTGCTAATTATGTGGAATCTGTTTGTTTTGTATCTGTTGTGACTTAGCAATTTGAGACCCACACTATTTCATTGTGTTTGGATTCAATTCGGATATTTGTAGATTAATTTAATTGTTTTCGTATCGTGTTTGAACATTTTACGGAATTTCGCTGTTTCCTGTGTAAAGTTTTTTTTTTGTATGAGGCTGTATATTAAGGAACCTCGTAATAATTTTAGCTACAGTAATTAGACTATATTACATACTTACGCTAGCCATCCATATTTCTTACACACTGAAGCCTTTGTGGTCACACACAGTGTGGTTTCAGAGGGATTTCCTCTTACGCACGCTCAGTTTGTGGAATCCACACCCTACCGAGGTTTTCCCCGAAGAGTATGGAGTTCTTCAAGAAGGTAGTAAATAAGTGTTTAAAGAGTACGCAATCCGTTTACCCCTGATGTTGCAGGCGTCCGCAGGTTACGGTGACTGCTTACCATCGAGCAGATCGTAAGTCTTTTTCCCACTATAGTGGTATAAAAAAAAAATACTTTCTCAGGAAACTCTACCAGTGTTAAAACTGAACCACATCTTACGATATGGTTCAGTTTTTAAGAAAGGTTAAATAGACAGTGAAATTACTGGGTACTATGCATCGTATGTCACATATTGGCAACATACACTGGTTTTATGTGATTTGCAGATTGGCTGAAAATCTGAGAGGAATCACATATACTGTAGGCGATTGTAACCACTACCATCAGATGGTGAAGTCTGCATGTTTGTCAATATATTTTATAAAAAATACTCTCTTAGGTTTTCCCGTATCCTTATTTCTATTCACAATCTTGTTTATTACTCTTCCGGTAAAATAAGTTTCGGTGGCACTGTAGTCTCGACACTAGTATATGGTCCCATTACAATCGAGTTACTGGGTACGTATCAATCTTGACATGTCCTAAATTGTTTTTCGTTTTCCAAAATTCAAATGTACATTTATATGTTGGTAGAACTTAGGCTCATGGTGATGATGGAAATGCATTGTGTTAATGTATAATGTGTACAAAAGCGGACTTAATTTCTGAGGTATTTTCAGTTAGTCAACCTGCACCTTAGTGAAAAAATATTAACAGGAAATTACTTGTATATTTTAACCCTAAAACTTAAATGGACCTAAATTAATATTTATATTATTGATATTTAATGATTGGTAGCGCTGTGACGACTGCCAAAGGTTTTTTTTTATAGGATAGAGCAGCAAACGAGCAAACGGATCACCTGATGGTAATCGATAACCGTTGCCCATGGACACCCGCAACACCAGAGGAGTCACAGATGCGTTGCCGGTCTTTTAAAAGGGAATAAGGGGGAAGGGGGGGGGGTTGGGCCTCCGGTACCCTCACTCACTCGGCGGAACACAGCGCAAGCGCTATTTTACGCCGGTTTTCTGTGAGGCCGTGGTATCACTCCGGTCGAACCGGCCCAATTCGAAAGCAAGGTATTTTTCGTCCGACCATACAGCAATATAATATACTAATACACAGTGAAATATATCTGTCAATAGAACACTATAACGGTATGAACGGATGTCTATACCTTATATGTATGAACCTTATTTGACAATGTGTTCATATCACATATATTAAATGAATACTTGTAATTTTAATTCGATTGAGCAGCCACTTAATAATATTATTTCATACTTACTAAAATGAATCACATACGTAACTTCGTATGTATAAATTTCGAGATAAAAATGGAGGCGACATTTCCTCCACGTTAGCGTCGCGTCTCATATTATTACAATTTGGTGTCAGCGCGCTTTGTTGAACATTTCGCTCATACGCTTATCGCTCTGAAGCGTTCCATCTGACATTTCCTCTCATCTAAGAATCCAGTTATCACCCGTGCCACGGAAATTACGACGGAATTTTAATGTCATCGAATCGGCCGGAGGGTCTTAATTGAAAAAGTTTGGTACCCCGGAGAATGTGCAGGCGTCGCGGCGTGTTGAATTGGTAAAGAGCTCTGTCAAACATGCCAATTGAATAATTGACGTCATGTGACTCGAGCGCGAGAGAGTTTTTAATGAATTTTCTCGGTAGGTGTGTACATCGCAGGTTATTAAGATGAGGCGTGGCACCTTTGAAATTGGAAACGCGTGGAAGTAATTGAGACTCACTCACAAAGGGAAATTCGAAATTAGTTGTAACTTTTAAAATTGCTTCGCGTTCATTATAAAGTTGCAGGTGGGAATAATTTAATTTGGCTACAGTTAATATATATATCGTATTCAATGGTTGAGATCGGTTTCTTTTATTATGTTGGAAATGTTTAATTAAAGTTATGATCAGTTTAATTATTAAATTCTTTCTGTAGTCTTGATTATTTTCGTAATTAAGCCTTTCTGATATTTTTTTTTTAAAAAAAAACCTCGCCTCCCACTAGGAGTTTTGTCCTGTGTTGTGGATGCAATCACAAATATAGAAATCTCACATGCACACACACCCAGGCCGGAACAAATTTTTGTAGGTCATACAAAATATCTGTCCCGTGCGGGAATTGAACCCGCGACCCGTTGCGTAGAAGCCGATTACTCGACCACTGCGTTAAACGTGTCGTCGAATGGATCTCAGAAGCCATGTCTCCGTATTTAGAGGAGTGAGTACCTACTGTCCACTTTTACGTTACGTAAACGTTACTTAACAAAACCAACTGGAAATTAGTATCCTTTTGGTGCTGCTGGTGCCGTATTTTCTTTTATGTTCCTCTGAGGAAAATGCATTAAATTGCAAACCCCGGCTGTGGCAAGCCGGTGGTCATGTGGGGCTCTCCTCTCCTGAAGGGGGAGGCCTACCCACTAAAAACCTCAAGGATGGCCTTCCTCAGGCATGTAGGGAGCCCCTAGGAACGCCAAGCGACGTCCGGGAACCCCCATCCTTTACTCCCCTGCCAATACAGGGGAGCCCTCCTCGGGCCATAATACCTCCCCCTATCTCCTCCACAGACGACGCCCCCCGACCATGGAAGGGGCGTGGTCCCTCCCGAGTCGCCGTGGCCCGCTGACGCGCGCAGATCCGTAATTCGAGCGGTGCTGCTGGTGCCTATGAGTGGGGATAACCTCTGACTATCAGATAACGCGTTTGCTCATCGTAATATATTAAAAATTGGATATACAAATAATAAATATGTAATTCACTTAATATATCGGAAGAATTCGATTTTTAATATAAGACCGATGTACTGATTATATCTGAAATGTTAAACCTAATTTCTCTCCAACCCCGACTATTACATGTTATATATGTCGCAGCCAACTGGTTAAAATAGCCGTTCAATCAAACAACTAGCCCTTTGACTGAACAACGTCATTCAATCATACGTCTAGCTTATTAATTGAATATTTGAGTGGTTCAAAATGTTCAACACTACAGCTGATTCAAAAGCCGTCGTCTAATTTAATTAGTTCAGCGCTCACCACCGCAGCCTTAGGTGCGTTTAGTTTTATTAGCGGTATTTCCGAACAGTTACGGCATGGGAAGCTTCAAAAAAAGAGCGTATATATTCATGAAAGGCCGGCAACGCGCTGATGATACCTCTGGTGTTGTTTGTGCTATGGGCGGCGGTGATCACTTACCATCAGGTGACCCGTTGGCTCGTTTGCCTGCTCTAATATAAAAAAAAAAAGTTTTCAATATGGCGTCAACTAGGCGTGGTTTGTGATTGTTTCAAGATATTTTTCGGAAAGTAAGTAGTAAATATACGTTACACGTGTTATTAAAGATACAGAAATTACGAAGTCACTTACGAGTGAATACGAGTGAATCGAAATTTAATCAAATATACGAGGAGAAATTACGAGATTATGAAATGATTCTTGCTTCGTAAATTTTTGAGTTTGTAATTTTTTGCTTGGTACAATAAACAATAATATAATTAATAATTTGTTTGTCATTTTTACTTATTACATCAAACTTTTGATCACT
Source organism: Scirpophaga incertulas (assembly GCA_036419045.1). Taxonomy (NCBI): domain Eukaryota; kingdom Metazoa; phylum Arthropoda; class Insecta; order Lepidoptera; family Crambidae; genus Scirpophaga; species Scirpophaga incertulas. The sequence goes on from CM071628.1 coordinate 23,445,899, forward strand.
TGTTAAACTTAATTCAAGAATAACCTCTCAAGCAATTACAAAAAGTCCTCCTTCCTATTCTCTCAATGTAAGTACTAAACTAATGATCACCTTAGTTAATTTGCCATTTAACTAGTTAGCTAAGCGTCGTCTAGCTGTAATGTTGAACGTTGCAATCAACAAGTCGGCTAAATAATGTATAGGTGTGTGATTGAATGATGTTGTTCAGTCAAAGGGCTAGCTGTTTGATTGAACGGTTTAACCAGTTGGCTGCGACATATATTATAATATTCTATTTAGCCTGAAAGCTAAACAGATAATTATCTACTGAATTCAATAATATTTTTGTATTTCTATAGCAAAAACTGATTCATCATAAATTTTCGGACAAATATCGAAACAAGGGTTCTTAAACATAGTATCCTCGTATTCTTATGTGCATCATTATCGAAAGCGTTTCAATATTTAACAACAATTTGTGGAAATGTATCGAAATTACGGAATCATTCGCATATATTACGTTTTAATGAAATGAATTTATTTATTTATGCTCGACGACAAAAACTGTCTCTAAAGGCGTATATTGAATAAAGACTATCCAGGTCCAATTATTAAGGTCCAGTTTACACTCCTCCATTCTCGTCAAATCAAAGTCAACCGAATCAAATGTACGTTTCGCATTAAAACTAAATGATTGTTATTCTAGTAATAACGCCAAAACATGGGCTGTGTATCGCTATCAATACACAAGGGCTGTGTATCATCACTTACAATGTATGTAGTTATATCGATAATTGAAAACGATGTTGCCGTCTACGGCGATTGTGTAGCGGGGTAGATTTATTCTTCTTGTTTGCATAAAGTTTAATTAAGCCGATCGATTGGCGTGCTCGTCCGACCGCAATTGTTTTGTTCAAGTATTTTTCGTTTATATTGTAGAGAGTTCAGAACTGTTTCTATGTTACCGTTCGTATACAATTTGGTAGCCAAAAATTTATTTTATCCATTTGTTTTGCAGATGAAACTAATCATAAGTCATGCTTGCCAAGCCAACAAGGCAAAACCAGTAAGCGCTATTTTCATAGAGTCTTCAACTAGAATCTAGCCTCAGATAAATAGTCTGAACTACATTTGTATTTGCATACAACTACATGTTCAATATTATATACAATAAATAAAATAAATATTTTATAATTAATATATTGTAATTTTATTGAAAATAACTCACCATAAAGAGCCTTTCGGCCGCACCTTCCGTAACTCATTCCCTCTCGTGAAAACGTATATTCGAGTTTGCTTTTTTCCTCAGAACAGGAGCGGTTGAGAGTCCTGGCAAGGAGAACGAAACGTACCCAGCGGTTCCCCGCAACCAAGTGCTGCGGAGATTATGTTAGACGCCAATTAAACACAACCTTAGTCATTATCATAAAATCAAGTCTAGAAAAAAGAACAAACGTTTCCCAGGAGCCTTGACGATCTCTGCGGTCCCGGGTTTGAGTCCCGGTGGGAGCAGATGTTTGCGTGATGAATGTACCTTAATCATAGTTGTTATAATATATTTCTACCAAATTTATTTATATACGTATAATATATGAAACGAAAGAGATATGTAAGACCGTAGCAAGTGGAAAGACGTAATCTCTGCCTACCCCCATGGGAAAAAGGCGTGAGTGTATGTATGTATGTAAAATCGCATAATACAAGCCTTATAGAGCTTACTTTGGACTAGGGTAATTGGTGTATATGAAAGAAATATTTATTTATTTTTTTATTTATTAATCAGGAAAGTGCGCGGTGCAGTGAGTTTGCTTACCCATCTTCGCTTTGTTTTTATGAAAATAAAAAAAGTTGCGCTTAATCACATCCAACTGAGTATGCGAGAGCAGAGCGAGTTACTAGTTTTTAGTTTGCTATAAACTACACAGACCCCATAGAGAATGAGGTGCCAACTAGGTTATTCCTACTTATAACGCCACCATTATAACGACGTCGCGGCGCCGCTGGTAAACTGGCAAGAACCACTGACAATAATTGTCCACTATTTTGTAACACGTTGATCGATCAGCTTTCGTCAACGAATTAGGTACATGACTTGAAAATCTGAGCTATGCGCATCAGATATTGTTATTAGCTGATTTAACTAACAGATATACCTAGATCAGAGGGTAGCTTTGCTAAAAAATTCTAAATGTATCTGTAATATATTGTTATAGGTAAGCAGAATCATCATATAATTGAATCGATTATGTTTGTCGATTTATTTATAAAATCACCCCACTGGTATACACTGTAAAATAGAAATAATCTGTATTCATTAGAGCTCAGTACAGGCACTTATTGACGTTAAACAAACGTAAAACTTAAGAACACAAAGAGCTTAATGGCTATACAACCTTCCTCGCGATATGTGCAAGGAAGCAAAAATATTACTCTACGCCTATTCAGATATTGGGAGAGCTTTCCAGGGCGGAACTATAAAACGTGATTCTAGCACTAACCATTCTATTGTTTTACGTGTTTCTCTGAATAAATTCGTACACTCGCAGGAAATAAAAAACTTGAAACATCAATTTTACGGAACATATCTGGCGTTAAATCGGTACATTGGAATCCGCTATCACGTGGCGCCCGTTGGAACACCTTTTTTGGGCAACAACCAGAAAAACAGAAATCTGTTGAGCTCACGAACTAGATCTGGGCGATGATGCGGACACCGCCACTTGCAGCACTAGAAGTTCTTGCATTGTTGTCATTGAGAGCATTTGATGATGGATTTGATCTACAATACCTGTGCCATGATAGAGGTGAAGGGTATGTTGAAATATTCCTCAGCGGTTTTGAATAATCACTCAGATTAGAATTGAAAGTAAAATCGTGTGTGTAAACTAATCTCAAGAGATTAAGTCAGAGTTCTTTACATACTACCACGGTAAAATGTTTTCGAGCCACTAGATTTATTTTGATAACTTCGAGTTCGTTGTGGGCCTGGTATCTGATATGTATGCATACCGGAAAATAGAATACAAACCACTACGAAAACTTGCTGCTAAGCCTACCAATGAATATATCGTTGAGTTTTAGTAGATTTTGTCGTTATGAAACAGACTCAAACGCAATATATTAAATCAAATCAAAATATTAATTTAATGCTAACGATAGCGTTTTGTCGAGATTAACTACGTGGGGTGTGAGTAACGCGCCAGTACCCACTTGCGTTGGAAGCAGGCGTGGGCAGTATGTCTACCCACATGTCTGGTTTTCACTGTGATGCTATTTTGTAGCAACAATAGCCCTATAATTTTTATTCGACAGTTGCCTGTTCTTTATCTTGTATCATGTTTGATCAATCTTTCCTTTTCTAACTATATGTTCTCACTTTGTAATATGAAGTAGGATATTTAAGCGATTTTTGTCTGACTACAAAGAGGACACACCTCTTTGATTACCTATGAGGTTTTATACTAAGAGGGTCCTCAGTATGAATTAACAAATATGACAACCCGTAAATCCTATTAAAATTCCTCATTAATTTTTATTATAACTCACTCCTATGAATTATTTTCGTGTGAAATTACGTAAGTTAATATCCTTTACAATAACGCCACCGAACGGGAAACCCAAGAAGGCCGTGCAAATCCAAGAAAATTTAATTAATCTGCGAAGACGTCGAAACGTGGTCCAATCTTTATTAGGTAATTCAAAAATTCATTTACGTAGCGTGAATTCGCGGGGGCGTATACAATACTCGTAATAAATAAACACAGCCAAAAGGAGTTTCCACATTGTTTACACAGAGGTGTGTTTCTACCTAATTTGTAGTTCAAAGCGTGTATTTATATCCTTATAGTATGTATATAACATTGTATCTATAACAAACTAATCTATTTAGATTAGTTTGTTTTAAACAAAGTGCAGAAGTCGAGTATTTACTCGACTTCTGCACTTTGTCGCTTAAATATTTTTTTCTGAGGCATTGATTGGATACATAACATAGTAAAGTTATAATTTTAATTTCATTTAAACACTAAAGTTAGTGTTACTTATTTAAAAATAAAATGATTACTAAAATACTAATAAAAATATGGATGCAAAGTGTCATTGATTTTATATAAATTTAAAATTCATATCAAAAAGACATTCATGAGTAAAGGTTATTATAAAGTAAGTGACTATCTATATGATCACACTATTTGGGAATAGGGACACTATTCATAGAGCCATGTTTGGTAACAATATTATTTATAATATTGTATTATTTTAAATGTGTATGTAAACATACATACGACTGTAATCGTATTAGGTGTGATTGTATCTTAATTTTGTATTATTATATTATATTATCATAATTATTAAAATTGAAAAGAGGAGATAAAAAACAGACCTTCAGAGTTTTATGCCTGTTCTTCTAGAGAAGGCTCTCCCAATTTCAGGTGTAGAGCCAATATTTTTTTATTCCTTATTCGTACGTTTTTGTATTGTTACGGACAAGGTTTTTGTAAGCTTTTTTTTTTGTTGTTTTGTTTGTTTTGACGTCAATAAGTGCCGGTAAAGGTCTATGTTGAATAAATATCATTTTGATTTTGATTTTAAAATAAATTATTATTATTGCTCATTCACTATTTCCTTAGCTGAATTGAGTAGGCTATCAAAAATCAAGTATATCATGATATAACTTACACATAACCTCAAAGTGACGTCTTTTTTATTTTTAAACTTAATTACTGGTTATTTTAGCTGATTAATTAATTACATAACTCTTCATGGTTTTCAATAATGATGGCATGAGGTCACACCACATAATCAAACTATGAGATAAAACGTATAAGGAGAGGAACGAGTCATTGACTACAGAAGAAACTCTAAGTAATTTAGTCAAATAAGGTTGAGTTAAATTTATTAGTGTTAGTTTTAAGAAAACAAATAGGAGTTTAAGATGAAGAATAAAGCCCGAATGTCAGCAGTGATCCTCAGTAACACGTTGTAGCTTCAGTTACACGAACTCGACGGTGCTTTATCGACGCCAATATTTCACAAACTACAACATAGCGACGGCATAAATCACCCAGATTTAATAAAACTACACTATTTATCACTGTGAACCACGCTAATATAACTTTCGGTGTGCACATGACTTCAATTTATTCTTTAGATATAAAAATTTCTGTGCATTGCTGGGTTTTATTCCTTACATTTAAATCTAATGGTTGTATATAATATGGCTTGAGTTTCTTTACATGTAATTCTAAATTTCTTACAGCTCTTATGATTTCTAAGCAAGAACAATTAGTATGGAGATCTTTGGGGGAACATAATTTATATTTTGATGTCGACATGGCATGTCATTGTATGTAGCGAAATAATTGTTAATTAATATTGTCATTGTGACATATTTAACTAATCTGATGAAAACATTGATTATGTTATTTGTTGTTTATATTAAAATATTTATTAAATAGTAAGACTAAAGGATTATAATGTCATGATTTTGTAAATTCATTATTATTATATTATACTTAATACATTTTGCGTTGATATCGTTTACAATAATGCATATAAACATAGTAGTAGAGAACTGGGATTTTTACAGATAAATTACTAATAGTCATGATTTTATTTGAATCTTAATTTTCAATATGTGCTTTGATTGTGGGCCCTAAGTTGTCAGCTTTTGTTTTATTTGATTATTGAAGGTCGCTTTTGATAAAAAGCTAATTTTATGGATAAAATGCCCTTTTATTGGATACCTATATTGCGGGATTTATAACAAAATATGTAGTCAGTTTTTTTTTGTGACAGCCATCTTAGCTTAGACGGACTTGAGCGGCGCGCCGCTCGAGTCGAGGATGAGATCCGTTCAGTGTCGCTGCCCTTAGGACAGCGACGTCCATAAATGGCAGTTTTACCTGGTTAAAAACAAAAAAAAAGGTGCTGACCGGACATGACTGTTTCGTTCACTACCTGTACTGGTTCGCACGCCGGGAGACAACGGTGTTACCACTGCGTCGCTCACGACGACACTTTCGAGCATACACTAGCTGTGTGCCCGGCGTGGCAACAACAGCGCAGCGATAAACCTTTCGTTGCTGAGCGTGGTCGTGCCCATGCTCCGCGGCGAGATGGATGGCGAGGGGGCTGTCGCCTCCTTCTGCGAGAATGTCATCTCGCAGATGGAGGGAGGAGGACGACGAGGCCGCTCCCTTCTGCCGCAGGCGGATTGGTAGGAGAAGATGGGAATACGCAAGCGCGGTGCTCGCCTAATGACCCTACCGCGAGGCTGCGAGCAGGGCTCGCTGCCGCGCACGCCGTGGTGACACCTCTCCATCTGGAGGATTGTCCAAGTGTTCTCGGACAATCACCGCCCTGGCGTTGGCTCGACCAATTCTAGGTCAAGCTGGCCCCGTACAATCTCGACATCCTGGCCGACATGTACGCGGCGACGGCGTGTCGGCCGGGGGAGCGATGGGGAGAGCGCCCTGGAACTCGCGCACGAAGTGCCTAAGCGGGAATGGCACCGACGGACCCTACATGCCTGAGGAAGGCCATCCCTGAGTTTTTTAGTGGGTAGGCCTCCCCCTTCTGGGGAGGAGAGCCCCACATAACTGCCCTCTCGCCACAGCCGGGATATGCAACTTAATGCATTTTCCTCAGGGGAACAAAAAAAACAAAAAAGGTCAAGCCGGCCCCGGGGCGCATGGCAGTGGAGTCGCGAAATGGATCCTGCCATGTGTCCCGCATGGACCCAGTGAACACCGGGGGGTTTTAGTGGGTAGGCCGGTCTTCTCAGACCGGAGAGCCCCACACACAGCCGCGCCTAGCCAGCGCGGCGCCATGGTGCGAAAAAAAAAGGTTGTTCAAAACCGATGACCAAATCGATTGCAATCGGCAATCATCACAGTTGATAGATGCCCTCACCAAGAGACACGAACGTACCTTTAGTAAGCCACATTAATCCACTAGATTGGTCCACTTCACATACACCTTTAGAGTAAATGACATATGAAATCATAATCATCATCATTTCAGTCCTTAGACGCCCACTGCTGGACATATGCCTTCCTGAAATCCTCGCCAAATCGTCTGCCCATCTTGTGGGAGATTTTTCTGCCCCAGTTAGTCAGCCCTGCAAGCACCACCCACCTCCAGTTGAGGTTCGTAAATTAAGATAACTAATTTCACAATGTACATGGCAGGACCCAACCCTATCCCAGCAACGATAATGATAAGATTACAGCGCTGATGATGCTCATATGTATTATGACCGGTTACAATAGAATAGACAACGAAAGTTTATAAAAGACAACAAAAGTTTCTATCTCTTCCCAAAAGTGCTATTAATATATGTGACTACCTTTTTTCTTCCAGTGAATGCCATAAGAGCAGATTTAAGGAATTTACCTCATTCATATGTCTTCAAATTACCCGTCAGTGCCAATATGCCTACCCCTTATGAAATGGAGCCTTAATAAAGTTTATTTTCTTAACGACTAGAAGAAGAAACGCAACGAATGAGTTTTAATTCCTTGACCGCTCTACCAAAATGTTACAAGCAGTTTTATGTCAATTTTCCCTAATGCCAGGTGCAATATTATCAGTCATCTTAATGCTACTCGTAGTTGCAACTCATTTGATAAAACAACTTATTCTTTTTAATTTACGATTAGTTTTGAAAACGATATAATAATTTAGTAGAATGTTTAAGTAACACATGTCAATTACTATCAAGTTGGTAATCAAACTATTAAACGCGACAGAAAATTTCTATATAAAAAACGACTCATACAAATATCGTAGCGTATATACGCCACAGCGCACTGCAACCGAAAACTTTTGAAATTAATGATGGTGGCGCAAAACAAAACAGGCGAATTGACAATTTTGCGCCAGCGGCGAGGACGTGTGACGCCATGAGTTATGGCCGCTCTTTAATTAAAGTTTGTCTAATTAATCAGCCAGACAGCGAAACTTCCCGGACGATAATTAAGTGCTGCATTTTTACTCATTGTCCGAAGCGAAGTTATGTTAAGTGGGACGGGGTCGCTCAGTGAATTGTCGGTTTTTGTGTTAACGACTTATGTTTGTTTTATTGATGCAATAATGATTTTCTTTTATCCGGTTAAATCAATTTTGTAGAGGTCTATAATAGTAACAAAATTATTGCGTGACAAAATGTCTCTAGTGCACGTTCATTCTAAGGATTGTGACGAGACTAAATCACACACTTTGGGTGAATAAAACACATTGTCATGCACTAACCCATACTGCAACAAGAAACAAACTTTCCACGACGAAAGCACTCAAATCGGTATTCAGTCTACGACTTACATTTGTAAAGCACAAAGCTCCCAATAACTATTGGTGCAATCCGAATTCCATTCTACATGTAATCGCCTTAAACTTTCAGAGAGAATTAACCAACTTCTGGGTAGTTGGAATTTCCGTAAGTTACAAGGCCAAGTTTGGAATCGACTACCTTCGGTGAAACCAGGGGGGCCTGTTATCCAATTTAGCACAGAATATCTAGCAGCCCCTGGAGAGTCATCTCTTCAAAGATTTAGGACCGCGGTCTGTAAGGCTAGCTTGAAACTAGTTACGTCATGTTGAATGCAAATTGAACTATTTCAGATAGTGACCTAAATTTCAGTTAATATTATCAAAACGGCTATCAAACAATGATTGAGATTTTTATTTTCTTTTATTACTGAGGGTACTTTTTGCTTTGTGACAGCAGAGAAATCTATCTAAGCACATCTTCAAGATGTTTTGCATGTGTATTTAATTTTTTTTGTGTCTCCTAACTAAAATGTTTTGTGTCTGTATTCTATGAAAAAATAATGTAGACTCTTATTTTTAAAGCACGCACATACGACCAAATCGGAAAAAAAATCTGCAGGCCATTCAAAAAATTTATCCCGAGCGGGAATCTATTTCGCGACATGTTGCGCAGTAGATGATCACTCGACCTCTGCGCTAATCGTGTCTCAAATTATAAGGTTATATTGCGTTGCATTAAAGAAAACCCTAGCTTAATGCTGCTATTCGACAAGACACGTTTGAATCTGTATTGTGCAGGTTTCTCTGCTCCTTCCTTCCTCTTCCATGCAGAATAATAATTCTTCATGGACGAACGAGTGATAATCTATAACTGGATATATGTAAAGTTGATTAAGGATTAATTCTAGGCTCCTTATGTAAATTTGTTAACACATTTTGATTGACATACATACATACATACACTCACGCCTTTTTCCCACGGGGGTAGGCAGAGATTACGTCTTTCCACTTGCTACGGTCTTTACATATCTCTTTCGCTTCTTCTACTTCCATAACATTCCTTATACATGCTCGACGATTGCGGGTACTTCTGACCGATTGACACTGACTGATAATTCAATTATGTTGCTGCTTTATGATAATCATGATCACATTGAATCTTAATAACACAGCAATGTAACAACACCAACTATCCGTTTTAATAAAATTTGTTAGCAACAGAGATACATAATCAAGGGGCTGGATTTAGTGAATACGAGTCAAGCGTTTTATCACTGAACTGTCACTCACAATATAGCTTGTTCAATTAATACTGACGTCAACATATACTGACGGTCGAACCTGTTTCATATTTTTGATTTATCAAATTTCACTAGAATAGAATAGAAATCATTTATTTGCAAGAATTTGTAAATGTCACCGGTTTAAAAGTGTCACTATCTTTGAGTCCCGAGTTCAAGTTCTAGATAGGGGCAGATGTTTGTGTGATGAATGCGGACATTTGTACTATAGTCATGGCTGTTGTAATGTATTTCTTTTTAACTAACTCTTAAATATACATACAACCACAGTATAAGCTTTAACGTTCTGTATCTCGTAAAGTATAATGAAAATGTAAATGAGAATTTGTTTTGAATTTGAAATGAGAATTATGTGGAGTGGAGTTTTAAATTCGAAATGGGACTAAAATATATTTCATATGAGATTCAACGAAAATAACAGGCTGTTTAAGCTAATAGCTACCACAGCTTCTACAGCTTTAGGCTAAAGGAATATCTTCATAAAATTTGAAGTAAATATGACACAATGCGCCACACATAGTTAACATGTTATACATAGTTACAAGTTCTCATGTCCTGAAATAAGTAATCCTTCATTTTTAATAAAACAGCTAAATATTATTTTCATCAGATTGGCATTAAAACCGCCGGACATTCATAGATATACCACTCTTTATCTTTCATTACCTTTAGTACATTTACGCTAAGGTGACGGGAATGAAAAAGAAGAGTGACGAAAAATGACATATTTTCAATTCTAGTAGTTTGCACTGTATATTGATTTGTCAGTCTTTAAGTTAGTTTCCCTATTATATACTTAAATATATTTATTAGGAGATGAGTATAATGTAGACTTAGAAACAGACAATGATAAAACGTATTAAAAAAAGAGGAGATACATATAATTATGTTTTACTTTAGATGGCGCATAATCATACGAGTAATACAAATCTGACGTTCAAAAACTTCCGCTGTTCATTACAATACATATATTACTCATCTTTGAATCGATAATGGAACAGATCATATAGAAAGACTACATTTCCTAGTCAAATATATAAATAGAGCCAAAATCGACTTATTAAGAATGAAATGATACTAATTTCTCTAATTTAAATGCATCAATTTTGGCATGCTTATGTGAATATGTATTTTTTTATTATATCTTGGTAGTAGACAAGACTCACCTTCATAATAATAACCATCGCTTATAAACATATGCAATCCAGGAACACATCTGAATCAATACCAACATGAGAATATATATAAAAAATATCATTTACAAAAAATTGTTACTGCTACTCACTGCGACCTAATGATCGGAAAAGATCGAGGCCATGTCTCCCCATAAACACTTTGCGGCAAAAAGCTCTTTATTGCCTGTACACAAACACGATTGTATCAGATTCATAAAGTGGGACGCTGTTTATATTCTGGAAGTTGGGGAAAGCGGCCTGAGAACTTTTATATGATTTACGTTACTTCCAAACAGTTCGTGGGGCTATTAATATTGGTTTGTCTGAATACGTAATCATCGGTGCCTTGCCGCAGGAAGCGCGGATACATTTTTATTGTATTCTTTATTGCCTTAAAATATGATATGTAGGATTTTGGAATGATTTGTAAAGGGAAAGAAACAGTAAAACATGTATAGGGATCATTTGTGACCTTTATAATGTAAACTGTATAATTTTTCACTTATCTTATAATATTTTTATAAACTTTATTTCGAGTATATAAAAAATAAATTATAACCGCCTGAAATTAATCAAATTTCAGACTGCTTAAATAAAAGCTCGTTAAAGGACTTTTTCAATTAACGATCACGATAATGGAAGTGAGGCGAATGAGATGTGAAATTCTAATTTCAAACTCGACGTCCGGAATGCAGTTACGGCGGACGTCGATCACCGGAATTCGATGGTGGCAACAATTTTAAATTTCAAATTTCGAACGTCACTCCCCGTAATGCGTACGGTCGCATTACCATAACACGACCGTTAACTGCGTATTTGGAATCTCACGTTTGAATTTTAAACGGTGATTTTTGGAATAGATGTAACCAAAGTCACGTAAACTCTTTATCATATTTAACACTTTAACACTTGAAATGAATTCAATTTGGTAACAGCTCATTGTTTGTTATATTAGCTGCACTTGTTGTTTATAATATATAATATCTCAGAATATTATACATTTACTCATATTGTTATGTTAGTAAATTCAGGAGAACCGCTTTCATAAATTTTGTTATAAGTAATACAATAAAAATTTGTATTGAGATATATTTAATTAACTATCAAAGAGATTGATACGGATAAAATTATAAATAGTCGTATATCGAAACACGTCTTTATTGACTTCGTATTAAAGCAGAGATGCATTTTTTTCCGCTTGAATTCAACTTGTGATCTAATTAGATTTTTTATTTGTACTGTACCTCAAACTAGCGATTTGTCTGTGACTTACAGGTCTACAAATCACCTGCTTCATGTTATAAAAACGGTTTTAATTACGATATAAAGTGTATTTTCAATGTGAAAAAAAAATCCGGTGATTTTTGCATTTTCAATGCTTTGATTTAAACTTTAAGATTAAATATATTTTTGTGGTAGTTATGTAAGTTTTGGATGTATTGAACTCTGATATTTTACCTACAAATATATAACCGGCTGTACAATCCACGAGGCCCTCAAACGTCTAACTCTCCTACTATCGCCTGCGTATTGAAGTATTGACCTTAGTTTCTTGTAATAAAAGTTGTTTCTGAAGTGACGATGCAAGTCTCGTTTGACAGCAATCAAGTCTCGCGGTCAAGTACTGTTAGAAACCACACAAATTGTTTGCGATGTCTCCTTTATACTATTAAACAACCAAACGAAAAAGACTAATACGCCTTCGGCACAAGGTTGATACTCGCAATAATCTCTACATCCACGTTTATAATTTCCGCTTGTAAACTGTGGTACAATATATCCGGGCCTGCGTTTCCCGATAGGTACGAAATGAATCTCTGATCTGTTCCAGGGGACTTCTGATTTTAGGGACAAGCGTGCTATATCCCAGATTAGTTTATCGCTTATCATTACACACGCACACGTTATTTTAAAAGTATATACGTAAGTAAATAATCTGTGAATATTTCAGTAAACAAATCACGTTTGTTGTAAAGAAGATTAATTGTTATTTATTATATTCTATTTCCAGCAACAGAATACATTATGTGCGAAAATTTTACCTATGTTCATGAGTTCATGATGTATAATCTAGTGATAGACGTACGACGTAGTAGTAACAAGATTCCGCCATTGTATACGAAACCGTACATGCTCGAAAATGCGAGTCCGATTAGACATGACGAAGATGGTGAAGGTAATCTACTAGTTTACTAATTTTGTTGTTTGAAAAAGTCCACGGCTTTCTAACTCTATCTAAGCAATCCAATGTTCTCTGTGGAGTGGTTCCAAGCTCCTGTTTGTTTACTGTATCAGAGGCTTTATGTACCTACACGTAGCATCAGACTAGACATGTTGATCCTGACACAGGCCTTATGTCGTTCGTAACATTGCCGATTGTTAAACTGCAAAAGTAGAACTTGACGTGATGTTAACCGTACATGCAATAAGTGCTTTGTGGTCTTGTCGGTGTAAGTACACACTGTTAGATCACTTGGGGTTAATTTCAGTACAATATGTTGTCATGGCAATCCCTCATATTTATACTTTAAGCAAATTTTTATTGGATTTTGATTTCAGATGTAGATTGACATCGATAGATTGTTAGGAAATGTTGTAGCAAAACCGCATAAAAGAAAACTTTATTTAACATAGGCCTTGATAGGCTTTTGTTGATGTCAAAAATAAAATTAAAGGACGTAAAGAGCTTGAGCTTCATAACCTTGTACAAAGAAAACAACAGGCGACAGGTTTTTTGATAAAAACAGGCAAGAAACATCATTTTTTTTCTCGTCTTTAATATCATAATATAATACAATTATATGTATTTCATATAACAAATGAAAATAAAGAAGTGTAGTAAGCAGCTACACTTCATCATTCATCTTTACAACCCACTGCTAGACATAGACACACTTAACATTTGGTTATTAAGTCAAAGTATTTAGTGAGTAGGCCTATTGCCACTGCCCGCGAACTTCGCAAAGTTTTAATTGTAATTCATTTACTCGGCGAATTCGATGAGAAGAAAGGAAACCCTGAAAGCTCATATTGTATATCCATCGTATACTGAAAAATAACATTGATTACTATTTTTATAATATATATAATAAAATATTTACAAGCTATTAAAAAAAATTCCCAAGTTTTTATAGTATTTAAAAATACTCTTATTTACAAGTTTTTAAAATAAATTTACAAATCTTATATTTAAGATTTGTAAATTTATTTTAATAATTAAATGTGATTTGTTTTATACTTAATTCAATAATCTTTATTATTGAATATTAGATTTATGAAGATTATTGAATTGTCCTATATATTTTTCTTTGTGAGCAATTACTCATTTATGAAATCAGAACCCAAATAGTATGTAATCATTATTCAATAAACGCCTAAAAAGCTTATATTATGAGCGTATCCAGAATTGAATCGTTATAGTAAATACAGAATTCTTATTGAACGAATAATTGTCGTTTCTCATTTCTCTCTCCAAACAAACGAACATTCGCCACGAGTAGTGGTTTTGAGCATTCCGCACTCACCTACACTCATGTCTGATTCTGCTGTAAAGTGTGTACACTCAATAAGTGAACGCTTTGTGGCCTTTGTCAGTGTATCTGGTGTTTGTTCGCTGGCGACTGATTTCAGTACACTGTTAATGGGTCGTGGCGAATGCGTTTACATTACCTACGCAGGATGTCGTCATGTCAATTAAATTTAGATTAGGAACTCTGAGCGAGAAATAACTTCAACTGAAACTGATTTTAGCTTATATGAAATTTGATGTCAAAAGTTCGAATTTAGAATGTAGAACGTTCTACATTCTCAAAATCAAAATAATATTTATTCAACATAGAACTTCACACGCGTTTATTAACATAAAATAAACATAAAATTTGCCAAAAAGCCAAAAAGCTCAAAACCTACATAAACTCACACGTGGATACTTACAATAAAAAAAAATTGTTTTACACCATCGATATATACGGTAGAATATTTCGATATTTTACACCTATTCAGAAATTGGGAGAGCCTTCTCGGAATAGACTCTCTAGGAAATCTAAAGCTCTAATAGATACTAAAGCTGAACGACTAATAAATAACAACGTATTAACAATGATAAATTATTTGGAAATTACTGAAACAATAACAGACTTAAATTAAAATGTGGCCTTTATTTTGTTTTGCATACATACATATAAAGTTACTGTTGATATTTGAGTAACTCGAGCACGTCACTCTGATCTTCCATATCTGAATAGCATGAACGATAAAGGAAGATATGGAAGATCAAGCCATTCTGGTAGGCAGCTCTAAAAGCATGTCGAGAGTGGTGCACTCGAGTCTCCATTCTGTCGTAACTTTAAAACAATAAGTATAGACCGCTAAAAATAGCGAAAATAATACACATTGATAAATAGGTACAACCTAAAACCAAATAAACCCACTGAATACACGAGCTATAATCTTCCAAATATCTTCATAAGCACCCAAGCAATACGGATCAATTTCGCAGGAAGAGTTAATTACACGAGCGAGCCAAAATGACGTTTAATTAAAATTAGAAGTGGGTGTAATGGTGATAAATGGTGCTCGGCGTCGGGTGCAGTTGGCTGACCGGAACCGTTTATTTTTAAATCGTTCCAAAATTGGCCATCGATTGTAATGTACATAGCCAAGGGATGAATAAATCTCCGATCTATTTGTGAACGATAATATACTTGTAATGGATTATATTTCGATTTTGAAAGATATGTATTTGCATTATGAATAGTTTGATGGAATATGGTTGGTACAATATTTACTTTCATATCTTAACATATGAGAGAAAAGGAAGGAACTGTCATATATCTTGACTCAATATAGTATAATATAGAGGATATCGATCCTCAAGATTGTTGAGGATTTTAATTACATCTACAATTTACTGTGCACGGATAGAAGCAAAAACTGTAAGTTATCATGGAAGGAACTGTCATATATCTTAACTCAATATAGTATAGTATAGAGGATATCGATTCTCAAGATTATTGAGGATTTTAATTACATCTACAATTTACTGTGCACGGATAGAAGCAAAAACTGTAAGTTATCATAATTTCAATCCAGACACGCCGACTGCTGGGCATAATCCTCCCCTAAGGATTTCCGCTACGATAGGTTGTATGAACCTAGTATCCAGTGCTTTTTTATAACTTGATGAACAATCAGATTCCTCACCTGATGCTTATAGTACATGAGGTTCCTGTGAGTTTTACAGTAAATCTGCAACTCGCACAAAAACCGGTATAGGTAGCAAACATGTGATATAATATATAAAATCATAGTACAGAGTAATTTTACCTTTTCTAAAGTGAACAATGCAATTTTGGAGCAGAAATAGGTAAGGCAGAGATCAAACAAATGACTTCGAACTGGACTCCAGACAGTGTTCAATGGTAAATATTTTGATTATAATTAAACTTAACTTATATTAAGATTTGTTCGCATTATGACTGATGAAATGCAATACAAAAAAAACCAATCCACTCCCATGCTTAAAGGGTTCAATAATAATAAACCTCCCATGACGCTTCGTTGAGCGCAAATTGTTATGTGCGTTAATACATAGCCCCCACTAACAATTTACTATGTCCACGCTCCCCCGAGAAGTTATAAAATTTTATATACTTCGGCGTCCGCTGTGCTGCGGGAATAGACAAATCCGTGTTTTGCATTTAAACGCTTTAAGACAGGGATCCACAAACTATTTTGAACAAGTGACCCTTTTTTCCAAAAGAAACTGTTACCTCAGACCCCCATGGCCAAACTACCTACTTATAAGATTAAGCTCCTTATTCATGATAGTCCGCGACCTTGAGACTTTATATTATTACAACAATGCTATTTTCTACAAAAATAATAATTATTCTTAGTACACGTAACACTACATAAACTATACTGTACCTATCTATCTTGAAAGTTTTAAATAAGAACTTGTGTTAATTTAATTGGGGTCGATTTTAGACCTCGTCGAACCTCAATATCAGTTTACGTTTATGGCGACCCCTAGGAAACTAATTTCGACCCCAAGGCAGTTTTTGCAGTACATTTATGTTTGCTATTCAGAGAATAAATATATGAAACGGTAAATAGATGTAGAGTTCATTATTTTATAAACACAAAATATTACTTAGGAATAGTTTTTATTTTTTTAGAGGTTTTAGTTTATTTAATAAAACTTTGAAATGGCCCAAGTGTAAAAGGACATTGTTCCGGCTCCATACATGTTCTGCCTAAGAACCATTTGAATCGAAAGTGACTTATATAAACTCTTAAAATTATATGGAATCCTATGAAATAAGTTTTCACGAACGGACACTTCAGGAAACTAAAATAATTACGAAGAAAGTTAATATTTTGAGGTTATAAATAAAAAATAACCAACCTTGCGTGAAATATCAGAGTAGTAATATCAAAGTAATATTAACAATACTATGTACAGCTATATATGTTCTCTTCTAGAACTAGGAAAGGACTACTCTACTAGATACTAGGCAAAGAGATAGTACCTAGTCAAGTTTAAAATAATTCTTTGACAATTATCATTTTACAAAATCCAGTCCTTTACACACATCCGAGTCTACCAAGTACCTACGCAATGTAATCGGAGTCCATAATCAAGCCAAAGTTGTTAGAATAAAACCATGAAACGCATAGAAATGAAACGGACACAGATAAGGTATGAAGTACACCAGTGTTGCCAATTACGAAAACTATAATACTTGAATGCCAAGATAGAAATTCGCGATTTCGCTTAAAAAATATATAATACTAGTTTTTTTCTAGCTAGTCAATTTAGGTATTTAAATGAATAAAGTGTTATCAACAAATTTTAATGACCGACTTCAAAAAGGAGGAGGTTTTCAATTCGATCCGTATTTACTGAAATCGCGAAAACTTCCGGAAAACATTTTATATGGCATCAATAATTGTGACCCAACTTTTTATTTGCAATTTATTTATTTGAAGTGTCCGTGGAATACTAAAATATGTTTCAAATAATATAAAAATAAATAAAAATTATAGTATAATTTATATTCACATCGGTTCTTAGGCCAAAATTGAACAATGTCCTTTGTTGGCGAAAGTACAACACACTCTTATTAGAACTTAATGACCGAAAATAAAAAGTTATTTTATTATATATACATTCTGCAGATACTAACACAATAACAGTACATATATATTAATAATACAGCAACTACAGAACAAAACAAAGTTTAATTTTAATTGTTTTTGTACGCTAACAAGAACTTTCAGATAGCCAGAACATACTACGTTTACGTTCTTATTGAATATAGCCTGAACTTCATACATTATCTACAAAATACTTGAAATATTTCAACAAGATTTTACTTCGAACGTTTGCAACTCATTTATAAATTACTAGTGACCCGCCCCGGCTTCACAGGGGTGCAATGCTATATTAAATACACACAGAAAAACTACCATACACTTAGATCTATATTAAATCAACAATGTATTAAAGGTATTTAATTGGATTAGGATTAATGCTGTATTGGTTAAGATCGCTTCTAAAATTAGCCATTATTCTATCCTATTCATTATTCTATTCTATATCTATCCATTAGAGATAGACATATACCATAGCGAAGATTTCTGTAGACCTTTTCGCAATGTTAGCGAAAAAATATAATTATTTATATTACATTAGAAACCTCAAAAATAACAGTATTACTCCAGTATTTAATGGATGTTATTATACATATGAAACTTCTTCTTCAATTACTCTATCTATTTAAAAAAATGCATCAAAACCCGTTGCGTAGTTTGAAATATTTAAGCATACATAGGGATATAGGGACCGTGAAAGCAACTTTGTTTTATACTATATAGTGATAAACAGGGGATGTGCTATATTAAAACATAATGTACTGTTCAGACGTTAACGGCTCCCTGATCTATTATAACATTGTGGGACTATGATATAATTATGACGTTGTCGAATCCTTGCTCGGTTCCTGATTACATCTTAAATTATGCTCGCAATGCTTTTTTACGACTAATAAAACAGGTTAATAAAAATATTCATATCATTGATGAATTCTTATATTATGCTTTGAATAAAATCATTTATGTTTAAGTAAAATTACTTTATAACTAAATCTAGACTGAATTTTAAATCACCTTTAATTTTATGTTTTTTTTGTGTTTATCACATATGCAATTTATGCTATACTAGCTGGTACCGGCGACTTCGTCTGCGCAGTATTAGCCTTTCTTCCTGCCTTTCCTTTATATTAGCATATCTTTACAAAATTGTAACCTATGTGTCATTCTGACGTAAAAGCTATACGAGTATTATTGTAAAGTATCACTAAATTCCATTCATTAGTTTTCACGTGGAAGAGTAACAAACGTTTATATTATTAGTAGGGATTATTTTAGGAAAATAAGTAATTTAGTTAGCTACAGACGTAGGTAGGCTCATACCACCAACTAATCTAAGCAGAAAAAAGAAGAGGCATCCTAGACCTCTTATCAACATTCGCTGGTACAAGCTAAGAAAAGCATCACACTAGATCATGGAGGCGGTAGAGTATCCAATTACTAGCAATACTGAATACTGTGCTTTTTGTATAAAACTCACAGAATATTGCTCTGTACTGAGATCAACGTGATTACTGACATAGTGGCAACTAACACCTTCAATCTTCTATAACGTCAAGACATCGCCTCTCTTAGTGGCTTTTAGCGAATGTTCCATGGGAAATGCTCTGAGAAGCTCTTTACCAATATTTCCCCCTCTCCTTTTCTTTACATAAACACGTGCAAGGGCCTATGAAGCCATCCCTACAGAGGATCTTTCTTTTCATACCTTAACAAAAATTCAAATATTTTTTCTTCTATCACTCATCGCTTAATTTGAATTCTTTACCGGCGTACGTGTTAACTCCATCGTATAGATTTCTTCAATAAGGGTGTGAGAAAGCATCTCATAGACCGGCTGCAGGTAGAATAGTGGATGTCACGTCACTGCTCTCTCTGTCATCTCCTCATGCCATTTGGGCGTCTTTCTCCGATTAAATCAGATGGGCCATTCTAAGATAATAAAACTGACAAAAGCTAACATTTAAATCATGCTTATCAAATAATCTATATACCTAATGCTAAGCCAATTTTTCCTGTTTGCGACAGAAAAAGGGAAGGCGAAGTTACCAATGCTAATGACAGTTTCCTTGGTATAATTATGACGTATAACACAAGAAAACATTAACACGTTCCCGGAAGCTGGAAGTACAAAGTAAAACATTATATAAAAGAAAACTTCTTGCTAAGCGTCGAATCGGTTTTATAATTACGTAGGTACTCACGCCAATATGTTGGTAGATGTTGAGATTGATACTTTATATTCCGTAGGTTACGTAGGTTTTTAATATGCAAATGTTGTACATGGTATGTTGCTGGTTGTACTTGGAGCCCGCGTACTCTTTTGTTTTAACAGTACACATGCACTCAGATTGTATTATTCAACAACTCTTGAAGTTAAAGCGTCGAGTCGAAATAATTACTTTTCAATTCAACCTTCTGTATTAAGTAATGAGTTTGTTATTATAATAAATTTGTTATATTAATATCTACAGTTGTTCACCAAGTACAAGTCTCCTCTATTAGAACAATTTCCACACAAAACGATATTTTCTTACGTAAATACCAATTATGTGGTTATTTCTAACAGGTACCTATGAAATCGCAACCAATGAAACTAACTATGAAATATTTTTTTAATTATATAGAATATATATATATTTACACTACTAATATATATTTTTATATAGAACGCCATAGAAAATATATATTTTTACATTACTAAAGTACAAGTTTTGGTTATTATTAAATCTCCGAATAAGGATATTTTAAAACTAAAAAAAATCTCAAAATATATCGGCTATTGTTTTATGTTAGAATTTTGTATATTGTTGACTATAACTTTATGGCGATTAGTTTTCTTTCCGTCTGAACTATGTATATATTTAGTTTGATATGTGTGTAAAAATTTGTTCTCTAGGTTTTAATATAAATTACGAAAACATTAGTATTGAATAACAAAACCGCAACTTCATACTTTAACTCTTAATATTGAAAACAATATATTTTATTAATTCATAATAATGCTTATTTGATTATTTATTATGAACTCAGTTCCCACAACATAAATCAGATGTTTTAGAATTACATTAAAATTTGTTCAATGATAAGCCAATCACGGAAACTTATCATAAATATATATACAAATTGAACCACCAATTGGAAGAAGGGAATAA
The DNA here is from genome assembly GCA_036419045.1 of Scirpophaga incertulas. Taxonomy (NCBI): domain Eukaryota; kingdom Metazoa; phylum Arthropoda; class Insecta; order Lepidoptera; family Crambidae; genus Scirpophaga; species Scirpophaga incertulas. The sequence continues at coordinate 23,466,935 of CM071628.1, forward strand.
ACGCCACTTTTTGACATATTCACTTTTATACACTTTTATATTCGTTAGACGTAGGGCTAAGTTGTGAGTTCGAAAAAAGAAACAAAGTCCATTCATTTCGTATAGATTCATGCGGCTAAAAAAATTGTTAGTTGGAAGAAGGAAACAAATCCTTCCTTTATTCCCTTCTTCCAACTATTAACTTTACGAGTATAGAAATAATATTTCTTTTTGGCTGTTTTTTTATTCGATAAACAAAATCGCATCACATAGTGGTGGGGGGCGTTATACTAGCGATCTAATAGCCGCCATTTTAGTTGTATTTGAGGCTGCATTCGTTTGGTTTCGCGTCGAGGAGATTCTTAACCTATAAAAATTATTTCACCATTAAAGTTTAAATTTAATATGACCAGTGAAAGTAGCTTTAACGATTCAACTGATAACGAGTCAGAAGCTGAGACTCCAAAAAAGAAGAAAAGAGGTGTTAGAAATATCCATTTGTATAAAAAAGAAAAACAGAAGTCACAGCGTCTACTTGGTCAATCTTATGTGAGTACAAGTACTGGGAGGTTAGTGCCAGCTAAATCTAACAGTAATAGTGACTGTCTCTGTAAAAGAAACTGCACTCAGCAGTTTAGTACTGAAGAAAAACAGCAGTTGTTTGAATCGGTTTATAATGGACGACCGAAAAATGAACAGGACATATATATGATGAGTCTCATTGAATACGCAAAGATTAATCGCCACCGTTCAAAACGCGAAAATCCAAAAAAACGTGACAGCACTTTCATATATTTTGCAATGAAAGGAAATGAAAAAATTCGAGTTTGCCCTCAAGCTTTCTCCATTTTATACGCTGTAAAAGGTAAGGCTATTTTTCGCCTTACCTCTCTTAAATCAGAAGGAAAACTACCTGAAGATAAACGATAAACGAGGATAAATTATTTAAGTATGAAACATTCAAACCAAGAAAAAAAAAGCAATAATTTGCCTGTATATAAAAAGACATTTGTCTTTTTATTATCAACGGTTTTAAATTATTACAAATCCATATCGGTTTTGCATTATTAGAAATCCATGTCGTTTCTCTTTCAACGTATAAAGCTAAAACTAACTATACATCTTTAGCGTATTTCTGTTCGTATGCAATATATATTTTCTAATTATGCTAAAACCTAACAATGTACGGCTAACCAACTGCGGGACTAACGCAGCCCAGTTTGTAGATAACCAGCGCTTGCATAAACTCCGACCGCTGTTTAAACTAAGATTTATACACCCGCCTGACGTTTTAGATTTAACTTTAAGTTCTGTTGCTGCTGCAGTGTGAAGTACTTTTGTAGATCTATCCTGTACGTAAATAACGTAATAATAAATATTTGAGGACGTAAATATTACAAATGCGAAAGTTTGTACGGATAAATGTTTGTTACTATTTCACGTTAAAACTACTGAATAGATTTTATTGAAACTTTACAACAATATAACTTATACATCAGAATAACACAAATAACATATAGGCTACAATAAAGCCACTCACAAAGCAAGACCACGCTGATATAACATGTTGAATAAAAACTCTTGTACTGTTCCACTAATTGCTAATTGTGAACACTTTGAAAATGCTGTAAAGCGAAACCGGTCAGGTCGACAATAATTAAAATTAGTGGAACAGTACAAGAGTTTTTATTCAACATGTATAATAAGTTCCACCAAGAGCCAACAATCAACTCAATACAGAACACGCTGATATAAGCTACTCGAATTACGAATCCTGCGCAGACGAAGTTGCGGGCACCAGCTACTCTTAAATACAGACTTAGTTTGTTGAAGAAATTGGAACGTTATCAATCGCGTTTGAAATCATTCATAATTTTAATAGACTTTAATGTTGTTTAGATCCTGTTGTCACTATCCGGGCATCGCCAGGATATAATTGGTATAAGCTTCATCATCACTCATCGTCATATTAGGTGCCCACTGCTGGACGTAAACCTTCGGCATCCAATGCCATATGGGAGTTTCCTGGCATATAATGTTTACAACTCAGTGACAAAAACCAACAGACCAACATGATCAGCCCATTGTGACTTAAGGTCCACTATTTTTTCCAATATATTGGTAGCCCTAGTTCTTTTGCTGATTAGGTCATATAGAAAAACTCCGATGGTGACCGTCTCTAGTAGCTGTCGGATGACTTTGAGCCTCCTTATAAAGACCTTGTAAAATGTAAATGTCGACCGTGTGTAGTCTTGGCACTGGTCTACGAATCGGATGTTTATCGATTTTTCGAATTTTATATGTACACCAGCTTTCCGCCCGCGGCTTCGCCCGCGTGGAATTCGGTTATATTGCGGTATCATTTAGCTTCGAAATTTACAAGTTCATATTCGTTTGCAACATATAAGTAGATGTAAAAAAAAAACAGTTTACACGATAAAACAAATTGTACGTCATCCCTCGGGAATTTCTCATTTTCGGGGATTCATTATCGTATCATTTAGCTTCTATTGTTACTTACATGTTTATATTCGTTTGCAATATTTTACCTTGTTTTAAACGACACACAGCGCCATCTACAATCCATCCATCAAGCAAACAATATTTTTGTTTATCCTCGGGAATATCAATTTTTCCAGGATAAAAAGTAGTATTTAATCCGGACTTTTATCTTTACGTCTGCAAAATGTCAAAGCAATCGGTTCAGTTGTTACGGCGTGGAAGCGGAACAAACAAACAATCTCAGTTTCCGATTTATATTTATATTAGTAAGGATTCATCTGGCGCTCCTAGCGTGAAAGAAAACATCGTGAGACAATCTGCATACGCTTGCTATGAAATTCAACGGTGTATGTAAACAACCAATCTGCATGGACCAGCGTGGCTGCCTAGGCCTAATAGGCTCTTACATAGTTAAGATGTGATGTTGATAAGGCCCATTATAAGCAAACAGGTTTTAGTGCAATCTGAAACATATTTTTAAAATAATATTTTATGATTAATGATGTGGATATAACGCGGTCATATTAAATTATATATTTCTTAATATAATAAGAGAAGTTTTTTTTATCGGTATCTATATTTGAGGGTAGCTTGCTTTGTTGACTTCTCAGCTTAACTTCAGCCGCGATAAACCAGTCAATCTTGTCCGAGCAGCCAACGAGGCAACACCGCGCTACCCCGTTATAAGTTGAAATAACGTGTTCATTAAGAAATAGCATTAATATTACAAATATGCTATCGTCCAACTCAAAGCCGATTAATTATTGCGCAGCAAAAATCACAGATTCTGCACTAGAAGTTAATTATGTATCTATTAATTATAATTGAAACTGACAGATGGTGGAGTTAATATTAGCTTTGTTAAGACACAATGTCAAACTTTCAATGACGTGACCTGTCAACTGCTACAGATGACTGAATCTTAAACTGCTGTGAAATCATACACTTGTGTATCGACAAAAACATTCATCCTTATAGCTTCGTAAGAATATCTGTCAAATTAAAAAAAAATTGTCGACTATGTCAATATTAGTCAAATTTACTGACTTTTTGTTAAGTATATCGATCTTAGCTGTCAAATGTTCGAATTTTTAATCGAGAGTTCCATGCTCGTATTACTGGGATTATAATGAGTATAAATAATTTTCTTAATAATTTCTTTACCCTGTTTTTTTAAATAATTGTAATAGTTATTCAGTTTTTCTTGTCGGTCTTAAAAAACAAAATAGGTTGTCATTTAAATCGGTTCAGGTAAGTTATAAATGATATAATTAATATCTCTGTTTTATGTATATAAAAGAAATGAACAAGATATAAAGAAATATGAAATAATAGAAATTTTACATATATAAAAGAATCGTCTTGATTTTTTTACTCTATGCAGCAGACAGCAAACCCTTTTTGCTAATGCCTACTCAAACTACTAGTTATTATATAAGCACATGTTTCTAAACAATACATAATGCCTGCAAATGTTGATGATTTTTTACATAAGTGATTAAGTTACATATCAGCTGTTCAATCAGACTATAACAGAAATCTGGACCGAATACTAACAAGTTACAGCGTTCCAATCGCAAAAGTCTATTGAATATTTATTAGATTTATTTAATTTATCCAGGTAGTGAGATGGATTTCTATTTATTTTCATTTTATTCAATAATTCCTGAAAAATTCATGAGTCCTTTTCATATTCATAAGCTGGAGCGCGCCTAAAACTGGTAGCGATGGGGAAACCGGAAATCAAATGACGCATTTCTCGTCCAAAACGGAAACCAGAAGGTGCCGCCAGAAGCTTCCCGACACTGTATTGACTTGAATACGAATGGAACTTCTTATGTTAAAATTATTTGTGGTTTCTCTCTGCGGAGGAATTTTCGATATTGGTTTTCTACAAAATTTCTTTTAATTGTTTTTATTGTAACTAATTATATGTATATCTATTGTGACTATACAGACGTATAGTCACAATAGATAATACAAGCGAATACAAGCGTTCACAATGAAGCACAGTATAGACATACTGTGCTGTGTTTCATTGTGAACGCTTGTATTCTGTGCCATTATTTCTCATAATCCTTCTTATTATTGTTATATATCAATTAAATTATTTGGAGTCATACTATCAACACAACTACAACGGGTGACAACCTCTTGTGCACGTTTTAAAAATAGCAAGTGATAGCGATGATTCAACAAAAAAAGATTCGAGAAAGTATAAGCAATGACACACGTCACGACACAAGAAATCTGTTTCCATACCATGTATATAATTGAGATAAGTGAGTGTACTATAGCATCCGATAATTTATTCGGATAGGTTTTAAACGTTTATTTATTTTTAAATGTATATTTTATATATATTATATTTAAATATGTTTTGATAAATAGATTAAGTTATTATGTATGTAAATAAATATTTGATCGATGATGATTGATATATGGAGATGATTTTTGATCATTTAATATCATAGGTTTTAGTTTTATGTAAATATTATTATTATGTAAGTTACGTACAAGCTAACCGAGATGAACCAATTTAAATCTCATCAGCTGTTCTTTAGTTACAAGTGACGTAACTAACATGACTTAGTCCCTCTCAGTAATGACTATATGAGCTATGATGAAGAATGTAGTAGTAACTTGTTTTAGCAAACGAAAATGGAAAATCTGAAGTTTGTGTAGTTAGTTTAAATTTTATATAGAATCCTCGATGTGCGAGTCCAACTTCATAGAAGATCAAGTAACTTCCCGTTTTTATTATTAACAACGATTAACCACTATTTGATAACAGACTTTGGATAATTATTTTCTACTTTAACAATTAAAAAAGTAATTAGGTATATCAAATAATCTCAACGGCAGAGCATGCACCACAGTGGATCTGTCGGTCACATTCCCATTTTAATAGATATTAATCAACAATAAATCCAATATATATTAATACATATATAATTAACAAAGAAAATAATCCAATTCAACCTTTATCACAGAACATGTATTATAGATTCAAACAAGAAAAGGGTAGATTAAAAATCCCGACAGCGTATTTGCTTAATTTGTAAATAAATGAGGCTGCAAAACGAATTAGTTTTTTTTTTTTCACTTTATGTGCCTATTGTCTTTCGGTAAATATTATAATATATTTACGGTAAATACCAATCTAATGCCTTCTCTCAAACTAATATCGATCGATCCTTTAAAGCTGCAGAGCGTACCAATCAAATATACATATATACATACTTTCGAAAAACATAACCCTGCTTCTGGTGCAGTCGAGCAAAAAATCATAAAATTAAAATTTTTGGCGTTAAGTTTTTTACCCAGTGGATTTGGCGAACATGTTCCCGTTCTCAATACCGCTTTGTACAGTTTTTGGAGCGTAAGAATTCCATATGGAGGCCTGGACAAGATCCGAGCGAGCAGTTACTTTGATCCGATTAAAGATCCGTTCAAGCCAAGACAAACTATGATAGTTCAGTTGTTTCGATGAGAAAATACAGTTCCAGTTTTCAAATGCAAAATAAATGTTGGTTAGTAAACTATTACTTTATTATTTAATGCATCGCTCCTATTTATCTTTTTATTTATCATAATGTCAAAGTTTAAAAGTATGTCAAAGCAAATATAAATTTCAACTGCATTCTTCACATTTTACTTTGTTAAGCCAAAGTAGACTTTATACATGACCAACCAGCTATAGATGAACATTCAACTTGAGAAATCTTACAGATTTAGAAAATTATTTATAATGCAAACAAGCTTATAAATCTATGCGTGTGACTTTATATTTTACAAAAATTAAAAAAATAACTTTTTGTTTAAACACAAAAATTTTCATGGATATTATGCTATATAATCATCATCATTTCAGCCAATAGACGTCCACTGCTGGACATATGTCGTCCAACGATCTCTACACTCATCATCCCTGCGCTGCCAGCGCCTTCCTGCGATCTTTACGAAATGATCAATCCATCTTCTTAGAGGCCTATCAATGCAACGTTTGTTGTCAAATGCTTGCCGCTCGAAGCCCTTCCGTCCCTACGGTCACCAGTTCAGAATAATATACCGTACGTACAGCCAATTAGGGTTCGCAAATCTTCGAGTCGGTGAGTCTAGTTCTTCTCCGGATTTCATCTCTGATTTGAATACGCAGAGAAACTCCAAGCAATAGCCATTTCCATTAACTTTTGGGTGACTTTGCACCTCTATCGCGAATTAAGATTAAAGATTTAATAATTATAATACTTTATGTAAATTGTTGCTGGTTATCTAAATGTAGTAAACTGTATTTTAAGAATTAATAAGATGGAATTATTTGGATTCCGTGTAATTATGATCATTTTTCTATAAATATCTAAGTAACTTAGTTTGTAGTAAAGAAATTTAAATCATTTTTCCTCATGAATAAACGCTTATTCGCTTCCTTACTTCAGTGAATTTGGTTTGCTCGTTCGAAAAAACAAAAAGCACCGAAAGCTTTGCACAGATTGCTTTAAATCAGCACTGCATTCGAACACGCGCGAGCTTTTGCTTTTTTATGTTTGCTTAGATACTTTATTTCTTATTTTCCATTAACTGAACGGAACCAAGCAACGTACTGGAAATTGAAAATGTATTTTTTATGATTTTGACGTTGATCTCTCTTATCTATTTATATATATAATATACGAGTATAATTCATGTTTCGTTTAACGTAGTGGTTGAGTAATCGGGTACTATACAGCGTGTCGCGGATTCTCTACCCATACAAGTCAAATATTTGTATTTATGACTTTTAGATATTTTTCCAGCTTGGACGTTTTGCATGTGAGATTTTTTAATAACTTTTTAATTTTAATAAATATATATTTTGTATAACGCTTAAGTTATACAAAATATATATTTATATCTAACCCAACAGTAGAATTTTTGATTGCTCTTGAATTTCACGATTTGATTATTTAGTTTTATGCAGACAGATCCGTCGGCCAGAAATTGTTTTATTTTTATAAACGAACAAAACAGTTTACGTAGAATACAAAACCACTTAACACATTTAATTATATATGGTGTAAATAGATCGAAAGCAAAACAGCGATTGTCTTTTTAAATTAAATTAAAGCAACATCATACTTCATATTTTATCATCCACCGCGCGTGTAAGAGAGAGATTGGAGATTTGAAAATATGAGGTTTTTAACTTTTGAGACTATCCACCATATCAAAATAGTTATGAAACTAACTACCCAACATATCTTATTCATTCATTCCTATGTCGAGGCGGTGATCGATTAAGAATACATTATAATTTCTTTAATCCATAGATTCACCGTGATATTATATCTTTGCAGGGTGCTCTGTGGTAATAGGACCTAAACATTAGTTTTATCTGCATACATTGGAGGGTTCAATGTATGCAGATGAAAATCATTGTATCTGTTAGTAAAATAGTTTATATATCAGATTTTTTTTTCCAAACGGATAATGGATTGCTTCCACTTAATATCAACAAGGCACACATTTGTTTGACCATCAATACACAAAACAACCGACAGATTATATAACATCTACGTATACATAGCGAGAATTGAGCCATAATTTCAAAACGTACCAAAATTTGTTTCAGTCACTCTAATTGCAGAGTAATCGACTTTACCGCCTTTAAAATTAAGTACAATATCACATATCGCTGTGTACGTTAGCGAGGATATATTTATTTAATACTTTCAACCCCCGACGTGATTCAGGTCGTTTTGTTTGGAAAGGCTCACTTTACTTTAGCGAGGCGCTATTTTTCGGTGTACTTGATTTTAATTAAATGAGCTCTTTTAAATATTAGTCCATTCTGTGAATCGGCCCACGATGAAAGAGTCAATTGTTTCCAATTAAATGTATCAAGTTACTTGCAAACCAGTTAAATGGCGTACCCCTAATTACCTTCCTTTTAATTTATATTTATTGTGCAAATAATATGGATAGAATATATTTTTTGTATGAATCTGATGTAAAGTTTATTAGTAAGTACATGGTTGCTAACGCAATTGTTAGTGCATCTAATCAAGGTATATTCTTCTTTGTTTTTCCCCTAGGGAGGAACGTAGAGGAGTAAAATTCACGATATCGATATTCGAGTAGTTAAGAACCATATAGGCAAATCGCGAGAGCGACCGCCCCTTAGAAGAGGAGCGATGCAGCGCAGGCCCATAAAAACCTAAAGCGCTTGAAGAGGCGCGGAAGATATCTCAACTCACAACATGTGCTGTGGTTGTTACGGGGGCTAATCTCACATGTGCTGTAACTGTAATTACTTACTATCAGGTAGTCTGTCTGCTCCTTAGTCATAATAACACATAAAAATACTATTTCGTACTATTTAAACAAATCAAATAAATAAAAAATATTGAAGTGTACTGTCAAAAATATTGTTAGCAACTCTAACTGTAATGTATATAGCAATAGAGTACTATTTACAAGTAGTTGAAAATAATTGTATATTAGGATTTTGATAAATTGCATCCTCTACTTAATTCCTTGATGAATGATGAATGTAATATTTATGGTTATACACAAATATATTACATAAAAATGCATAGAATAAAAATCAAAATTAAATAACAATTCTATCTTGAAATACGTTTTCTTTCAAACAATTTGATTGTGTCTACTTTGCCTCAATGACTTGTAATAACTTCAAATTGCCCGTGTTCGTAGCTGGATCGCCAGCAATAACAAAGTCGGGAGAGCTGTGTTCCAGTGCACTTAAGACTTCAATTTCTCCAGCAGATTGGCGGTTTCGAGCAGCGCTATCAGGCTTCTGATCTAGCTTTCGATATTTCACTACAAAAGCCCCAGTACCAGTTTATTGTGAGCAAATTGAATTTCTTCCGTGCATCGGACCATGTAATGGAGGGCATAGCATTTTATTTTAAACTGTAGACGATTTTTCATTTTTCCCCGGATTTTTTTAAAGGAGTTGGGCATGGTTTCTTATCTCGTATTTATGTATTTAACTAAACTACAACAGAAGTAAAAAAATTAAAACTTAGGAACGTAGTAACAGGGAAAGAGACCTGTTCGCTATTCGGGATCCTTCTCAGGCTCAGCGCCAATATTTTCTCTAGAGGAAAATCGCAGATTTTCAGTTACAACCTTGGCTGTCACACGTCGATACTCAGAACGACCTTTATTTTCATGTAAATTTACATTTTTTACAATTTGTGTTTTTTTATACAAGTTGTATTATTGAAATTTATTTATAAGATTTTATACTTTATAAAATTTGTAATATCCATTTTAATTATTTTTAAGTAAGCCTTAATATAAATTACGCCCTCACGATTTGCCTATATGGTTCTTAACTTAGACACAGGCTGAGTTTAGTTGGTAGGTCACGTGGTCAGACCACTCTAGCCGCGTGGAGTTCGACAGAACCTCCGTGACACTAGCAGTTGCGGGGGTATCCTAGGCACGTTTCGCCTTCCTCTCCTGAGGAAAAATCATTACATTTATATAAATTAATATATATATATATATATATATATATATATATATGTATATAGTGTTTCTATATATTACTTCTATATATCACTTTTGAGCACTATTTGTTAATTCGATAGTTTGTAATAAATTGAAACTAAATGAATAAATTTCTTAGTATGGTCGACGGATTTCTTCTTCTATATCTTATTCAATTTAATAAAATTGTCAAATAATGTTTATAAAATGACTATAATACCGACTTTGTGATCTAGCTATGTTTGAAAATCCTTTCTTATTATCTAAAGATGAAAAAGCATCAGATATTATTAATAGTAAGTGTCTTCTTTAATATCTTTATATTGATATCATTAAATATTATAATATTTTATTCGTGATATTTTCATTTTCTAAATATATTATTTCCCTTTTTATGTTATTTGTACATAATTTGGTGAATGGTAGAATTACACCCAAAACCATAAAGGGATCAAAGCGTAGCGGAATTATTCATCGACACAGCATCCAATCAAGCGGAAGCGGAAGCAGGAGACGAAACAAAATTCCAAGAAAAATTATAATTTGTCGCGAACGATGTAACTCGCTTCGGGATAAATAAGAAGAGTAAGCTGCTTACATAATACTTGAGAGAAATGCGGGACTACCTACCCTTACCTACCCCGACGATACGCCACGCGTCTGAAGGGGATAATTTTCGGTAAAACATTCATATCTACTTTAACTGGATCACGGCGAAGTTCCTACTTTTATAAACCTTAATGTAGGTTTCCTTACTCATGTGGTTTACTTGGCATAATAAAACATGTTACACGGGCTATTTAGATATGGATTACATAAATAATTGATGAATTTTTATTTTTACTATTTATTTATAAACTTATATTTACTAAAACTATCGTAAATTCACTTATAGTGAAGATCTATTGTACTATTTAAATCGTAGTTTCAAATGCTATAGTTTTTGACCAATGACTTGTGCAAATTTAACGTGGCAAAGTTTCACTTTGATAATTTTATTTATAAAATATACGTATCCCATTCAAGTGTTTTATCCAATACAAATATTTCATTTAATTGAATTATTTTTATCTCTGCATGCATCTGTTTCTCTCTCTTCTCTGCCTTAACATTAATACAATTTAATATTGTATATGTTGTAAATTACGTAATAGTTTAATGATTATGGTGATAAACAAAGACTATTTTTCTTCTTTTTCTTGCCCTCTTCTACAATTTCCATGCCTTCCTTAAATACACTAAAGGTAGAGGCTGAATATAGCCATCTGCGGCTTCAACAGAGTGAATTTGTAATACGGTCTATTGGGTTTATCCTATAATTCATTCGATAATAACGGTCCTTTGAGTTCCATATCACACTGTCCTTCATTAAAAGACTTCCCACCGTCGTCTTTATCGCAGTTTTAGATTGATTTATGTGGGTTCACTTTACTTCGGCTTACGCGCTTTATCTTGTAATTAAGTTTGGCCGACGGTGATCTCGGGTGAAACAATGTGTGAGGGTCAGCGATGAAATTCGGATGTTGATTGGATGATTATCTTCGACTCGAGGATTTCCCAGACAGGGTGCATCGTAACATAGCACGGAAGTGAAGATAAGCTGTTAATTTGATATTAACAACTTATGTTCACGATGTTTACGGCTTATCTTGTGTTAGGGCTCGAATAATGTAGTCTGAATATGCCTATTGGTTATTAATATGTCCAAAATAGACTGTGTAAAGTTATAACTTAAGTAGAAACAGAAGCAGATAACTGCTTTGTCTGTTTTTATCTGTACTAAATAATATGCTGCCACATTATTATTAATAGAAATAATGTGACCGTATTTTACTAAGCTAAGGTTGATGAAATCAGTCACCTTGTTGGTATTGCAGGAACACTCACTTTAAGCTAACGCTTAAATACGACCACAGTCTTACATGGTATTTATAGTATTACCTCTAGGTAGGTCTGCTTACTTTTTTTATTGCTTATAAAGAATAATGTCATAACAAATTAAAATAATAAGTATTCAACCTATATAAACACAACATAAATATACAAAAAGCTCTTTGGACTTATTTTGTAACTCAAAGACAATTGAAAATTGTTATTATCATAAATGATTGAAAATACATTACTGGTTGATAACAAAGTTTTGATATTTTTTAACTTAAAATGAATGTTTAAATCGATTTACTCGTAGTGATAATCATTTTCACTTGTAAATTGAGTTACGCTATAGACATATTGTTTGGGAATTGAGAGTCATCTTTCGAGAACAGGCAATATTTCTAAAGCTCAATTTTTTCACTTTTCATACATACATTGTACATATATATGTCACGCCTTGTTCCCAATAGGGTAGGCAGAGACCACCTCTCTCCACTTGCTACGATCCTGGCACACTTCTCTTGCTTCCTCCACTTTCATGAGCGTCTTCATGCATGCTCGTCTGTTGCGAGTAGGTACTCTTGGCCCGGCTCTTTAGGACATTTCTTTTCAAATGTCAACAATATTTATTAAGTATATACAATAATATTATTATATATATATCATAATTATAAAATATATTAGACAACGTAATATCCAATAAAATATTTCATTCATTTTAATTTAATGAATATTTTCTTACACTTACAACAATTAGCCTAACTCTGGCTTGTGTTATGGGATATATGGTAACGGATACATGGATATGTATAAACATATATAAATATTTTTGATACAAATATATATTAACAACCATGACTAAGGTATAAATGCACGCATTCGTCACACAGACGTCTGCCCCACCGGGATTCTAACCCGGGACCTCAGAAATGACGATACCTTGAAACCGGTGAACGGAAGATGTCTAAAATTAATTATATGTCAATTCAAGCTCATACATTCATATCATTATAAAATATTGTTGAAGAAAAAAGATATTTCGTACCTCTACTCTATCTTCATTTATTTTAGTCGTATGGTACAATTTAGTACTATTTTTCAGAATTAATATCAAAATCATAATTTACTCTTAAAACAAGATTTTTGCGTTCACTTGTGAACATCAAAGATGCTACGGCATTGATTCATTCACAAGTCTACGGTGGGAGACTTTGTATTGAAAAAAATCTGCAAGAATGCCAGTAAAGTCTTTTTTTTCTTCCTGTATTTTTACAGTGCCGTCAATTAGAAGCTGGTCTCAGATAAATAGTCTGAACCCTGAACTTCCTTTACTAGTTTAAGCAATGCCGAAACAAACACAACTTTCGCCGAGGTCCTTAAAACCATAACTGTAAAGATCTATCATCTTATCAATTGACTTACTTATTCTCTTTATCCACAGGGGTGGTGTTAGCCTAAGATGGTGTTGGCGCTTGTGGTCGGAGTGCTGTGCGTGTGGGGCCGCCTAAGCGACGCAAACCCGGAAGCTAAGCGACTATATGACGATTTGCTCTCCAACTACAACCGCTTGATCCGGCCTGTCGGGAACAATTCTGACAAGCTCACGGTCAAGATGGGCCTGCGACTCAGCCAACTCATCGACGTTGTGAGTACTGTTCTCATTTCAACCTTTATTTTTGATAGAGAAGTAAATTTAACATATACGTTTGATTTAAACGAATATACATGTAACGCAATCGTCAATCCAATATGGCGGAAGACCCAAGATGGCGGGCTACATCATTTTTTTACGTAATCAATTGAAAAACTTTCTATGGATCTTTAATATATAATTGTTTAAATATTTAACTAATTCTATGTTGACATTATATATAAGAAACTTTTTAGCTGGATCTCCAAAACATGATTTAATGACTAACATTATTCTAAACTTTTGTACTCTGAAATATAACACCAACGCCACTCGATTCGCCAAAATACAAATTAAGCCGCAATTATTTAAAGTACTAGGTGAAAAATCGTCTAATATATTGAATCGACATTTTTAAAATACAACTCCATTTTCATAATTTTCAAGTAAATTTGAATTTATTATATGGGCTCCTTGGGACCGATCGGATTCATTTTTGTCAAATCCAAAAACGTTTGGCAAATAAATTACAGATAATGCATTTTCAAAAGAGTTTTTTTACTGTTATAATTATATATATAATTATTTCAATCGTATTTGTTTTATGTCAAAATAATATATTTCATATCGCATTTCGTCGCTAGTTTACATTCATTATTTTTAATAATCCATTTATATTAAAAAACCTTTTCGTTAAATTCGCTGCAGATTGATATCTTTTTAGATTAGATTTTAACATATAAGGAACAAGTATATAGTGATATCATTGTGAATTGTCATCTGTTTGGATTAGTTATATTACTAACATTTTTTAGAAACTCCTATAAATACAACGTGCGTGATAAACCAACATTAGACTATAGAATGATATCGTCTCCTGGTCCAAGCTCAATGTCTGTTAAAACAAAACCAGAAGATGAGCAAGAGCCACTATATTTTTAATTCACACCACGATCCCTCTCAACGACGCTCTCCACCAAACATGTCGGCTTATCCGAATATATTTGCCAAATCCCTTCATTAAAAGGGTTCACGTACTCGTTTCGGATCGACCATGCATTGTTATATAAAATTAAATAATCTATATTCGGATTTCATTTGAATCAACCACTAAACTAATATTTAAAACATTTATTTACTTATATTAAGATTTCTATTGTTAAAAAAAAAAACTTTATTCAAATATGACTTTATAGAAAGCTCTTTTGAATCGTCCTGATTTTTCTACCACCCATTCAGGACGTATTTTTTAACTGATAAGAAGAATGAGATTTGAGATTCATTCGAGAATTAATTATCGAGCGTCACTTATAAGTTCCTTTGTTTTTTTATTTTACTTCCCTTACCCTTATAGCGTACATAAAATTTCATTCATTAAGATGGCACTCATTTCTGCTTACTACAAGTGAAATATTATGTAAGCTCTCGGGTAAATCACAATTGTTTAATATAATTAAACATCACTATAGATTTTGATTAAAATATAATTAAATATTTATTGATTATTATAATAATGAAACATGATTGGTCTAAAATTATATGTGCTAAATACTTTTTTCTAATACTAGTGTTGGAGCTAATATAGAACGTATAAGTTAAGTTTTTTTGACAGTAAGTTTGAGCTTCAGAAGTTTTATCTTTGCCCTCTAAATGATGTATACACAATTGGTATTTATCAAAATATTTATTCACGATGTATTTTGTGTTAAGCGTTCGTGTTTTACATGTCACGAGTTACTCCAAAACTTTTCCCTCAAAGTCTTATAGTATTTATAAGCGTTTTCCCTATTCTATTAATGAATATGTATGAACTTTAACTGTCATAACAATTTAGATGCAACAAAAGTTGAACTCGACAAAACTCTAAAACTTTGTAACACGATTAACGTCAGAGAATGTATTCGTTAGCATACAGTTAATATTGTTAATAACATTACTGTGAAACACTGTGCTGTGATGCGAGATAAATATGGTCGGGTACCTTCGATAGAAATATTAAGTAAGCCGGGTATCTTTGAGAGAAATATTACGTAATTCTGGTATCTTCGAGATAAATATTAAACGTATATCTTTTCTTATAATGTAGAATATTCAAATATTACAAAATAGCATCTGCTTTCGTGGAATTTGAAGACAAAATTCTCGTGTTGAAATCTAGTTCAATGTCGAATTTGAACCTTGTTTCTTTATTTATAATCAATGTAGAGTATTTTTGATGTTTGAAGTAGCTTCTTCGATTATTAATATTCACGCGTCTAAGCCTTTCATGCTTACTACGGTGTCTAGTATCGTCCACATCATTAAGACTCATATCTCTGGAGGGACAAGCGAAGCGCCAATTTTGTTTCATTAGTCAACTAGGCCAAATACTCATTCGTGTATCCAAACTATTGTGTGAGGCTTATTCACTTATTCCTAACATTATTATATTAATTACGGTGTCTATTATTGTGAAGACTGAGAATCCTCATGGATACCACTGCTATCGACTACCACCATAGTGATTATGTTAGTACCGATTAGGGCAGCTCGAACGAAATGACTTACCGACTAAACTCAGCCTGAGTCTTGGTCATAATGTCCCTACCTATTTAAGGGTTTAACTAATTACTCGTATGTGTGATTGAGACTTAATCAACCTAGCTGAATACCCATTAGTCGATATAGTCTCTTTTGATTTTGTCATCAATTTTACTATATATTTTACCTATGATTCACTGGTTGATAGTTTGAAATCAAGATTTACAGTTTCAAAGTCAGTTTCGACCGACAGACACATCGGTTAAGGCAATTTGTTAATCGCGAAATCTCATTTTATCGGTAAATTCTTACGGGCCTCCCATTCCTTATTGCGATCTTATATTATGGGCCTCAACACAGGATCAACCTATTATTCATCATTTTCTCCCTTGTTCACAAAGCAAAAACAAATGCCTTTATCATTTAATTGTGCTCTCGTTTCTAAACAAGAATTTGGGATATTATGATCCAATTAACTGTAATAAGTTCATTTGCTGTTCGCAGTATTGTATATTAAAAGCCACCCGTCTCTTTGTTGGCTCCTGTTGTTGTTTATCTATAGGCTAGAAAAATGAGTAGTCATTTAAATGTTAAGAAATCGATGATAATTTATTATTGATGTAGGTATTGTAACGTTATCGTAAAATATAAGATTAGCAATTGAATGAGGATGTCAAAAAATTATTTTTCTGCACATGTGTCAGATTAAGTATCAAAATAAATAGGAGAGATGTCGTTAACAAAACAAATAAGTATTCAAATGATAAGTGACCAATTATGGTAAGTTTTTTACATAGGTAAAAACTTTTATCGACAGTAGAATAATAAATATAATTAATAATCAGATTTGTACTACGCCATAGCTCTACTAATTATTCGCTATTATTCGATTATTTCGTGCAATTATTCACATTCGCCAAACAGTTAAAATTTAATTTTTTTTTCAAAAATAATTCATGGAATATCTTGATCATATTTATCAATGTTCTAACGATTGATTTGAATATTAATTTCTACATATTTGACAAATTAATGATATAATGAAAGATAGTTTGACCAAATATTAATTAATAATTGAAGCGCTCTTAATGAATCAATGATTCACAAATCATAGATTAATTTGACATATTATTGGATTCCTACATTTTTTCTTGAATGAGGTATTCATTCATCGTTCCATTCCTTTAATGTATTCATTATTGTTAGTTAGTTTAGGTTAGTTAGATTGGTTTAGAAGGTTAGTTATTTTGAATTTAAAATTTTGAAGACTCTATAGTTTAAAAATGACATCGACTCAATAATATATTAGTTGGGTCAGAGTACAGAGAGAAAATTGAAAAGGAATAATTTCTCAACTTCCCAATTTTGTGTTAGATTAGTATCTTTGAATCTTATGCGCGAATAGAAACATATGAATATAATACACTTGCGAGATGCACGCCTTCATTACCAAGAGTGTACATGGAATGGCGATGGGAGCACTCTCCTTCGAGATATTTTATTCAAAGATACCTCCGGATACTTGTTTGCCGACCCATATCGCCGTTTGGGAATTCCCTCGAATACTTTCACTATACGAATTGAAAAGTTTTAAGTTTTCTTACAAAATAAGAGTTTTAAATAAACCTATGTATGTGTACGTTACCTACATTAGATGAGAAAACTTTGACTAGTAGTATTTACAGATTTAAAATAAAGGAAAGTGTTAAGATAGAGAGAGGGGAAGAAATACTAATGGGACTATCTAGGTATATACGCTAACAGACACAAAACGATATAAAAAATTCATAGGGTGCCACAGAAGTTGGTTTATCTAACACATTAAGTATAAAATAAAATAAGTAATCGACAGGCGACTTTTTTTACAATAAAACCTATTTGTAGCCTCTGAATAAAATAATCAATACAAATTAATTTATTTATTTATTAACTTTCCAACAATTCCACTAAACAATTCCAACAATGACAAGGGTTTTATGACAAATACATATTTGTCATATAGACGAACATTCGTCTATTATTTACAGTTCCCGTTGTACAGTGTGGCTTAGGTTAATAACTTAATATTTTTTACAAATGAAATTCATAATTACAGTTAACGTCCTTAGTTATAATTTTAGATATATTAGGGCAGTCGTTATAACTTTAGCTATATTAGGGCAATTAGGCTTTAGTCAACCACGCTGCCTCCGTGCGTATTGGTTGACTACTCTACTTTTTGAATTTCTTCTCAGGTGTATGAAAGTTGCCTTACAATGTTTTCACTCATCGTAGGAGCGTCAGATGTATGTACATATAAAATTTGAAAAAACGACGAAAACAGATTGGTACCAATAGGATCGACGCTGGCACCCTAAATCATCCGATTCGCAGACCAGTGCTACAGCTCCATCAAATAAATTACTATGACAAAATTATAATTAAAATTATAAATCAAATATTTAGGATAATAAAATACATATTAAAATTAAGCTTCATTTGACTGAGTTTGTGTCATTTCCATCCTCCTATTAGCCATTTATTATATTTATATCTGTTGTTATATCTTCATGGACGTTTCTTCTTTTAAGACATTAATCTCTTATTTAAAGTAATTAATATAACTTATTATGTCATTGTTTTTAAATCTTATTTTTCGATTTGAGTTTAAATTATTGTATTTGCAAAATTTTATAATTCAATATAAATACTTAACAAAAAACTAACCTAAATTATTTGCGCAAGATCCATTATGCTACCTTATGAAACCGGTGAAAACTCTTCACAGAAAATTTTAGGCGATTTTGCAAGATGATACTATGTACATTGATAGAGAAAATTTGGCCGTTTGCTAAAATGAATGCGTTAATTCTTCTGTTTGATTGATAAATACAGTTTATTTCTGTCAATTTTATATACACTCACACACTTATTCTGCTTTAAGAGAAGCTGGAGGTAGAAGGGTCAAGAGACGTGGATGCCATTGATAATGATGCTTAGACGAGTTATGAGTGTAAGGAGTGGACTGTAGGGTGGCCGTTGCTATTTTTGATATCCGTAAATTCTGTAATTGCTTTCGTCATATCAAGCGCAATATCATTGTTCAAATTTTTCCCGTACGTTTACTGAAGAAATTTATAATATAAAGTATAATTGTGACTGTACATTTTTGTCAAGGTCAAGTTACGTTACGGAGGCTGACTTATCATTACGCTATCGTAGGGCGAGGTGCAAGTGACATATACAAAATAATTGGCCGGTTAAGTATTGACAAAGCTCCTGGGTGTGATAGAATAAGAGTCAAAGACTTAAAATATATCAAAAGTTAGAAGTAGTACAGAGTTATAAGTATTTAGGACTTACTGTAGATATAAATTTCTCATGGAAACTACATAGCAATAATGTAAATGATAAATTAAGGCTCGCCTTAGATAATTTTTATCACTTTTTGTGTAAATAGAGCTCTACCTTATATTCAGTGTATTTTGCTTTAGTGGAATCGATACTGTCTTATGGACTAAGCAGTTATGGAAGAACATTTACAACTTACATACATAAATTAGAACAAGTAGAAATTAGATTTTTTTTTTAAATTTAGTTGACAAAAATACAAAACAAAAATACAAACATACAAAACACAAAAATACAAAACAAAGCTAAAGAAAAAGAATTTCATATTCTTTTTCGCAGCTTCAAGCTATTCAAAATTTGTAAAATACTGCCAGTCCGTCAGAAGGTGTCGTTTTTACTGTTACTAGAAGAGTATGGAAAAACTGACTATAAACAAAAAATAACTTATAAATACAATACTAGGAGTGCACTTACTGACAAGTATTTCGTGCCTAGTAAGTGCAATTACTATGGTAAATGAACCAAATCGTTTATGATACCTCAACTTTTAAACAGCATGTCAAGTGAAATCAGCGAAGAAAATATGTCCATACATATGTATAAAAAGAAAATAAAACAATTATTGTTAGATTTAGATTTTAGTAAATAAGAGTGCCGGTGATATGTGAAAATCTCAAATACTCCTTTTGATACATAAATAGGTGTTTTTGCTTTTCCCTCCAACAAACTGCTCTGCAGTTTGGCAGGATATAATATAAAAATGTATTTTAGATTTATTGAATAAAGATGTTTTTTTTTATTATTATTTTATTACTCGATCAATATCTGGAGATATTAGTTAACTATTTATTATAGATATTGCAAATTAAAATTATTTCAGGGCCAGCGCATTAATCCTCTTGCATATAATTTAGATATTAAATGTACTATAAGTGCGTGTCCAGGTCACACCTGGAATCCTAATAATTCTGCAGTTAACTGACTTGTAAGTAAAATCTTTTGAACGACGACTCTTAGTAAAATATAATGTATACAGTTGTTAACACTAGAGTAATGAAAGCTTGCAGTAGACACAATGATACTCAATAGATTACGGCGAAGTATTCCGCAAACGCCAGTTAGAGCTTTCAATACACAGGGTAAGATCTAATTTATTAAGCTTTACTAGCGCTTATATTTTTTTACGGTAACCCTTGAAAATACTATTTCGTGACATATCTACAAATTTTGGTCGTCGCTAGTTTTGTGGGTGTATTCTCAACGTGAATGTAGATGTAATTAAATTTGTAATATGCATTTCATTTCCACTGTCGCACCGCATAGCATTTTAAGCTCGTTTAGGTGCTTTGTTACATTTTCAGCTCAATGTACTACGTGACGACGTGACGATAGCCGGAAAAAAGTTATTTAATCATTTATATCTGTTTTTGTATTTTTCATAGAATAGTAATTAATTCATATATTTCATGACTCTTCTATAATGAGGAAAGTTTATTTTTGCAAACAATTAAAACTAGGTACCATAAAAATAAGGTACAATCCTAGTGATAAAATTGACAATTAAATTCTAACACTCTTATTTCCTCTCGTGTGAGATAGGAAAACAAACTTTATTCGGGATGCATTTTAGAATGAATGTTATTTTTCAACATTAGCGTAAATTATGATGCCACGTAACTCGCAGTAATGTTATTTAATGAAGCCAGCGTAAATTAACGTTGCTCACGAGGGCCATTAGCCACAGGCGTTAGTTTTTAACGCACCACCCCACTGATTTTGTGGTACAATTTATAAATATAAATGTTCCTTTTTTATTAGATTATATTTGATGTATGGTTTTAACACAAAATGTAACATCTACATATCTAACACACATACTGTCTATGTGCAATTTTTTCTATTAATATTATTATTTTACTCTTAAGTCTCAGATGTTCCATGTCATGACTCTCACCGTACATGAGTTCATAAATGCTACTTCTGTTACCGAACCACTGACTTTTGTAATACAGGGTTGACCTAGCATAAAAATCAGGGGACTAAGCAACTGTTACAAATGAGAACCGGACTATGGCTATGACTATGAGACTCCGGTCACCTGCCTTCTCAATGCCTCCTAATTGATTTAAATATGGCAGGTGGTGACGTCGCTCACTAAATGGGCCCCCCAAAACAGCAGACCAATATTGGTACGAAGAAAGCAACATTGGTGTGAACGGCTAAGGGTATAGAGAGGTGTGTCTGCGACAGTGATCGAGACGCCGTCGGCGTTATGACATTATTACACTCTATACGGCTGGTTAAGGCAAGACAGAGGCGGGTGGCATCCGCCCCCCTGAAGTACATCTTGTGGCGAGCTGTCGGTGACGCAACTCACCGACAGCTCGCCACAAGCTGCCCTGAGGGAGACTGACTGCACTGATGGGGCATTTAAGGCAGTTAAGGGGCATTAAATGCCCCAACAGCGGGCAATGGGGTCGTCGCTTCTCTACGCACGAATTATTATTATTATTGTCGCTTATATCACGTATGTTTATAAGACACGGTCCTTCATAAGGTGTGCGCGAGGATACAGATCCAACGCGTAAAGGCCATTTAATCGAAATTTAATTAAAGTGTGCGTGGTGTGTTCCAACTGGGTCTACTCTCTAATTGCACCATAAGAAATGCAATGAAAGACTATACCCCAATAGTGAACTATTTATTGCATTTCGATTTTGGTGCTAATGAGAACCGGGCTATGGAAGTATGGAAGAGACTCCGATCACCTGCCTACACAAAGACTCCTTCTCAATATTATTGTTCTCCTGCAGTTAACTCTTATCCGCTTAAGATGGGCAAGACTAATGGTGAAATGTGGCAGGAAAAAAAATATATATATATATATATATATATATATATATATATATATATATATATATAATATATATATATATATATATATATATATATATCTTTTAGTATAAGTAAAGTGATACACAACTCACTGTATTAGATTAAGATTAATTGCATAAGAATAATAACCCGTTTAAGATCTACAAGCGGAAAAACAAACAAAAGCTCGGACTACGAGACCGCGGAAGAAATAATTTAAGATTAATATAAAAAATAGAGTAATATTCCTATTGACAAATATAATTAAGGTTTTTAACCTTAGTCTAGAAGTTATCTTTTTTATTAAATAATAATTTTATTTTTTAACCTTTAATCGATACTTTTTAACCTTTTTACTTCTATTGTATTCATTATTTGATCGATTAAAATGTAAGTAATGTAATGTACTATTTTATATATTTAGCAACCTTTTGTTGAAAGAGTAGCTCCAGGTTTAGTTCTTATTATAGAAATTACTTAACTCCCTGATGATATATTTACACTACAAATCCCCATCTTCTTTAGCAATTAATTTGAAAGCAGAATAATTTATCCTACAACTGTGAAACACAGTAACACGCGGATCCTTGTAAGTTATTCATTAATGAAACTGTAGTTTGAAATACAGCTACAAATCTTGAATTGGTTCTTCGACTCAATACAAATTGGATTGATTTAAAAATAATAAATGTATTAAAAAAGAATACGTACAGAAGGTCGGTTACTATAGTAACCGACCTTCCGAAATTGAAATTGAACCTATGTCCAACAATGATATGTAATATGGTTGATATTAAAATATGACGTCAATTCTGACGAAGAGCATTAAAGTCTCTCTGATAATATTTACTAATAACAATAACGCTATCATTAAGACGAACTTGAACATAATATAGGAAATAAAAAACACATTCGGTATTTCAGAAGTATTATTCCCAATATACTAGATAATAACTATTTTAATTTGTTAAACAAATGTAGACTTTATTCTCTATTAATACTACGTATCAACATTCACCTTAAAATGCCTTATAGATTTCTTGAATATTGGTTAAAAATAAAGGAAGCTGACAATTTTTTTGTTGTACAGGATACCTTTTTCAATTGGATGTGGGTGAAATAAAGTAAAAGAAACTCAAAAGTTGTCAAATACAATGGTGATTAATTCCTGGCCAGGAATATAAATTAAAAAAAACCAATGATACAGTTTTGTGTTTCATCCTTATATTTTTGGATTTCGTCATCCACTCCTACATAAAAATTTGCTTTGTATATTCATAAAACAGTTTTACATAAAATGCAAAACAACATTTACTATGTTTTAAGATTTCAGACCTTAAAACAAGCTCTTAAAGCTCGGGTAATCTAAAAATAAGTAAGTATTTGTCAGTGCTAAAGCAAATTTGTTTACTGTCAATTATTTTCTATTCTGTACAACCTTAGCTGCGAATTGTTCAGACAATAGACACTTCTCCGATACCGTGTTGAAATGAATAAAGTATTGTAACACAATCGCACGAACAGGGCGAATCTCATGAAAGGTGAATTGTTTTATATAAACAAGTGTAGAAAGCATATCGAAAGTGGTTACTTGAAATATTCGTTAATGTAATTGTTTGAATTTGAAGATTCAAGTTAGGAGATGTTTTTAGTTTAGCGCGGAACTCGTTGAGAATGCACAAAAGGAACAGTTGGAAAAGGACAAAAGCCATGGATATAAATCTAACATATAATAAGTACAGTAAATAAAGCATAGATAACAATAGAATGAAAAACTTAATAAAATACTGTATTAAAAATATTCTGGTAACTTTGAAAGTTGATTAGTAGCAATGATAAAATTTCGTTTACAAAAATGGCATCATTTATAAACGGTCTAGGTCAAACACTAGTAATTTTTTTTCTGTTCAATGTCAAATATCTGTAAATAAATAATGATTATTCGTGAACCAAGTAAAGTGTCAAATAAAACTAAATATTTGATTCATTATTTTTCTGGTACTTAAATTGAGACGCCTGTGATTTTTACTTTATAAAGATTTGTGATTTGAGTGGCATGCGACAAAGTTTATATGTAATTTACACTAAAGTACGTACCAATACAAAGAACCGAGAATAACCAGTAGTGAAAACTTTGGTACGAGTTCACAATCAGGAAATGCTCTTTTAACGTACCCGAATTTTCTTGAACTTACCATTACAATAGGTGGCTATCACTTCCTCATGTACATTATACAACAAAAACCTAAAAGCCGCTTTATATTCAAATACATTCGCCGATGCATTCAAAAGAAGGCGGGCCATTTACCTGAATAGTCTTCGAGGGTTGAGTTGAGTCAACTCGCCCCAGACGTTTTAAAATTGCATGCCCTCAGCGCGCAATAAACACAGAATAATATATTTTCGGGTGCTGATTTTGGCGTGCAAAGCTTTTAGGTTGGTGTGCTTAGAAAATAGTTGTGCTTGTATCACGAAATACGAGTGCGATGCACCGATATTTTGTAGACTAAAATATAAATTTTGCTACAGATCTGTTCGAAAAGAACTACCTAGTTTATCATAAACAGGGATAAGCTGCTGCAAAAGGTTACCATCACATATACGCGATAACCCGTCAGTATTTAAGGGCTGCGAAAAAATGTAATTTCTTCTCTTAATATAAATAGTATCTTTTTAAATGTATCCTTGGAAAACAATCTAATATTATGATTTTACTGAAGTTTTGAATTACGACGTTATTGTTTAAAAAAAGATGTGAATTAAATGTTCGCTTAAATTGTTTGATCAAATTATTCGATCATATAAATAGAGCAGAGGGGCTTTCTACAACTTCACAAGTACACATATTAGAGCAACTCGACGTTTAATCAAAGGGACACACCCTTTAGCTGAACGTATCCGTTATTAAAATAATTACTGAAAAAACTCATATTCATCCAATACATAGATAACTCAGAAACTCAATCGATTAAAAAGATAATATCAATACTCATTTCCAATGCGCTCCAAATAGGGGCTTTTGAGAATTGAACGCAGCCCTT
This sequence comes from Scirpophaga incertulas, assembly GCA_036419045.1. NCBI lineage: Eukaryota > Metazoa > Arthropoda > Insecta > Lepidoptera > Crambidae > Scirpophaga > Scirpophaga incertulas. The sequence goes on from CM071628.1 coordinate 23,492,186, forward strand.
AAAGTTCTAAGTCAACAGATTGGCATTCCAGTTTTTCGATCCCCAATGTAACAGGTTGTTAAACACAAGTTGAAAGGAGAACTTGATATATTTTTCATCGCAATCGTTTGACAATTTACTTACAGCTCTCGCGAGTTGGTGGGGTTCGGTATACTACAGTCCAGTTTTTATCATGAACCGCTCATTCACTAAGCTGGAAACGATTATGTGGATATATATTGAAAACGAATAAATAAATTGAAAATAAATTAGATTTTAACCCATTGTTCATTTGTCTTCTTCCCGCGACTATTAAACGATACCCCATGGATACATGGGAGACAGTTTTGTTAATGTAAAGTGAACTAAGCTAGTCTAACTTTGTTGTTCTCAAAGAATAACTCTTATTTAGAAAACCAAAAACTAAACTAAAATTAGTTTGACATGACTGATATTGGTTTAGATATTCAAAAGTCAAATTATTACAAAATGTTATTTAAGCGTTAAGTTAGTTAAACGTTGCAATTTCATATTAACTATATTTAGCTACGTTACACACAAATTTGAGTTTTAGTCCGTCACCATCTTAAATATTACGAATAAAAATCGTATTCTAAAATCAAATTGCTGATTGATTAAAGTCAGAAAGGGGTGGTGTTATAAAGCTCACATAGTGCCATATCTTTCAAAAAGCAGACATTTGAGTTTGTTTATTTAGTTACTTTTTAAAGTGATTTGAGTAAACTCAAAAGTAAAGTTTGAGATAGCAACGAAATAACTTTTACGAATCACTAAACTATTTTTAGTGACATTAGATTCAAATAGAATAACATAGGTACTGTAATCATTGCACATGGTACATTGAATATGAACGAATACGAATAGATAAATTCACATTGTGTTCTAAATCGATATTAGTTACCAAATTGGGATCAAAATTTTGTTAACTTTGAGATAACAACAGAATAGCTTTGACGAATCACAAAATTATTTTTTGTGAATTTCATTCTAATTACAATAAAATTAAATTTAAATTGGCACGAATAAAATACAACTATAATCAAGAATACATATATTCTTCAATCAATTTCGGTATATTTCGATATACCCAAGTAATTCGATATACCAAGAATACCTATATATGAAAAATTGACGAATTCATTTAGTTTTCACTATCTATCACAGCGTTAACGATTTATAATTATCTATTATATCTGATTATTTATAATTTGATTACCTACATGTGTTTCGTTTCGGTATAGCTAACTTGTAAGTTGCTATCATAAGCTGTGGTTGCTATTGATAAAATAGCGAATCAATATACAGACAGTTAATCAAACAGCGAATCAAATAGCGAATCAATATAAAGACAGAAAGTTAATCAATATACAGACAAATAATTAAATTAGGCTCTCACGCCAACTTTTTGTTACCATTTTATTATTATTATTTAGGTAATTCATTCCGAAAGGTTTTATATTATATACACCCATATAGTATATATTAAGATACAAGTAAATATAATCACGCCTACTCTCCCAAAAAGGTTATGTAGAGGTGTAATTAAACAGTTATAATTCACTCAATAGTTATTCAATACTTTAATAAGGAGCTGGTTTGTTGCCAATATCTTTTACTTAATCCTTTGCAAGGTCTCAAAATGTGACCGGTGAACTAAACATTGACAACTCTGCTAACGATAAGATTCCTCGTGTAATTAAGATAGTAACACCATCAAAATGTTTCCTGTTGGGTCAACGTTATAATATTAACACGTCGATGCAAGTTGGGGGTCCAGGGAATGTACCGTAATTATTAATGGGGCTCCCCAGAGAGCTGGTCGAAGTTCCGTGTGACTTGTCTTCGACTAAGTTCGCTTGTTTTGTGTAGATTGTAAACCGTGTTTTGTTTAATCGACTAAATTGACATTAGATTGTACGCGGTGTTTTTGTTGTACAGTTTGTTCGGTGGTACGTAACGGTTTTCTAGTTATTACAGTTAAGTTGTTTATGTACATAACATATGTGTTTGAAAACAATGTTATTATATGTTGATTTGACCCATCAAATGTTTTCATTACTAATCAGATGTGATGATTAGTAACTAAATCTCTCTACTGTGATTCGTAGCATGTCATCAAGAACCATATTACGTTGCTAACATATAACATATGGTAGCAACAGGAACTCAGCTATGCAAACATCACTATTTTTGACAGAAATAGAATGGTTATCAAGCTGATAATCCTGGCGTAATCTCTCACTAAAGCGCTAATTACAAAGAATCGTGTCGGTGATATAGCACCACGTTAAGGTATTAAACTAGAAATGATATTAATCAAAGAGAATTAGTGACTAGTATAATCAAACATATATTACTTGAATAAAGGAAAACAAAAAGAAAGAAGACGGAGCATACAGAGATGAAATAGATAAAATTGAAGATTATTTTCTTTATTTTCCTTAAAAGTCCTGCTATTTTGTTCATAGCTGGACGTTAGTTTGTATTTTTATTTTATATTGTAAACACTTATATTACCCACTATCATATTTTACTTCTTTATCATACCAAACGGCGCTATGCTCTATACTACAAAATATACAAAGCTTTGATTAAAGGAAATAATATTAAACCTTTAAAACAAAATATATATGAAGCTGTGATGTTATATGAAATAGGCATTAATACTTGTTCGTTTATAAATTATACGTTTCAAGCAACAATACGTAGAGAATATAATTTTCTCAATACAACCCTATTTTGGAATAATTAAAGCAAGCTCGGGCAGAATTGCTCAACCATCTCGTCGCCATGCTCACTGCTAACTAATTAATTAGAGCGAAATTGGTTTCATTAGCAACACTTGTAAGCAATAACGCTAATAAGCTCGACACGTAATTTAATGACCTTCGCGGAAGTGAATTAGTTTAAGCATTATCATGATACTCAATATGTGAATATTACGATCATTGATCTGGAAAATGCTGGAAATAGCATACTCCATTTACGTATTAGCTAATTTGCTTTCCCGTAAGAATTTAAAGAAAGAAACACTTTCCTGTACTGAAAATTAATCAGTCTTTCTTTCTTCTTTCTCTTGCCCTGTTCCCAATTTTATTTGGGGTCGCTTTTCTCACAATTTTTCAAAAATAGAGCCCCTATTGAGGGTTACTTTCAGACTTCCTCTAATATATTCATTCCTCATTCTATCCTTTCTTGTCACTACACACATCTTAACATACGCATTTCAGCAACATGCAATATTTGTACAACCGCTCAACAGGCCAACATTCTGATCTATACATAACGACATATCTACTGATTCATAACTGTTTCTCTTCAGTTTCAAGGAAATACGGGTGTCACAAGTAATTCCCGTTACCTGTTGCTTCCCCATTCCTTAATATTTCCCCCTTCGCTTATCGTTTTGGTCAACTTCCCCGTGTTACTGAAGCAATGATCTGAGGTATCTAAATTCCGAACAGATTAGAAGTCTAACAGCCTACGAGCACAATAGACCAATGATTATAGAGACCTCCGAAATCACAGTAAATATACTTGGGTTTTAGTTCTGCTGATTTTCAAGCCAACGTTCTCCAATTTCTGCTGACACTTTTCTCTCCTGAATTCGAGACCTCTCTTCTTTAACTATAACTAATCTGTCTTTCCCAAGGTAGCGAAGGTACTCCCTTACCATATTTCTTTCAAAATGTTCAATAACAGTTTAACGTATTGTTGTTATCAAATATAGTGACTTTTAATATTTGTTTGAATTTGGATATCGTAGTTGTATACTGGCGGTAATTCAGTTTCAAGTTGACTTCGCTTACAGATTACAGGTAAAATGATCTAATTCCAATGAGTCTTAAATTAATAATGGTATTATTAGTGACCCTTTCTTTGAATATTTTAATTACATATAAAAATTCATAAATTCAAAACAAATTATCTGTTTTGCGGCAATCATGGTTACATTTTTTATAATATTACTTTGAATTTGTAATTCAGTAGACATTGAAGATGTAGCGAAATTGCATTTGAGGAGACCACTGTAACATCTCTCACTGATATCATGTTCACTCTAAGACGAGATTGTTGGCTCATTGTGCTAAGCAAATCCGGGTTTGACAACAATATATTAATCCCTCTGAGTGTAAAACTAATATATGTCATCATATCTCAGCCTACATACGACATGTTATTTTAAAAGCATATAATGTTTTTTGTTCCGTACTGTCGGACATATTATGCTAGAAACTATAGATAAGTCTTTTTTATTTTTCTTTATATGACTAATTATACTTTTTATATATACATAATATGTAAATAATAGTTTCCATCACATATTTGTTCAATCTGCAATAAAAGTAATTTGTATATATTTGTTGATATTTTGATAGTTCATTATACGACTATTATTACCTCAATAAATAAATAAAATAAAAAATAAAATTATCACTCCAAGAAAAATCGCTACCGACCGAAGCTTAGTTAAGTCATTAGATAATCCATTAATTGCCATGACTCTCACTTTTGATATTAAATCAATATTAAAAACAACATTACACGTAGCCTTTACTATAGCAAAGTAGGATATAAAATCGACATGGCTTTCCAACACATTGGATATTCGACTTTAAAAGGGTATAAAATAATTAGCTTGCCTTAAAATCGATGCAACTGTGGGTCCGAAATTTAGTTAATCCATTAATTCCCATGGTCTCGCGTTTGTCACACACAATTTACCAGCAAAGGGTGGGCTGGGATCGGTTCCATCGATTGATGAATATACCTGTCTTATGTTGTAATCCGATGAGAGCAATTCGTAAGGAAGGGGACGTAAGGATCATTGTAATTGTTTGATTTGTTATACGAATCCATTGGGTTATGGAAATCTGAGCTTTAGCTGTTTACTTAAGACACGTTAGTTATACGTCGGAGTATATTACAAGAAAACGATAGTTGCCTCAATGGTCGCATATTGATGGTTGAACAAGCAACTGTAATTCATAATTTGGTAGAATATATAGAAGGTAAACTGAATAATTTCTCACATATTGAAACAATGTATACAGCATTCACTGTATAAATACTGTGTGAGTAAATGATTACACATATCATATGTGAAAGGAAGATATGAAAGTATGGATATCAACAAGAAAAAAGTGTTTAAATGATATACCATCGAATAAAACAAATAGAATTTAATAAATCGTTTAGAGCTAAGAAGGGGAAAGAAGAGAGAGTTATTGTTGGATATTATATATCCAACAATACGCATACAGCCTTTTTTTCCGCTGAGGAAAATGTGTTAAATTGCATACAGCCTGAGCACCGGCCCGAAGTCGGCCCCAGTCGTCACGACGAGAGTGTCGTTTAAGTAAGCTTTATATATTTTTGTATTCATTTATAAGAAACTTAATTTACTTATTCAAAACAAATTTCAATTGAATAAAATGAACAATTTTTTACAATAGTCAATAGTAAAAGAACTATAAAATGACCCGTCTGTTTTGGTATTCAGCTGAAACCGAATTTCAACGCGGCACTTCGGCAACTGAAGCAATATTCGTGTAGCCAGTACGTGTTTCCGTTAACACAATACCTTTATCTCCGGGGACTCGTCCCAGCTCATTGCCAGTTCCCTTTCTTGTACTGACAGAAGCTGTAATATTACAGCGCATAATAAACGCGTTGATCTTTGGTCAGTTTTCGTCTATTAATGTATGCGCGTTGATTTTTGTACAGATTTGGACTATGTCGAGTAGTTAATAAAGTTTTATCGTTTAATGTGTTGGTGAATTTAATGAATCATATGCAATAAGCATATGATTAATTTAATTGTAATCACTTAATGTCTATATACACTTTATTGTATAAATAGTAATAAAACATACTATCAAAGTAAGTTTAAAAACAAGCGCATGTAATCATAATGCTTAACAGCATTCCCTACTGCGGAAATTATTAAACAATATCATACTTGTACTCTTAAATAACTAATAATCCTAAATAACTTTATATATGATTTTTATGTTTACCATTATCAATTGTATAATATGTAATAAGTAAATAGCAATTAAATTTCATATTTTAAATTGTCAATTGACATATTATAAATTTGATTCTTTAGGTTTATTTTAGAATTATGATATAAAATAATAAGCACGATACAAACATATGTACATTATGTTTGCCGACATCGGCGAATCATTTTATTATTATATTATTATTAATAAAAGTATAACATTTCTTCTGTAAATATTCTCTTAAAGAAATAATGCTGTATTGTTTAAACATTGAATCTATACAATACCATTCTTACCGTTTACTCTTTTTTATTGCATTAAATTATATATTGCTCCTTGTATTTGAATATTTGGAGGAACCACAGCAGTGAAAGTAAATATACTGCGTAGTAAATGAAGATGTGGCGCTCCCGAATTCATAGTGGTATTGCCGTAGCATAGCTAACACATATGCACAATTGATTTAACGTTGAGTGACCAAACATATTGTGTACGTAGATACGATAGGGTAGTTATTGTCTGTGTATATGTAGTAATAAATGACATGTAGTCTCGATATAATGGGTGGCACATTTCCAGGCTGTATCTAGATTTCTGTAGCGCAAATAAACTCGTATATCCTATAATTATGGAATTGTCATAATCAAGTTTTTATATTTTACATATATGTGTAATAATTTTTTTTTTTAATTTAGTTCGAACTAAAATGTCGTATATAACATAGAGAGTTTTAGTTCGAACTAGTTACATTCATAAACTTGCTGAATCATATTAATATACACATCGTAACATGAGTTTACATTCGTTGATAGTCAACTTGAACAGCTCCTAGCCGAATATAATAAGATAATATTATAATGATTTCTTTAATAGATTCTTCTGTAGTCCACTACACACCAAGTACCTGTTGTAAATAGAGCAAATTGGTATTTGCTCTATTTTATATAGCTCATAGTAAGTGGCGATAAAATTGCAAAGGAAGTTAAGTTCAGACTATTCATCAGAGGCCAGCTTCTAATTAAAGACTCTGTTAAAATACAGGGAGAAAAAAAAATAGCTCTTGCTAGTTTTCTTGCTAGTTCTTTCCAGTACAAGTTCTCCCGCCGTAGACTTGTGAACCAATAGCGTAGAATCATTGACGTGCAAAAGTTGTACGAACCTATTTAAAGAACTACCTACTAATGTTTGTCAACCTTTCTCGTTTTATTAACAAATAATCTACAAAAGTAATCTACTTATACCATATGTCAAGGCACTTTACAAATATTTCAGTTTCTTAACAAGAAACAAGATATTGTCCTTCTCAATTCAAACAAAATGCATCGTAAACTTTAGTTTATCTTCACAGATCACAGCCGTTTTAAGAAAATAGTCAAACGATCGAGAATAAACAACGCTATATATCCTTTAGACAGCGCTTAAACTTCTTGGTTTAAAACGATAGACGAGCGCTCATACATAGTAAATGCCAATATTGGAACTCTGCTAAATTGTCTTTTAGTACTGCAATTCAGTGGTGAGACAAAACTACAGTCACTTGGATTGTACGTATATGATAATATCTAGTTGGAATATAAGAAATAAAAACAAACTTGCCACTCCAATGTACAGTCTCTATAAAATAGCAGCACATTCTTATAAAACTTATATCCATTTTTCATAATCTTTCAATATGTTATTGAGTTGTGTTTGTATAAATGTAAAACTCATATGTTTTTTTTTTGATATCAAATAGAGACTCTTGATTATTTAAAGGTAAAAAATAGACCTTTTGAGTTTCTTGCTTTTACTTCTCAAAAAGGCTATACTCGTAACAGTTTTTGACAGTGATAGAGTATTTTTATTTATTTGTATGTGTACATGTCCAAGGCTAAGCAGTAAATATTTTTATTTTATAATTTGTTTTTTTTTATATCTGTTACTTATAAACTTTTAGCTGGATTCGATCAAATGATTAAACTGTAAATAAAACTTACTCTAAGTGACATTCGGCTAGCAACTAGTTCAGATTGCTTCATTTCACTACGTCAGTAAGTTTTTATGCAAAAGCCTCACGATCTATTAATTCACCATAGAATAGCTGGAGGAATATACATATTAATTCAAATTCAAAACATACAAATGAATTCTAAATTCAAAAAATACACACATGAATAAGATATACCCGTTCACTAAAATACCTGGTTAGATGATTAGTGCCAAAATGACAGCAGTCTGAAGTATCAGCTAAGTCAAAGGATTGCAAAAATATTTTTTTTGTTTTCATGGTTATCTATACATTTATATGTGTACTTCCTCGTTCAATGTTATATTTAATGTTAGAAAGCGTAAATTGTTTTCTTTTTATTTGAATTATACTTAATAGTAAACTGAATTTAAAAAGTTTAGAAATAAAATATAAAAAAAAAAACAGAAAAAAGATATAGTTTTGATTAAATATTATCTTTTTTTAGTTTTTTTTTCCTCAGGAGAGGAGGCTGAGAATCCATCATGGATACCAACGCAACAGGCAAGCAGGGATGCGTTGATTATGTCGGACTCCTGGTGCTGTTGAGGCGGCTCGACCACACAGACCTGCGGACTAAACTCAGCCTAGCCTTGGCCCTAAGGGCCCTACGGCTTAAATAGAAATATTATCTTTTGAATACTTTTTAGAAAAAACAACACGAACGATGTTAATTTTTTTACATGTAAATTGCGTTTATTGCGCAAATGTTCTATAACGTCTGCGATCAACTTATAAAATTATTAGAAGGAATTATTTCGCCATCTATCAACTTGGCCCCAAAAGACTAAAAATTTAATAACGCGTTCAGTTTTATTTACGACAGTATGAATATTTACCTAAGATGCCACAACAGAATCGGTTAACTATTACTGAAAGTAGCTTCATAATAGTATCTTCAAAATAATAAATGCCAAACAAAAGGTTTTTAAATATAAGATTCAAAATCAATATTAAAAATATATTTTAGATAAGTTACATCTTTAAAGATACGAATTAATTGGTTTTTACGGCGAGGCTTTATTTTCCTTAATAACAACTAACTTGGGCCTTCGGAGTAATTCCGCTTGATAAAAAACGATGACGCTCTGTTGCCTTCTGCTTTGCAGCTAATGAGAAAATGCACCTTTCGCAACTATGCTCTTCTGGTGGCGTAATAGTTTTTAATGGAGTCTGGCGAGAGTTTAAAGTGCTTTATGAATATATGTGATTCTGGAGCTAACTTACGTGAAAATACTGCATTCACTTGCTTGGCGCAAGTTAATGTAAAATTTCTTTATGAGACGACACTTTAATACCTTTTTGCATCATATGCTTAACTCTGATATTGCACTATGGATAATTGTACAACTTATTATACCTTATGGTTTAACATCTGATTTAAAAGTTCATTATCACAGTCCATATACGTCCCAGGGGTGCGAGCTTACCCTATTTTAGAGCGATAAGACATTAGTCAAACACTTTGGCCCAGTACAGATTGATTGACTTCATACACCTTTGAATTATCATATATAATATTATCTAAAATATATTTTAGTGTTCTGTCCATAATCAAATAATATTAACCACATTATCCGATATGACAGAAGCTAAAAGAACCCCCGTATTCCATTGACATTAGCTTTTAATTTCCAGTGACTAATGCATCAAATGTTCCTACGCGTTCTAAATTTAAATTCATAAATTCGTGAATCATGAATTTGATGATAGAAACTCTTTCGTTAAATATTTAATGGAGTCATTACAACACAGTTCCACAGAATTATATCACTGCACTATAAATATATTCTGCAACGTTGTTATGCAGCGAAATGTCACATCTCTGTTTGTCGTGTGAGATACAAGGTGAATTCAATAACATCCCGACAGTGTGACGGTTTCAACTCACGTTGTATGCATTCCAAGTATTATTCCCAGTTCGGAATGTACCTACGGGGAAGCGTCACGTCCGGGCGCTAGGTTTTACATACAAACGCAATGAAGTTGGTTCGACGATGTGAATGTTTTATGAACAGTATTTTGAAATGGGTTTTCAATTTGTCCCTTTGAGTTTTGAATAGCTTATGTTCGTTTAGTAATATGAATTGGTTTATTCCGCAACTATACTCACTGGTAACCATTTTGTTAGCTTTTTCAGTTGAAAGAAAGTTTCTACTTTTATGTAGAATCTGCGCAGGCTTTTTAATGGGTGATCCGCTTTGAATATACCATGTACAAAAAATATCATTCGAATTTCAAATGTAACGTACCGGCCAGGCAAACGAAGACAAACGAAGAAATTCTTAGAAGTTGAGTAAAAGTGTACATTTTATTGTAATTAGTTAAGATTTTTATATTTTACTTCCCGTAACTCCAGTATACATCAAATATTATATATAGTATTGGAGAAACGGAAGTGTATATACTCTACATATAGATCCTCCATTCGCAGATTATCTAGCAATCAAACCACCAATTGTACCACCTAATTTTAGTGCTTTTATTTTTTTATCGTTTGTTTTTTGTGGTGTATGTAATAAAGAATTACTTATCTATCTAAAAGCTTTATTACCTCAACTTTGTTAGGGTTGATTCAAACAACAGTACGAACGTACATGAGTTTGACGATCAATTTCTTCTTTTACTAAAATTGAAAAACTTATTTTTTTTATAATAATTTTATGTAATTATATATTAATATGTAATAATTGGTGTTTATATGATAGATATTTAGGAAGTTTGGTCGATTAATGGTTACATTTTGTTATATACTTGCATATACCGAATATATTCAACTGCTGCGGCATGTCGATAGCTTATTATAAGCTTTAGCTATAAAGTTAATTTTATGTTACTCTATAGGTCTATGCAACGTTTTAAATAATACATATATCATTAACTAATAAGTAAAATATTTGATAGCTATAAAAATTAAGAAGAGTGTATCACCTTCTTTGAGATACGCGCTTACGCGAGATTGCGCTTCAATTATATAATCATGTTCCGGAATTCAAAATGCGAATGGGATTTAATATTTCAATACTCATAAATGCGCATCTGTTAATTTTGCTCTCCCGTGAGTACATGTTTGCCCATTACCCCCAGAGCAATATTCTATCCAATGTTGTATATGAGATGCATTCCTCATTTTGCTTCCTCTGTTGACGCTATGGAAATTAGGGAGTCGCTCCTGGTTTTAATAAACAGCCTCTTATTATGCGAGTGTTTATTAATAGTTCTATTTCCACACCAGTTATGAGGATGATGATTCCAATGTTTGTGGTTATGAGTCGCTCGGTTGTGATCCGGTTATCCATATATTATTGGCTTCAGAATTTAACTGCGGGTTTGTTTATTGTATTGTTAAGTTTCGAAGTCATATAGTGTCATATGTATTAAAAGTGGTCATTATATTTTGGAGACATTATGCATCCTTGATAAACACCTCTATGTAAATTTTCTAAATATGTTCTGTTTAACGGGATTATGTATTACTTTGGTATCATGGAATTCAGCTATGTAAGATATTAAGAAATAGAATGAGAATGATAATTCTTCAACAATTATCGCAGTTATAAGCAAAAACAAGTCTTTTATTTAAAATTTCTCCTACGACTAAGTTTCGTTCAAATAATTATGAAAATTATTAATTTTGAAAATATTCACTTTTTCAGTTTTAATTTTGCCACACCGTATATGTAAAATTATTTTTTTACGAGTAATCTATAACGAACCTTCGATTAACCTTTCTTTCGAAATCGAAATGTCGAATTAAAAACAAAATTTCTTCCTCGTCTGTGAATTTCCAAAGTATCATACAATCGTTTTTTTTTTATCATCTCTCTAAATTATAACTAGCTTTTTGCTCAGAGATTTGTGTATAAAGGCTATTTTGCTATTATCATTACAATTATTTATTAATTAAACCATACGATGAGTATTAAATAAATTATCTAATGACATAAATATATATTATGCAGCTTTAAGATGCTTTAGGCAGACGTTGCGTGGGCCTTTATTTTAAAAGTGATTATATTATCATGAACAATACTGAAAAGAGATGACGTAATTATGAAGGACCTTACCTTCTCCATTATGATTTACGGTTTTAACAAACTCTTTGAGTGAGAACGTATGAATAATACACCAAAAATTAATTTGCTATCTCACCTGAGCAAATATTGTGTTTTAATTATTTTAATGTAACCAACATTTATATCAAATGTTTTATATTACACAGCTAATTAAAAAGCTTAAGAGCTCATTCAGAAAAACCATGTATCTGCGCCTTATCCTCAGTTAGACGGAAATCAATGGGATGACATGGGTCTAGCTCACGTTATCTCGCGATCCGACCGTGTGACCCGACCCTAATTAAATGTGGGCGTGTGTGTGTGTGTGTGTGTGATACAGTTTATTTATACAGAGGCTCGCCTTTCGATATGATGTCGCAATCCTTTGAGAATGATACTATCTTGCGTACTATGTAAAATTGCAATGTGATCCGAGAATAATGAAGACACTTGTTTCACTAACAACTCTAATGAAAATCGGGGTATTAAAGGAAAACCGTGTACGGCACGGAATGCTTTTTGTATCATTTAAAATTTGAAATTTTTTGTTACTACCCAATTCTGCGAAGCTTTGAATAAACTCCAGTAAGTTGGAATTCACGAGGAAATATTTACACGGTCAATATTTACCGTTTTAATGTTTACTGGCGAGTAATTCATTCTTACAGAGAATGAGAGATTTTCTGAGAGCAAAATAATAAAAATAGCTGGCATAATTAACTGCTGGTATTAAAAGCCTGTCACAGTTGCGTTGTTTGTCACTAAGTTATTTTTTGTTAATCATAAAAAACATTTTGGAGAACATTTTCTGGGTTGCTAATCTCAAAAACTGCTGATTTGAATGGAATAATTATTGGATGGTCCACTTATCGACGAAGGCCATAGGACATCTAACATCACACTACGACTGATATAAGCAGAGTATCAATAGAAAATGTTGTAAAAACCACAGCCACGACAATGTGGACCGTTTGCGCATTTAAAAAGGAAATTCTATTCTGTTAAATATGAATATTTAACAGAATGTTGTTTTATAGAATATTGAAATTTAATAATTTTAGTGTTATGAGACTTTTCCGGAATGCACATTCATCCATGCATGGAACATTGCGGATTTTAAAGGTGAAATTATTTATCTTGCGGAATTTGATTTATCATTGTCTAATTGATATGAGTTCACGTTGGCTATGATTTCACATCATTGAAGAATGAATATTATTTATAAGAAAATTATAATATATATTTTTTTATAAATAATAAAAAAATGATTCGTCGAACCAATCAAAAAGCCAGCATGCTCTATTTGTACTGCATATATTGGCACATGTAAGAAATGTGAAAAAAAATTGTAGAATCATGTATTTTATCATGGAGTATAAGTAAAGTGAAAACTACTTTATTTTGCTATTATCAAATTGTTTACAGTTGTAAATATAAGTTTAACATTTATCCGGATTTTTTATTTCATCTTTATAATACAGTAATCCTTTTCACCTCGCCACCTTTGTTTGGAATTAAAACGGTGAACATGTATTTGTTATTTTGAAATGATTTATTATAGAGATTAAAATATATACACGCAAAAAGAAGGTTGTATTGCATATGCGATTTCTACCAAACATCCACACTTAAAAAGAATGGCGTTCAGCAAGCATAGTATCTGTGCAAAATACACAAACTTCGTTCCCAAGCAACATTGAAAAGAGGAAGTCCCGTCGTTTTGTGGACTCTTCACGAAATTCAATTTCCTTTCGGTCAACACTTACCAAAGCCGCATGTTGTGCTTATATCAAAATCTACTCCACTGTGAATTTCACCCATTGTGCATATCGCCAAAGATATCAAGTGCGGACAGAATTAATAATGGCGAAATTGTAAAAAGATTAGGGACTCGAGTGGAGAATAATCAAATCGGATTACGGACACCCCGCGTCCCCGACGACACGGTTATCCAATTTGATAGCTGAATCAAAATAAATTTTGGTATTGACATAAATTGTATGGCATGTTTGCGGCAACAACGCGAAAATCGGCCTTCGAGTAAACACTTATTATGTTGGATTGGTTTTTTTTAGTACATAATAACACAATTTTCCTTGCTAGTAGTTGATTTTTTAAGCTGGTTGCTAATCACTGTTAAGTTATATTTAGAAGCTTGATGGACGTTGCCATTATTTATTTATTCAACCCTATCCGTAAGTTAAGTGTAGAGGCAGATTTAATTTCAATGGCATCATTTACCAGTCAATCTTGGGGTAAAGCATAGCAATGGAAATAGATTTATTATATAAAAGCAATAATGTGATATTAATAATGCTAATTATCAACATAACTCAAATATTTAAAATTAAATATTTCCACGTAAAAAAAATACAAAGGTAACTTTTTTGCCAAAATGTATTTTATATTCTTGTATACAAAGATATGACAATGCCAACCGTGCACTTTGCGACTAAACAATACCGCTTTTTTAAAATAATCTAAATAATTATACCTGTTCGGAATTTGGAGAAGCCTACTCGAGAACAGGCAAAAAATTACACTGAAGGTCTATTTTTAATGTCCTTTTTTAATCTTTTGAATTATTGTTATAATACATAAATTAGGTCAATCATATATTTTCAATCAACATCCTAATATCAATGGAGATAATGAATCCTGATATCAAAGGAAGCTAGGTCAAAAGTATCTGTAGTGCGTAAATAATTATTGAAGATTGTAAAAATTAGAGATTTTTAAACTGTAGCAAGTGCGAAACTGTCTACTCCTATAGCAAAGAGACTACATACACATATTGAAATGTTTGGAGCACACTTGTTATCACAAAGATAATATAGGTAACCTAAGCCATTATATGTCATTGGATTTAACAGTCTGTGGACCACCACTCCACCACCACAGACTGTTAAATCCAATGACGCAGTTAGCATGGAACGGACCGCATAAATATTTAAGATAACGATATTTAAATAATGAATTGGAACTGTCGTAACTTTATAGCTCCAAACATCTTCAAACATACCGTAACCACGAAAGCTGTAAAATGTTAGGAAAGTTGAGCTAACGAATTCAGATGAAAAATACGCGAGTTGAATCCTGAAAGCTTTCCATTTTAATACGTTGTGCTCGTTCAAATAAAAGAATGAACGAAGCATACTGAATTTATCATATTTATTTAGTATTAACATTAACTTATTGTTGTATGCAACATATTATAAGTAAAATTATTACAAATTATGCTATTTACTAGATACATAAGTACCTATAGGCCTACCATGATTGGTAGACCTACAGGCGCTCGATATTACAAAAGTTGTGTCACTATTTCAATATTTTTGTAACCTTACTGTAAGCGTTAAAAAGCCAACTCTACGATAAACGTAAATATCCGAGCCTATTTTAATAATTATTAATTAGTAAATTATTGTAGTGAATCCCTTAATTAGGAACCTTAATAATTATTAATACTGTTACGAGCTGGGGTCAGTAAATTAAACGGCGGTCTACCAAAACACTGAACTTTTATTAATTACTACACTAACTTCACTGAAAGCACTGAAAGTCGCTTCTTAGTTCTCCAATATCACTTAGATGTTTTCGCACTGTATCGCAAAACAATACTGCTTCCCGGCGGCCGGACACAGCCTTATATAGTCCCCTAAGATACTTGCCACTCTTGCCAGAACATTCGCGGACACACTCGAATGTGTAGTCCAATACGTCGCGCGTTCGAGACGTTTCGAGTATAACTGTCTCGATACTTGAATATTCTCGATATACAATACTCGAATATTCCCGTACTATCTTTCTCGAATATTCTGTGTTTGTCTATCTCTTTCTAATGATGTTTTCTCATTCTAATACTTCTCGAATGTTCTAACTATCTCTGTCTCTTTCTACTATTGCTATCTCTTTCACTCCTATTGAAATTTATGTCCTTTTACTGAAGTAGGCTTAATGGCTCATAAGGGGTCCTGAAAACGCCTGAAAACGGGTTTTCAGGTTATTGCGGCATTGGATAGAGGGTAGCCTGAAACGTACTGAAAACATGTTTCAGGCGCCTGAAAACTACTGTAACTTGGGTGTAATTTAGATTTTTTAGTATGTGAAAGAGCTACTTCTGAAACGGCCTGAAACGACGTTTCAGCCTGCTGAAAACGTTTCTAAGTCACAGAAAATCACTTTTGAAGTTTTACTAAGCCACCGGCGTAACACTACCCCCTCCTAAGACATGCTCGTCCCGAGCATCATTATTTCCGTGGTATTTCGCCAGTCGGTCAACGTGAACAATCTTACAGGGACTACGTGCATTTCGCTGTATCCGGTACGTGACGTCGTTGATCCTCTTCAAAACTCGATAGGGTCCTTCCCATTTGGCTTGAAGCTTCGGAGATTTCCCTTTACTGCGGACTGGATTATGTAGCCACACCAACGAACCCTCTTCAAAGCCCTTGTTGTTTACATTTCGGTCGTAGCGGGTTTTCATCTTCTCAGACATCTGTTGGCTTGATTGTCTGACTTGCTCGTGTACGTCGTTCAACTTGTTGCGCAAATCATTCGCGTACTCGGTTATATTCCGCGGGGCGTCAGGTGGAATTCCAGTAAGTAGATCCGCAGGCAACCGTAGTTCCCTACCAAAGTTTGCAAATGCTGGTGTCACCGAAGTACTTTCATGGACTGCGCTTCGATATGACATCAGGAATGGTTGGATGTGCTTGTCCCAATCCTTTTGCCTGTTTGACACAACCTTTGCAAGATACCTCTCCAATGTTTGGTTAAATCGTTCCACCATTCCATCAGATTGCGGATGGTAAGAAGTGGTCCTCGTTTTATGGGTACCCATAACTCGACACATCTCTTGAAATATTTGAGACTCAAAATTTCTTCCCTGATCACTATGAATTTCCAAGGGTACTCCAAAACGGCAGAAGACTTCATGGACTAATTTATCCGCAACTGTTGAAGCCTCTTGGTTAGGAATAGCGAAGACTTCCGGCCACTTAGTGAAATAATCCATCACAACCATGAAGTACTTGTTTCCGCATTCACTTTCCGGAAATGGTCCCGCAACGTCTATGGCAATCCTTTCCCATGGTGCACCAACGTTATACAGTTTCAATGCACCTCTGCTGCGTGTATGAGGTCCCTTTACTGCAGCACAACTAGTACACTTGCGGCACCAATCTTCAACATCGTCACGGCAATTTATCCAGTAAAATCGTTCTCTTATTTTCAACAGAGTTCTCGTCACTCCCAGATGACCTCCCGAACATCCGTTATGGTACAGCTGTAGAACATCCGGTATCTTGGCTTTGGGTACAACCATTTGTAGATGACAACGGTCTCCTCGAGCGTTTTCCCATTTGCGGCACAAGACTTCATCTTGGATAACCAGGCTGTCCCATTGAGCCCAATAGCTCTTCGTGATGGAACTCATCGACGCAATATCACTCCAGGCAGGTTTAGGAGTACCGGCTTTGATCCATTCGAGAATCGGTTTGATGTCTACATCATACTGCTGAGCGTGCTGAAAGGTTTCTTTCCATTCATTGCTAAGATCCGTGTTTAGCATTCTCACAGGTAGGTCTGCTTTTGCCTCTTGTTTTACGCAGTGCTTGCAGTCTTCAGAGCAAGGTCTTCTTGACAAAGCATCTGCATTACCATGAGATCTTCCACTGCGATGTTCAATCACGAAGTCATATTCTTGAAGTAACTCGATCCATCTCGCAACTTGTCCTTCGGGATTCTTGAATTGTAATAGCCACTTTAATGCAGCATGGTCAGTACGCAGATGGAATTTTCGACCAAGCAAATATTTGTTGAAATGCTGCAATGTTTTCACCACTGCCAGTAATTCTCTTCTCGTGACACAGTAATTTCTCTCAGGTTTGGACAAAGATTTGCTGAAGTATGCTATAACAACTTCGCGATCTCCTTTCCGTTGCGACAACACACCACCTAGCCCAGTATCACTTGCGTCTGTATCCACTATGAATTCATTTTCATTATCAGGATACCCCAGAATAGGTGTGTTACACAGATGTCGTTTCAGTGCTTGAAATGCGACGTCACAGTTTTCATCCCAGCAAAAACTTCTCTTTTCTTCCGTGAGTTTATGAAGAGGCTTGGCAATGTCGGCAAAGTTCTTCACAAATCGCCGGTAGTAGGAACACAAACCCAAAAATGCTCTTACTTGTGTCTTGTCTCTCGGAACTGGCCAATCCTTTACGGCGATGATCTTCTGCGGATCTGTCTGGACACCCGCTTCCGAAACCACGTATCCTAGGAAGCTTACTTGTCGTTTGAAGAAGGAACACTTTTTAGGGCTTAACTTCAGGTTGGCGCTTCGAATTTTTGATAGCACCCGTTCTAGATTCTGAAGGTGTTCTTCAAACGTACGGCCCACGATGATGATGTCATCCAAATAGACCAGACAGGCTTCTCCAATCAATCCGCTGAGTACCAGCTCCATCAGCCTTTCGAAAGTCGCTGGCGCATTACACAGCCCGAACGGCATCACTTTGAACTGCCATAGTCCCTTTCCAGTAGAAAATGCAGTTTTCTCCTTGTCCTTAGGGTCAATTTCTACTTGCCAGTAGCCACTTTTTAAATCTAACGTGCTGAACCACTTCACTCCGGTAAGCATATCCAGCGTGTCATCAATCCTGGGTAATGGATAGCTGTCCTTCTTTGTGATGTCGTTCAGGCGGCGGTAGTCAACACAAAAACGCATGCTGCCATCCTTTTTCCTAACAAGCACCACGGGTGAAGACCATGGGCTGGACGAAGGCTCTATAACACCTTCCTTCACCATTCCTTCAATCATGGTCTCCACTTCCTTTTCCCGTGCTATCGGTAGTCTTCTTGGTCGCTGGCGGATAGGCAATTCGTTCCCAGTGTTAATTCTGTGTTGAACTAAACTCGTCTTCCCAATGTCCTCGTCGTTAGTAGAGAAAACATCAGCGTACTTGAGTAACATCTTCTTAGCCTTGTCTATCTGTTCCTTAGACAAAACGTCTCGACAGTCTTCCAAAAGTTTTGACACGCTGATTCCTTCATTTTTGTTGACATTTGTATGAGTCGTGTCTTGACAACGACGCAACCAGTCTACCTCCTCACTCGTACCAAGTAACATTCCCTTTTCGATCACGTGTTCTTTATCGTCAAGATTCAGTACACGAACTGCTGCAAAGCCAGTGGTTCTTACCAGAGTTCGTGCCATCTTCCATGGCTGGTCATGATCTAATCTTTCAATGAGTACACATCGATGTATCTTCCCAGAATTGTAAGGGAGACTAACCGGCACAATGGTTTCTGATTTTGGGGGTAGAGCGG
Source organism: Scirpophaga incertulas (assembly GCA_036419045.1). Lineage (NCBI taxonomy): Eukaryota > Metazoa > Arthropoda > Insecta > Lepidoptera > Crambidae > Scirpophaga > Scirpophaga incertulas. The sequence continues at coordinate 23,511,589 of CM071628.1, forward strand.
TTTTCTTTAAGCTATACACTTTCCCCGGTGTGGCTCCTTCCATGAACAATTCTTCTCGTCCACAACTCATAATTCCTTGCTTGACGTCGATCTCACAACCATTCTTCCTCATAAAGTCTAGTCCGAGAATGCAGTCATCGACAATATCAGCCACAATGACGTTGTGCAGGTAAACTTGATTACCCAACTTCAACTCCACCTTCTGTTCGCCTCGGACGGGTATGTGCTGACCGGTGGCGGTTACTAAATTTAATCGCTCCAGGCTGTTGTTTCTGAAGTCCCTCAGAAACCGATTCGCAAGTTGGGAACTGACAACCGTGCGAGAAGCTCCGGTATCGATTGTCAGCTTACATGATCTTCCGTTAACCTTGCCATTGATGATCAGGCTGTTCCCATCGTGGGCTTGTGAGATCGAAATCCTTGGGGCTCTGCGAACACCAGCCAGCACTCGCCCCGCAGTCCTGGCGTTTACTCGTTTCCCTGCTGTTGTTGGACAGCGCTATTAGCTGCCCTGTTCTCCTGAGGCCCATCTTCATCAATCCCTGAGCTACGCTTTGGACAACTTGATCGTAGGTGTCCCTTTTCGCCACAAGTGTAGCATCTAGGGCTGTATCCCTTGAAGCGGTCACGCACAGGTGTTGCAACTACCTCCCTGACACGGTGAGACCGATGGTCTTGCCTCACAGCTTCCACTTCTAGAGCATGGGCCAGGGCGTCTTTAAGGGTTTCGTGGTGCCCAAGTCTCACAGCAGCTCTCACTTCGAGGTCCCGAATGCCGTCGACAAAAGCCTGTACAAGGTTGCCCACAATCAACGTCGGTGCGGACTGGTACGCTTTACGTACCAGTTTTTCTACCTCTAGGGCCCATTGTTGCAGGTTTTCACCAACACGCTGAACCCGATCTTTTAGCTGGGCCCGAAACACATGTTCAAGGTGTGCGTCGCCGTATCTTGCCTCAAGCGCTTCCAATAGTTCCTCGTAGCTCACCTTCCTGTCAAGAGCTTCGAGGACTGTCAAGGCTTGATCTCGGAGGCCTAGCTTGAGTGCGGTCATGGCCTGGGCTTTAGTCCACCCATTTGCCTCCATTACAGCCTCAAACTGTATTTTATAGGCTGACCACGAGGAACTCCCATCAAAAGGTGGCACTTTGAATCCTCGCACCGAAGGAGCGGCACTGACGATAGTGGCTGTCCCATCTCCGACCTTCAGATTACCCAAAGCCTTCTTGACATCGGCAATCTCAGATTCAGCTTCGGTGAGACGGTTCTCGTGTTGCAGAACCTTATCTTCTATCACTTTGACCTTATTGCCGAAAGTCGCTTGGAGATCTTTGATCAGGACCATTTGTTCATCTTGGCCGAGCTGCAGTTGTTCCCTCAAAAGGCGAGTCTGCTCCTCCTGACGGCGGGCCTGCTCTTCCTGACGGCGGGCCTGCTCCTCCTTATCGCGCTGCAACTGCTCTTCCAGACGGCGTGCCTGCTCCTCCTGACGGCGGGCCTGCTCCTCCTTATCACGCTGCAACTGCTCTTCCAGACGGCGTGCTTGCTCCTCCTGACGGCGGGCCTGCTCCTGCATCATCGCCATGAAAGCCGCCCAATCTGGAGCGGCAGCCGACGTTGAGGGAGTGGCTTCCATAACTGACTGCTGGTCCTCGTCAGTTGGCGGCTGAGTAGCTCCGAAGCGTCTCTGGTCGGCTTCCTGTTGTCGCTGGCTTCTTGTCCGGATTCTTCCTTCCGTGTCTTCCTTTGGTAGAACCGGCATACTGATCCCACTTCTGACACCAAATGTTACGAGCTGGGGTCAGTAAATTAAACGGCGGTCTACCAAAACACTGAACTTTTATTAATTACTACACTAACTTCACTGAAAGCACTGAAAGTCGCTTCTTAGTTCTCCAATATCACTTAGATGTTTTCGCACTGTATCGCAAAACAATACTGCTTCCCGGCGGCCGGACACAGCCTTATATAGTCCCCTAAGATACTTGCCACTCTTGCCAGAACATTCGCGGACACACTCGAATGTGTAGTCCAATACGTCGCGCGTTCGAGACGTTTCGAGTATAACTGTCTCGATACTTGAATATTCTCGATATACAATACTCGAATATTCCCGTACTATCTTCTCGAATATTCTGTGTTTGTCTATCTCTTTCTAATGATGTTTTCTCATTCTAATACTTCTCGAATGTTCTAACTATCTCTGTCTCTTTCTACTATTGCTATCTCTTTCACTCCTATTGAAATTTATGTCCTTTTACTGAAGTAGGCTTAATGGCTCATAAGGGGTCCTGAAAACGCCTGAAAACGGGTTTTCAGGTTATTGCGGCATTGGATAGAGGGTAGCCTGAAACGTACTGAAAACATGTTTCAGGCGCCTGAAAACTACTGTAACTTGGGTGTAATTTAGATTTTTTAGTATGTGAAAGAGCTACTTCTGAAACGGCCTGAAACGACGTTTCAGCCTGCTGAAAACGTTTCTAAGTCACAGAAAATCACTTTTGAAGTTTTACTAAGCCACCGGCGTAACAATACCTTAAAAAGTATTAATTTTGAGAATTATATTTTTTATATAAGTACAGTACGAGTATTATATTTTGTAGTTGAGTGCTTAGTACACCGGTTTCAAGGTGGGGGCTTGTGTGATGAATTTGTTGTGAACATTTGTACCTTATTTGTACCTATCTATCCGTTACCCTAGATCCCATAACAAGCCTTTAGAGCTTAATGTGGGCTAGGATAATTGGTGTAAATGTAAGAAATATATATACATATATATTTTTTCTCAAACATGCTTGGAAATTTGAGCATTATTTTGGCAACCTTCTTCGAGATAAATCGAAATTGCTGTACTGGCCAAATACATGCGAGCAGCGGCCAGCAAAAAATGTATGAAAATCCATATCTGTCGTGTTTTAGCGGCCAAATAAATATACATGTAAATTCATATCTATCGTGTGTTTTAAAAATGGAACGATTTGTTGCTCCGAAAAATGGCAAACCAAGGAGGCAACTTATCAGAGTTTTATTTAAATATCGAACTGGCTTGCAATAAAAACCTGTTTCATAATGAAAAAAAAAACAAACGAATCCTTTGGCGCGTGAAAAATTTTGTTCATTGTTGGTCGTTGAGTTTGAAAGTTTTAATTTCCGCGCATTATTTGAGAAAAGTACTATACAAGCCTTGGCCACAACTAGGCATTGATGGACTTACGTATGTGTGGCTCGGCTTCGCCTCGGCCCACATGTACACGTTCGTCCATCAATGCCTCTATTGCTGACCGCTGCAGTAATGTACTATATGTGTTTTGTTTATTGACGTCAATAAGTGCCTGTAAAGGTCTATGTTGAATACAGATTATTTTGATTTTGATTTTGTAGATCTGTGCCCAGCAAACATGTGGTAATGGCATGTCTTTTGTATAGATAAATACTCTCAGAATACTGTATGAACTGGTTGCATAATAAGTGTATTAGCGTTTAGTATATCTTTCCTTCATTATCTCGGCATTTTCACTCATTCGTAGGAATATACTAACGATGATAGCTGCGATAACATCATACTAACGATGATGGCTATTAAATTTACTAGAACTCGCCAACGAGTCTCGAGTTCTCCAGTTACAACTTTCAAAGTATTGCTGTAGAAAAAATATGCAGCTAACAACAATATGCCTATGATAATGTTGTGTATGATCCCAAATTTTATGATATGTGATGTGTAAATACGTGGACACTTTTCCGTTGAAGCATTAGGAGTTTTTTTGTATACGTATCTCCAAGGTCGATTAGAATCAGCAGGCAGTTTAAACTTGACATGATTGAAGTTAATTGGTAAAATTCTTTAAAGGTTGAAATATTATGTGGTCGTTTCCAATATTAATCGATAAGTTATATGAATAGATTATTGTGATATTTCCACTGTTTTCAATTTATTTACTCCTTCATCAACGATTTGATTTAGAATTCTATAACATTCATCGTTATACAGACAATAAGCCCTTAATGCCCTGTAATTATGTCTTGAGCACGATCAATATAATAATAATTTGCGACTAATACCAGAATTATGTTTGATTTGCCGATAGCAAGGAAATTTATGACTATGCAAATGAACCATATTTGCATACCAATAAACTCAATTTTAGCGTGGTGCTTTCACGAAATCTGGGACAATTTTCTTGAATACCTTTAGTTTAAAGATAAAAGCACTTTATGTACGATTGGTAAAATAAAATAAATCACTCAAGTGGATTTTATTTTAGTACGGTCATATTCTAAAATTAAACTTAGCCTCTGCTTGAGTACCGTTAAAAAAGGATGGTGCTGTTGAGCCCACATAGCGCTATCCTTTTCTAACTGTACTCAAGTAAGGTAAAACCCCCAATACTCGTCAGTTTCTGAACTAAGCTGTGTTTGCAATCATGTCACATAGACAGTATTATAATTATGGATGTTACTATTACACTAATATGTACAGAATTTAATATTCTTTCTTGTTAATATATGCGATTAAGTAGGTGAGGCAAGAAGAAATTATTATAAATATTTATATTGAAATTGAGCCATTTGTACCAGTATCCGTCAGATTTGTCCCAATTATCGTCAAAATGTCCGAGAGCTCGTCAATTTTCTGTGATAAATTTGAACTCTATGTCACTGAGAATAAAGATCTAAGTTAACTTCATCTACCATAATTTTCAATAGTAATATTTTCATCTTCATTTGTTATCATTTAAGCCTAATCATTATTTCATCTTCATTTGTCATCATTTAAGCCAATACATGTTTATTGCTGAACATAGGCCATATTCAAGTATATACAATAGTCAGAGAGGTTGTCTAATTATAACCTGTCCGGTTGCTCTATAGACAGCTCGGGTACGTGACCCCGATTTCTCGAGCCTTCGATGCCATTTGCCCCTAACCTCCGTGGCATCGATGTCCTCTCCTTCCTCCTCCCCTCCTATTACAGTTGTGGTAAGGCTCGGTTCTAATAAGGATAGCCTTATAATTTTCGGGTCTGTGCGGGTTGGTACCACCATTCTGCCCATTTCGGTCGTGAAGCAATCGCGCGTTTCGATTGAAAGGTAGAAACAGCCGCTCCTTCAAGCGCCCCTCCTATACCTCTTGTGGTGAGGAATCGCGGCGGTATTCGAGGCCGGCGGAGTGTTTGGTCTCAGTGAGTTTGTTGGGCGTGACGGGTTGACACGCGGTACAGGAAGACCTGGTGGAAATGGTTACCGTCGGCCACCTGCCGGTCAGTAGGGGACCCGAACCCAGGAATATCCTACCTGGGAGGCTGTCCCACACAACCGGCGAAAATCTCGTCATGCGGTCGTCGTGCCGGAGTAGGAGACCGGAGTGGATCCCGTCGACTGCATTCGGGGAGGCACCGGGGGCCCTTCCGTGTCGCGTGTCAGCTCCTCACACAACCCACTCTCTCACTGTGTACTGTAATCTGCCTTTTCTTTGTCTACCGCCCGGACCCTCCCCACATTTGACCCTTTCCCAAAAACTTATAAATATGAAGGCCAATAAGAAGAAGCAAGTTTTTACGGCGGACACCCAATCCACAATTAAAATGGATTTCTGCAACATCAGGGGCCTACGCAGTAATCTCGATGCCGTCCACCACCATCTCGAGACGGCTCGGCCTGCCTTGCTCTTCTTAACGGAGACGCAAATATGTGCGCCGGACGATGTTTCGTACTTAAAATACCCGGGCTACGAACTGGAACACACTTTCCTACGTAAAGCCGGAGTGTGCGTATACGTCCGGGGCGATATTTGCTGTCGCCGCCTTCGGGGCCTCGAGCATCAGGATCTGTCGTTACTGTGGCTACGCGTGGACCATGGGGGTCTTACCCGAATCTAACGCATGCCTTTACAGATCCCATGCCAGTGAAATAGGGTCAGTTCAGCTTATTGAGCACGTCCAAGAGGGGATTGACCGAGCCTTGGAGCAGTATCCATCTGCGGAGGTGGTGGTTCTTGGTGACTTTAATGCTCATCATAAAGAGTGGTTGAAGTCCAGAACCACTGACCTCCCGGGTAGAACTGTCTTCAACATGGCTTCGGCCTATGGTCTCTCTCAACTGGTTGTACAGCCCACCCGTATTCCAGACATAGAGAACCATCAAGCTTCCCTGCTGGATCTACTGCTGACTACATGACCTAGCGGATACAAGGTTGTGGTCGAGGCTCCTCTCGGATCATCCGATCACTGCCTTGTTCGTAGCTCCGCCAGACATGCGCAACCCCATCGCGTATCTACGACTAACAGTCGTACAGTCTGGCGGTATAAGTCAGCAGACTGGGATGGACTCCGGGAATTCTTCGGATCCTATCTCTGGAAGCAGCTTTGCTTTTCATCCGCAGATCCCAACATTTGCGCAGATTGCGTCACGGAGACAGTGTTGATGGGAATGAAAGAATTCATTCCCAGCGCCACTGTTTCTGTTGGGGGCTGCAGTCATCGCTGGTATAATAATGCCTGCAGGAGGACTACAAACCGCAAGCAATCTGCTTTCAACGCCTGGGACAACGCCAGAAAAAGTTGGGATCCGGACTTGCCGGAGAAAAAGCGAAAGTACAATGCCGCATCTAGATCCAACAGGAAAGCTATTGCTGAAGCCAAGGCGGAACACGTGGCCAGGATTGGCGAGCGGTTAGGAAGCTATCCCAGTAGGAGCCGTGCTTTCTGGTCGCTCGCCAAAGCTGCGCAACAGAACTTCTGCCAGTCCAGTCTCCCACCACTGCGAGCAGCCGATAATAGTCTTGCCCACAGCGCAAGAGAGAAGGCCAACCTCTTGGTCGAACTCTTTGCCTCCAACTCGACTATGGACGATGAAGGAGCCACACCACCTACCATCCCTCGGTGTGAAAGTTCATTACCGGAAATCCGCATTGATGATGATCCTTCCGGCCGATTTCGACCATGGCGACCACTTCGACTCCTTATTATTATGAACGGCGCTCATGCGCCCGGACATGACTAACGTAGCCAATCTTAGAGGTGAAACCCCTCGCGCATTGAAGGTACGTGAGCACACCAGCTACGTAATGGTAGTGAATGGCAGCAGACTCGCGAGTTTTCAACTCGTCGCGCTTAGCGTCGAGGTCAACTTTACGCTGCTCCTCGAAAACGCGTACTTTATCCTGCACCAGCCTGCGCCACTCAGGACGTTGTGCTGCCAAAACTTCCAATTGAGATGGGTTAATATTGCATCTGTTTAGATGGCGTTTCTGAACGTCTTTGAAACGTAGGAGTTGTCCTCCTCGTTTGCGCTGTCCGTCCTCTAGTTCGGAATAAAAGATGCGCTTCGCCACCCTCTCCTCCGCCATACGCGATACGTGACCGCACCACCGAAGTTGGCGACGCATAAGATAAGCCTCAATGCCACCTACATTGGCGCGACGCAGGACATCGGTATTTCGCACTCGGTCAGACCATCTGATGTTCATAATCTTACGTAAGCATTTGAGGTGGAACACAGCGCGCGGTCAGGCGGGAACTCAAGCTCCTGAACGTACATAAGTCAAGTGGGCCAGATGGCATCCTGCAGTGGTGTTAAAGACGTGTGCCCCTGAATTGACCCCCGTATTAACGCGACTTTACCGTCTTTCTTATCAGCAGAAAAGGGTTCCATCTTCGTGGAAGATCGCCCACGTCCACCCAATCCCCAAAAAAGGTGACCGATCCGACCCGTCAAATTACAGGCCAATCGCGATAACGTCCTTACTCTCCAAAATTATGGAGAAGGTCATTAACACCTGCCTTCTACGGTACCTAGAAGAGCGCCAGCTAATTAGCGACCGGCAATACGGCTTTCGTTAGCCTTGGGCTGGAAAGAACCAGCAACAAAGCCATCAAGGGCTATTTTTTTCTCCCTTTATTCTTACGGAACTGTCATTAGATAGTCTGAACGCAACTTCCTTTACAAGTTCATTACTAATAATTAGAGAAAAAACTATAGTTTACACTGTAACTGTATAAAAAGCAACGCTAGTCTGACTCTCACTTGGCTGTTATTTTTACTGTTGTGGTATAGAATTATATAGAACAATCTTCTTATCTGATATCTGAAATATGAAAATTATAGATAGTTAATAAAGTATTAATTATAATATTGGAATTGCATTTCTGTTCAGTAGTGACATGTCATGATTTCATTGGCTGGCACATTAATTTTCCGCTCTTAAAGAATAATGTCCTTTATGTGTTTTCACTATTATATCAAAGTTAAAAACGAGAAGAGAAAAAATACACTACTCGACAAATTATGATGGACCTTCCGCCCTTCCGTCACAAAGAGTAGTAATTAGTAAGTCACAAAGTATTATTAATTAATCCGTATCCCATCATTAAGGCAATACTTGCTTTATTTCAAATGCTATGATAATGATATCTAATGTAAATTTATGATTACCGAAAAGTTTTCCATAATTAAGAATAAGTTTTAAACATTGCAAACAAAATGTTAAGAACTATTTAATAATGACTATTTTCAAAAGAGTTTTACAATATCTAGCGAAATCTCCTTGTATTACTCCCATGTCCCAATACTCGACACCCCAGTACTCGACACACAACACAAAAACATTGGAAAAGCAAACTTATAATATTTGAAGCACTTTAATGACATAACCAGTAATTTAAAATTACTGTTAATTTTAAACTGATCCATGCAGTTACAGCCAAACCTAATATTTCAAGTCATATCATGTTTTAAAAGTAATGATGACGTTAATTGGTGCAGCGTAACATGCTAGTCCCAATTGTCGTCAAAATAGTACGATTATTGACGGTCACTGGGTCACGGCGGGATTTATATGAACCAATTACTGTCAAGCACAAAAAAATATTAAAATCGATTAATAATATCAACTTTGAGGTTAAAACCTGTTAGATTCAACACTTAGCTATTTCGGATAATAATCGTACTTACCAAACTACTGACAGATACTGGTAAAAGTGTAATCCAACGTGGGGTGGTCTGTCGTGAATTCAGTCGCTGCACTTATAAAATATACAAAAATATGCGAGGACTCCTTTTCTTTTTCCTGTTACACTGACGCCATTTCTAACTTACCTTAGTGCTGCCATTTAAATTATACAGCAAACTATTGCGAAAATGTTGCCACAAAAAGATTAAAGTTTAATATTAACAGAATAAAAATATTGTGCTTTTTCTACAAACTGACGGGTACTGGTACACTGACGACATTACCAGCGTTTACCTTATAGATATGAATTGGCGTTCCATATATTTTTACGGACGTTATTGCTGTTACACTCAATGAAGTGATGAAAGTGAAGAAAGAGCAAGATAACATCAAAGTTAAGATAAATTATCTTTTCTGGAAGAGAGAATATCAAATGTGATAAAGTTCTCTCCGTAGCAGTTGCTATGATGCGTTAAGTCCTCATCTGTTGAGAAACCTTTGTTTTATAACTTGACCTTGCTAAGCCTTTTTGGAAAAAGGCTTAGTAGTGACATGCTAATCGTTTTATATGGAAGGGAATCGCTATAAAATAACTTCGACAAAAAATAACTTTCACATCTTACAGAACCCTTGTGCCTGCCAGCGAAAAATTGAGATTTAAGTCAGTACCTTACGTAATCCAAGTTTGTTTTTGTAGGAAGATTGTGGATCAACTGCAGGGTATCTCGTAGAGTCGTATTACGTTATGTAACGAGCATCTACCTAATATATGAGGCAGCCTAGGACCAGGCAGCTTCCCAATTTACTGTCAGACAGTATTCATACCTACGTTATTTATTAATAAGAACCATATAAAAATAAATGGTAACTACACAAGTGTCACTACTGAATCCCTTATCTCCCGCGACCTTGCGCCGGAACATAAATAAAAGGGAATCTAGCTCTAGACATTTTAATAACGGATAGACCTTCATCATATTCCTTTTGTTGCATACGTAACCATACACCAGCGTAACTAGACCCCAACTATAGTCGGGATGCGAAACAAAATCTGAATCCGAGTGGATGGGTGCAGGTCAATGATAGATGGACGTGTTGAAAGGACAGTGACAAAAGATGCTTCCGAAACGGACTTTTTGTGTCGGCAAGCTACACTTGACTCCGTTCAAGTGTGTTTTTGTCCCGCGGGATGCCATTTTGTTAACACGAATCTGTGTCGGTAGCCAGGCAGCATTGTAGCTAGTTTCAGGAATGATCTTTTCGTGTCCCTTTATATCCAGCACCGGCTAAAAGTATTTTTTCATATGCTTCCAGAGTGTTTAACCTCATTCTGTCACGGGTTCATAATCGCCTAATAGCGAAACGCCTTTATATCGCTTAGCCTAAACAAAATTTATTTTATAGCGGTACATGCTGTCAGGAGATGTTCCTATTTTGAGTGAGTCGCTACATTTTTATCAAGATACGTTACTTTCAATCCTATGTAATAAGACATTATGCCTAAATTCGAATAAAAATTGCAAATAATTTTAAAACACAATATAGTAAGCATAATAAGTCTATATAAGAGCATTTATCACTGATTAACTTGATCAAAATGCGTCTGTCATGCAAACTATTCGGTTTGGAAAAAAAATATTTTAGAAACCTTGATATCATTTTTGAAGACCTACCCATAGATACCCCTAACGTACGTGTTTGATGAAAAAATTTTGAGTTTTAGTTCTAAGGATGGGGAGCCCCCAATATTTATTATTTTTTTTTTATTTTTGCATCAAAATCTTAATGCGGTTCACAGAATACATCTACCTACCAAGTTTCAACAGTATAGCTCTTATAGTTTTGGAAAAAAATAGCTGTGACATACGGACGGACAGACGGACAGACATGACGAATCCATTTGGCTACGAAACCCTAAAAAAGGATTTAGATTGTACTAGGGGTTGAAAGTTTTTACGGCAAATGGAGCACATGAAAGTTGGTTAGCGTAAGAAACACAGCGAAAGCAAAAATGATACCATACACCATCTAAATGTGTTCACATATATATATATATAATATATATATATATATATATATATTATATATATATATATATATATATATATATATTATATATATATATATATAATGTACTCGTAATTGAAAAACGAAGATTACGTTATATCATTAAATTAAACAATGTAAGAAGTTGGACACAACAACATTATTTTTCTTACTATGAGAAACAAATAAATACAGAAATTACTTTATAACACAAATATTACAGATTTCAAATCGTTCAAAAATTATAATTTTAAAATACTAAAGTTAAATTACTTAAGAGACTACGATTTAATTTAAACACCAACAAAGTTGATGAAAAAAGAATACTTTTATTTTTATATAATATTCATTTTTAATATATTTATATTTTTTTCTTAGAACATCGACATTGCATATATAGTATACATTTATATACAGGTATACAGGTAAACAATATTTAATAAAAAATAAAGATTTTTTTCTTTCTAAGCTATCATCATCATCATAGCAGATAATGTACATATGAAATTCAAAAAACAAAAACACATCGGTTCGTGTGCCATGTACCAATGTACTTTTCGTTTTTCGACCTCTGATGCCCTAAATACTCCCAATCGGAGACCAGTGGCGGAATAACAGCACCTCGACGCTCCTTACCTCCTTTGTAAATAAAATTATAGATAGAACTGAAATATAGATAAATCATATATTAGTAAATTCTAATCATTTTAATTTAGTATTAATTAATTAATTTAGTAGTTAATGAAATTCAGGTTTCAGCTAGGTACTTTAAATGTATTCGTAATGAAATATTTTTTAGCTAGCTGTTTGTAAATATCTATTTGAGAAACTTAATCTATAGTTCATATTAATAAATACCTCGGCATAATCTTGTATGATTGTGAAACTACAACAAGTTTTACAAAACTCTATCTTTTTTCTTATATATATATACCGAATTGTTATAAATTTAAAATAAGTGAATCGCGAATGTAAAGCACAGATAAAAATCTCCGCAGTTTGGCTTCAAAATCTGTGGTGTAACTGAATTTATAAGATTGTATATGAACTAAATATACAAAAAGAGTATTTTTCATTGTGGCTGGAATTGCACTGGCTTCAGTCCAGGGCCGTCTGTCATAGCGGGCGATGTGGGAATTGGCAAAGATCTCAACTCTGCCCAATGCACGTTAAAATTATGACTGTTAGAAATTAATTTCTGATAAATATTCTCAGGAATAAGTAATTAATTTTTAATGCAACTGTAAAATAAGATTAAGATAGTAGCTTTGGAATAAATTTTATTCTTAAGTAAATTATAAACTATAAATCAAAATGGTGTAATGTGGACACTGTGATAAATTACAGCCACTAACCAGTAGCTTTATGTTAACAAAAAAGTAATTAAAAAATTGTGAAAAAATGTTCGGAAGCGATCATTTCTGATGACTGCAAGTTTAATTATAAGAACCGTCAAATTTTGGAATACTTTTTATATTAACTAATAAACTTAACAAAATGTAATTTAAATCTAAGCAACTACATTAATTCTGTCATAAAATACTTCTAAATTACATCAAATTTAAAACTAGAAAATAAATCTGGGACCTCAGGTGAACAATACCTAGAACGCTAACAGCATTACTCCTTTGGATTACCAAACTATATTGTAAAAGCTATAACACGACGTTTGTTATTCTTTCACGTAAAAACTATTCAATGGACTTTAATAAAACTTTCCAATAATATACCTTATACATCAAAATAGCACATAGGCTACAATTTATATAGAATTGTCTAAAACATTGTATGTATAAACAACGTACTGGGCCTTGTTATCGTTGTTTGTGGAACGTCAAATCCGCGTTTTCACTACACCTTCGGAGAACTATAGGAATTACCACAAAGTTCTTTTCTTCTCTTCAATATATGAATAAAAATGTAAAGGCGCGGGTCGCGTATGGGTAGGTCTGTTATTGTCGCGTCAGTCCAGCCACCACGTTGCAACACACTCACTACTATCTACTAACGAGCGCGTGCGGGCAACAAGCACGAAACAGGTATTTGGCGGAAACAACTTCTATCCAAAGCGAAAAATCTGCATATTAATGCTGAAGGAAAAAAGCCGTGAAATGTAGTTTATAGGAGCATACTGCAGTAACTATCTATAAGTCTATGATTAGGGCTTCGCAGTGCTTAGATTCCATTCAAGCCATTACGGCCCTTATGGCCAAAGCATAGACTGAGTTTAGTTGGTAAGTCACGCGATCGGACCACTCCGGTCGTGTGGAGTCCAACATAACCCTCGTGACACTTACCGTTGCGAGGGTATCCTGGGCACGTTCCGTGCTCCTCGTGACGGATTCTCAGCCTTCCTCTACTGAGGAAAAAAATGCGTAGTTACCGTACTTCTTAAATTGACAATATTGTTAGGTTATTATAGTGCGACTGTAACATCTTAATATTGCCAGACTGTTATATTTTTTAAATGCGACCCTAAATTTATTTATGTGATAATTGTAGTGTCGTAATCATAATTCTTTTACATGCCAGATATATATAAGCTATTGGAAACGCTCATTCTGCGCAGACAGTGTTGCAAGTACCAGTTAGTACAAAATATTTTTATCCAAATTATACAGTCAAGCGTGATTAATATTCATGCGAACCAAGCTAGACTAATTGCAGATTACAACAGCACATAATAACATCAGATTGATGCTAGTAATCATAATAACAAACTGTTGGCGTTGATGTTAATTACGATAGTCGTGCTGACAGATTTCTCAAAGTTTAGCACTGTAGAATTGTTTCGAGTTGTTGATTTAGTACTAGGTATCATAACATTGTTGGTATCAAACTGATCTCAAACATTCGCGAACAATAAACAACTATGTTATATTAAATTAAAACCCTCTCTCTGTTCCTGCTGAACTAAAACTATGCCGATACAAATATGAGGATTGTTTTCGCAACGATTTCTGATCGAGTTTGAAGTCACGAGTTTATGTTCGTGTGGTTTTGTACTCGTGCGTTTGTAGTACTGACGCGAAACTGATAAACTATATGTTACTTATATATATAGGTTTTTGGAAAACTAAGTAAACAATTATTCAATTAAATGTAGTGTTATTTTAAAAACAATTTAAATGTTTTTACATATTTAATTTTAGTAACCAACTTTGAATCGAAGCTACATCTATTCTTTCATTTTGCCAATCTGCATATAACTTGTATCAGACGTTGCTAAGGTTAATGAAATCATCATTAGGAACTTGCGTACACCTACGAATAAATTATAAAGTGTATCTGAATTCGGTGGACCAGCGTTGACTAGGGCCAAATCCTCCTATCATAGTTGTGGTAGGCTCGTGCCCCACAGTGAGGAAGAATATGAGCTGTCATAAAATTGTTTCATGTATAGCCTTGATGAATACATATTACTGAACGAATAGGCTCTGGCATTCTCATGACAAATCCGGAAGTCATTTCATATGTACCTACATTTTCTCGAAGGTCCTACAATGAAGGAAATTATCAAATGACTACCTCTATACACTTGCAAAAAAATCAATATATATATATAGTCAAAGTGGCGTATATATATAGTCAAAGGCCAAATTGCAAATTGTGCAACTAAGTTCTGATCCTAGTACCCTAAGTTACAAGTCTATTGACTTTTACCCCTGATGAAACATATATGAACTCTGTTGCTGATGAAATTGATCGCAATCACTTTTTGGCTTAAATTGATATATGAGTTTAATTACATACATTTTTATTAACACTGGATTCAACTGTATATATGTATATTAAATTATTTGTGAATGTAATAATAATAAATGAATCTCTAATATTAATTAATTATGATTGTCTATATATCAGTTACGGGTCGACACCGTCATGTTATACGGTGTATGTTCACATAAGACATGTAGAGCTACATTTGTATTATTGAATAAATATATAGGTACGTTTTATATAATGTAGTGGCTGTAAAGAACCTCGTAAAACATATAATAGGACCAGAGCGTGCGCTGTAATTCCCTAGGGGAAAACAACCCTTTTATTCCGAGTAATATGGGCGTTATTTATCTTCTAGCAGATTTACCAGCCCGTAGATTAAGTAACCGAATAAGTTGTTTACGTATACAAAGAAAAATAAGTTTATTGGATATTGTTACTAAAGTGTTTACCAAAAATATAATATTACATATATATAACACTATTCAAAATAAAAATTCGAAATATTATTTATACTGAACAGTCTTTTAAAGATTCTTATTGACATCATAAAAATAAAAAAGAACACAACAGGCAATTTAACTTAACCTTGTACGTACAAGAAAAAAAATATTACATCCTATCGGAAACGGAACCTTACCGGGAATAGGTAATTAATTCTGAAGATCTATTTCATATCTCCTCTTTCCAATCATAATTTACAATACTCTATTATATACCATTTATAAAAATAATATAATACAAATATGTATAGTGACACATGTACATTACATATAAAAAAAAAAGAAAGATGACCTTGGAACAAATGGTTTGAGCGTCACTTCTATTACAATATTTTATTTGTGTAAATATTTTGATACCAAAAGCTCATGATACCAAAACCAAATAGTACAGTTAAAAACACCACATTGCTGACTGTACATTTATGTTGATGACCAAGGCTTGGAACCCATAATAGGGAATTCACTGCCAGTTGTGCCCATATGTATCTTTGAGTACATAAGACGAGAATCTTTTTTAGCCAAGAGTACTTGTTTGTGGCCAAAAGTACTTGCTTGTTACTCATGACCACATCTGAAGACAGTTGTTCATATCGTTGTTTCTGCACTGAATTCTGAACAAGAGTAAGCAGTATGAAAAATCTATAGGTTTTAGATTTGTAATTAAATTCCAAGAATTCTACTGAAACCTAACAAAGAATTTGTTGTAATTTTGAATTCAAATCTACCACAAGAGTATGTTTCTGAAATGGTGAAATGATCAGCCTAAAATTACAAATTCCAAAAAAAAGTAAATTGCAAATAGAGCAATGAGTGAAAACTAATTACGTGAAAGTTTGAGTATATTTTGTTAATATTAAACTTTCATAAATATCAAGAACGATTCTAAAATAGTAAATTCACGTTTTTATCTAGTATGACAGTTACAGAGCATAATTATTAACCTGAGCATGAAACGAGCGTCAAAATAATTTGCTAGTAAATTAACTCTGACTGACTCTTCAGATTCGTCACCACAATGTAACTTGGTCAATAAGAAAGATGTCAAATTATGGTAGTCCAGTTGATTAATGGTCGCTTTTGTGGCCCATAAAGACAGTCCACAAAGAAATGCGTACTGTATTAGCTAAGTGACGCTGATCACGGATTAACTAGTGATCACTCGTTCACGATAATTAACTGTTTTATATGTAAAGATCAAATAACAATATGGTACCGCAGCATTTGATTAATTTATGCTGACTTATTATTGTTCTGCAGGAGCGCATGTTTGACAATTCCTTGCCTTCCATACAAGTAGGATTCTGAAAAAGAATACATACAATATTGCCACTTCTTTCCAGGCCGCACGTATTAGTATGCCGTGTCTACTATTATTTACAATTAATATAGCAAATTTAATTTAATAATATCCAGTACATTAAAGTACAACTCTCAACACCCTTATCCGCTCTCACCAGTGCTGTCATCTATTCATCAACTGATCTGACATGAAAAGCCTATTTGGGAGTCACCAGACCGTATTTTGTTAGCTTATGAATATTTACAAAAATAATTACAGTACGAGTAGTTCTCGTTAAATTCACTAAATGGCCTATATGTGTTGGATCTATATCCCCATGCCTTATAAAAATCCGTGTCTTATAGATGCGGGATTATAATAATGATGAGAAATACGAGTATTAATGAATTATGAGGAATGTTTTAACATATTTGTTATTGTAGTAATTCGTAATCTAAAAGTAAATTTAGGTAAATCGACAATAAAAAAAACATCGGCAAGTAAACAGGCATCCGTTGTTCAGCAGCTTATGCCAAAAACAGAGCAGAACAAAAAACGGAAATTAGATAAACCAAATGGGAAAAGTTGAGTTCATCGGAAGTGGCCCGATAATAGTCGAATCATGTCTTTCTCCTCGCCCAATCCAATTATAAAGTTTAATTACTATCCAAGGATTAGATTTTGATTGTAATCTTATAAATAAACATCGGTTCTCGTGTCTTTTCAAACTCATCTTTGTAATGTCGTGGGAAATATCTTTGTATTTCTCATTTTAATATAAGTTAAAGAAGCAAATTTCGAAAGGAATATTTAACGACTTTAGACCGAATGATACACCGGTTTGAAAGTGTCCAAACCGAGGTCTCGCGTTTAATTTTCGGTAGGGGCAATGATATTAAATAATTGGGTAGGGGCAGATTTTTATGTGATGAATGCGAGCATTTGTACCTTAGTCATGGTTGTTAATATATAAATAAATAAATGAATATCTATGAAAAATATTTATATATGTATATCTATCCATTACCCAAAATCTCATAATATAAGCCTTACAGAGCTAACTTTGGGCTTCTGCATGCTTTTAAAGACCCGCATTAAAAATAGTCTTCTTAAAAAGGGGTACTACACTGTTAAAATTATTTAGATGATAAATCAGTTTGGATGTGACTCTTACCTGCTCCTCGTGGGATAGCTCATAGAAATTATAATTTTAATGTTGTGTATCTAATATTCTAAAACTTGATTTGGAAGATAGACGCATGTACAAGTGCGATTAAGGAATTAGTTAATAATTTATTGTCTTTTCTATTTTAAATTTATTGTAGTTTTATTAATATTATTTTGACTTTGACTTTGAACTATAGATAAATTTCTTTAATAGAGACTTACAAATAGCTAGTCAAAAAATATTTAATTACGAATTTATTTTAAGTATCTTAACCCATTTCATTGACATGACTAAATCACCATTATTAGAATTTACTAATATATGATTTATCTATATATAATTCAGAGGACTTAAGAAGCGTCGGAGCATTGTCATCTCGCCACTGATTTACGAATAGAATGATTTGGGGGACCCGTGGTGATGCTGAGATGCTGCCAGTCGTCAATGTGTTTTCGAATTTCATATGTACATTTATCTGAATATCTTACGGAGAAAGAAATCATCGTAAAGCAACCTGCATACACCTGTAATAGTCAACTAATCCGCAAGGGTCAGCGTAATTGTATAAGGTCTTAATCGCTCTAATTTAGTTGGGGTAGTCCCACGGTGGGGACGTCTATGAGTCGCTCGTGCCCCTCGGTGGGGAAATTAAAATGGATATTCCCTTTTTTTTTAATGGTTGGATATCGCATTGATTCTGATATACCGCAGGTGATAATTAATTTCACAGTTTAATATATGTTGCTATATATGTAGAAAATTAATCATAATAAAATCCATAAATCTAATCATTCGTACGGACAGTAGTTACTGTCAACTTAGTTCATGTGCAAATTAATTCTGTGAAATATGTTTGTTTTAGGATACTTACTGTTTTCCACAAGTTTCCGAAAATTAGAGATTTAGTATAATCAGTTAAGTGTAACCATTTCGATAAGGTTTATACTGATATTGAAAGTTTACCGTTTAGGTAAATAGAATATTAACAGATATTTGTAATGTGGTTGATTCTTAAGCTATTTTATAATTACTCGTATTTTAAATTTATACCTATTAATATAGGTATTAATGTATCACATACATTATGATAACAACCTTTCCATAGTTTATACACACTGTTGTAAGGGAAATTAGCATCCCGAGTAAGTGGTGAAGCCTAATATTTATTTCTTAATTTTATTAACGCTTTCAAGTATTATCTTCAAAATTCTTCATACTTATAAAATAAATAAAATTACTTTGCTTTCGTAACACTAATAATTAAAAATTATTAATTATATTTACTATGTGCCCCATTTTCAGAATTATATTTGTCGTGATAGATCATTATGATAGCTGAAAACACATTGGCTTGTGAATTACACAAAAATAATTTTTAAACTTTCAGTAGGAAGAAAAGTATAAATTTCTTCAAAATGACCATTATTGTGGACACGAAAAATACATATTCTAATTAAAAACTTAATTATTACTATTACAATAACTTCCATAAGACGTTTAATCGACATATTCTTCAAACAGAATAAGCGAGGAGTGTATCTTTTGCACTAAAGTGTGCAATTTGAGCTTTTAGGAGAGTAAATAATCTACTTGTATATAACTAATATTAATCATATATTTTTCATACTAAATAACTCAAACTGAACATGTTCCAACGAGTTCACAACAATTTTAAGTCGCAAAGTTGACCTCACCCGATCCAATTATAAAGTTTAATTACTCATCAGGGCGTAGTTTTCGCGCACCAGATGTCGCCAGTTAACGGATATAGGTACTTGAAACGCTCAGTTCCTAAGAGCTTAGTTAAAAATTAACTTCGAAATAGAGTGGTTTTGTAAATTCTTGAAGAAGCGTATACTAAAGATTCATGGAACAAACTGTTTTCCAAGAAATTGCGATTATGTAAAAAGTCGTTCTGGTTAATGAGAGCTGAGTGTGAGAGAGTGAGCGCTTTTTAGTTCAAAATTAAGAAATTTCTTAGAGTAAATGGCATAGTTGCGTTCTTTAAATGACAGAATACTTTAGTAGTATAGTGAATAGTATAATTCTAACTAAAAATATTTAACTATTGTCTATCTGAAACGTCTTTACGTCTAAAACAGATGAGCTGATTGATATACGAGTTTAGTTTTGGTATGGGCATCGTTTGAGATCCAGGGCAGGATAAGGACCACAGTATACATAATAAGCTGTTATATAGTTGTGACATAAGTACAGCTGTAAAGCCCTAGTAATTACTTTGACCCTTTTAATCTCCGCTGATTACTGACAAAGATAGAAGATGAGATAGTAAGAGAAAGAGAAAGAAAGAAAAATACTGCTTTGGACTTTTGATTAAATATAAATAAATAATACATTCAAAGTTTATAAAAATAAATTACGCATAAAAGGTTAGAAATAGGGAATGAATGTTTATGTTTGAATAGGTTGGGAAAGTACCGAACCGTTTTTATTTATTTATTTTATTTTATTTTATTTGGAACACAAACAGTTAAAAGTGACAAATATAGTTACTACACAGATAATTACACAAAAACCAGTAAAGTGTTCACAGAAAAGCTAGTACAATTAAACGGCTCGAGCAAAATACAAGTACCAACAGTTATAAACAAGCGTTTAAACATTGCTTCTACATTAGTTATAAACAAATAAAAACTACTCTAAAATCCAATTAAACATACTAACAAAGATAGGCACAATATCTAAGCCACTTTAAAGTAATCTTAAATAACAATTTTACACTTAGCTTAAACAAAATTTAACTATCATAAATATTAAGTTGCTTTGAGACATCATGAATGTTGTTTCTAAATCTCTGCAAGCTTAAGCCAAAAATATCAACATCTTGGTAAAATTCATTATAAGCTTGGCATGCGCGGATGAGAAACATATTTCTAACATATCTTGTTCTTGTGATTGGAACATGAAAAACGTTATTACTTCTAGAACTTAGTCTAGGACATCTAAATGAAATATTGCTTAAAAGGAATGGCGAATCTAAATGATTATTAATCAATTTATAAAGAAATAATTGGTCTCTTTCGGCGCGACGTAATGCTAGAGAAGACATAGAATTAGGGACGGGCTGGTTTGTCTTATAACACTTGAATTTCATGTGTTTAAAAAATTTACGATTAATGGACTCAATTAATTTAACATAATGTTTATACTGGGGATTTTATAGTATATATAGGGATAGTGTGACACCCAGAGAGGGATATATGGACATTTTTACCTGATTCTGGTGTGATCTGATTAAACAGATGACTTGGTTTTGATGCAGCTCACTAATATGTTTTTTGTTCAAAGGAGGTAATCGTGAGGTATTCTACATACGATAGAAATGAAAAAAATATATGTGAAGTGAACCAATCCGCACGAGACAGCGAAATTTATTAAAGTTTAATTGCCGCAACAAAGCTTAAGCAACATGAGCTGTAATAATTGCTTTAAATAAATATTTTAACTGACATAACAGCTTATAAAAATGACGGCAAGGAAAACATGGGAAAACTTGTTTGTCAACATCATAAACACAAAACAGTGTCAAGGTATTCAAGTCACAAACACCCGTAAAACAGAATTACTTTAATAGCCTATCGAAACAAACGCGGAAACAAATAGTCATAATACTTTTTATGCGCCTTTAACATTTATGACGTAGGAACAATCCGACCATAATCGTTCGCAAATGCTTGAAACGGGCTGAAAGCTGTAGCTATTATTTTGGCAATAAAGCAGTGTTACTGCTCCCAATGATCCATGCCGCTTAGTGGTATAGGTAGTTAATTGATCCTGCATTGAAGGGTGGAATCATAGGTGTTAAGTTATTGAAGTCTATCGTGTACTGTGGATGCTTAGTACGATGA
This sequence comes from Scirpophaga incertulas, assembly GCA_036419045.1. Taxonomy (NCBI): domain Eukaryota; kingdom Metazoa; phylum Arthropoda; class Insecta; order Lepidoptera; family Crambidae; genus Scirpophaga; species Scirpophaga incertulas. The sequence goes on from CM071628.1 coordinate 23,533,125, forward strand.
ATTAATATTTCTGGAGTGAAAGTGAAGTAATCCCTACTAATGTTATAATCGCGAAAGTTTGTAAGTACATAAAAATGTACGTAAAAAACTTTACATAAACCTAAGTTTCAGTATTATTGTGATACAATAATAATTACTGCATCTGAAGAAAAAAGTAAGAATGAAGAATTCACCAAGAAGTCCGTTTCTCAATGTATCAGGCCTCGTACTTGGTGAATATTTAATCTCAAAGATGCAGTGACTAAATAAATTAAAAGGTTAAACTAACTAGCCGGAACTTTGATCGTAATTATACGAGTCACTGCAACTAAGAGATTTAATATTCTCCAAGTATCCGTCCAAGGTCTGATATATGTATTAGAAAATGAACTACTTGCTGCATAAATAAATCTCGAGGAAGTAGGGACGTATTATGATATATTAATTACATCATTGAATATATTATATCCAAGTGAACAAAAATTACAAAAATATACCTAAATAAATTCATTTATATCATTATATATTTCATAAAAAAATATAATATTTATATAATATTATGATATTTTAATAATGTAATTCAAAAATTCTTCAATTTTTCAATCAATTTTTTATTTGTTACTAGCATTTCGTTCGCAACTTGGTTCATAATATATCGGAATTTCTTATAGCGAAAAGATATGTTCTCGTAGTAAAAAATATTATATGTTCTTTTCTGGGTCTCAAAATATCTACATACTAAATTTCATCAAAATTGTGGAAAACGTAACAAATAAACATAATTACATTTACAACTATTAAAATAGTAGCCATGTTTGTTTACCTTACAGTAGGTAATTTCTTCCATGTAAATTTCCTTTACAATACAAACATCAGACGAACTTTCTTTTGAAGAGCAATTTTCTTTTTAATAAAAAAGCATTCATCTAAACTTAATAAGGTAGAATGTAAATGTTTTCAAAAGGCCCTTAAACTGATTCAAATAAGAAACACCGGTATGCTTTGGAGAAAAACTTTTCTCGTCTGAAATATTTGGAGCATTCGAACACAATATGAAAGAGCAAACATTTCCAGCTCGTGAGTATGCCAATTGAAATTGGAGCAAAACATTCCGTGGATTGTTGAATATTAACATTTCACATGAATTTCTTCTAGAGACCCTAACTCTTCGCGAGACTTGTGGAATGCAATTTTATCAGTCAGCAAAGATTGGGTAATTAAATCCAAGAAATCCGTTATTCGGAATGCTGGATAAACTAAATCCAGTTTCATTCCGAGTCGGATAATAACGGTAATACCTTCAAAAGTTGAAAGTTTAGTTCACAAATGATCATAAGCTCTTTGATCGATAATGTTTGTTTGTTTCTTCTTCTTGATACTGTGTTATTATTAATTAATAATAACACAGTTCTGAGTTGTTGCAAACTAAGTCGCATTTATCGATGCGGTCGTTTTTGGATTTTAAAATTAAACTTAATTTCAAAAGTTAATGATGCAACAAAGCTGTTACTTAGAAACAAAACCGCTTTAGACTTTTCCGTTGTTATGTTTTTTGAATCATTAGATAGATATTAAATTAAGATATCTTATTTACTTGTACAAAAAAATGTTTTATAAATGAGATTCACATTTAAACTCACAAATTCCAATAATCATATACGTACTTTGTTAGATTGAATCTCTAATGATATAATATCTCTAATACATGTAATATCTATATGATAATATATTAAGTGTTTATAGTTGTGATAACTGGTAAATACCCAATAATCGTAAAAAACCGAGAAATTATCGAACAGGTCGATTAAGTCGTTAAATTGAAGTCGATGAAAGAGTAAGGACTTTATAAGAGTAGTCGCTACGCGTATAAAATGTGTGTTGTAGATTAATTTTACTTACCAACTCGAAGTAGAGTCAAACATGGAAGCACGCAGATAATTGGATGTAGCGGCTAAGTTTAAAAAGTCGGAGTATCTACAGTACATTTAATGTAAAAATTTACTGTTTTTACTTCCACTTCAATAAAAATCTTATCCTGAACCCAGATCGTTCAAGCCTAAGTGTTTACTCGCATCGATCAGCAGTATTTTCTGGCAGCTTTCATTATCATGCCAAAAATGCTGGAATATTATCCCGATACCTATTATACAATAATAAAATAAAAAATTTCTTTTAGACAATCAAAAAATGGAATTTTCAAATGTCCAGCTTAGATTAGGAAGGCTGCACAATGTGACTGACATATAACAAAAACAATTTATATTTACACTTATTTATGATCGCATGATCTTTAAAAAAATATGTATTATTTAGTTGCCTACAGATAAACATTATATATATATATCAATTGTATAAATAAACTCTTTCGTCATATAAATTTCGTCATTTGACTTTCCTCCATTATTTCTACGTGTCCAAACCATTTAAGCATTTCCTACTTGATTTTTGTCACTACACTTCATTCACTTTATATAATATATTTTCATGTTTATATGTATTTATTTGTATATTTAAATAAATATTGATTAATTACTTTTTTCTTCTTTTTGTCGTACACACAAATCACTGGTTTCTCCTCTCGTTTTATTTTGCAATTTCGACTCGAACGAATCGACGAACATGATCTTGCAACTAGCTAAATCTCGTATCAGCATCTTAATCCGAGACTTAACACTGCTATGACGCGATGAGGACCTGGTAATGATGCCATAATAGATTGACGGTTAAGTTAATGGTATTTTCAACATTATCTGAAATCTTAATTGCGGCTAACATCACATACGTTTACGACTCTTAACGCTGAACGTACGAACGTGAATCGTTTTTAACTGACTTCAAAAAAGGAGGCTATTAATTCAACACGTATGTATGTAATATTTCCAGAACTACCCAGTGTTCGTATATGGTAGTCTATATCAGCGCCTGAACAAATCTGCAAAATTTCAAAAGTGTATGTATGTTTTTGTGTTTGTGTTCGCATATCTCCGGAACTACAAGTCCGATCTAAGTAATTGTTTTTTTTGGTTGGTTCAACTTAGAGATACTGCAAGTTTTATCGAAATCGGTTGCGTGCTTTTTGAGATAGGGATTTTTTTATTAACCGACTTCAAAAACATTAATAAACCGAATCAATCGTACCTTACGTAAGTTTAGAAAGAATAAAGACAACACAACTAAAACTTTACTTATAACTACAGAAAGTAAGAAAAATATATATCTACCTACAATACCAATATCAGGAACTTTTATGGCCTTACCTACGACTTTAGTTAATAAATTTAGAAATAAAAATATAAAAAAAAATTAAACCGACTTTAAAATTGTACGCAACTAACTTACCTACGTATGTTTAGAAAGAATATAAAAGAACTAAAAACTAAAAAATAAATACGATAACTTCTGTCTTAAATAAACTAACTTTGATATACCAATCAGGTATTTGTTGAAGTCGGTGCGCGGGGAGGGGTAACGTGTTTGGTTAGATAAAAGTGTATGCTTTAATTTCATAACTCTTACTTTCCTATGTTCGGACAGGCACCGACTTCGCAGACTATTGTTAAGTCACCATAACGAATAGGCTCAATCAATAAAAAGAACGGTTTAATTTTTTTTTCATTTACATTTATTACAAGTATAAAAGCAGTAATACCCGCAAAATAAAAAAATAGACGCCAACTAACGTCTAATCGAAATCGAACACAAATAACACTAGTAAAGCGCTGTTGAACATTTCACCAAATCAATGTGTGGGGTAATTTTTGTGATTAAAAATAAATTATAAAAAATTTTAAATATTCTAATTATAATATAAAAGAACCAATCAAATATAACCATGTAAAAAAATGGTAGGTACCTATGATACTTGTAGGCTATAGAAACTAGTAAAGTTTTATTTTAATTAAGCTTAACTTATATATCTAAATTTATAATTTAGCTTGCTTGTGTTTTTACAAATAAGTGAGTGTGTAAAAAGTCTTGCAAATAAGTAAGAATGATAAAGCAAGTAAATTAGGCGTAATTTTTAGAAGAAAATTAAATAAAAATAATAAATTACGTAATATATTGTTATATATTGTACTGAAATCAATTACACCAAATTACTAATAATTTTATTTAACATGATGATTGTTTTACTAATTGTTTATCATTTGCGTTTGTTTCAGAATCTTAAGAATCAAATCATGACAACGAACGTGTGGGTAGAACAGGTGAGTTAAATTTATAATTTAACAAACAAAATACGTACAATCTAAAGCGAAACCAAGTTCTCAGCCACGAGTCGATGTTGATTATAAGTAATTGAAGATTTAGTTTAACTTTAGTTTTTTTGTATTCTAGTTAAATTTATCACAGCACATTCTTTGGAAAAACGTGGCTCAGATAGTTTTTTAAACATAACCAAAATTTCTTCTACTAAATACCGAATAAAAATCATTTTTACGCATTGCTTCAGCATTTAATTTAAATATATAAATTATTAAATATTATTTACATAACAGGTTAAAATTAAGTTTATATATATTTTTTTTAAATAATAAGACATACAATTAAAATATAGGAATTTGGGAAAATATTGAGATAGTTGAAACTGAGAAACATTATTTCAGATCACGCCCCACAAACCGTCCTATTATATCCAAGCTTACCGACTCCATCATTCGGCGAGCCTAAACGAAGTTACGTTATTTCGACAACAAAGGGACAATGTCACAAATCACCGGATACAAACAGGACATGTCCCATTTCCAATGGCAGAAACGTGACAAATGGTCACCGGATGGGACAGTCACGTCGTAAGACACGGGACTTTCTTTGGCCGTTTTGGTGACTAATGTTGACGTCTTCTAGAATGATCGCCTTTTGCGGGTAGGGTGATCTTATATGACAGTCGGTCCGTATTGCGGTTCTGATGTGTTACTCTTTGTTGTTTCCTTTTTTTATATATACAATTATGATAGCACATAAAGGAGCACACCAGAAGATAACTTTTGAAGAATTTAAGAAAATTTATTGACCATAAAAAATAACAGGCTGTTGCCAGTTGAAACCGTCTCATAGACTTACTGGCTGCCACGATACTGTGAGTATTAAGGATGTCCAACAGTACCCGAGCAAAGGGTTTCGAAACAAAAACTTTATTCAACCAAAATAAATACAGTGACATTACAATATGGAAAGGGATTAAATTATCTAAGTTTTTATATAAAAATAAAGTGTCACTCTGAAATACATTTATAGATCAATCCCAGTCGATAAATAATTAACGATGTATATCGACCGTTAAAAATTTGCATGTGTAAATCTTATAAATATGATACGACAAAACTCGCTTTCTGAAGAACTTATCTTCGAATTTATCGCAGATTTATATCAGGGAACTCTCCGGTAAGCACGCTCCTCATCAGGTGAGGGTACGCTGAGAATAGACGTGTCGCTAGCGGAGTAGTTCATGGGAACTCTCTCGAGTCTACCACAAACCCATCGGTTCGCCTATGGTGAGCCCCTCTTACTAACTGAAAGTGTAGAGATTGGGATATGTTGGCAGCGAGAAATAACATGCAAATAGAGGACGAACTTAAAAATACTTCTATCACCATTAATATATATAGTTACTTCTGTTCCACGCACCCCTACAAATGATTTCCCTACTTGAAGAGATGCTTACATATAACACCTCGCTTTATAATCCCATGTCTGTTTGGTTTGATTGTTGTATATGTGAATTGTACAATAAATTAGCTCCGAATAATGAACAAATTGACATCTTCTCAAATTCATTTATTATTTTAAAACAAAATCAAAGATTCAGTTTGACCACCGTAGTCGTTTGGTTAGTATACCGGTTTCAAGATGTCGCCATCTGTGATATCCCGGGTTCGAAACCCCGGTGGAGGCAGATATTTGCGTGATGAATGTGAGCATTTATACCTTAGTCATGGTTGTTATTATATTTTTCTTTCAAAAATATTTATATATCTATAATATATGTATGTCTATTCATCGCCCTAGATCCCATAACATAAAACTTACAGAGCTAAGCTAATTGGCGTAAGTGTAAAAAATATTTAGTTAGCTATACCAGTTGTTGCCAGGTCTAAAAACTTTAATGTAAGATTATGAATGCCGTGATTCATGTATATATTATATTAAAAATAAATGAATATGTAAAACAAGTATATAAGTTATATTCAAAGGTTTTATTCGAAATAATTCCGCGAAATAAAATTTTATGATGCATATACTATTCATTGAACCAACTTATATGAAGCGCAAATACGTCTGCCATTTTGTCCCTAGATAATGACGTCACGGTCCGGCTAAAGGAAATGTCGAGCAAATTTATTAGCATATTCAGTGGACAAAACAATTTTGTTCATCCTTATTAACTAAGCTTAGTAAGCGATACTACTCTTTATGGAGCTCCTAACCCTCTATAAAAAATTGTAAGCCACTTGCACCATTATTATAGGTAGCTGTGACCATAAAATTGTAGGGTATCTCGTCTCTACAAATTTATACAATATAGCGATGTGTAATAACATCAAATTGACATAGCAACAAGTTACATCCCGGGTCAAGCAGTAGGTGTAAAGAAAGTTCATATCTATTGCTATTTCTATGATATTGATAATATATGATTAATAAATTTAATCTGTTGTTCAATGGAAAAGTCTTAAACCATGTTTTCTTTCTATTTCAACCATAATGCTGTTGGCGACTTATATACTCGTACGTTGTCAAAGTCTCCTTAGCACAATTTACAATTTAATTCGTAAGGTATATATCAAGAACTATATATAAATATGTTAATAATGTTTTAAAAATTTATAGCCCGATTCTATAATATCAATATTCTATAATATTCTTCAATTTTACTCATATATTAATAATATTGCACAACGCTATATATAAAATAAAATTGTGCAAGTTTCATCATTCAAGAATAACTGAACCAAATATAACCTAAAAAATACTCGTAAGCACCTATTTAAATGTGTCTATACATATATCATAAGTTTTACGTATCACCTTTTGTTAAAATTAAAAATATTTAACAAAAGACTGTGCCCTATTGTTAACAAAATAAACGTGTAACAAATCGATGACTGGAGCATTGGTGTTTCATTTCACTTTTATTTACATACTGACCATCATCACAGCCATGTTACAGGTATAGCATTTTACCTAAAGTATTTTCTCGTTAAGATTAAAATTAGTGTGGTCCAAAACTTGCTTAAAGTTAGCGGTCCGAAATTTTTCAATATTTGCTCGAGGGCACTTTTTGCACAGAGAAACAGACAGGGACTAACTATTTATATTCCTTAATATATAAGAGTAAACTCTATGCTCTACTTATTCTTCTGTATTTGAACTGTTACCATCACTAAACTATGATCGCCAATTATTTCATTTTCATTACTGTAATATACAAATAGAATGAAAGACTACCTACACTTTTCCTGGACAAAACTACAAATAAAAATTTAATTTGTGCACTAGATTTCTAATTCGTTTCTTTCTTACTAAATGGCCGTCTCTGATTTATTGCTGTGGGCTTGTTTGTCGATTTTTTCGTTCACGAAGCACCGAACACACTGACAACTCGAGAACTATCTCAGAATAAATAAATCGTAAACTTCGGATCGGCGGTCATAACATTTTTATTGTGGAAACAAGTTGTATACAGAACGAAAGTTAGTTTGCGGACCGGACGAGAGGGCTACAGATACAATCGGCGCGGAATAAAAGGGACGCCTATACCCCGAAAGCGTAATCAATAACATCGTATACTTGGGTCGGAATATGAAACGCGAATTATGGGACTTACACATCATTAATCCTCACAAGTAAATAAAATAATAAATTACATGTTTTCACCGAGTTGTAGATAACAAGAAAGGCTTTTAAAATTCACTTAAGTTGGTTCGCAATCAACGCTCACGCTCAATATAATATTATAGTTTAGTATATCGCGTAGGTATTAGTTACGTCAAGTCAGCAGACTACGATGGCAAAACAACATTATACGACACGATACCTATGGATCGAAAATGGACGTTATAAATAGGTTAAAGATCCCCCTTAGAATTTAGTTAAAATGATAAGATGCTAGCAACTGTAGGGTTAAATGGCGGCAACACGGCAACGTACGTGTAGGCGTATGACTCATGTTGGTGTTATTTGCTTCTACGTAGAGTACGTTTTATACAAATAAACAAAATTAAAATATCTGTTTGTAATGTTAAACGAAGAGAACTATATAATGTTTCATTTCTATCTGTGAAACAGTTGGATCGATTTTTACGCAATTTTCACTTAGAAACATCAGATGTTATGAAAAGTAATTTAGGTGATAATTTCCATGTGATGCTGGCGTTTTTAGCCGCTAGGACAAGACTAGTTTGATATGATGCCGGCGGCGGCGTAGCCGCTAATACAAAGCTAGATCTAAGTAAATTACTCAAATTACCGACTTTGTTAATACCAGAATCGATATCTAAGACATCGTTTCAGCGATCAACGTTATTAAATACAACTTTACATATGCAAACGTAAAACCAGTTACATGAGTTAAAGCATGTCATGATACACACACGTCAAAAAGGTCGTGCAACTTATAATCGACTTCTCGTGTAGGCCTTACGCGAATACGGGTATAAAAACCAGCACAAGGCTTTTCAAAAACGTGTTAACTGTGAACTAAGCTGCGATGATTTATGGGCCTGCCGGGGACAGCCGACCCTCCAGTATTGCTTCGGATCACGTAGATAGATGATGAGTATGGGTGCTCGAGAACATAGATATAGTGGTATATACAGACTTATCGTGTCAAATAATTTATGTGCAAGTTATGGTATATGGAAGCGTTTTCCAAAATTTCGTAGTTCTTCGTCCAAGCCTCCCGTGTATTGCTTACTTGCTAATAAGTATTTATTAATTGCTTCCTAGAAATTATATTATTCAGAAATAACAATTATAATATTTCATATCAAACTCGGTTTAATAGGTTTTGAGGTTATTTGTTACAAACATACAAAAAATCTTTTTTTTTTCAGTTTATAATATTAGTATAGGTAAAACATAAAATTTTATAAAACATATATGGATGTATGTTCCTAGTGATTCATTTCAAAAAATAGCATTATGACCTTTTTTATAAGAGTTTTTCCAACCGACCCATAATTTCGTGATATTCACGTGATTAGCTGGATCATGTATATATGTATCATAGCTGGATTATTTTTTGTGAGATTACAGTCAAGTTTATAACAAGTCATTGAAATTCATTGACAACTTAAAATTTTAGCCAATTTATGACAGAGATCCATCATTTTGTAAGTGATGGACATTTATCAGATATCAATTCTCATTCATAATTCAATAAAAATTTTAATCATTTTAATCGCAATTCATTGTTTTATTTTGATTTATAAAACAAACTACTTGAACATTGTTTTAAAAATCACGAGCATTGCCCTTGCAATAAGACGAATAAATATAGATTTACGAGTCCACAGTGCGAAGTTGGCTGCCAATGCTGGATCCGACATAATTCACCATTCATCATCATTTTAGTCGCCAGATGCTGCTGGACATAGGTCTCTTCTATAGATCACTACACCTGCCTGGTCCTGTGATCTTCACCAAATCCTTGGTTTACAATTTCCGATATATGCTTACTAATGTAGAACCTTTCCATCCCAACCATCTTCTATCCTACTCAGTTGTATACTGTCTTATACTTATTTACTATCGCAATTCATTGAGCTATGTCGGAGACCCTGTTTCTTCTGAGAATTTGAGATGACGTAGAGAAACTTAAGAGTTTATGTTCAGACGTAATCCTGTCCATTTCCTTTTTGGTAAGATCTTCTTGAAGGCTTACCTTCATATAAGAACAATACAGACCTTGATTGACCTTGACTTGAATAATATACTATATAACAAATAGAGATCTAGCTTAATCTCTAACATCACTTCTTGCTAAACAACTAAATAATATGAAATAGTTATAAAATAACAAATCTACATGCAATACGAAAATTCGTCATATCTTTTTTGGTATTATTTCTCTATATTTTAATTGGAAAATATATGGCGTAGAGTGAAAAGAACCAAAATGAGATCATTTTTTTTAAATTAATTTTTAATTTTCATTCACAAAAAAGAGTTGTGTAATGCTTAATGTAATAATTACATGACTGTATTTATAATATTGTTGCAGATAAAATATTATTATTAATTTGTTTTGTCCTGTAAAGGCCCATCTTAAGATTATTTCGATTGTTTGGTTCATTTTTAATTACGCAGTAAAAATTACTAACTAATAAAGGATTTTGTCAATTCTAATTATTCTCTATGATGCCTGATTCAAACTAAATAAAAGCTCGTTGACCAGCCTAAGCTGGGCTTAAAGTTGTTAAAACATTTAGAGAGCGATATATGCATCCATCTCTTTTTAACCTTCTCGGATCTGTATATACACTTTTCGCTCACACAAGAGTTTCGCACTCGAATAGGATTAACTGTGAACTTTGATAGATTAAAGAAAATTACTGTCGGGTCAGATAAGTAAGGTATCGTTTTCAACCACAGTATTATTGCTCAGGCTTAATCGAAAGGAGAATGTGATCCTATCTATCAGGGTGGCATTTTGTAATCTATTGTATTTGAGTAAAAATTGCTTATATATGTCATTGTCTTTCCTATTTTCTTGACAAATATAAAGATTGACTATATAATTAAAAGAAGAACTGTTGCATGTAGATTTTTTATTTTATAACTATTTCATATTATTTAGTTGCTTAGCATGAAGTGGTGACAGAGATAAAGCTAGATCTCTATTTGTTATATAGTATATTATTATATCTAGCTTATACATATATTACTATCGCATATTTACACATGTGTATCTTGCTATGATATATAATTTATACATCATTATGAAACATTCTGATTTTGTACAGACTCATAGACTATTCACATCAGCTATAGCCTTGAAGTTATGTATTCGCAGTCCATCTACCATAGTATCTGAAGACTAGTCTTTGAATCGTCATTAGATTCTTGAATAACTTAAAAATGTATTGCGTGAGTGATTTTACTTTGGCATGAGACAGTTAATTAATTACTCTAAATGTATGGATGAAATATTATTTACCTTAATTCGTGCGATAGTGTATGATGCTGGATGGATAATAATGAAAACACCGATGATTACACATGTTTGTTTTTATTAATAAAAATACATTTATTAGTGAAAAAATGAATTAATATAACGGAGCTTGCCCACACGCACTGATGTAATTGAGAAAGACGGCAGAAATCGCATCTGTTAATTTAAGAATTTAGATCGAATATTAAACAATTAAACACTTAATTTTCATTGTATGTTAATCCATACATTTATCGACGACGATTTTGCACGTCATAGATCCACGCCATTGGTTCACAAGTTTATGGCGGAAGGTCTTGTACTGGAAAGAACCAACAGGAAAACTAGCAAGGACAATTTTTTTCTCTTGATAATTTTCCTGCATCGCCCCTCTCCTGAGGGGCGGTCGCCCTCACGATTTGCCTGTATGGTTTTAGAACCTAGGCCAGGCTGAGTTTAGTCGGCGTTCTTTGTAATTTTACCTAGTTATCGATTAGAAACTAGCCTCAGATAAAAATAGTCTGAACCCAATTACCTTTACAAACTTAAACGAGTTCACATTATAACTCTAAAAGCTATAGTTTTATTGTGTTATTAACTGTAGTCATTAAGTAACTAAGTTAAGTAACTATTATCATTTAAGTAAGCCTTAATAGTATAATAACCTTTTTTCATAGGAGTATTTATGATAATTAATTTAAATCTATGAAAAGGCAAATTGGTCTAGTTTTACGAAGAGTGTACCTTAGCAACAAAGATACAAGGTTTTGAGCACGAACCTCAGAACTAATAATAGTATATATATATGTATATATATATAATTTTCTCAGATAGGAATACCTTCTTGGCTCTAACATTTTCGAAACTACCACCTAAATTACCTTATTTGGGAATCAGCGAAAACTTTTAAATAGGTTCCAAGTTTGGCTTGAAACTTTGCGATTTGCCGGCAAAAGTAAGAACCGCAGACTTTTAATTTTGAAGTAAGAATGAGCAATCGATCTTAAGCGGATTTAAGCGTCGACTTTGAAACGATCGTAATTAAAGTCTGAACCAATCAATATTTAACTGTTTTAGGAACAGTAGCGAATGATGTGTACCATGTCACAGAAGCAGCAGTAAAGTATGTTTGAAAAGAAATGTGAATTCTGGCCCTCTGGCCAATCTTCTTTGTTTACTCAATGCAAAAAAATGTATTTCTAGGCCTTCATTATACAGCTTATAAGCGTTCGATTTTATTTAAAAGTATCCGCAATGGTAGGCCTCAGTACTCGCCATCTGTATATTAAATTTATAAGCTTTTGTACTGTAAATAATTGTATATTTTTATTATTATATAAAATAACATAAGTAACATTTTAGGCTAATTATATATAGATAATTTTTCTGAAAATTTTATATGATGATAATATAATTGACATATAAAAATGACAAATTGGATGATTCAGAGAGCCTGGAGTCTTCCTTCTTTCCATGTCATTTACGTATGCCATGTTTCACACGGAGAAAGAAAACATGTCGAGGTAACCTGCATACACCTGCGAAAAAATTCAATGGTGTATGTAGTCAACTAATCCGCACTGGAGTAGCGTAATTGACTAAGACACAATCGCTCGTGCCCCTCGGTGGGAACGTATATGTACTGCGATAATGTATAAATTAAATATATAAAATTTATTAGACTTCATTTTAGTTGTTATTATTTAGAAACATTTACTAAAAACAATATGAAGTTAATATGATTGACATATATGTAGATATTGAATTTGTTTATATTTATTTTAGATAATATTTATTTGTTAGTAAATTGACAAAGTGTATTTTACTAATAATATTAAAAATATATATTTCCTGCATAAGTTAATATGACAACATATAACTATTATTAAAAGGTTAAATTAAAATTAATATATTTTTTTTATTCGATTGTTACATAATTATTTTCGCACGACAAATAAGTGACGCCAATGACTGATAAGAGAACACACCAAACTGTTGTTGCAAGTTGCTGTCCAAATAAATAGCTTGAACTTCCATTACAGTCTTATAATAAGTTGAAATAACATATTTTCGCTATAATAAGCAACTTTTGACAAAATTACACCAATCTTTAATATGATACAAAAATATTATCGACTATTGTTTTCATTTAGGTAATCAATTACCTTTTTAATCTTTTATGTAAGAGTATATTTAGATGTTGTTTTAAATTTTGTGGAACCTCGATATATTTTAAGTGTAAACGTTGATATGGTACCTTTTTCATCACATTTTGACTTTAAATTTAAAAAGTAGTTCTTATAATTATAAATTCCAATATTTTTAAAATGATCTAATTCTAATTATTATCTATAATTAAATTATTTTTTTAATATATAAAAGATATTATCGCTAGTGGTATATTGTGTAGTATCAATATATTTTCACTGTGAAGTTTCCAGAATTTTTTTACCTAAAATATGCCGCCGGCCTTTATTTTCCGTTTGTTGATATTTTAACTGTATTTACCACAACGAAGTTCCCTTTGGAATGACAAATGTTAATGGTCAATACTTTGACGGTAGAATTATTTTTTTGTAAAGTTGTCTACGATTTACACATTATGACAGTTGTCACATATAATAAATGTCATAATTAAAGTTTTAATACTTTATAATTAAGATATTTATTCAATTTATTAATAAAACTTATTTCATAAAAACTCCGGTAAATACTTGCCAAGATTAAGGCTAAACCTAAAAGGTTCCTTGAACGCACCCCAAAAAGAGGAATATCTAATCTCATTCAATCGGAAAACTCTTGAACTTGAGACTTTGAAAAGCCTTGGGGTGTGGGCGCTGAATTTAAATATCAAACTCCTTTTTTACCTGCAAAATTAACGAACGATTGATTCGGACCGTTTTTGCTATAAATCTGTGGTGCCCGACAAACGCGATCGCCCGTTTACGAAACGGCGTAAATTGCGTCATAGTATTTCCCAAAAAATTGTATTTTAACGTACATAGTAATTAGCCCCAAATTCGATAAAGAAAAAGTAAGTAAGTTGAACCCACAAGATATTGCCGATCAACTAGACTTCTACGCTAACCGTGTAAAAATATTCGTTTAAAACTAAATTTAGCCACATTTGCTTGAAACCTACAACCTGAAAGCAAATCCGTGACTATACTTATTAACATCTTAATTTAATAATAATATGTAAAATTGACTGTTAGTTGCTTCATTAAAATCTTACTTGAACTCAAACCAAATGCTAGTTCTGATATTTCGTACAATAGTTGGCATCGTTTGCGGATCTGGACTTTTTAGCGCGGACAATAAGATTAACGGTGCCTCTCAAACCCGTACATTTCTTATAACTTACTTCAAACTTAAGTTTGCAAAGAACAGAACTCAATTGTTATTTTGTGGAGTTTCGTATTTCGTAAACATAAATTATTGTAGTAAAAACTCGAATTAAACTTGTGAAAAGCGAATTTACGCGTATTTATGTGTAGAGGGTGCTTCATGAATATAGAACGTATAACTGAATTACATTGTCGCAATATTAGAAGGCAGTTAGTTAGATTTCTGACTTTATTGTAATTACATTAATCATTATAAATCAAGAAGTTTATCATTTCAACGTATTTATTATATGGCGAGAACGTAATCTAAATTTCGGAGCGATATCGGACATATATTTTTTAATATATCCCTGCCTCACAAACACTGATACGCATTTAACATCCAAGCGAAATAATACTCTAGGTCTGCATTAATAAAGTCCACCCTCAAAGGTCCCAAAGATGTTAGCAGAATAATATGAAAATAGCGCTACAAGAAAATAGCCTTTGTTTGTTTTATGAGATCCTCCCAAATGGGTTTGGTTTATGATTCATTACGCTATAATTAATGCGCGTTTATGTTGGACACTGTTGAAATTAAGACTTTCTGAATATCATCCTTGGGTTCACTTTGCTCTGATATAATTAGCTGGGCTAAATATACGAACAATACGGTAGTCTCAATTGTGCTTTCTTATTATGACGCGCTTTCTCAGGGAAAACTCAATACACTTAAGCTGTGTGTGTAAATGCTGCATGCAGATTTTACATTGTTACCTAAAATAAATATTGATTTTGACCATTTGCTTATCTTACCTATGGATATTTGTCCATATACTAAAAATGTTTCTTCAATATCTATAAACCCACAAAGTTACAAAGCTTTTTGTTATCGAATGGACAAAGATATATGTCACTTAACGTGACCGCCATACAATGGGCATAAAAACGTGGTTTAAAAGAAAGAGATAGCATTCAATATTTAATAGGTAGGCAAAAATTTACAATAGACATTTATAATAATAAATGGTAATATAACTATTAGGTACTTTAAACCTAAGATAATATTGTTAACTTGTTTATTATTCAAACTAAATAATAAAAGGAGAATATACCTTGGTAATAAGGTTCATACTTTTTTAATTGTAAATGTTACAATGTTAAAGGCTGTGTATACTGTGGGGATTTACATTAAAACGCCAAAATTTTATAACATTCTCAAATATTCTTTGTAAGGTAAGGTTACAATTACAATCGCGTCCCGAATAAATAATTAACTATCCCATTTTTCTAATTGTAAGATTAGACAATCTGTCTATTAAAACTCTAAGTCAAGACTATTGAAACTTGCAAGCAGTTGTTATAGATAAAAAAAGGGATGTGATACAATTGAACTTTACAGTATCAAAAAAAAAGCACATCTAGCCGACGTAACCTGTATGGTGTATGGCATAATAAAGAAAAAAAAAAGCACATCTAAACCTCAACACAAGTTATGCAAACCATATAACTAGGCCTCATCACAACGAGAATTAGATTCGCATCCTCAAAAATATATGTGCACTGGAAAATTCCGAATGAGTCCATTCTCCAGTGGCCCCAGATTTTCAATCGACTCAAAGTCGGAACCTAATAAGGCTCGCAATTTCCGACTCTAGCCGTGGCCCCGAGTCAACAACCTTCAACTGGCCAAATACCACTTTGTCAGCGTTTAATGGGGGTTGAAATCGAAGAATCAGGCCGCGGACGGCCGGCACACGGAGATGAAATGAATTTTTACTGTTACTGTGCACTATCTTAAGTTGAGGCGAAGCGAGGGTTAAATAAATAGTTTGCGCAACAAAAAGGTCGATAATCTGAGCACAGAGGTGGTAGATTACGTTTGAATAGCTTATAGAGGTTACTGGGCAGTTGTGGTTATGCAATGTTTGTAGGATTGTAGTCTTTTGTGTTTCATTACGAAATTGGTTTTAGTTCCATATTTGAAAATGTAGAGTTTTAATAGTGCTATGGAGCCGACTACATTGTTATACATATATATCTCTTTATATCTACCGAAACGATATAACTTGTGTAACTGTACTTACTAAAATATTTCCCATGATATGAATGATAATTGTATTTTTTATTATATCTTATAATCTTATTATTATATATATATATTTATTTATTTATCTCATAAGAACTTTTTCTTATGAGATAAATATAATATAGTAAACCACGGTTTAAAGGCTATTGTAACAGGGATCAAACCAATTTCCAGCGACCGAACCAATTTGCGGAAATATAATTTTAAATCAGCAATAGACGGAATAAAGATGGTCAATAATTGTGGTCACTTTCTATATAAGAAACTTCAACTTGATATCGACCAGTAATGTACAGACACGTTTCAACGCGCCTCCTTTGAAAGATTTCGTGATAAAGAACTTTGGGATTTTCCTTAATTCTACCCTAATTAGCGGCCAATTCTTTCGTGTTGCCTTTATCTCGTCACATTAAGGCAATTATGTCTTGGAGCACAAAGAGAGCCAAACAATGGATATTGTTCTAAACGTTGCGCTTGTTTCAGGAATGGAATGATTACAAGCTCAAGTGGAACCCTGACGACTATGGTGGTGTCGACACTCTACACGTGCCTTCAGAACATATATGGCTACCAGACATCGTGCTTTATAACAAGTAAGTAAATACAAAATACAATGTTAATATAGAAGAATTAAAAACGACGTGATACGAGTATGCTAAAGTTTTAAAAAACCTAGCAATAGTTTGGGTAAAAATAATTGTACCTACTTTTTAAAATCGCTTCGACGAGCAAAAACGTCAAAGATGCTACGCCATTGGATCACAAGTCTACGGCGGGAGACCTTGTACGGTCGGCCAAGAAAGTGGTCTACCACCCTAAGGTTGAAAATCATTCGCGCGCTATAAAGTAACAGAGTTGATTTTCCCGTGCAAAAATATTCTGACAAAATTGACAGATTAATAGCTGTCAGATTATTTTAGGTTTAAATGTCGTCACTCTGCATAATCTTAAAAAGGTAATAAGTACAGGAGTTCAACCTTATCGCTATTTTACTCACATATGAAATTTTGTCAAAACTGGTAGACCACTTTCTTGGCCGACCGTACTGGCTTTCCAGTACTACTAAACTTGCAAGGAAACCAGCAAGTGCAATTTTTACTTCTGCATGTATTTTATAAAGACTGACATCAGATAAAAAGTCTAAGTCCAACTTCCTTTACAAGTATAAACAAAATTTAAATTTAAATAAAATTTATCTATAAAAACTATTGTTTCATTGTATTATTAAGTCTATACTCAAAACATTTAACAACGTAACTATTAAGTCATCAAATTTAAACCAAAGTAAAGTAACACTTACCCTTAATTAACTACCCTTTTTAAACTAATACCTTTTTTCATGCATATTTATGTCTTACTAGCTGACCCGTGCCCACTTCGTTGGGCATAATATTAATAATCCCCGAAGCGAGCACCCGAAGCCAACGCGCGCCGTCCGCTGCCCATTTTTTCTCCGATTCACTTTGCAAAACAGACTACCACGTAAAAGCCTTTTTATTTTTCGGTTTTTTATTTAACCTATGACACTCAGCAATAATGTGGCTTTCTATTGGTGAAAGAATTTTTGAAATCGGTTCAGTAGATCCCGAGATTACCCCTTACAATTTAACAAATATACAAACACACAAACTTTACTTCTTTATAATATTAGTATAGATAATAGTAGATAGACCTTTTTAGGCCTAGAGTTACCCAAGGCATGAAAGGCCTCTGTTTAGCACCTCATTTTTTTAGACCCTGATAGTCTTAACACTTTGTCGATATTCTACATCTGGGAACTAATATATGCTTAGAGGTCATAATATATCTCCATTTACCTTTTAAGCTTACTTCGGTAATTGATTAGGTAACAGTATTTACAAAACAACCATAATTTATAGAAATACTTTAACAATTGCATTACATAAATTTCGCAATATAAAATGCTAAGATTGCACTGATTCTAAATTATCAACATGAAATTTTCCGCCGAAGACAAGACGGTTTTATAAAACGAGATACACCAGCATCAGCTAACCCGCATCGCATCGAAGTACAAACACAATTACCCGACCTCAACAAAAAAAGAAACACAAAACTAACAAACACGAGAGGGCAAGGAGACATTAATCCCACTGCAACGCTCCTTTCCACTGAATCAGTTAAAAGTTACAAAAGAGTCGCAAGTTTCACGCCACCATTTCTTTCAATGAAAGTTAAGTTTTCTTTACGAACACCTATAAAATCTTCCTCTATTAGGTCGAGTCTTATCTCTTTATTTCCGTTTCAGGGGCCGATTCCATTACTCTGTATTATCACGCGGCCTGACAAGTTTATCTCGGAAAACTTTAACCGCGACTAAAACAAAAACTGTCTAAGTTGATACTTCTTTCAGAGATCTTGTTTTTAGATTGTAGACTTTTGTAACCTGTGGTTACGGTTCACTGTATTTTGTGTTCGTCAAATTATCTGTATTGTGTATGTTTAGTATGTTAAAAAAATTGTAATTTTTATACAATGGAATTTGGTTATCTACTTCAACGACCTAAGAATTATCTCTTTTATAAATATAGCACAAAATGTTCATTCAATATTTCATTAAATACTTCACTTGTAACAATCAGATTCATGGGATTTAAAGTAATAACAGTTATAAATATAAAGCGACAAAAAATTATGAAGATTCTTCACCTCAACTGTTAACATTAGAGGCTGGCGTAATTCATAAACTAGGCACTTTGCTTTTTTTTTATACCACGATCGTGACAAACAGGCTACGGCCCGCCTTATGGTAAGCGGTTACCGTAGCCTATGGACACTTGCAACACCAGGGGTGTCACTCGCGCGTTGCCGATCCTTCAAAAACCTATTTACTCCCCTTTTGAAGAACCCTATACGGAACCCCCGGGAAAACCTCGGCAAGCTCATTCCACAAATGACAACAACACTTATCAGTAGTTTCAAATTATTATGTTATTTTAATATAGCGCCTTGTTTCCCAAAATTGCAAAAGAGAGACTTTATATTAACCACATCTCCTTGTGTCTTATTTTTTGATAATACTACAAATAATATAATAGTTTATAATCTTCTAAGAATTTTAAAAGGTTATGTTGCGTTAACTTACAATTTATTTACTGAATTTTATGACTTACAATACTGAAATATTTGAACAAAAGCTGATTTACTACTAAAATATGGCGGCAATTCATTAGACAGGAATAATTATAATAAGAAGTATGAAATTAGAACCAGTGACAGAGAAGATTCGTAGTATTACATTGGCATAGAACGCTCACCTAAGTTTGTACTAGGGAAGAGATGAGATTCATAAAACCCCAAAAAGTTATGACTGTAGATAGACATAAGGTTCGAGGAACACCTATAGAAGTATAGATGAATGTTTTGATATTGTATAATAGAAATTAATAGGAAAAAGGCAACACATCTACAAAAGTGTCGATGTTTGAATCATTTATAAGAAAGATCTTCGGATAGCAAATTCCCTATTTAACTAATAAAGCTAATAAATAATTACTCTATAAATTTATTAATATAATGTAGTTACTATTGCAACAATATTATTCCAAACATAACTGTAGTTAGTGATTATTTTTAAAATAGTTTGATAAACTTAGTTTTTATTGTTACATTTTTTGTTTATTTTTGATTTTTAGTGAATCTGAACTACACTTACTCGGCGTGATATTGAGTTATTTGTTAATTTTTCGCATGCTTAATGCAAATTTAAGACTCTTTTGGTTTTCTCCTGGATGCCGTTTTCAGAACCATACCAAATTGAAATAAAACTACAAATAAAGCACCTGCGTTAAAATAAAAACATTAAATTCATCCTGACGAAAAATAAAACATAAAGAAAGAACATAATAAAAGAAACATAAACAATACAGCCCATTTGAGAACGTCCATTTTTGAAGTCGCTTACGTTACTATGTAACGTTGAAAACTATAGTAGAATTCGAGATTTTCCATTCCAATTAATTTTTTATGTTCCAATCATATGGACGCTCTATAAAACTACTAAGTGTTGTTATAAAAAGCCGTTGCCCTAAAGCCGCATCGGATCCGATCCAAGTGAATCTATATAACATCCAGTCATTTGGCAGCGCTTCAACTGTATAAATCAATAGTCTGTCTTCTGGCACCACCACAATGCTTTTGGATGGAGACGCATTCCTTTTTTATTGCTTCTCGTGTACGTTCAACTTTATATATTGTAAGTGCGCTGCGTAATGCGGCGTAGGTCTATCAGGTACTTTATTGTCAATGCTACTTTTACAATGTTTATATATTTATGCGTAATAAAAGTAATTCTGTTGATAAGCATTATATGATTAATTTAAACATTATCGTCTTAATTTTGATAATCTATACTATTATTATAAAGAGAAAGATTTGATTGCTATTTTGTTTGTTTATTTGCACTGAATTGGCTCCGAAACTACTCGACGGATTCGAAAAATTCTTTCACTGTTGGGAATTTTCGCTATCTTTAGTAGACATAGGCTATAGTAAATTTTTAAAAAGGTTGGGATCCATACTATAATTTTAATAATAACCAACCCAACGTGTGAAAAAATTGCTAAAATACTTTTTTACATCGCGTGCACTGCGAAAGCTACTGATTATAGAACAAATAAATGTACTACGTCTTTGCAGAACATATAATTATCTACCAAAAATATCGCGACAGCATTTATCTATTATAGTTATGCCACAATAAGTGTTATTTCATTTTAAAAAATATGTATAAATCCCACCGTTATAAAAGCTCTTTTATTTATACTTTGAAATTAGTCCTTATCAAAACAACATTTCATATTTAAGTCTGCCTTAAAATCATTATATAACTTTTTGAATTATTCAATTTGGACACTCCATTCGAAATATATCACAAGTTTAAAAAGGAAGGTATTTGAAAAATGTCGCATGCTCGCCGCTCACGCCGTTCGGTTAGACGGCACCATAATAATACGAGTAATAAGCGATGTAGGCGTTCTTTATTTTACTGTTTTATAATAACTCCCAACACAAAAACGAGAAAGTTTGTATGGAAGAGTGTGTGTGTAAACATTATAACTTATGAAATGTTTGTTTAATGCCCGTACGAAGCCGAGGCGGGCTGCTAGTATTAAATAAGTTGGATGGAGAGCACAGCCGATCACGTTGATCGGCTGTGCTCAATCGTTCGATCGAATAACTAAAATTAAACCAGATCGATCTGTCATCGATCGATAGGGAATCTGGAGAAAAACATAATTTTTACTACGGGAAGAAACATATTTATCTTTGCAAAATCCGATAAAACGCGGACCAAGACGCGGGCAGAAAGCTGATTTGGAATGCATATGTGGACTTATTGACACACATAATGTGAGCAGAATTTATCAAGCATGTCTAGTTATATCGACTATAAGAACTTTTTCTCACATTTTGAGAACTTTGATTCTGTGACGCTATACGCTATATCTGTTGTTTACAAAGAGGATACCCGAAATATTGTTGCTTTTAACGTGAGTTGGATAACAAAGTAAAAGCGTGTCGTTACATGCAACGAAATTGGTCCTTAAGGTAACATGTGACTCCGAGAAGAAGAAAAGTCGCCATCTACTCCATCTCTACTCCACATCCATACTCCATCAAATCGCCTTTGGTTGACAACCAAAAATATATTTTTGCCGTTATACATAAAGTCAGACGTAACAAATAATTTGGCAAAATCTATAAACACAGAAGAATCTTGGTACCGTTTGTATGAGAAGTTTCACTAAGATATTGCACACGAAGAAAAAAATATATATTGGCAAGTGATTTCCAGAAATGTACCTGATTTTTGCTGCCAATATTTTTGTATCTTCTTCAAAGTTGTTACTGGAAAATAATAATTAGTAATTCTTTTTTCTTTATGTTGTATCAAATAAATGGTACTAGTATTTTTATATTTTATAATGTTTATCGAAATCCAAAAAAGAAATTAATTAGTATTGATAACAACAACATAATTAACAGCCGTGTGAGTAGCTTTAAGTGTTGATGAAAAGTCGCATGTTGATATGAAATCGTTGTAACTTACTTCGTTGTATCTTCAAATTCCTTTAAAATCGAAAGTACCTTGGCTTATTATACAGTTGATGCATAGCCAATTTGTAATTATTATTTCAGGAGGTTTAACTTTAGGACTAGTCTGTGTATAGTTTTCATTGGATTTTCCAGAATCAGCTGGTCCTCAATTAGATTAAAGTACTTAAACACAATTTTAATTCAGCTCTTGTGTTGTCTGTTATATTCTTCATTACAGCTTCTGCAGCGTAAATAATTTTATACTTAGCAATCTTTGTTTAATGTCAGGGCAAGTAAATTTGCGTCGCTTCTGGCTCCGTGAAAAATTAAAAACATTTCACTGGGAAAATGTGGGCGAAACATGCGTTTAGTTAGAACTTGGTGGCTCATTTATTTCTGAATTTAATTTCCACATAGTTTTATAGGCTGAGTGCTATGTTGTGTTATTTATGCTTACAGATTTTAAAGTTTTTTGTGCTATTATATAATTACTTCATTATTGAGAAAGTTGGTAATCCTTTTCACAGAATTTACAGATCTTTATTATAATAAACAGTGTAAAGACGATTTATAGTATTCTTCATTTATTCATTTTAATAAGTATTAAAGATTTAAAAATATACACGTTTAAAATACGGTTTCTACCGCCCATTTTACATCATCAAAGACTGAAAAGTTGATACGCCTCAAGTGCGTAAAACAATTAGGTCTGTCTAAACAAATTTTCAGTTATGTCAGATTTAGAATACCTGTTTCACAACCCTTTGCCATGCATCTACACGTGGATAGATGTGGTGATGCTACCTTTAAGCATACATTCCTGCAAAATGATTAGTCCAATTTAGTGTTAATAGATCTAACCGCAATAAGTATTAATGTTTTAACACCTTTGCTACTAAGTTAGCCTTAGTCGTTTTCATACTGCACTGTTCGAACCTTGTGAATGTACTGTCAGCATCACGTCAAACTTAACATATTACCAGTAACATTAGAACTATGTCTAGGTCAACATGTAAAGTTTAATGCGTTGGTGTGTATGTAAAAATCTCCCAGTGTCCTTCTTCGCGTGTCAAAGCCTCCGCAGATCAACTTTCATCAAAATTAACCAAAAACTTTAACCCTTTTATTTCTAACCCCTTTAAGAATATATTTTTACAAATTTTATACATATAAATTTAACATCCAATCAAAAGTCAAACATTCATATTTCTAGCTTAAAAAATCTTGTGTTTGTGCCATTGATACAAATTTCATCCCCTAGTTAACACCTACGGTCTCTTTTCGGAATAAAAATACTTATATCTTATCTCAAGCTCTAGATCAGAGGTTTCCAAACTTTTTTGGTTTTGCGTAGACGCCCTACTTATCTGATATAGAACGCCTACATTCTACAACTTATTAAATTTTATAAATATATAATATAATTCTTTTTATTTCATAGGTATTTTTAGAAATAATTTATATTTTTTATATTACAAGATAGTATAAAGTAAATAAATAGATGCTATCAGTGTATGTTGAGATCCATTACCGTAGATCCCCATTTTTATTTTATGGCCCCCAATTTTTTTTCGTTTACGTAGATCCCTTCCAGGTTGTCATAGACCCCTAGGGATCAATATAGATCACTTTGGGAATCACTGCTCTAGATTATCTGTCTACAAAATTGAGTAGGTTTGGCGTGACATAGAAACTTTGGCATTTATAATATTAGTAAAGATTAATTAAAATGTATATTATTAACTATACTGTATCTAAGCCATTGTTGACGAAATATCGTTCACATAAGGTCTATGACTACAGCGAAGTATTTTATTATTACATTACTTTTTTTTTAAATACATAATAATGGTCGCCGACACTGCACGTTCATTTTTACGATGGAGCCCCAATGTCACACATTATCAGTAGCAGCTAACCAGATTCGTGTGCATTACCGTCTCGCCGCCTCCTGCCTGATAAAACCACACCCTCGGCTCTGGAGATAAGGTCGCATTTCATCCGGCACTTTGTTTGCGGTTAACAGACTGCGCTCGGGGTTGTCCAGGCGGAAGATACGATAAGTGGCTTTAATCTAAATAGCATCAAGGTGGGTTTAACACACCGCAGGCATTCATGGCTGTGAAACACAATTCTCTCTAGTTTAAAAGCCAGTTAAAACTGTGAACTGAATCACAATTTTTCAGTTTCATGGAACAGCTTAGCGGTAAATGATTTATTATATACTAACGACCCGCCCCGGCTTCGCACGGGTGCAATGAAAAAATGGTTATGGTGGGTTATCCCTAAGAGATAGACATATGCCATCGTGGGCTTTTTTGTTGAACTTATTAAGGTGGGCATTATTTTGATCTATCTCGTAGGGTTCAGCCAGCGTTTTTGCAATATAAGCGCAAAAAAACGTGCTTATTTACGACATTACATAAGAAACCTCTAAATTTATCAGTGTTTCTCTAATATATTATGCAACCTTCCTTAAGATTCACTCTATCTATTAAAAAAACCTCATCAAAATCCGTTGCGTAGTTTTAAAGATCTAAGCATACATAGGGACAGACAGACGGCGGATAGCGACTTTGTTTTATACTATGTAGTGATTCAAGTGCTGAATTGATAGAATGTTACTTATATGATACTGTTAAGGATTACTTAAATGATAACGATGATTTGGGTTTAATTTGAATAACTTAACAGTCACGTTGCCAAATATTTTGACTACAGTAAATAACACAATGAAACCAGCTTTTATAGATAAAATGTGAACTGGTTTAAACTTGTAAGGGAATTTGGGTTCAGACTATTGTTCTGAAGCCAGCCTTTGATTGACTACTCTGTAAAAATACAAGAAGAAAAAAATAGCCCTTACTGGTTTTTTTGCTGGCTCTATCCAATACAAGTTCTCGCGCCGCCGTCCAATACAAGTTGTGAATCAATGGCATAATATTTTTGACTTGCAAAAGTGATTGTAAAATTCCTACTTGGTGAATTTATTTTTTGATTTTGAGATAGAATCACTTTATTTTTAAACAGTAACTCTAAGAGTTTAGAATATTATTGCTGTAAGCGTTTTCTACCAAAAACATAACTGACCTGATAAGTAATTAATTTACATTTTAAATTAGGTATGTACAATTGTAACGACAACACAAGAAACTTTTAAAGTAAGAACTGAAGAAAATACAAGAACGAACAAAATTGTACACACTTTCATATTAGTATGCAATTTTGTCACCTTAACAATTTAACTTTTAAGTTAAAAACGAAAAATAAATAATGTAAACAATAAACGGAACTTGAAAACAACCAACGCAAATTCTATAGCGAATTATTCTATATTTTGTGATGTGCTGGTAATGTTTTGGGATTAAAGCAAAAAGAGGTTACTCCTTAATGCACCTGTGACTCGGTTAAAAGCGCTCGCTGTACAAATTCGTTGCAAACTTTATTTTTAATGTTACCACGACGGCTAAATGGACGCGACCTATTTTATGAGACGATGCCGGACAATCCGCCATGTTGATTATGACAACACTTTCAGTCAGAACTTTAACATTTTGAAACAAACTTTTTATGACTGTGGTCATATTTAACATAGTAAAATTTCAAACAAACAAATAAACGAAAACTAGTAACATCATAAGAATATCTCTACTAATATTTTAAACGGGAATGTTCATAAGTGTTTGAAATATGTTTGTTACTCTTTCACATAAAATCTACTGAATGGATTTTAATGAAACTTTATAATAATATAGCTTATACATTATATTAATCTATAGGCCATAATTTTAAAAAATATTCTCTGGTGCCCGCGACTTCGTCTGCACAGCTAATAGATTTTTTCCTACTTACTTGACACTTACCCCAATATTATGAACAATTCACAGAATATATTTACAAAATTTCGCATTTATTATATAAGTAAGGATTGTGTGTATTGTTCAAATTATTGATATATAAAGTTACCCAAATTTTAATTGTTTAATTTCGTATCGTGTGTCAAAGGATGTGAAAATTTGTCGGTACATTATTTAACACAAGCCTAATCCATAATTAAATTGATGTGAAGGAAATCCACGTTTCTTACTTGGATTTCAGAAGGTGCTAATTAAACTTAAACTTTAAAAAGTAACAAACATCCATCCATACAAACTTTCACGTTTATAATATTTGTAGGGATTTAAAACGTTTAATAATGGCGCGGGATATATGTTTGTCCTCAGTTTATTTATGCTATACAGTTAGGATTTAATGGCGACTCCTAATACCGCTTTATCACTTTAATCCCCGTACGTGTCAAAGCATTCTAGTGATTTACGCCAAAGTATCTGTAGCAATATTGGGTATAAAGCCTTAGGACCCATAAATTATTTGCCTAAGTTACCTAACGGGAATATTGCTCTTTACACAATGACACTTGTGTTTTATAATTATATTTTGACGACCTCCATAGTCGAGTGGTCCCGGTCTGAGGTCCCGGGTTCAAGTCCCGGTGGGGGCAGATGTTTGTGTGATGAATGCGAGCATTTGTACCTTAGTCATGGTTGTTGATATATATTTCTATAAAAAATATTTATATATGTTTAATATAATATGTATGTCTATCCGTTACTCTAGATCCCATAGCACAAGCCTTACAGAGCTTAGTTTGGGCTAGGCTAATTGGTGTAAGTGTAACAAATGTTTATTTATTATTTATTTATAATACAATTCAACATGTACGTGATGCCCAATTCAATATTTTTTTCTATTTTTTAAATATATCACTCTGGAACCAAAAAAACATTTAGTCTGACTGATGGTAAGGCAGTTATGGATGTCTGCAATACCAGGGACTAAAATATCCACTCCTTTTTTTTTTAAATTACTCCCGGGGAAACCTCTGCAAGGAGGTTATTCCACAAATGGAGCATGCACGGGAGGATTTTTCTGAAACCGCACATTTCTTCTTTATATGTCAAAGGGAAATCCACAGTTATTACATTCAAGCTATTATCATCACAATTTTTTTGAGGTTACAGTAGTATCTTTCTATTCCATTGTTATCTCTTTTCTACCACTATGTCATTGACCCCAGCAACACATTTGTTCATGTGTTGCTGGGGTGAATGACATAGTGGCGTGGCGAGATCTTCACCATTTGTCCACCAAGCACTATTCATCACAATCGAAGATTTTGGTTACATTTATTTCTAGTATAATATTTATTTTGCATTTTTATATATAATACAATTATCAAATACAAATCAGCTATTTTTAAAATATATATAGCAAGGAATTATTTGAAGGATTACAGGAAAACTTTACATTTACTGCACATTTTCTAGCATCAACCGATAGAGTTAAATAACAATACAATTATGGATCTAGATCAAAACAAACTATTAAAAGTTACTCATAATGAGAAATTTAAAAGAATAAATGAAGTATTCAACAACGTTTCAAGGTGTAACCATCTCTGAGGTCCCGGTTTTGGATTCAGATGTTTGTGTGATGAATGCGAGCATTTGCAACCCGGAACCTCAGAGATGGTGTCACATAGAAACCGGTGTATTAACCACAGAAGTCGGCGACATTATTTAGGTTTAATAAGCAAAGATAAAACAATTTAGCAGTCTATGTCACAATTTATGGCCTAAAAACATCAATATCAAACAATCGCAAATGCTACCCGCCCACAAAAAGATTGAATTTCTTGAGTAATTCGTATTATATGAATTATTTGTCATCTTACTTCATCATCGTGGATTCTATGTCATTTTACTTCAAACTGTACAGTCTTAAGTCACACCTAAAAAGCTACAACATTTTGTACTGGCTTCGTTTATTCACAGTCACTTCATTTTCCTTCTTAAAACAATTTATTCTCGTTTGTTGTAGTGCTGATGGCAACTACGAGGTAACGATCATGACCAAAGCCATTCTACACCACGACGGAAAAGTCGTGTGGAAGCCGCCAGCCATCTACAAGTCGTTCTGCGAGATTGACGTCGAGTACTTTCCATTTGATGAGCAAACCTGTTTTATGAAGTTCGGTTCTTGGAGCTACGACGGTTATACGGTCTGTTTTTATTTTACAATTCTGATCATTATCATCCATTTTGTCTATTTTATTTTAGGTACCAACACTTAAATGTATGATATCAGAATGTTTATAATTAATAACAATGTTATTTACGGCAGGTAATTTATTACAATAGATACAAATTTAATTTGAATCAATATGACCCAAATGTTATCCATTGTGAACTCCTTATACGATAAATGAAACGAAGAAGCAAATTAATTCACGTAGTTTCTAATTATGTATAAATTAATCTAAGCTTAAATTAAGTTCATAAATTGATATCAAAGTTCATCAGGAAATGTACTTATTTAACTTGAATCCTGTTATCTGTGTTTTACTAGTTTACACTTATAAAATCATAATAAGCTACTTTTTTAATATTGGAATGTTTTATTATAAATTAATTATATAATCAGTCATTTTTAAAGTATCAATTTATTTACAGGTGGATTTGAGGCATCTTAAGCAAACGCCGGACTCGGATACTATAGGAATGGGAATAGATCTGTCAGAGTATTACATCTCGGTCGAGTGGGATATCATGCGTGTCCCAGCCACACGAAATGAAAAGTTCTACTCTTGTTGCGAAGAACCGTACCCCGATATAATTTTCAATCTTACTCTCAGGAGAAAAACTCTCTTCTACACTGTGAATCTGATTATTCCTTGTGTCGGAATTTCATTTCTTTCAGTCCTGGTATTCTATCTGCCTTCAGATTCTGGCGAAAAAATATCGCTCTGTATATCTATTCTGCTGTCATTGACCGTGTTCTTCTTACTATTAGCAGAAATTATTCCACCCACATCCTTAACAGTACCGTTATTAGGCAAATATTTACTATTCACTATGATTCTAGTAACATTTTCTGTAGTTGTCACAATTTTGGTGCTAAACGTAAATTTTAGATCACCTGTTACCCACCGTATGAAGCCATGGGTGCGCAAAGTCTTTATACAATTTTTACCAAAAGTATTATGCATTCAAAGGCCAGAAAAACCTCCTGACGATGATGATGATAAACCAACAGAGGTAAGAAAAAAAATACACAGCATGTCGGTCACTTCACGTAACTCTCCACTCAAAAACAACTATAAAAATTTAAGATTGAAAGTTTTAGATGAAATACTTTAGCATTATTTCCTTAAAAAAAACTCCCCCCACAATCGTTTATTATTGAAGTTCCTTCATTGAAAGCATATTCCGAAGTGATCTCAATATACACAGAATTCTATAACAACGTTTCAAGCCGCCCCCAATAATAACCATTTTAATTGTCCTCAGCCGCGATGCTCTTCTGGGAGCTCCTTTCAACGTTATTCTAAATCTATTGTACTCTGTGTGTATTGCGAAAATATCGGTTCCAGGCCAATTTCATTCCATTTCGATTTTCCTTTATTACTCAATGCTGGCGGGCTTAACGAGCGCAAGCGGTCCGTTATTTATGTTCCCCTGGTGGTTGCGAACGGATCGCGATATACGAGCTCGCAGACGAACCCAAACCTCTACTCCGGCCTAATTGTGTGCCGGCTTAAGCCACGTCGATACACTGCCGCGAAACGCCAACTGACGTTTTAATCTACCAGAATTTCACACACCGCTACATTTGAGGCAGTATTTAAATAAAAAATACGAATTTCATATTTTGCAATAATATCGTCATTGTTTTGCATTATACTTATTAGAATGTTTATATGTATATAATATATACATACGATACATCAACTTGAAGTCATTTTTAATTAAGACTTTATTGTTATAGATTATCACGGATGATTTTGGTGGAGATGAAATGGATGGAAAATTCAAGGAATGGGTCTGCGATGAATATTCCCTGCCTGGAATGCCTCCTTCACCACCACCTCCGCCAGGAGGTGATGATGAGCTTTTTTCTCCCCCTCCGAGCTCCCCTAGTCGTTTGGATCTAGACGATGGAACTTCATCTATAGAAAAACCATTTGTGAGAGAGATGGAAAAGACTATAGAAGGCTCAAGATTTATAGCACAACATGTTAGGAATAAAGATAAGTTTGAAAGTGTAAGTATTTTTCCATTGATGATTTTTATCATATTAAATATACATTGATTGATGATACTAAAGTAATATATAGATTTAATTATGAAATTCATATAGAAAGAATTTTCTAAGAACCACGATATTTTCTTCAACAGGTTGAAGATGATTGGAAGTACGTGGCGATGGTGTTAGACAGAATATTTCTGTTTGCATTTACGATAGCGTGCATCTTTGGTACCGCACTTATCATATTCCGAGCTCCAACATTCTACGATAACTCCAAACCTATCGACATCCTTTATTCGAAAATTGCGAAGAAGAAGTTGGAGTTACTCAAAATGGGCTCAGAAGGAGACCCTGGTCTCTGAAATTCGTCATACGTCTTCGGCCACTCGCCGCCGAAGACGTTCTGGGAACTCATCGTTATGTGGTGGCACGGATGATGAACTTAGAGCTCCCAGCTGGGAACTGGTAGGCGAGGACAATTGTGCTCAGTGAGGTGCCAAGCGCCCGGTGCGCAGCGGGACGTTCCAACGCCTTAAGCGTATCCTAAGCCGTCTTTTTTCATATAAATAAACTGGAACTTTGTAATGTGTCCGTCGATAGTGGAACGAAAACGCAAGCTCGGCATTTTCGAACGCTACCAAGACAGCCGCAACTATTTTTTATATGATTAGAATGCTATATTGGAAATGTATAGTTTAAGCGAACACATCTTTTGTAATGTTATCAGCAGCAACGTTTCCATAATTATTTGATACGAGCGCACAATCATTTTACAGTTTATATATTTAGGAGTTATTGATTTTTTGCTATATGACATATTAATTTTTACGTTACAAGCATTATATACTGCAGTTAACACTACATTTTAAGGTTTACTTGAAATAAAATCGAGCTCAATTTCGTATTCTTAAGTATTGTACAGAGATACTATTCAACCATAAATTGTCTATTAGCATTCGGTATTGTTGTAATAGTTTTGAGCAAACGTCCTCTATGAGAACCGGACATTCTAGACGATGTATTTATTGAAAGTGATGTAATAAAGAGTTATGCATTTAGTATTTGATAAACTACGTACTTGCGTAAAAATCATAAGGACAATATCGAAGTTTGACGAATGGTAATAATTTCCCAGTAGTCATAAATAGTGTTAAATGGGATTGTAGATAAATATTAGATTTACTAAGTCTAGTCGTCAAAATAATAATAATAAAGAAACACTACATAATGCCAAATAGTATATAGTGTCACGTCGCGACGGTGATATTATTGAACTAGATAAATTTATATAACACAATTGACTGCCAATTGTAATGTAAAACATTTTAATATATCGATATACTTAGATAGATCGATAAAGTGTTTTATTAGATTTTTTAATACGGAGTGCCAAATCTTCCGCAAAATATTAATAGATTCAGGATGCGCATATAAGAAAATAGGTTAAGGCCACATATACTAATTCTGATTTGAAGTTTTGCTGAAATTGTTTTTTATACGAAATAAAAGAATGCTTGCCCAAAAAAATAGAGTTAATAAATTATCACGAGTAAAAAATGCTTGCGTTTATCGACGCGTCTTTTGTGTCCTAATGCGCCTGCAACTACTTCAATAAATGTAACGTTTACTGTAATTTTGCAAATAAATCCTAGAGTACAGGGTAAATTTAGTACACATATATCTTCTCCTGGTTTGTATTCTCACAAATTTTCACCGATTGAATGTCTTTTACTCACTTATCGGCACTTTACCACTAATCTTATATAAGAAGTCAATGTTGAGGTTTGTGACCTTAGTCTGTAATTAGGTGACATTCATTTATATTTAGATTAGAGTAAAAAAATAGAAAATCGTTTTTATTAACCTTTTGTGTTCCCATTCCATTGATTTGGTAGTAGAACGTTTAAAATTCGTATCAAACACCTTTGCGAGTAAGCATTTTTACCTCACTCATTTTGTAGGGTATTGTAGCAGTCTATTGATAATATTATTGTTAAATAAAAAAATTTCGAGCCGCGTAATTGATATGTCAAAGTAACTCACGATGATGATAATTAGATAAAATTACTTAGATAACTCAGAATAAATGATATGAATAAATCCACCGTGAACAGATAGGAAAACAGGGATGGTTATAGGAAAATATTACAAATCGTTTTGTGTGATTCGTCTTCATAAATAATGTAAGTGTTATTGAATGTGTATAGCTGTTCGTGTCAAAATACAAAACACTGGCTAGTCTAGATAAGATTTTTCGAAATATTATAGATAACATTGGTATGGTAATACGGTCTAAAATATTAGGCAATGTCGTAAGCTCGCTAAAGGTTGAAGTTGAAAAGTTAGTATCTAATATCCGAACAACGTTGGAGTAGATAAGTGGAAAGTTAATAGTGCTGATACTGAGAGTATGACAGTTTTACATCTATGGATTTTTTGTATGGAATTGTGTATCTGGCTAAATATAAGATGAGATTATTTATAATATATACAGACACGTCTTATTATATAATTAATATTGGAAGTAGGAATGTGCTATTGCACGCACCGAAACACACACCAATATAGAACTTTTCTAATATTACAAATATCATTAATAATTAGATAACACTCACTCGCTTCTCACTGTTCCGTGATCATCCAAACTCTTATTGTAGTCATTTGCTAGAAAAATAAACTGTTTATTGTTATTTTTATACGACTGCAATAAATAACATTTCTTTCTAAGACACTAGATAAGGATGATATAAAACACAGAATATTTATGAGTGGAATGTTAGTTACAATATGTTATAATAATGTAAATAGTTTGGAATTGAAGATGTGTAAGTTAATGAAATCGATGAAGTCGGATCTAACAGTGCTTGGTACAGTCAGCGATTTTGCAAGTATTTAGAATTTTAATACAAATCTTTAAAAGACTTGAAATATTTTACGTACTAGATCATTTAATTTCGCTTTAAGTTTTGGGACTGGAAGAGCTAAGCCAATACAACGATTTATGACCCTGATTAGTATGGTGTGCGTGAAATGTTTAATATAATAATTCGTGTTTGCGATATCATATCTCACAGGTTTTGGTATAAGAGACCTTTATTTGTTTCCTTTCTGTGATTCTAGGTCTTGGTTGTATTGATGTTAAAGTCTCAAAGACGGAAGAACCTTAGTCTTATATGACATTCGTTAAGTCCCAAAGGATTTTTGTTGACCATTTATTTCTCGTGTTCTTGTTAAGCAATTGTTAGTATCTCCAATATTGGTTTATTGTTTCGGGTGATAAGCGGGTAAAAAGTAGCGTATGGGTAATCGGTGGTAGATAGGTAATGAATTTAACAATAACTTATAATTAGTTGAACACTCGTCAATAAGTAAGTTTAATGGGTACGTAAAATAATTTGTAAGTGGTAATAAATTAGCTTCTCAGTGTTTTAGAGTTAGTCGACGAATGGGTC
The DNA here is from genome assembly GCA_036419045.1 of Scirpophaga incertulas. Lineage (NCBI taxonomy): Eukaryota > Metazoa > Arthropoda > Insecta > Lepidoptera > Crambidae > Scirpophaga > Scirpophaga incertulas. The sequence goes on from CM071628.1 coordinate 23,567,274, forward strand.
AGCTCGTAAGCGCGATGTCACATAAATTTGTTGCCATGTAATTTTTCTTTTATTACTTAATTTTCCTTATATTACAGTTTTTTATCACCATTCTAATAACAATATTTTAAACTAGATTTATCTTTTTCTGTTTTCCTTATTTAATTAACTCATCATCATTTTGATATAAACGCTACTCATAATCGTAATTGTTTTTGATTGAATCATTATTGGTTTTAATAATCTACGTACTACTAATCAAGTTTTATTTACTTAATAATTAATATTGACTAAACTTGAGTTATCTTTTATTCATTATTGGTTTCAGCTTATGTTAAATTATCTTTAAAATTTTCTGTATTTTCATATTTGTTGCCGCATGCGCGACCAGATTTATCTACATCGTGTGATGGAGCTGCAAACTCATAGTCAGCTATCACATGGCTGTCAGTAATTTTAAGAATTCAATTTAACGATGTTGACGTGTACATATAGCTGATCAACATAGGTAATAATAATATAATTGACAAGTTATTTTTCTACATTCGTTCCATGTACATTTAGTGGTAAAGTAGAACTGTAGCGAACGAGCGTAGAACTACCATTAATTCGTTAAAGCGTTTATCATCGTAATATAATAATCGACAGCAATAATTAACTTTCATTTTCATTCGATATATTTTGACGATGTGTTCAGTTTTATAAGTGTAAGTGTAAGTTTTAATGTTAATTTCGTATCGGAGTCGTTATAACAGACAAATCCATTACGCTTTATAATTAGGTTTGACGAAATCTAGAATTTCGTATAGTTATTTCTTCGATAACACTTTTGATAATTGCTTTACTGCACTTTCATATCGGTTCGACAGTTTAATCTTGACTTTTTTCGCGTTGATGTATATTATGATAATTAATACAGTAAAAATATCTACGTAAGTTAGGAGTATTCGCATATTTAATCAAACGTCTTCCAAAGTGACGTAAGTATTGATTAAGTTTTATGAATTGATTCTAAGGGTAATAACGGTGTTATGTTGATATCAAAAGTAATTAGTATTTCAGATTCATCTCTTTTAGTTTTAACATCTGTTATAATTTCAGCGAATAATATTTTAACTGCCTCTTCAATTTTCTTTAAACCATAAATCTATATTTTTTCTATAAGTAAGTTGTATAGTACCTACATGATATTATTAAATATATTTATTAATAAGTAGTAAAAACCACACGAAATTTGCGTTGAGCTTCCAACACGATTAGATGTAAATACAGAATATATGAATCCACTTTCTCTATTGTAACTATTCTTTCACGATGTATTTGTGTGTACAGGAATAAATTCACTGTGTGCTTTTTTACCATTTGTATATCAGTAATGTCAGTAATAATATGTCATGCATCATTTGATGGTATATCTGGTTTAATGTAAAAAAAGATATATTAATTATTCACAAATAATAATTGATGTTTATTCATATTCTAGACGTTTTTTTTTTATGAAATGAGTGCTTTAATTTTTTTTGTACCAGTTACTTAATAGTTACATTGTTGAAAACTTCTTTATGCTGTCTGTGATCTGTTGGATTCTCATTTTGTGAATTTTATTTTGGGTTTGATCATAACAATTAGTTTGTCTTTCTGTGCGCCTTTGTATTAGTTTTATTTAAATTCCCAAATAACATTTTCATTAATTGATAATAGGAATTTGAAGTGCGATAATTTATTTCTAAGCATTATATTCATATTAACCTCGCAAATGTAGCTATTTTCATTTAAATGAAATATATTAAGCTTGCCATACTTTTGTAACGTATTTTTTTTAATATAGGTAATTAATTGATAAGGGAATTGAATAAAACGACGACTTTATTAAACATGTTAATTTTTAAATATCAAATCACGTTTTTATAGTAATGTAATTATTTATTTATTGGCGGTATTCTTATATTATTTACTAATGACATTTTATTAATTATATAAGCATCAAACCATTAGCAGATGTATTTTCAAAAAAGTAATTTTCTTTGTTACCTCCCAACTAACTATCCATTTATTAAACCAAATGTTTGTATATTTTCAGTAATTATAATATAATCAATATTTAGGTTCTACTCGTTCGAACACGAATTTATACATTAATAGTCATTAACGAAGATTTATGAAAATTAGGACAGTCATTCAAATACCGGTATGAAAACAAATGTGAGTAAAAAAACTAGAATTCCAAATGGAATGAGCTGAGGCTTGTAACATAGCATGATATTTTTTAATACGCTACAGATAATAAAAAAATCATAGATAGATTATGTAACTTATGAAAGTTTAATATACAAAAAATTTCAAATGACGAAATAATTTTGGAATTACATGTACCATATTTCTTGGTTGAATATGAATATAATACTGAAGCTCGTGTTCTAGATATACTTTGCCTCTAGGCCTTGTCGATCTTTGTTTATTTGTTGACTTGTATTATAATGTATGAGTCCATTTTTTCCAAACTATTCCCAACTTAACGGTTCTTTGGCAGTTAATGTTGCTGAAAATGTTATGAAAAGTGTTATCTTTAGATAAAACGCTCGATCGTGTAAGTAGGTAATGGTTATCGATTTTGTGCTAAGCGTACAGATTTTTGGAGGACCTTTTAATTTGGGAATTGTTTGAAAGACTAAGAGATACATTAGATGTAATTAATCCAATCTATTTTATGTAGTAAGTGGAATGTTCATGTACAAAGCTAACAATAATAGTCACAACTATTGTGAATAAGACATACTTTTTAGATTAAAGGGAATAAATACATGTGGAGGTGTTGTGTCATATTAATGTTAATGTAAGTCCTCGTCTAGGATTACGAAATTATTATGTTTTTTATGATTATTTTTTTACCTTTCTCGTCATGAGTAACGGGGGTTGAATTGTAAAAGTTGGAGTTGACGACACTTGCTTCATATTTAGCATACGGTAGTCGGTATTTACTCAGAGATATAGGCGTATTATCAATGCTAAAGGTGTTTTAACGGTGAGACAATGTTATGGATTCGTTGACGTCGCCATTTTGAGATTTTAGAGTTTAACATGACTATTTATTGCAATAAGTAGATTGTGTGTGAGCTATCTGTTGTGTGCTGTCTTGCTTTCGTTAAGTTTATTGCTATAATATTGGATATTATATCCACTGTGATATCTTCTGTAAAGATTTCTATTAATTTACTCACATTTTATAGCAATGTTAGACATATACATCTTTAGCTTCGTAATCAACAGTATTGCTATACTATTACAATACTGCTACTTGTACATCTTAAGAAAAATCGACAGTACAATCGGACAAACGCACAATCAATTCAATTGTTGTCAATAAGTAAACTAGGTTCATAAAGACTGGAAGTGCACTTATCCCTCAGCTCCAATCAATCGTTGTTAAGGAATCCAAATGGCCTTGAAGGTTTTGTGTCGTATCTCCAATATTTACTCATGCAACCGGTCCAGTGAAAATGGCAATAAACGAACGAACACCACATAAATATTACAAAATATAGTTAATGATAAAGAAATTCCTAATTCATGTTAATGTATAAGTAAAATAATATGCTATATATTTAATACAATAGTAGACTTCTATGGAAATAAAAATCAATAGTCATATATATATTTAGTGTTAGTTATAGATTCGTAATGGGCGATCGTTGTATCACATGTAAGGTCATTGCCTGATATTTTAAGGTTTATGCACTATGCTATGATATTTATCTATATAAATAATAAAAATAATGTTCGTACCGTAATTATAAGTTGTAATAGCTCAATAATATAATATATCTATGAATTGTGTATTAAAGTATATAACAATAAGCAATTGAAATAACGTTAGTATAATAATATGGTAGATGTAAGAAACGCGAAATAATATAATAATTTTGCGTGTATGGTACCATATAAGTACCATTATGTTATATATAAGTACCATTTTATAATGTTACCATTAATTAATAATAAAATCAAGCACTACACATACTATGGATACACTCATGACTTCTTACTGCTAATATTGAAATGTATTATAAATATGACCTATAAATATTAAATGTTATGCGTTAATTATAAACTGATTGTGTCATTTTTTGTCCTTAGCATAATTATATCTATCGATCTGAAATCGGAGATGTTTTCTGACATTTTCTAGAATGATATTATTTGATTATAGATAGATAGATAATGAGTTTATTTTCTGCAACACACATTACATACATATTACATGAATTAGGTATACATATATTATACAGAAGAGACAAAATTTCCAGTAGAAATGGATGTATGTGCAGAAGCAAGAAGATTCTTGTCTCGGTGTTTGATAGTCTAACGACAAGAACATCGATTTTCAGCCGTAACCTAGTTATAGTGTTTTCCCACCGATGCGCATTGGACCAGTGTTTTGCAAGACTTTCCAAAACCCTCTAATTATTTCCCATCAGGAAAAGTTCAAAGTACCCGACATTAGCGTAGTGCCAGCACCGTAGGAATCCTGGCGGACGTCTAGTATCTAAAGACATTGGCCCTAGTAATTTATATCATATACTGCGGATGAAGGAGCTGTGTGCTGGAGTGATGGAAACTGAGAAGGAATCGAAACCTAGGGTATACTTCAATGTCTCCTTTGGTTTGTTAATATGAAATATTAATACACGCAATTTTCACCAGCAAATCGTTTATTGTCCAAAATTACTACTGAATAAAGCCCATGGTTGCTTCGCCACGTCCACTTGCGGTGCCGGTGCATTGTAGTAGCCCAGCGCCCAGTCCACAAGCGATATCGGACAGTTGTACGTATCGCAATCCTCGAGCATAAGACTGAGACGCTGCGCTGAATCGTAAATCGTATGCTCTAAAGGCTCTATCGGGAGAACTTTAGCTACAGGTAGACTGAAAAGAATTTTTTTAAAACTTCACTCCACACTTGGATTTTCATACTCTATGTACAGACACCCAAACCGAAACAAATTTCTATAGGTCATACATAATATTTGTCCCGTGCGGGAAGCGAATAACTAATTATTGAATATTGAATACTCATATAATGTAAGCATGGGAATGATGGCTGATAGAGAGGAATGGAAGAAAAAGATCTACTGCGCCGACCTCAGATAATGGGAAATGGGCAAGAGGATGATGATGAATACTCATATAATGGTGATAGTTGGAGTTTGAATCTAACTTTTCTAGAGTATCATTTAAACTTATTAGATATCTTTATCAAAATTAACTTTATTCAATTATAACTTTATAGAAAGCTCTTTTGAATCGTCTTATTTTTTTCCTACCATCCATTCAAGACGTATTTTTAGCTGATAAGAAGAATGGGCGCAAGAAACTTATCAGCTTTATCAAAAGTAATAACAACATTTACAATAAAGTCGTTACCATACAACGTACATATGTGTTTACAATTTATACGAGAAAACAGATATTTACACTTAAGAATATAATGTCTTCAAATCTACACCAAGCATCATTTAAATAATCATTGACTTTGGTAGCCCTTACTTATAACAGAAAAGTCAAGTTTAAAATATTTATAATCAAATAAACTATATTCTTTAAGACTTCCTATTTTAGCATTTATTTATTGTCTAAATACTTAATGTATTTAGATAATAAATAAATCTCAATATAAATATGTAAAGGGAATTAAAACGACGTACCAATTTTATTGCGTGACGTTTCGAGCAAGCATCGGCCGTGGTCGCAGGCTGACTGCAGCTGTGATGTCATGTCTCTATATACAGAGGGTGTCTCATAAGTAATGTCGGTTTTGGTATGTGAAAATTCCTACGTCTCAATTTAAACATGTCATAACTTGTTAAGTCTAGTCTCTAATTCTATGAAGAGTACAACCGTTTCACTTTCTTTTAATCAGTCTCTCTTTGTTTATTGACGACGCAATATGTTTTTATTATAAATAGTATGGAGTGCGATAAATACGAAATTCGTGTATTGTTGAGACGTTATTGGAAACAAAAGTTTAAAGCAGCCGTAGCAGCAAGAAAAATATGTGAAATTGAAGGGGAAGACACAGTTAATGAGCCAACGGCACGGCGTTGGTTTAATCGTTTCAATAATGGAGATTTGACGCTCGAAGATCGTTCACGTTCAGGTCGTCCACCTGTGTGGGATGTTGAGGTTACAAGGGAAACAGTAGAAAACCAAGTACTAGCACTCGCCGATTATCGGACTCCTTTGAACCATCTAAAGATACCATATATCGCCATTTAAAATCATTAGGTAAGGTATACTCGTAAAAGTTGTCGAATTAACCGAGATTCAAGCAAAGCGTCGAATAGAGGTGTGTAAACAGCTCCTTCCCCTGCCGAAAGACGATCGTTTTATTAGATGCATTGTTGCTAGCGATGAAAAATGGATTTACCTAAACAACCCGAACATGGGAAATCAGTGGTTAGACAAAGGACAATTACCAGAACCAGTCGCAAAGAGAGATCGATTCGAGCAAAAAGTCTTATTGTGTGTTTGGTGGAATTATGAAGATTTAGTGTACTTCGAAATCATACCAAATGGTCGAGCTATCAAAGCCGAGATATGTAGTGAACAGCTGACGCGAATGTATGAAGTTTTATCAGAGAAATATCCAAGCTTAGTTAACCGAAAGCGTGTTCTGTGACAATGCTAAATCACATACTGCAAAGGTTACGCGGAATAAGATCGAGGAACTTGGTGGTATTGAACTCCTATCACATCTCCGGACCTTGCACGGTCAGATTACTACTTATTCAGATCAATGGCGAAATTCTTGCGTGGGAAAAAATTTGAATCCAAAGGAGATGTTGAAATTGCAGTGCGACAGTTTTTTGCTTCTAAGCCCAAAGAATGGTTTTACCAAGGTCTCGAAGAGCTTGCGAAACGCTGTGTTAAAACCATAGAATACGATGGGCTATGCTTTGAATATTAAGGCTTTCTTTTTGTATGATTATTAATAAACAAAGTGAACATTAGGAACCGACATTATTTATGAGAAGCCCTCTGTAGCAGAGGTTTTCTCGAATCACCGGCAACTTTGTATATTCTACATAGTGGTGACAAAAACACTAACTCAAACTAGACCGACGTAAACGACTGCGTAAGTCGTTTACGTCGGTCTAGTTTGTCAGTTAGCTATATACCGACACTTTAGTGAAGTGCGTGACTGTACCTGGAAATCGAAAAATATTTCTGCGATTCAAGAAAACCGCCGCATCACGGAAACTTTACAGCGGAGCTCAAGTCCACCTGCGACCATTACCGCTGCAACGTGATCGAAACGTCACGCGATAAAATTAGTAGGTCGTGTTAATTCCCGTTACGTTATATCCACACACAAATGTCTAATTTAATATCAATATTTAGTTATCCTTATTTTTAATTCATATTTATTTGTAACAGTTTATGTCACATTTTATTTATTGTAAATCCAACTAAAATATTTGTTTAAAGTAGGTAGCAAAAACAAAAAAGAAAGAAAGAAAATAATTACTCAATAGAATGTAGATTGTCTACAGTAAATAGATTTTGAAGGGTCGGCAACGCGCGAGTGACACCCCTGGTGTTGCAAGTGTCCATAGGCTACGGTGACCGCTTACCATCAGGCGGGCCGTAGGCCTGTTTGCCACCATCGTGGTATAAAAAAAACAGTAGAGGAGGAATAGCATAGTGTATAAATCTCGGCAACGTATACTTTATACTATAAGGATAATGCTTACAAATAAAGAAATAAAGTTCATTATTATATTGAATATACGAGTATCTCATCGTAATATTACGACCACTAATACGAGAGGCATAAAGGCTATCTCAAAATCATCATGAAACCTGATGCGTTGCCTAATAAACTTAATTTAGTGTATATAAGTAACCTTCATATTACTCATTTGAATACTACGTAGATATGCTTTATTATTTTTAAAATGGATTTTTTTTTGGTATTCACATTTAAAGTACTTTAATTTATTACGACTTTGTTTAAAACTGTAATGGACAATTTCAACTATTAATTTGAATGGCTTACGTGAATATGGCCCGGAACATTTCCTCTATCATATTATCTCCATTCGGTATGATTCTGTGTTTGGTCTCACACAATGTTTTTAAAATACATTGCCTTCCACTGTATCCGATGCTGAAAATAAAATTCATTTCAAAAGAAAACATTTCATTTTAGAATTTGATGTTTTTTAATCATTGGCAAAAATTTAACTTGAAATTTCACAAAACGAATTGGAAAAATTTTAACCAAAAAGTTTACAAACTGACTTATAGTAATATAAGATTACCTTATTATGTAACAATTAACATAAAATAATTGCCTCCACGGATGAGTAGCATATTTTTAGAAACTTACTTTTCCAAAATACTTTCGATCTTCTGATATAATTCCCTCCTATTTCTTCTTTGCGCTATCGCTTTATTTAATTTGTATTTCCTGTGGTATAGTGCTAGAGTTTCAGTGGCGTTCGGGAGTTCGTAGGCGATGCCCCAGTTCAGTCCAAAAGTGAAGGTTCCAGGGACCTCCGATAAACTAGGTTGACCTATCAGACCCACGGTCATGCAACCGGCACACTAAAATTTAAAAATGTTTATAATGAATGTATAATGATTGGTTCGAGTAACAATAACCTGATTATAACATCAGAATCAATTAGTCTAGAAATATAACGTAAGTTTGATAAATATACATAAAAAATATAATAGAATGTAATAGTGAGATTCCCTGAGTTACAGATTTGAAATAATTAAAAGTAATTTAAACATGGTGTCCATCATGATGCTTTATACTTATGGCTTACAGTTTTGTTGAGATATTTCTTACTTTTAAATCATATGTCATACCCGCTTCTACTTGTGTTATATCGGATATGTCTATAGCAGCGATATTTGGCCGTAGTATAAACTACCCTTTGTAGTTCATCAAGTTTAAAACTTTTCATATTAGAAAGATAATTCATTATAAGGTCCAGTTCACCAGAGGTCTATACCAAAAGCTTCTGCTTAAATATCTTTATCTTACCTAAACACTTCTTAATGGCCTCTATAATATAGACAGACAGTAATATACGAGTAATTAGAATTTGATAACCTATGGTCTTCTGCTTCTGGTCTTCCTCTTACCTATTATTTCTGTGTTGCTATTGTGTGTTTCTGGTTACAGTGACTTTACATTTCATTTCACATGTTGGTACCGTACACTTTAGTTTTGTGGGGATTCAGAATTGCAGCGAGTCTTACAGGAATCATGTATTATAGGCAATTGTAACGACTTACCATCGCTTACTTCAGCTTAATAATGTAAAACATCAATTTTATCTAAAAAGAATAGTTGCAAAAGTAAAAGGTAGAACTCACCGAAAAGCTAGATCCTTCAGGAAACGTGACGTACCGCTTTCGCCTTGACAAAATCCTAGGCTTATCAGTTTCTGTCCATTCACCATCCAACCCAAATGCGGAGTGTGTGGTCAAAAACAAAAGAACACAGATCCCCAAGGACGCCATTCTCAGTAAATAGAACGTATCTTCCAAATAGTAGTGTTTAATAATAGAACATAAGTTATATGAACCACTGTCTAGCAACACGAATCTTGAAATGACAGTGCAAAGCTGGGACGCGAATCTGTGCTTCAAAGGGTAACGGAACTATCAATTTACATGTGACATCTTAAGACGCCCATCTTAAACTAGGACAGTGTAATACTTACCAACCTTAATAGCCTTGGCACGAACTATATTTTTTTTGGGTCAATGGTTTTATTTTGAGTCAATTCGTGAATGATCACGTGGAACTAATAAAATTTGCTGAGTGAGTATGTGAAATCTCAGCTTACTTAATACCTATGTTTATCCATTATGCTGACGCTATAGTTCAGGCCGGACAGTGCTTAATTTAGGCTAGACTAATTGAGTGTAGGAAATAATAATTTTATTTACGTAATCAACAAAATTATTGAATAATTGAAAACGATTATTTACAAATATCTTATTGTTATTTTTTGTTTACAATTAGATAACATTTACTCATCGATCAACGTGTTACATTAATCAGTCAAACGAACAATTAAACTGGTTTTTTGGATCCATTATTAATACACATTTATTCTAACATAATAACAAAATAGACATTACTTTGTATCAAAGTTATAACAAGGCATAAACCATTGCTGCAACTTACAAGAACTCTTAAATATTAAAGTTAAGAAACTTGTCTCGGTTGATTTTCTGCAATCTCAAAACATTTCCCAAGCTGCTCATCCTTCTTTAAGAATATTTGTTTTAAATAGTTGTTGGCTTCAACTTACAATGCTTTAGCTTGAAGTTTGATTTGCAACAATATCGAATGTTGATTATCATAATACTTGCAAAGCTATAAAACATTTTTAGTCGGTAATTGGTTAAATTTAAATTAGAGCCATTACGAGAGATCGAAACGAGAAATTCCCAGGCCACGCTAGCATTGAGCCAGAAATAAAACTTAATAATTCGATTTTAAGAATTCTTTTTAATCCTAGATAATAACATTTTTAATTACAATTTTTATTTATTGAGACAGAATTTCGAATTCAATAAACTTAATGGAATTGACAACGAATTTACCAAACACTAATCAGTGGAAATAATTAGCACTTTACAATAATTAGACAACCCACCATTTTACTTTCTCAGTTCTTAAAACTCTGTAGCAGATACGAAACAACAATTGAGTCCAAGATTGGTGAAAAGTTTGGTAGCAGTACTAACCATCGACAAGTGATATTATGAAGCTAAATTCAGCTGAAATCAGCAAACTTTCTGCGCAATTAACAATATGTAGTTAGAATAACTACTAACTCTTTTTGTGGCACTCTCCAGCGTGCTCCAGAATCGCGGGGGATACTTTAAAAGTATAAATACGATTATTTCTTCAATTATCTGAATTACTTTCGATTATATAATCTAATACTAAGTTGTCGCTAGGTAACCCGTATTAGAAGTCTCACTATAGCTGTTTCTACGCTACGTCAAACGCAGCGGATTCTTTATTTGAAATCGGACACATTCGCCGTGGATACTGAAAGAAGATGCTATGCATGCATTACTTACCGTATTTTTTTTTTTGCATGCATTACTTACCGTATTTTTTTCCCTGTGAAGAGGACGAGCTGAGTCCACGTGGATACCATCGCAACCAAGTGTCACGGTGCTTATGTCGGACCCTATGACCATACGGATTGGATAGCAGGGTAACTCGCTGTCGTCTTAACTTTCGCTTAAGCGTCCTCTTTGTATTTTCGTAGCTTAGATCAAATCCAGTTATTATTAATAACTATGCTGGCAAAATACACTTAATGGTAAGTCGCTAAGAAACCAACACCCAACATTATTACACAAGCACTATATATACTTTAATACCAACTTGTGACACTCATCAGACTTGTGAGATAACATTAACATATACACACTGATGACATGACCTCGCAGGACCACGTGTATTATAAGCGAGTGAAAAATTTACCTGGTTGCTAATTGTTCGTAAAATTATTGCTATAAAAATGCTGTGTTTCAGAAATTATTAGGACGATGTTACCCTAGCCGATGCTGTGGTACACAATCCTCTTTCAACACCACTGAAGTAATTCTCTATTAGTATTGCTCTATTTATGTAAAGAGTTTTCTAGATAAGAGTAATTTTAAAGTTAGAATTTTGAAACAATATGTTTAGTACAAGAATTCTTTCACTATTAAAGTAAATATCAATTAGGTCTGGTTTACTAATAAATAAGTTTACGGTCAAATTGACAAACAAGGAGACTACATACATTAGGTACGTAGTCTCCTAAAAGAGGTGGTTAAAAAGTGGTTACAATCACTTACAAGTAGTAAATTACACTTACCTATAATATTCATAGCAAATCTGCAATTCCAGCGATAAACATAGTGTGCTCTATCAATTTGTGATACGAGATGTAAAATTACCCTCGAAACAGAAACAACAATGCGAATAGCGCCGCCTAGCGGCAAATATAGGTAAACCGGTTTTATCAAAGTAGGCTACCGTGGTATAGTCTCCTTGTGTCGAATAGACTAAACGAAGTATGCCATTTCACTTCAGAATAAACTAAGCGTTTTCAAATTTAAAAAGCACCATAAATCCACATTGCTTAACAAACAACGTGCAGGGGTAATCCTGAAGCCCTATGCCGGGTAATTATAATATTAGCAGTTTTTTACATATATTTTATTTTGTTTATTTTATTTTATTTGATTTATTTATCAAGACGAAAGCAAGTTTGCAGTAGACACATCATGGTGATGAAGCGTGTAAATAGCTATTACCAGTGGAGCTGTAACTACTCAATCTATTTTTTTGGGTTTTGTTTTTCTTTATGTTAATTATACCTAAAGCGCACACAATAGACACCACTGTAAAGGCAAAAAGAGGTCATGCACTCAGCGTACTCACCAAGTGCAGCCAGTGTTCTTCTTGGATTTCTACCACCACACACGTACGCAGCAGATCACCTTCGAATTGACAAGGTCGACCCAAACACTACTACCATCTTCACAATCACTATGGCAAGTTCACAAAACAGTTCAAGTAGTCACAGGGATATATTGTGCGGGATAAGTATAGTTAAATATGAGCGGAGATAAAAATACAATATGCAGTCTTCTTTCACTTCTTTCTTCGGCAGCGGTAGCGGATAAAAAAAAAAGATCGAGCGGTGCAGGGGCAGCACTGTCGCGTCCGTATTTGAACGAAACGGTACGACTAGCGCCATCTCGAAAGATCAATCATGATCTTTCAAAACTGCCGCAAGGTGGCACTGAGATACAATACTCCCCAAAATGCAATTAAAATGAATGAATATTGTGTGCAATTTCTAACAGGTATAATTATTAGTTTAATGATTTTAAGTTAAATAATGAAAATAATCAATAAATATTTTAAGCTAAATATGACGTTTTTAATTTGTGATTTTGTAAATTATTAATGTCTTTATTACAAAAATATGCTGCGCCACCACATCATTCAATAGTTTAGTTAAGTAAGATGTCTTCTTATTGTAATTTTGGAGAGAACACGGCTTGGCTGAAAATCAGCGCTGCATTAGGCTAATCACGCCTCATACAGCACAAGCTGAGCCAAGTTCCTTTTTTCCCCACAAAAATTAGATTAAGGTTTTGTTTGCTAATAATATTTCTTTCTTTGTATTTTCTAAGATTTATTTTGTTTTGCAAATTAGATTACACATTTTATTATTATTTTAGATCATAAAGTACGTATTAGCTATATAAAATGTTAATTGGTGGACAATAAACTTTATTATTATTATTAGTATGTCTAATTAGAAATTTTACGTAAGTCACATGAAGAAACTTATCTCATCGTAGCTGTCGTTTAGTAACACGCCGATCAATCAAAGCATGCAACAATCCACGCGTGAACTCTGAATATCGTTAAGTCTGAAAGAATAATGCGCTAAAACGACAGATTCTGGATCAGACATTAATTGGAGCAGAAACGCCGTGAAAGCTTTTCATAGCGATTTATTCGATCGGACTTTGATTCAGTAAAAAATAAAAGACAAAGTGCCCCCATCCCATCAACAAATTGGGTTACTGCTGTGTCGCGGCTAAATGCGACGGCGCATGATTGAATGATGAAGCCTTTCAACCCTGAATTATTGTTTATTTTATTAGAAACCACTTGTATACTGCAATATCTTTGACGAGGTTATCTTTGTAAAAACTTGCGTGGATTGATTCAGGGAATATTTGTATGTATTACTATTTTTTATATTTTGTTACCTACAACAAGTGTAGACAATGACTTGTTGTAACATTATGTACTTGACATTGATAAGGTATAAGGTAAAACGGGCTGGTTTCCGCAACTCGACGTCTAAGCGCCTATTTGCTATTCTCGCCAGCTTAGCTCGTCCAGAAATTTCAATAGGTTTTTTAACTTACCGAAAACCTCCGGCAGTGAGCTCGGCTGTCCGAGATGTCTTACCCGGTAGTCCACCACACCTGGACACTCCATGATCACATGTGCAGCCGTTTCTTCTGCCTCCATGCATGCTCTGCACATGGGGCTGTCAGTGACCTCAACAAACACCTCTTCAACCTAGGTTAGGTTGAAGAGGTGTTTGTTAAAAGGTCCGTGGCCAGTTATTGCCGCGGTTATCTGATTGAGTTGTTTCCTGTTAAGTTTAAGGATGTTCTTTGTTTTGAGTTTTGTGTTTATTTCTGGTAATGAAGCCTTTGTTTGCTTGCAGTCTTCAGTGTTTTTCCAGGTCTCGCTATGGAGTTGCTTAGTGTTGTTTCTTATTTGGTTTTTAGACCATTGTTTGGGGAGAGGCACTATTGGTTCTGGTCCGTAGACCTTCATTCCTGATCCTCTTCAAGCTAACTTTATCCGCTTTGTCGTTGCCGCACGAGTTGCTGTGACCTTTTTTCCATTGTAGGGTGATGAGGTTATCCTTCCCTGCCATCATCAAGACGTGGTGATATTCGTGGATTAATGTAGAGGAGCATTGGTTGTTTGACAGTGATTGTAATACAGATTTGCTGTCCGTTAGGATTCTTATGTGTTGTCCTTTTATGTTCCTTCTCAGTTTTCTTTGGCGGCGGTAATGATTCCCACGCATTCAGCCTGATATACGGTGTTATGAATTCCCATAGGTATGGAGATGTTCATGTTAAAGTCATATGAGAAAACACCACATCCTGATCCCGAATCTGTTTTGGATCCGTCTGTGAAGATTCTTAGATCTTTTATGTTGAGACCTTCCTTTCCGTCATCACGGAGCTGGATTTTGTACTTCTTGTCGAAGCAGTATCGGATGTACATTCCGTCATTTGGGGCTTCCATCAAAGGGAGTTCAATCATGGCTTCCTTCAGGGAGCGCGTGTGTGGGGTAGGGATCTTGCTGAGAAGATCTAGTTCCTTTAGCCTAATCATTGTGAGTGTGGCTTCCTATTGTATAAAGAGGTGAAGTGGTGTTAGATTGAGTAAGGCTTCTAGTGCAGTAGAGGGGGTTGTTCTCATACAACCCGTGATTGCCATGCTTATCAATCTTTGCCAACTTTGTAGTTTCTGTTTTATGGTGGACAGTTCTGTTCTACGCCACCAGACTAGTGCTCCGTAGCTTATCATTGGTCTGATGGTGGCGGTATACAGCCAAAGCGTGAGCTTGGGGTTGAGACCCCATCTTTTGTCTAGCATCCATCTGCATTGCCAGAAGGTAATGCAGGCAAGTTTGGAGTCTATGTGTTTTGACCATGATAATTTATTATCAAGTATTATACAGAGATATTTAACTTCCGTTTTAAGTGGGAGTTCGGTGTTGAAGAGTTTCGGTAGTCTGTAGTTTCCGAGTAAAGGTTTTTTTGTGAACAGTACGAGTTCTGTTTTCGATGGGTTGACATTTAATTTATTACTTGACATTGATATTCTTAATTGTTATTCAGGTGTGTGCATTATTTTCACTCAGAGGGCTCTACGCCAACCATTGCATCACTATTGGATAGATACACATTTTTACCATGGGGTATTGAGTCCTCCATGGATATATATATCATAGTTAGATATTACGTTTCTCTTATTGAACACTTTCAAAGTTTAATATATGTAAGACATTCTAACCTTTTCTATTTTCATTGTATTACTTGCACGCACGCGTCGGTAAAGGTTACAATTGCGATAACTTTTTGAGGCGTGTTCAGATGAATCATGTTGAACACGCTTATAGCCGCACACGTGTTCTACTGCACTAATCTGTTCACTGGACTTACTGGATTAGTATAAAAAAATAAACACATGTACAACAAAATAGATTCGAATGAGTTATAAAAATATTTTGAAAACAACGGAAGAAATTAAAATACTGACAATATGTATATTCTAAATTAAAATATTGGGCTTAACGTTTATTATCTCGCAGAGAAGCATGGCAAATAACGTATTTTGCCGATTTACGCAATTGTGTTAATAAATATTATGATTGAAAGGAGATTTGAATTAGGCAATAGGACTAGTAATTCAAATCTCCTTTCAAAATTAATAAGTTGCAGGATCAACTCACAAATGTTTTAATAATAAACCTTTTTGTTTGTATCGCAAAATAGTCGTGTTTGCATTGCTGTGTTTCGGTGTGAAGAGTAAGACAGGCATCAAAAATTACTGGGTACTTGGGATTTTTTATATTGTGTCACTTTTGGTAACAATGGTTGCAGATTTGCTGTTAATCTCACAGGACTCACATATAGGCTGTTATACCCACTTTCCATCAGCTGGGCAGCCAGCTTGTTCGTCAATACAACGCCAAAATAATATATTATTATAATTATTAAATTGACTTGTTTTAATTTAAGTAAAATTGTCAAATTTTAGTTCTTAACTATATATACATAGTGAAGTTATTATTTAAATTAAAATTAAACGCAATCAAAATTAATTTGTTCATTTTTCCTGTTCGTATTATAACATTTATCAGTTATGATTTTCCCTGTTTTGAATCATAAACGAATACCTTTTTACTGAAATACATTTGATTGAAAACACAATTAGATATAGGCAGATTGAATTTTTCTCTCTGCATTTCTCCAATAGTCAGTGACAGGTGTAACGAATTCAAAAGAATCTCTATCGGAAACTGATTGCGAATGCTGGCTGGATTCATTTCCAATATCTCATCTGAATGAAAATCGCGTACAAATGTCTGTGGGACCTGACGGACATTTTACATATTGGCAATAGGTTGGTAGCACTGCGTCTTTTACCAACATGACATATCGTATTCGCTCCATCACATAGAATCGTTTCAAACGTCACAGTCTGTGATAAATGTGATGATATAAAAAGGCTATAATATAATCAAAAATAAGTTTCGCTTCATTTTTAGATTTCAAATATAAAATGGTATAAGTCTTATTATACATATGTTGCGTTTTGATTACTATTGTTGAATATAGTAACTATCATTGTAGTAATGGTTAATATTTTAACCTATGACGTTGAAGTTACTAACATCCAAATAATTATCACGAGATATTTATCGATATCGAAATCGATAAATCGATATATAAATTATCGATTTCTACTAGTAACATTAAAACATTATTGTTTGCTATTGCTATGTTTTTGACGAGTGCACTGCCACCTTTCTACGTACATCTTAATATATATATTTCTTGTGTGCGTGACTCCTCCTAAACGACTGGACCAATTTTGATGAAATTTTTTGTGTGTATTCCAGGGGGCTTGAGGATGGTTTAGATTCACAATACGGTCATATAGATATTGTTTTTCAGCTAAATTATTTATTTAAAAACATTTGAGACAACGTGAGACAACGTGACATTTGAGACATTTGACATTTGAGACATTTGACAGGACAACGTCTGTTGGGCCAGCTAGTATCTTATATAATCAAAACACACAGTCAAAGAACCCCTAAGAAGTCCCGATTTCGCAACAATTCGTGATTCACTAAAGACCTGTTGTACTTGCGTTTTAATTGCAGTGGCAAACAAGTATAAGTCTATTTACAGAAGGTAATTCAGTGTAATTTGTTTATTAAAGAATAGATAAGTATAAAATTTTGGTCGAGGCAGTAGGTAGGATAGTTGAATTAGGTCACTTATTCCCGCATCCAATCCGTCCAATGTAGCTACCATAAGTTTACATTTGTTTGCAAACGAGATCTTCAACGTAAATTTTTGTACGAAAACTTTGTACAACGCCCCTTGCGGAACGTACTTGTACTATTCTTTCATATTAAACTGACATTACTTCTGCAGTTTTTAGTTAATTACTGTACGTTAAATAAATCGATAGGCGTTTTCGAGAACTACAAGTTTTATTTTTCTATTGTTAATGAATAAATTACAATTAATTACTATAACTAGACAAATACTAGTGATCAACGGTTGATCAGTTTGTACGCCACCGCAATAGAAGTGGTGCCAGTTCCGGTCCTAAAATATGTCATTTATATGATTTTTGGCAACATTGGGACTTCTTGGGGTTTCTGTATTTGTATTTGGATTATACATAGTGCTAATACACCCATGAAATATTTAAATTACAAGTACGACAATTGTTTAAAAAAAAACAAAAACAATCACCATGGCTTATGCATTTACAATGCCGCAATGGCAAAATGAGATCATTCGCTCAGTTCATCGTTTGATTGTATCTCTCATATTAGATGAACATTGTTATTAATCCACAGAACTATATCATTCGTACAACCATGGAACCTTACAAATATGTCACATGTCAGGAAGGGTGATCGCCCTCCGTACCCCTATGACAGATCGCGATCGTTCCATTAGAGTTAGGTGCTCGAAATGTGGCCACCATTACTCCCAATCCACCCTGAGACAAATCACGTCAGTGCAGGCCCGACCCAGCCGCACTGTGTTTTTTAATTCAACCCGTACCTTTTGATTTAGGGGGGACACATGGAAATTTATTTTGGGGTTGCAATAATACTATTCGTTGTTTCGTTGGTCTAGAGTCTAGACCAGAGGTTCCCAAAATTTTTTTGTGTCGTAGACCATTTGCCATGTTTTACAGTTTTGGGTAGACCCTCTACTTACCTGATATTAAATGCCTACATCCACAATATAAAAAAAAATTATAAGCTTATATATTTTTTTTACTTCATAGGTAATTTTATAAATAATGTATAAGTTTTTATATTAGAAGATAGTATAATATAAGTAGTTACTTATATTATACTATACTAGCTGTGCCCGCGACTTCGTCCGCGTGGAATAGTTATTTTGCGCACCTCAGCTGTTACCCGATCTTGACAACGCGACATATCCAAATTTGGTACCATAAAAACGGTCATTGTGACTAAACCTTAAAAGATAGACATATGCCGTCGCGGACTTTTTTTTAGATCATGTATAGAGGAATAATTCTTTCATACATATTTTTTGTGTATCTTGAACCGTTTTCGCAGCGCACGCAAAGAAAGCCTTCAAAAATGAATAATTTTCCCCGTTTTTTACACATTTACCGCTCTGTCTTTGCTCCTATTGGTCATAGCGTAATGTTATTTAGCCTATAGCCTTCCTCGATAAATGGACTATCCAACAAAAAAAGAATTATTCAAATCGCACCAGTAGTTTCGGAGATTAGCGCGTTCAAACAAACAAACAAACAAACAAACAAACTCTTCAGCTTTATTATATTAGTATAGATTCTACCTACTTAGGTACTATCAGTGTATGTTGAGATCGATTATTATGGCCCCCATTTTCATTTCATGGACCCCAAATTATTTTTTTTCGTTGCAGCTTGTCATAGACCCCCTTTTTTTTGCGAGGGGAAAATGCACCTTATGCACCTTGTTACCGCGCTGGCTAGACGCGACCGTGAGTGGGGCTCTCCGATAGAGTACCGGCCTACCCACTAAAAACCCCCCAGTGTCCTTCCAACTCATATCGGGGCGTATGGCGGAGTGCGCTTTCGCGATGCTACCGCCATACGCCCACGGGTATTGTCATAGACCCCTAGGGTATATATTGACCACTTTGGGAGTCACTGGTCTAGCCTATTATATTAAAGAGTGCTTAAACCACGATCAAGTCTTTGAATCTCGGGTTGAAACATTCATTAACATTTTTTCTGATTAGGGAAATCGGGAAACAATAAACGCAAGCATATTAATTATTATCACTCTAATTATAACAATAATTGTCATAGCCTATAACTGACTTTTTAACGTATTTCCATACTTGGATTTTTATCTTGTGTCGTGGGTACAGTCACAAACAAAAATCTTATATGCAGATCGGTACAAGTTTTTGTATTTCATACCAAATATTTGTTGAACTCGTGTAGTAGCCGATCACTCGCCCGATGCCCCAAATAATTACATATGTCCTCGATTCTTCTTTTTATTGTGGATAATGTTAGACGTAGTTCTAGGTATGCTTATTGATTACGTATCATGCTATTTTTAGATTTTATAATCATTAGTATTTTAACAATAATGTATATGTGTATGTTCTTTATAGTTGTTCCACTATTTCAGGGATCCTACTTCTAATATTGAGTACTTCTGCTACCTGGTTATCTACCGACTACGTCTGAGCTACCGTGCTCGAAATATCAACGCCATTCCAACCGTGCGACACCGAATTTCATAGGCGTTAAGATTCAGTTCAGTCTCGAGTTTCTTAGTCCTTGGAACGCCCTGACTATGGATAAGACAGAAATCTGAATAGTTTAGTGAATACACTCTACAAGTATGGTCCTATTTGTAGCGATTAGTTACGCCCAAGTACAAGCGGAACACAACGTCTCTTCGGCAATAATTAGTTGAATGTATTTAACTAATAATCATTAATCGATTTTACCGACTACGTAACGTCGTATTTGTTAGAGGTTTTGAATTTTGTCTATGGTTTTGCTATCAAATCAAATTTGAAAATGAGAGATGATGAAGAATTTTGTAATGTAAATATAAATTATGTTCATGTTTGAGATGTTTTAAATTGTGAAATATATTTAGATTTGTTATTATTAATAATTTTAAAAAAAAATTTTGGATATGTTAATTTAAAAAAAAATTATGATATAAGGTATAAGAATTGGGTATTTCCCCTACAACAATATTGTATTGTCATCGTCATTATGGTAATGTCTATTCCTGCAACAAATACAACTGGGTCTTCTTGAGCCTTCGAACTATTTTTTCCCCTCTGGAGAGAAGAGGCTGAAAATCTTCATGGATATCACCGCAACTAACTACCACGGTAATTACATCGGATTTCAAACGGATCAAGAATGACCTACCGACTAAACTCAGTCTGAGTAGGAAATAAATTAGTGTAATTAAGAAAATAGCCAAAGAAGATTATAAGCAATTCTATATCCCGTTTATATTGAAATCAATGAAAAATGTAATCACGCCTATAGAAACTGTTGTTACTCGGGGGTCATTATAATACAAATAAACGAAATTTCACCCTTTCCCATTCGAATCCCAATAAATAAGGCGCAGGTGTGACAAAGTGCGGACGGTGAAATGCAAGCGAATTTCTCAAACATTAGTGACTGCTTAACCTACATTCTATTCCACAGTCTCTTTGCTCCCTGACTAAGGCAGTCAGATTTATAGCCATATACATTATCGGGACGACGCATTGTTGTCTCTCAAGTGTTCCCATTTGTTTCGGGAATCCAACACTTTTTTAAACTTCAACAGACTTTCTCATTTCTTTCGTGTAAGCCTCATTCAATTGCGCGTGTAATTTATCAGCTGGAGCGCTTTTCGCGATATTTATTGTTCAAATTACAATGGTATTATTGCGTTGAGCACACAAGAAGCAATGGTGACGCTGTTAAATGAACCTTCGGATGGAGATTTGCAAGTTTGGATATCACTTCTGTATCTGTAACTCTTCATCAGCACATCTTGTATATCTACGTCTACTGAAGGATACAAGCTTGCCCTGACTTGGGTGTTTAGGCTCAATGCGGCTTTGTCAACTTCACATGAAACTTTGACTTTCATAACAGTAGTGCGCAGACTATACGAATTTACCTATGATGAATTTTACACCATTGTTAACTTTGAGATCGTCTCTATTGCTTAGGTAAGAAAATCTATTTTCGTAGTTCAACTTACACCATAGACGTCAATCATACATAACAGTGGCGAGCGTGCAAAGTAACGTTACGCTTTCATTATTTTCATGCCACTTATTATTTTTTTCATGCGCCAACACTGGTTCTAAGTCAGACCAACTTAACTGTGCTTCTGAACGGCGACGACTTTACTCTGGTTAAACTCGTGACAGATTTTTGATGGATACGGATAAAACCACCTTCAAGTAAATTGCGGCGTATCGATATTCGATCGCGCGTATATTTTCACTGTTTTAAGTGCTTAAGCAATATAATTGTAGTGTTTTTTTAATCCCGCTCTGGACAAGTTGTGCAAATAACTTATTATGCTTTTTTGGTTTATTTGATAGCGTTTTATTTAATTACGTAATTTGTGATAATCGTTAGTAATGATTATAATCTTATTATTTTTATTCAGTTCCATATTTGTGGCAATCAAAGTTCAGCACAGTTCGGTAAGAACTTTAGCTATATATTCACCTGGTTCTAAAGAACTAGAGACGAATTTTCGAAACTATAGAAAACCAATTCGCATTCGAAATCATGAGATTCGTACACGAATTACCGAATTCACTATTTCTGAACTTTCATTTCGTGCGTTGTGCAACGAGCGGTTCAACCCACTTGTTTTTGATTTCTACTAGTAGAATATCCAACGCTGAATTGACCTTGACAGTGATCCGTTTCACGTGTGAGTCATCGCCGGTTTTTTTGTTTTTGTTGTTATGATTTTGAAATTTTCTGCGTGAAACGGAATTTAATTAAGAATTTGTTTTTAATGACAACACTGAATTCGAGTGATTCAAAAATCTAAAAAATTGTAAGAATTAGAAAATAATTTCGCGCACGATTTATATTTGTATTCGAATTCCAAATTCACGTCTAATGATTCAAAAATACGTCTCCTGAAGTGCGTCATAATCCATAGATCCAAATAATACGTTTTAAATAGAAAAGAATCATGACGAATTTGATCGGTGCGATTTCAGGAACACCCTGGGGAGCACGCACTTTCCAGTTGCTGGGCGTATGATCGATGTTATTCTCCCTACCCGATACTGACGCTAACTCCACCATATACTGATGATTTCCGCCGACGATTTCTAGGAGAGTGCGCTATTTCGGAAGCCGCAACAGTGTACAATTGTGACTTACCCTCTTAATATGGGATTCTTTATTTCTTTATATATTCTTTAATTTTTTGCTTATGTACATTAATTATAATCGCTTTTAAATGAATGTGACAAGCTATCGGTTTTAAACAACCAAAGGCGACCTAAAGCAAAAAATCTGCCAGTAAGTTTATAACATATATTTTGGGTATTGTACGAGATAATTGGCGTAGACTATATTATCAAGGATGGAATAATTATTATTAGAGTATAGAAACTTGTAAAATAATAAAAGTGAATACCTCATTTGTTATTTGTTTTGCTTATCTCAATTACATTTTAGGCATTTAAGAATTTATCCATTATTATATTCTAACAAAATGAGTTATTTTTTTTTATTTGAGAGTATTTTTGTTATATGTCAATCAATGTCAATAAACAATAATAGCTACATTCACATTAGATGGTTAATTTACATAAAGAAAAGACATTACAAGTAGGGCCTTTAATATGTTGTTAGGTGATGATTGACGCTTGGATCGATTCCATTGTCAATTATCATTAATAAACTAATTATAAATCTTTTTTACATTCACACTAATTTGCCTAGCTCAATATTAACACTTTAAGGCTTGTGTTATGGGATCCAGGGTAACGGCTATCCGTTCATCAATCATACATTGACAAATATTAATATTTTGAATGGACATAAATGTCAACAGCCATAACTAAGGTTAAATGTTCGTATTAATCATACAAGCATCTGCCCCCAGCGGGACTCGAACCCGGGACCTCCCGGGTTAAGATAGTACAAGTAATATAACTACATCTGTATTTGCGTCAATATTTTTTTAATAATGATAAAAACTTCCATCATATCATTAATGAAAAAGAAAAACATTATATCACGCATGAGTGAAGATGCGGGATGAAAGCTGGCACTAAATATAAAACTGCTTAGCACCTACAATATTTATTCCGCCTAACACAACAATGACTTTTTATCATTGAAAATACATTTTTCACGGCAAAAATCGTATCAATTTCCAGTGAGTGACAAAGGAGGAAAATCTACTGGAGTTGTCGCATGATACATTGTGGAATGTTGACTTTTTTCATCGCCTTTTGATGGAAACAAAATATCATCCCCATCCCTTGGCAGATAAGCAAGTCATCTTTAATAATTCACAATGAATAATATTCGGTTTATTGGGACTAGAACCGTGAACGTATATTGGCCATACTGGTGTATATATCACTATATTGAATCAAGGTTTTGCAATTGTTCAATTAATCTGTATGTTACGACATTTTTAATTATAATGAGATGTAATTGTGTAACATAGGTGACTGCAGTCGAACTCCATGATGCTGAATTACCATATAATTAGGTTTTCAAAGTTATGAAGTCTACGAGGCTTTTGTAAGTAAAATGACGATCGCATTCGAATCGATTCTATAATTTTGTTTGCTTAAAGTTATTCTTCAATACGATTCTCATTTTGTGAACTCGACCTCCGTAATTGAATGGCTAGTGCACCGGTTTCAAAGTTTCTCTGAGGTCCCGGGTTCGAACTCCAGTGGGTGTAGTTATTTGTTTGATGAATGCGATTGTTATAATATATTTCTACCAAATTTATTTATATATGTATAATATATGTACAAGGGCTGCTACTTAAGTATCCGGAATCTGGGATTTCAAAATTTTTAAACGCAATAAATGACTTCCATGGTAAAATTCGTTCTTTTTTGAAATACTGGCCGCTATTTTTTTTCCTTATATACGCTAGTTTTTTAGCCCTTTTATATAAGGGCTGTTTTGTTTCTGATGGGTTTAAAATGTCATATCGCTGAAATGATGAAACTCACACGTGAAAATATTCGTGATATGATTCATTACGATTTTCGACGTGGTTTAACGCAACAACAGTGCGTAGATCAACTAACTTCAACTTTTGGTGTTGAAGCTCCATTAAAAACCACTGTGTATCACTGGTTTAGTGAGTTCAATCGTGGACGGAGTAAGCTCAAGGACGAAGTTAAGGAAGGTCGCCCGAAATCAATCGTTGTACCACAAAACATTGAAGCTGTACGAAAACTAATTATGCAAGACCGTCATGTTACGTATCGCGAGATAGAGGCTACTTTGGGCATATGTATGACAAGCATTAATAAAATATTTTATTTTATTTTATTATATTAGGATAGCTAACAGCAATGATAACAAATATACACAACTATAATAACTACTATATGCCAATTAAAAGCTATCACAAATAGCCACAAGTTAATCAGCACACTGCACACACAGCTGTCAGTTACCAATAAAACAGTATAAAAACAATATTTTAACAGAGTGCAACAGTACAAAATTGAACAAAAAAAAAATATATAATAATTAAAACAGAATCTAAAACAAAAATGCGTTAGATTACCTCCTTCAGAAAAAAATCCAACAGAACATTTTTGATGCTATGGATACCATCATGAAATATGTCCACATCTACATTGAGACTATTAAACAACTTACTGGCTCTAATCCTAAAACTATTCTGTCTGAAGTTGGTGCGAGAGAGAGGAACACCTAGAGTCATGTGAACTTTGTTACGAGGCAAACGTGCAGGTACCCTAATACAGATGTTGCCTAGCAGTTCAGGACAATCAATGGTTCCCCTCACAATTTTCATCAACATTACAATGTCGGCAATTGAACGTCTCATTGATAATGGAAAAGATGGAATTTGGCACAGCGCTCATTGTAACTCATCTTCGGTACTTTAAATTTATAATTTAGGAAGCGGGTGAACTTCTTCTGTATATTTTCAATTCTATTGATATATATATATCATAACGTGGACTCCAGATTGAGCTTGCATACTCTAAATGACTCCGTACATAGGCACAGTAGATTATTTTTAATGTTTTCATATGCTTAAAAGACTTAGACATACGCATTACGAACTCAAGGGCTCGGGATGCTTTATTACAGATTGAAATATTACATGAACATTTGTTCGTGTTCGCGTTGGATACCGCACAACTTAACTCAGCATCAAAAAGAAGCTTGCGTCGAATGGTGCAAAAATATGTTAAAAAAATTTAACGGAGGTGACTCAAAATCTGTTTATAACATCTACACAGGTAATTAATCTTGAATCTATGCGTACGATTCCGAAACTAAGCAACAATCTTTCAATATCAATGGGTATTTCAAAATGAGCCGAACCCTACGAAAGTGACTCGTGCAAAAAGCACTTTAAAGCAAATGGTGGCCTGCTTTTTTGGTATTAATAGTCATATGGCTACAATACCACTGGAGAATCATAAAATGCTCAATTCGGAGTGGTACACGACCATTTGTTTGCCGGAAGTATTTGAAGAAATACGTAAAAACAACAAGCGACGCAGAATCATTCTACACCACGGCAATGCCAGCTGTCACATATCACGCGAAACAAATACATTTTTGATAGGGTCAAAAAATAGAATTGATGGGTCATCCACCGTATAGCCCAGACTTGGCACCTAATGATTTCTATTTATTCCCAAATGTAAAGAATAAATTACGTGGTCAACGATTTTCGACCCGTAAATATGCCGTCGACGCGTTCAAACAGCAAGTTTCAGAGATACCGCAATCAGAGTGGAAAAAATGCTATAAAAATTGGTTTCAACGTATGCAAAAGTGAATCGATCATCGCGGAGAATACTTTGAAAAACAATAAACCTATATTTAGCCATATACGTTTGTTTAATTTTTCTATTCCGGATACATAAGTAGCAGCCCTCGTATATTTATCCGTTACCCTAGTAGATCCCATAACACAAGCCTTACAGAGCTTACTTGGGCTATAGGCTAATTTGTGTAAGAAATGTTTTAATATACTTTTTTTTTATATTTTAAAAGATAAGAAGGAGCCGAATTTTTTTTCCTGATATGCATGACCACTATTATTATGGATATTTCTTATTTATTTCCAACAATTTTATTGATGTATGTTAAATGGCAGATTCTATCATCTGCGGGAACCACTTATAAGACCCTAGCTAGTAGCCTATTGAATAATACGAGTGTAAATCATTAATGTGTTTTAAATAGATTTAGATACCTATTCGATTCAAAAGACAGAATATACATACATATAGAAATATGCTGAAGATAATCCTCACTGACTTAAGTAACGGGAAACTTATCCTATCAGTGCAGTAGAGTATCGACAAAGACATACATATAAAAATATAAACGCTCTCCATAATTTAACTAATCTTTTAAAAAATCAATTGAAGGTTCAATGGTGCGGCATCAGGAAATACATAATTGAAAAAGGACAATCGTTGGCCTGCTCGCAATAGTCTGGGGCTAGAAGCTCATCATAATTCCCTCTAATCTCTTTGGTGAACTCCTCATCTTGCTCTGGAACCCTGGAGAAGAAATAAAAATATAAGAAATCCAATTACTGTTTCTATAAGTAAGTTAAATCTCGAAAGCGCTTTAAGATCATTATTTTAGTCGAACTTTACTCCTAAATTTAAATATTTGAAGATATCAATCTACTGACCATGAGCGTGCACGAAAGTATTAATAAAAGTCGAGAAAGCTAGGCAAGTATACATGTTATTTGGATCGTAGCAAGTGGGATACTGTCTACCTCCATGGGAAAGAGGTATGAGTATATATCACTACATAGTATAAAACAAAGTCGCCATCCGCCGTCTGTCTGTCCCTATGTATGCTTAATCTTTAAAACTACCAGTAACGGATTTTGATGCGGTTTTTTAAATAGATAGAGTAATTCTTAAGGAAGGTAGTTCTTAAGGAGTAATTCTTCATATATATATATATATATATATATATAATATATATATATATATATATATAATACATGCATAATATAGTAGAGAAACCCTGAAGTAGGTTTCTAATGAGATGTCGTAAAAAAAGGCACGTTTTTTTGAGCTTATATTGCAAAAACGCTGGCTGAACGCTACGAGACTAAAATAATGTATTATTGTGAACGTTGTGTATAAGGATATTTTGTAGTAGGTATATTTACATAAGCATTGCAGCCATGCGAAGCCGGGGCGGGTCACTAGTATGCATTAATCTACTAATTTCTTTACTCATACTTCCCCAGGGATCTTCTCATCGATCAGTCCTATAAAATGTCGGGACTTTAGGACTTCGGCGGATTTCATTACTTCTACTTTGAAACTTCATGAAATGTAAATTGTAAATCATTTTCACATTATTCAACATTATATTAAATTATTCTACAGATGAAGCAAAACTATTAGCAATAAGTTATTTCTTCTTTTTGAGCGTAAAGTAGCGACAAGCATGTTTGGAACTCTTACGTCAGAGTTTCAGGTCTACCCACTAAAGTCACCAGATACTTTCCCTGCACTTTTGGGTGCATTTGGTAAAGTCCGCATTGCGTTACCACTACTTATATTTTCTCTATAGAAATTGTACCTATGTTACTCGTAATTAACGAAACTATACAAAAATGAAACAGACTTGAAGGAAAGTAGCGATATTTCTACTCTGAGACAAATATTTCCTTTTAACTAGACGATTGTGTTCGTTTAATTACACACTTGAAAAACAAGAAATTAATATTGACACATAATTATTTTACCTACAATTTAATAATAAAAACTAATATCATGATCAACTAAATGAAAGTGATCAATAATATTAACCACTTTAAATGTTATAACGTCAGCTTTGTTGGTTTAAGACGCGTTTTCGAATTCTGTCAAGAATCTATCATGCTTCGGGCGTTAATATTTGTATAAAAATTATAGATATTGTTAGTCTTTTTTTTTTTCCCCTGAGGAAAATGCATTAAATTGCATACCCCGGCTGTGGCGAGCCGGCGGTTATGTGGGGCTCTCCTCCCCAGAAGGGGGAGGCCTACCCACTAAAAACCTCAGGGATGGCCTTCCTCAGGCATGTAGGGGGCCCCCGGGAACATCAAGCAACTTCCAGGAACCCCCAGCCTCCGCTCCCCTGTCTAGAGGGGAGCCCTCCTCGGGGGAGGCTACTACCTCCCCCGGTCTCCTCCACCGAAGATATTGTTAGTCTATACTATTTAGTTTATCCCTGCCCACAAAAGGCTTAGAAAAAACTACTTTGGCTTATTTAGTGAGAACAAGAACTTTGATCGTTTTTCAACCTTTGTGAATATGACAAGTATACATTCTTTTATAGGCACCGGGCCATTTAACCTGTACATCATCAATTTCTATACTTATACAAAGAATCTGCATCTATAATATCGATAAATAATAAACAATAATAAGCAAAACAGTATCTTTATTCCTTCTACGGATTTAGTTTATAGTTGTTCCTTACAATTATAGCATTTAGTCTCACAGTTTGCAATGACAAATGCATTTGCGAACACGAGAATTCTAATGCCATAAATCACACCCAACAGGGAGCCTGTGGAAGGTGTCCGCTTGATTCATAGAGCGGTTCCAAGAGGCATTTTAATATCACGCTCCGAATATAATTTCCCGACAGTATTGCCTTTATTTGCACAAACTGTTCTCGTCTTGTGCAATCATTTGGCTAACGCTACATTACATTATTTATCACTCTGACAAAGTATTTATCTTCAGTGGTTCTCAAAAATGATCCGATTTTACTGTAGCTAGTGAATAATGTTTCATAGCTGTATTTTCATATTTTTACTGTTAGATTTACTCATGCCTCTTTTCTGTGGTAGAGATCACAATTTTTCACTTGCTACGATCCATAATTCCCTAGCTTCCTCGACTTTCATGCACGTTAATCGATTCCGGATACTCTTGACCGGCCCTTTCTTCAACATATCACCTATTTGGTGCAAGTGTATTATATTTCTTATTAATTAGATTTAATTAACAACTTTGGCAGATACTAATTTATGGTTTGGGCTGTATGTTTGCCGACTAAGTTATCCGTAAAAGCCGCTGAATCAATTTTGAAGAATCACAACATTTAGATGAATGGATAGATGCAACAGAAGGACTTAGAACTGTATTTGATGATTTATCCAAACTAGGAGGTAATGAAATAAAGGGTAATCTTACAAAGGCAAACCAAGTTCTAGGAACAACCACTACACTAAATTGGAAGGGGCCTTATATCAATATACTGTTGTAATATTTCTTCGACTGTGTACAGAAAATTGTACACAGACAAACGTGAATATCAAATAGGGTATCACAGGAATAACTGAGCGATACATGCTGGATTAATCAGTCCTCGCCGAAGATCACGTAGAAGGATTATACGCCAATTAGTGTGACACGCCGGGAATACCAACTATAGATTAGTGAAATTGATATTGTTATTTGTAAGACATTTAGGAGATTTGTTTGTATTGTATTTTTGGAATGATAAAATTAATAAAATAAGAAATTAATGAACCCCATTGAAATAATGTTGCAGGAAACTAGGGAAAAATTCTGTTGTGAGGAATTTAAGCAAACGATTTGTTTATTAAATAAATAAAACGAAAAATTAGAATATAACTTATTAAATTGGGCCGGGGGATGTATGAACTTACAACAGAACCAGTATTTCCTAATTGGAAGATATTGATTTTCAAGCCAGAACTTATTAATATATTATTACTTGCTGTATATTAGTGTTGCCCAAATTCAGTCTTGGTCTTGCAGTCTTGGTCTTGTTCTTGCGTTTTTGCAAGACCAAGACCAAGAACAAGACCGCGTATTTTTAGCAAGACCAAGACCAAGACTGACCGTGCAAGACTTGAGCAAGAACAAGACATAGCCTGCAAGACTCTTGCGTCTTGCAGCTAGGACTTAGCGCTATTTCACTGAGTAGTTAGGTGTAACAGTTCGGTGTATAGGTAGGTACGCTTAGGAATTCTATGAGACGCAAAAAACTGTATCAAAGAATATGAAAAACTGGACCTATGCGCATTACGACTAATACCATAAACATAGCGAATAAAAATTTTAGACCAAGGCATAAGGCTCAGACTTTTGACCTGACAATGTGGGGGAAGCAACTTAAAACAGAAAGTCTGCGCAAGTTCAATGAACTTTATGAAGAATATAAAAGTCTACACTCACTGAACAAATCTCTGGAATTACCAGAAAAAGAAAATAAAGTATGTCATGAAGATGAAGACGTAATAGACTTTGATAAACTCTATGAATGTTCCTCGACGTCATCTGGATCTTGTCTTCAAGGCTTAGTGATAGACGAGTTGGAGGAGTACCTGAGAAAACCAAGAACTGCCAGCTCGGAAGACATTTTAGATTGGTGGAGGATGCATGAGACAGAGTATCCGATTTTATTGAAAATGGGCCGTGATTTTCTCTCAATACCTGCAACTTCAGTACCTGCTGAGAGGTTATTTTCTAAAGCATCATTAGTAATTAGAAAACATAGAAATAGGTTAAGTGATGAGTCAGCCAGATGGTTACTTTGTATTAATTCTTGGTCAAAAAAAATTATATAAAGTTTCATAACCTAATGATAAAGCTGTTGATTTGAGTTGTATTTTATTTTTAAATCAAATAAATGAAAAATCGTAAAACTCTTTTATTAAATTTCTTATAAGTTGAGGGTTCAATCTCTTTCTAGACAGATAAGTATTGTTCTTTAAAATACAGTCAAGTTATTGTAATTAATTTGTTTTTTTTACATGTTTTAGCAAATGTAAGCTTATAAATCATAAATGTTTATTAAGAAACAGTTACTTCCATGGAAAACGACATATAGGTCAGTTGATTTTTCGAATTTCTTATCAAATCTTCAGTTATTTATTAATCTGCTTGATCTTTACTATGGCTATGTTAATTCAAGCTCACAATGTTCCAATTCTAATACGTTTTTCTAAGATTTAAAGTAAACTTTAATAAATAGTAATAGACTAATAAGTAATTGCAAGACTTGCAAGACTCTTGCTGCAAGACCAAGACCAAGACCAAGACTGGGAGCGCAAGACCAAGACCAAGACCAAGACCAGGTGTATTGGCGCAAGACCAAGACCAAGACTGGCTAAGTCTCGTCTTGTTCTTGCATTTGGGCAACACTACTGTATATGCTTCAGCGATAGTAATGAATTCAAATATTGCCACGTCGTACGAATACACTAGACCTTTGCTAAAGAATTTATTCCAGTCGGACTTTTATGATCTTTTAAAAAATAGTAAAACCGTAGTGCAAGCAAGATGACGCTATACGTTGTAAGAGCGGTGTTTGTGTTTCAATATTGTTTTAAGATGATTGCCAGAAACGAAGATCAGATGCCCCCAAATCTCTATGAAACTCTGTTGTCTCTACAGCCCATGATTCTAAGGATGATATTCTAAAATCAAAATTAAACTGAAATTTCCACCTGAGCACAGTAGGAAAGGGATGGCGCTATTGCCCCACCTGGCATTTCTTTCTCTACGCTCTAGCAGAGATTTATATCTTATTCTGTAATACGTTACTAAAATTTCCACAGCAAAAAGCATAAAAATACATTAATCGCTATGTTTCAAAGTCAGAGATAAAGAATATAATTGAATAGTTTTTCAAATTTGTCGAAAATTTATCTGCCATTGTTTTTCCTTATTTAGACGTTTAATTAATAATTTTTAATAAAATGTAAAAGAAAAAATAAACAAATATAAGAATTATTATTTAAACAAATAATTAATCATTAACTGATTAAGCTATTAATTACGAATAACATAACCAAAGATTAATTTAATCTCTGTTACTTTTCATGGTTTCTTTTTAATTCGAAATGCCCAATTCAAAACTGACTTACTGCTGAGGAAATATTAATGTTAATTATATACACATTGAGAGCAAATTAAGCTATCAACTTCTAATACAGTAATTAAATCGTATAAAATAGCTACATCTTCAGGAAGCATCGTTAGGAACAGAAAAAATAAGACTTGTCAATTTCAACCTTATAAAATTGGAGTAAGGTGCAAAATGAGAAACACACTCGTGTCTCATGTAACCGCAAGTGATGTAAAGACAAACAAGACACTCACGTCAGGATGGCTCTTAATATGTCATGGACCAGTGATTTCCCAGGAGGCGCGAGGTAGACCTTCGCTTCACATATGCTTTTGAGAACGCACGCGCGCCCATTGAGGTTGTGGCTAGAAATTAAACAAATTATTCTAGCTTACTCTGTTATCTGTAAACATCTTCGATTGAAATACAACAAAGAAATTAACAACACGTCATGTTATTGTTAGAAGTTTGTCCAATTTCTACAACAGGGAATTAAATAATAAATAACTAAGAAACTACTTTTGATATTGTATTGTTGTAATCTTTAAAGTTGCTTGATATCTAGTGTCCTGTTAAACTATTGGTAAACCTATCATCAACATCACTATCATCAAGCTCGAAGGAAACAAGTCGTCAAGTCAACCGAGAGTTTTGGACGTACTCCTCCAAAGATCTGCACGCTGATCTTCCGAGTAAAATGTCTTATTGATATTAACCTACACATTAAAATCCACTTTGGATCCTACATTAAAAAAAGAATGCAGTTTTTATCAACAATACTCTCGCGTTTTGAATAAAATCTGACAGCAATATGCACAAACTAACGGCGTTCAATAGAAATTCATGCTCAATAGGTTTTTATATGTAAAAAAACTGCATGAGTTCATCCAATCAAAATGTGAAAATATAACTCTATCGGAATACATTTATTACGCTTTCTGTACCATTGATAACGAATATTGAATAGTGACGCTGAAAGCGAGAAGAGCGCGGGTAGTCGCGAAAATCAGATGTTTTATGTAATTGTATTACATGAAAAAATCTGCACATATGTAAGCTATACTTTGCTATCAAGAACAATTTTTTACAATCACTTTTACACATCAAAGGTTTGCGTCTTTAACGTGCCATTAATGCACAAGTCTATGGCGGAGACCTTGTACTAGCACAGAACTAGCACAGAACTAGAACAGAAAACTATTTTTTCCTGTATTTTCACAGAGTTGTTGTTCACATTATATTTATAATAACTATAGTTTCATTGTGCTATTTACTATAGCCAGACATTTGGCTTTTTAACTATTAAATCATTAAAATTAAAACCAAATATCGTTATCATATAAGTAATTCTTAACGATATAATAACCTTTTTTCATAAGAGTCTATTTGACATTTGATTTGAATCTATGATAAAAGCAAATCACTTTGTAAATCTTTGCTGTATAAAGTTCATTTGTCTATAAAAGAGCCTCTAGTTTTCATCATATATATATATATATATATATATATATATAGACTATGGGCGTAGTGGTAATTATAGGCATAGTGGTCATTACAGGCATAGTGGTAATTAAGGGCATAATGGAATGTATTCATTGATGAATGTGAATCATGTACATGTGCTTAACATATACTCGTTCTTACAATTCAAAAGCATTCTCAAACTTTTTCCATATGTCCTTTTTCTGCCGATGGTGCAGCTTTCTTCTTAAGTGCATTTGGGTGAAGTTGCTATTCGGCAGAGGGTAGTGGACGTCCAGTTCCAAGGCTATGTTCCACCCGGCTGGAGCGTGTGTCATGAACGCTTTCACCAGAGATGCTGTCACCTGGAAAGAGAGATATTTCAAATAAAGCAACATTAACCACATTTCATATTATAAAGTCAAAGTTAATCAATTTGTAATTTTCTTTATATTTAAGTTACAACTAATGTATGCACACATCTATACTAATCTATACTAATATAAAAAGCTGAAAGTTGTTTGTTTGTTTGTTTGAACGCGCTAATCTCCGAAACTACTGTGCGATTTGAAAATTCTTTTTTTGTTGATAGTCCATTTTCGAGGAAGGCTATAGGCTAAATAACATACGCTATGACCAATAGGAGCAAAACAGAGCGGAATGTGTAAAAAACGGGAAAGATTATTCAACTGCGAAAAACGGTTCAAGATACACAAAAATTATGTATGAAAGAATTATTCCTCTATACATGATCTAAAAAAAATCCGCGACGGCATATGTCATCTTTTAGTTTAGTCACAATGCCTGTTTTTATGGTACCAAATTGGTCGAAATAATTTTTGAAGTTGTATCAACATAATAATACTAAATTCTGCCGGAAACTCGACATTCCGAAAATCCCGCAAGAAACGGGAACTATGTGGAAAAAACCAAAAAATTTGCCGGAAGTCACTATTCCACGCGACGAAGTCGCGGGGCAAAGCTAGTAAAATATATTTAAGAAATATTTATGTGGGGGACACATAGGTAACATGTACGTCTCAAACTGGTATATTAAGTGACATATGTGTGAAATAGGGATATCTAAATGTCTCTTTTATTAAAAATATCATTCAAATTTCAAGTGTTAACATTTTTCCCCTCTCGAAGAGAGGTTGAAAATCCTCATGGATACCACCGTGCCACCAAGTGCCAGATTGATTATATCGGACTTCTGACGAATCGAGGCGGCTCGACCCGAAAGAGCCTACCGACTAACTTAGCCTGCGCCGTTGGTCCTTTTTTTTGCTTTTTGTTTTTTTGAGGAGGGAACTAGTATCTCCCACTCTTTCTACCCTGCCTGAGTGTGCTGCTCCGTTTAGGCGGCACAGGGCGCTTGCGCGAATGTCTGTCATATTTGTGTACGATAGCGCAATAAATAAACATTGTATTCTACCTCATAAATGATAGTACTTTTGTACTTATAATTAAACACAACGTTAAT
The DNA here is from genome assembly GCA_036419045.1 of Scirpophaga incertulas. Taxonomy (NCBI): domain Eukaryota; kingdom Metazoa; phylum Arthropoda; class Insecta; order Lepidoptera; family Crambidae; genus Scirpophaga; species Scirpophaga incertulas. The sequence goes on from CM071628.1 coordinate 23,602,748, forward strand.
ATTGAAGTTTTCACTTCTGCCAGCACTCACGGAGTGCTACCGGTGTTTTTTTTTGTGAGGGGGAAATGCGACCTTATGCACCATGACACCGTGCTGGCAAGGCGCGGCCGTGTGTGGGGCTCTCCGGTCATAGAGGACTGGGGTCCTAATGACTTGCTTTTTTTTATTTTGAGTTTTTTATGTTTATTATCGAAAATAAATGTATGTTTGTATTTTAAAGTTCATTTGATAAATAATCTATATTATTCTTGTTTTGCAAAATTTTTCTGAAAATTTGGGTAAATTACGTAAATAAAATATTTGTTTAAATAAACATAAATTTAAAAAAAAAATAAAAAAACTTTTGTTTAAAAGGATTTAAAATATTCAGTAACAACTTTAGTTGGTAAATAAATAATGTGAGCATAAGTTACATTTTTATTTAAAAGCTTATAAATATTTTTTACAATTTCAATATTGTCAATTACGGTAATTGGTTATTAAAAAAATCAATTTACTATGTAAAACAGCTAAGTGCTTTTTCCATTAAAAATATTCACTTACCACCATATCCGTTCCATCAGGAAATGCAAGATGTCGCCTCTTCCTCACCAGATTCAGAGGAGTTTTTACGTTCGGACAATCATTGTATAACACTTCACAACTTATAAACACAAAGTATGCAACACATATAACTGTAACCACGTACATTTTAATTTAATAATAATCAAACTAACACTCAAATTTTAAATTAACTAAAATTACTAGAAGTCTACGTCTCACTATAATATAATGACATAATTATCTAGTGGAGTAACTCTACGATTCAATATTTTATCTTTTATCTTTGATCGAATGACACGTTCTATTCAATTGCTAATCGAATGATATTCAGGATAGTGCACATCGCACCTAGTGAACAGTTGAATCGTCACCGATTTATTGATTGTCACTAAGCTGCGTTGACTTTAATCCGTAAGTCCATTTTTATGTTGCTGCATGGCTCAAACGTTGGCCATTCGAATAAGCTTATGCTATCGATTTTTTCACTCGATTCTACTGCCAATATCATTGTTCATTTAACTTAACTAAATGATTCTTATGAGCAATTTCATATTATCTTCTACATAATTTATAGATTGCGTTCAAAGTAACTAAATTCGGATTTGACACTACTACATGAATTTAATCAGTACCTAAAACTTAGTTTTCTGTGTAAACTATATTTAGTTGAGATCTAATCTTTATTTTAAATTTATAATTTAACGTAATCTAAATACATATATGAAATATGAAAACAACATTGTTGATTAACGCCATTTCTTAACAATAAGAATCGTCGTAAAACAGCGCCAAATTGAATTTTTTTTTTACGTCAACGGAATTGGCAGCGATATTCACACGTCTAGTATACGAGAACGTAGTTTAAAATGATCTCGTGGTTGACTGACAAACCACTCGTATTTTTCTAGTTGACAGAGCTGTAACATAAAGTCGCTCGTTCGTGACGTCTCGTTAAGTTTTACACGACATTGATACATACAGATATTCTTAGTAGGGAGCTTACTTTCGAAGTGTTTTACTTTCGTGCAACTAAATCGTGCTCACAAGTTTTAAACGTGGTTTAAAATAATTACTCTACAAGCCATAAGACATTTTGAGCATCTGTTAAATACATATAATAAAGTCGTGTAAATAATATTATGCATTATTTTGGAGGATTATTAAATGGAGCTCCTGATAGTAAACAATTATTGATTATAATTATTTATAATATTTGATTCTCTGCTGTTAAGAATAGCAAAATAAATATTTAAATATTAGAAAAATACCATTTTTTTGTTAAAATATCAGTTTTCGATGTCCGCCATTTTCCGAAGTTGACAGCTCATGTCATTGATTACTGGACATTAAAAAGTTCTGAATGGATGAGTTACGCAAAATGTGTCCATTCCACAAAATCAACAAATTTATTACATCAAACCAGTTATCAAAGTATATTTCTTTATCTAGCTCAAGATCCCATCTATAAATTTTATACTTTATGAAGATATAATCTACGAAATCCGTTGTAACAAGTGTCTAACCATTTATTGCATTTAACCTTAATAAAATAATTACTTTTGAGCCGTAGAAAAAAAATATAAGATTATAACTCGATGTTGATTGCATTCTTTCATCATTAGCCAGCTTCATATTCAGAAGTACATCGCAGCAATAAATATTTAATATACTTCAATTGTGTCATGTGATAAAGGATTTTTTTAAGTTATGCGAAAATCTCATTTTTTTAAGAAAACATTCAGTGATTCCGTTCCATATTCCATAAGAAATGTCCATACTAAGATGTTATGTCAAACAGAAGCGAACGTCTCGCGTGTTCGGTGACCCAGGATGTTTGGCTTAAGAGTTAACGGCTGTCGCTCCAACTCATTAGTTCATTCTCGCTGACTGCGTCTATGCGTGTTTCGGAATTACAGCCGTAATTCATTCACTTTTAGAGTTGGGATCCTATAGTTAGAAACTTTTAAAAATTACTACCTCCGTTCAAATAAGATTGTCCGTTTTGGTGAAATTTTTTGTTCAAAAATGATTGTCTCGTTAGTTTCAATTTCGCTTAGACAACTTTTTTATTTATGAAATAAATATTTTATTACAAACTGTGTTCTTATATTATTTTAAATATCTCGTAATACATTCCGAGCAGCTTCAATTGCTTCCAAATTACATGTTAATGTTTCTGGAAGTTGATTCTTTCTGCGCAATGCTTCTTTCCCAATATGTGTAGTTATTGTTAGATTGCACTAGAAGTGTTTGCAAAATAGCATTTCTCTTATCGTTACTTAATTTTTTTGACTTTACTCCAGAATGTTGGATTTCCATAATTTAAGGCTATTTGGACCGCGTAGAAAATAGCAGCGGCTTATTTTTGTATAGCGTCAAAAATTACCAATTTCAGACACTGATGGTTATTGGTGAAATGATTATAAACTGAATTTTACACCACATAACCCCGGCTGTGGCGAGCCGGCGGTTATGTGGTGCTCTCCTCCCCAGAAGGGGGAGGCCTACCCACTAAAAACCTCATGGATGGCCTTCCTCAGGCATGTAGGGAGCCCCCGGGAACGCCAAGCAGCTTACGGGAACAACAGGGATATCCCTGTGATTGAGCAAACAGCAAAATGACCAAAAAAGGAACATTCCTTCGTTCAACGTTCGGAACGTTTCAAGCAGGCAACACGGACATCTAACTACCACCCTTCCCAGGGGGATTTTTTATTTTTTAACATTTATAATATACCTCTTAACTTTAATTGCCCCTTTCATTTAGCCAATATCGATCAAACGAACCCCAGAACCCTGCCGGTTACTATTGTTTACCAGTTACCATAATTATAAATAGCCTGTTCTGTAGGAGAAGCTGCAGATAGCGTTAATCTTTTTTTCAGTTGTTTTATTGATTTTTTTGTAGTAAATCTGTTGTACATAGAATTGGATTGTTTTTGTTTTTCATATAGCGAGAGAGAACCTAAATAATTTTATATTATAAAAATATTATAGTTACAAGAAATTTACATTACAATTTACAAATTTGACACTTTACAATGTATAAAATTATAAAAAGGAAATCGAAGAGTGGTAACAAAAGATTTACAATTTCTCGTTTATACTCGCTAACTTTCTCTGCAATCCCGAGGACGCCGCGTCCCAAAAATCGGCCAAGCACGATTGATCATCGCCCTGTGTTGAATATGTGAGTGAGAAACATGTACAATGGACTATTACTAAAGATTAATTTATAATGTTTTTGCTGCAGCAAAATATTTCAATTTTCCCACTATGCGATATAAGAATGTCCTATTTTATATATCTGCAGTGTGGGTACATCGTAGCACAGTCGCCATTCCTCCCATGGGCGATATCATACTCCTTATTCACGGAATCGAACGTGAGTCCTCGTGGCAATCTGAAATGAATTATTGTCGCTGAAATATATTGTACGCCAGAGATTACTTTCAAGGGACATTCGCTTAAAATTCTTCGATTTTTTCATATAAGTTCGAACTATAATATTTGAAAGTTGACTTTGCTTTTTTTATATGTCGTTATGATCGATATTTTTCCAAAATCATACTAATTTTTCCCGACAAGCAAGGCAAATGAGTGATTACATACTGACTAAACAAGTCAGACCCAAAGTCCATATTTTTTTATTATATCACAGTGTAATAGAGTAAATTCTCTATCAGAGATAAAGAAATAGTGTAATTTCTTTTGTCTCCAGCCTAAGCAGTCATAGACGAGATGAAAGGGTAGTAAGGAAAGTAAGAGTAATAACCGGTATATTTTAAATCCGCAAATTAACATTAACAGACAGATAATTGAATATTTTCAAAACATTTTTAAATAAATGTTGTTTTTAAATAAAAAATGTTTATAGATATATTATAATTAATAATTAATTTTTGCCCTGCAAAGCCTGCAATTACTATAGTTTCTGGGTAACTAACTGATAGTTAGTTAAAGTTAAATTACAAAGACATAGAAGCTCTAATTGTAAAGTAGTACTCAAGACCATGATACACATATGTGACATATGCGTATTCATAAAGGCATACACACACGCTCCCGTACACACACACTGACCCACATTTTCTCTAATACACACCCGCAAACACACACACGCAACACCCTCGCACACACAATCAGACACAAACACATACAACATAAGATAATTGTTTAGTTCCATACAAATAGAGTAAATTAGCATATGCGGGTGCTTGCTATGCTCTGATTTGTTCTGTTGCTCTGAACCACTGTCTTCCAAATCACAGGTTGTACCTAGCTTGGAAGCCAGCGGACTTATGTAATAGCTATAAGAACGATATTGTAAACAAAAAATATATATGTGATATAAGCTATATGTATGTGAAATGTGAAAATGAACCTTATTATTATTGTAGCTTAAATCACGCGTCTTTATAAGACACGGTCCTTTATAGGGCGTACGCGGGGATACAGATCCAACGCGTAGAAGCCATTTAAGCGTTTAATGGAAACTGACTAATTCTATCTGCACCATGAAAAATGCCGCTAAAAAAGCATATATAGCAGCTATATTATTATTATAGTCTAGCTATACTTATTTCTCATTGGGCAGATGGAGATTAGACCCAGTTGGTACACTTCACTCACACTTTCATTGAATTTCTGAACAGGTAGCGTCTATTATTTATGTTATCCTTGTTCGAATGCACGTAAAATATTTTTATTCTCTTATGCTTAAATTTATTTTAAATTCAATATGTATATGTAAAGACTTATGTTTAATACTAATGTGTTTTCAATTTGTTATAACTTCATTTTGCATTCACGACATATTAAATACGATATAGGCTCGACAATATCTCCAGTTCGATCCATTCTAATTGAATTCCTTCCAAAGTAGCAAACTTTATGCTCACTTCAGAATATACTTACGAAAACGTCACCCTCAGGAGTTCCTCAAGGAAAGACCCCTGTTCGCCTCGTCCTTTGCCTGTCTCACACAGTAGACGGAGTACACATTCCTTGCCGTTCAAACCTATCCTATAAATAAACAGCTTATGATAATAATAATATGGATAAGCAAAAAGTGCTTGTATTGTAAGCAATTCTATGCACAGTCAATTCGAGTACCAAGTTATCCCTTACTTGATTGCGCTAAAGTAGAATTTATGCACTATTAATCCAACACTTAAATCCCTTAACAAAATGTATAACAATAAAGATTGAAATCCAAAATTCTAAATTATATTTCAAAACATTTAATTTTTAAACAAAGCTTTCTAATAATACTCACATTTACCAAGCAGAGCTATCGAAACTAATGATAATAAAAAAATTCAAAGTAATAAAATAGTTTATAAGTTAGTACTAGTAGTAATAGTTAACTTCTATGTATCTAATTATCTATAAATAATAGTAAGAAATGTTACTATTACAAAAAAATATATAAAAATACGTTTTGTTTTAAAAACTTTTTACTACAAACGACGCATACCCAAACTGTGCGCGTTTTAACACTGACCCCACTTTGTACGTACCAATCATTTAATGATTTACGAAATTATTTACGAATAAAACATCATACAGATCAACGTCTGTATTCTTTCATTTTTACTAAGCGGCTAAATCAAATCACACAAATCAACCGAATTTGTGCGGCATATTTACGCGCTAGTGCGATACCTATCTTTTGTTTGTATATTACATAATAAAATATTGTCAAAAGATCTTTTTGAATGAAAGCTGTGTAAAAAAAAATATAGATAATTAAATATTTTGTTTTTTTAGGTAAGGGTGAAACATTATCTAAATATGAATTAATTCGTTTTAGGATAATGTTACACGTTGTCTTCCAAGCATTAAGCTTGAAAATTTTGTACAATATTTGAAATTGTCTTAGATTATTTTACGGTTCCCGATCGCTGGTATTTTATCATTAAATTGAGGCGACTGAGTTTATTTGCCAACCTGAATGATCTCTCGAAAACTGTTATTACTAGAATGTTATTAAGTCCGCAAGCAGATAATGGTTTATTGCATCACTCAAATGGTTTAAGAATAAACCATTTGTCATCTGTATACATCAATAAACATTTGGGATCTGTTTTCGTCTATAAAGACGAAAACAGGTCCTAAATGTTGTCAACAATATCAAACACCTTCTAGAAATAACGGTTTATTTTTTTAAAGCAATGGAATACTAGCGTAACTTTTATGATTTGCACTCTTCCCGACTGACTAAATAATGTTGATGACCAAGACATATCTAATAATTATACCTTTTAAAATCAAATGTGCAACTGTGTTCCGTCAATTGCCTCACTGTACTGCCATCTATTGGATAATGTCACAAAGAGAAAAGAGACAGTAGTCAAAACCGCAATCTATCATCATGGTATAACCTCAAGCATGAGAAGTAGAAATGCATATTTACATTATAAAGACTGCGTATAATAATTAAGGTTTTAACACAAAGGACTCCATGATACACCTAATTTTGAATTAGCTGTTTTATATCATATTTGTTAAAATCCGTTTTTGTAGCATAATATTTATTTCCTTACTAGTCTTTACTATTACTATAAATGCAGAAGTAATTCTGTCTATCTGTCTGTCTGTCTTGCTTTCACGCCAAATGTTTGTCATACCCAAGACTATTAAGTTCTTATACCCAAAAATATAGTTCAAAAAACTTACTTAAAATTGATCAAGAATAGAACATAGGATAGGAGGAGGAACATTATTGCTATACTTTTTTTAGTTATACTTTTAGCTTTTAGTTATATTCATATAAATACGACATAATTCAAAGTTTATTATATTATAATTCAAACCAACCCGCACTGGGCCAGCGTGGTCGACTAAGGCCTAATCACCCTAACGTAGTTAGGGTAGGCTCGAGCCCCTCGGTGGGGACGTATATGAGTTGTGATAAATTCAAAGTTTGCAAATATTTCACTCCAAAGGAGGTAAAAATAGGGGTTGAAAGTTTTTTATATAAGGATACAATTTATATAAGGAACAAACAACACTACAATTTATTAAGTTATTGTGTGAATTGTCCAAAATATGACGATAAGTGTCCTGTGAAGCAGACGAAGGACAAAGTCACAGGCACTAGTTAGTTAGGTATAAATCTAAGGCGAGGAACACCAGACCCTCATTGGTTGATCTGCAAGGTACCACAGTAACGCATCACACTTTCACATATTGACAGCTCCTATGTGATTCTAACTACGGTTCATTTGGTAATGCAAATGTTGCAAATAATGCAAAATTAAGAGGTAAAAATACTAACCCTTCCAAAAGTTTCTCAATTTTTTCAAATAAATCATTTCTGGTTTTTACATGAAACTTAATGCTTTCTATATCAAGATTTTCAAACCAATCTTTAACTTTCATTCGTTCATGCATTTTTGTAATAGATTTCTTTATTTTCGACTTATTGCTCTTAAATCCGTCGTCTTTGACGCTTCTTTTAGCGAAAGCTGGATTTACAATGGGATTCCTGTAAAAGTAATTATAAGAAAATTACATTTCAAGAAATTTCTATAAGAGTTATTCAAATTCCATATTCTTATTATACATACAACTATTCTCATAAACTTTATCAAGTAATTTGTAATTTATACAGGAAGGTTCGAAGCCGGCAAAATTATATTTCAAAGGCATAAGCTACATTTTTTTTTTTTTTTTTTTTATTGCTAAAGTTGACAAACAAGCAGGCTGCCCACCTGATGGTAAGTGGTAACAGTCGCCTATAGTACATGTGGTTCCCACGAGATTCGCAGCAAATCTGCAAACCTCATAAGAACCACAGTGTACGTTGCCAACTTGTGACATAAGATGTAAAGTCACAGTACCCAGTAATTTCACTGCCTATCTTACCCTTCACGCCGGAACACAGCAAAGCGAACCCTGCTGTTTGGCGGCGGAAATAGGTAAGACGGAGGTACCCATGCAGACGACCCTGGTACAGAGTCTACCTCCTAGAATAATATTCATATAATTCATATAATATTCACCCTAAATGTTTGTTGAAGACCTGATAACCTAGCACTTCCCAAGTTAAATTTAAGTAAAAATTGACTTTGACTTAACAAAAAGCAAATTCTTTCAAATGATAACCGTAATAAACTGTTAAAACATTGCTGCATAGTCAATAGAAAATCGATACTTGGTACTAAATTATGTTTATTCATTTTCATCATTTTCTATTTTTATTAAATTTAACTTATTTGCTCGGTGATTTATTTGTTCATTTGTCGCATATATTTAATGCAATTTTTAAATTAATATGCTTTTCTCATGCATGCCACTGTCTGAACAAGACCAAGTAGAAATAGGACTACACGAGAAGCACCATGTCATGTTTAAAATAAATAAAAATCATCAAAAGCTATGACGTAACAATTATCAAAAATACAGTCGAATTGAGGACATTCTCCTTTTTAGAAGTCGATTCAAAAGAAAATTATCAGTTTATAAGGGAAAAAGTAGCTTGATTGACACTTTATTTCTAATGAATACACACCCCCAAATAATTATAAGCTGATCCCGAAACAACCTATATAAGGAGTTCTCTTTATTCCAGTGAAAATTAATAAACGGAATCGTTAAACACTAAAAATAAATAAATGAGGGATATAAAAGAGCGAATACTACCTTCTATAGGAAGTTTCGCTTATAAACTTTCCATGTTTATCAACGTAAACAATTTTATGGTTTGTTGAATCTCTGCGTTTGTTTTCGGATGTATGTTTGCGGTCCTTAAAGGCTCCAGGGTTGGAGGGTAGTTCCCACGCCAAGCCTGCCGTGTGCCCGTACCACACAACATCCCCTATTTGGAGATAGCCGTGATTTTGAGTGCAAAATACTGTAAAGGAAAACGGAAGCTCTCTAAATCAACATTCTCTTTGCGGGCGTTCCGCTTAATGAAAATGTATCGGGCTTCGAGTGGATCGTTTTTAAGAGCAAGTTAAAGCTTGTATGTGGTAATATAGTCGTAATAAACTTTTGTGGTAATAATTTTTATGTGCTAATTTTATCGTTTCGTCGTTGGATTTAACTACATAGTATAGATCATTTATAATATTATCCTTACTAATATTACAAACATTAAATATGGATATTTGTTACTATTTCACGTAAAATCTACTGAATGGATTTTAATAAATCTTTATAATAATATAGCTTATACATCAGAATAACACATAGGCTACCGCTTATAAAGACATGCCATGTTAACATAAGCGACTGGAAATACTAATCCTGCACAGACCAAGTTGCGGGCACCAGTTAGTATATTATATTTTTCCCTGTCAAGAGTCATGGTACTATTTTATTGCGGTCTTTTTTTTCAATGTCTGTTATCTGTAACTGTAAAATGAATAAGACGGTTTGAACATTTTTAAAATGTAATATCATTTTGATAATAGAGAAAAAATTGTTGGGTTTTTTTTAAATATTATTATTGATATTTTTCATTCGCCTAATAAAATATCATTCAATTACATTGACAGTCGTCATCATAACTGTTTTATTTGATCGAAAGTGACATTTATTTCTGATAAGTTAATTAAATTTAACAAAATCATGTGAGGATTACATAATTAGCTCTTTGTGATATTTTAAGATATTTCATTATCTTCAGTCTAATCAAATCTTTCTGAGATTAAATTAGACTAACCAAAAGACATATATCGTAATATTAAAGTAGTATGCTCATAAATCAATGTTTTTATTCGAAATTCTCTATTTCACATTTTGTAATATATTCTCAAACTTAAAGGTAACATTAATTTATCCTACAGACACAAACATTTATGTAAAATTCAATCCCTAATCTATTTTATCATCTATTTTAATTTGACACCAGTAGCAGAATACCAATTACTAAAGCCCATTTTATCAGAGGCTTTCGCGAGAATATTAAATTCACTACTCGTCAATGTCTCAAAGCGCCCAAATCCACTTCCATTGCGATGGGGATATTTACCTAATTCAGGGTGAATAATTATACCGAAATTCGGTAAATTAATTTTATACTCAATTACTTACCTAATTGAACGGAGCTGCCGTCAGGAAACAGCAGAAATCTTTTCCTCCTGGACAGTAATTTTGATGGAGAGCTCTCCGAATCAGATTCCCTTGCGGTATTTGCGGTATTATTGTTAATTGCTTTACCGCTGTCTAATGTAAACGTCATGTTCATTTTCACTAATATGATCATGCATAATATATTTACTTGCATTTTATTAGCTAAAAATTAATATTTATCCTTAATTGACATTCAAAAGAACCCTTTTTCTCAAATTTGTCATCAGTAATGTATACGTTTATAGTTATTTGTATTATAGGAGTTCATTTTTTTTCTACGTATATTTATTTTTTCTGTAAAATTTTATTCGTGTATTATTTCTATATATTTTTCCCCCATTAACGTAACCACAGCAAAACTGTTTCGGTGGTTAGTAATCTTTAATAAAATAATATATTTTTTTTAAATCAGAACATATTATTATGAGCAATAATTTATTGTAAGCTTTAACCTATCAATATTTTAAAGCAAAATTTTATTACGCTACTTAGAAATTACCAGAAATATTATATTACGATTATTATCCAAAAACAAACGTTTGTTCTTCTTGTTTGATACCTCGTATAAGATTAACTCTAACTAGTAGCAAGTTGTCAAATACAAAGTCTGCGTCGTGAATCCGCTAACTTGTGCACTATTTGCATGCAATTATTGTGCACGTACAAAACGGAAGCCGGGCACAGCGCTAATCAGCATTAATGAATATGTACACAACATTGGAACTTAGGGAAGTAGTTTCTAGAATGTTAATAAAACTTATTGTGAAAATTCCCGTGGTGCAGTATTGGCTATGTTAGCGTTGACGCTCCCTTGTAATAATTTTTACATAATTATGATTTTTATATTTGATTGAATTTATGAAATAGCAGCACGATTCTGGAACTGTCTACTGGGGAATGTAAATCGATCATTAGGTATATTATACTGTTTGCATCTCAATCTTGGGCATTAAAAAAGACATATACGATAATAGTTTACATGGCGGATATTATGTAAAATTTAAGGCGTGATATGATTCAAATTGAAAACATAAGGGATTATGAGGAAGTTTGAAAATATGAATCAAGACTATAAGCGTCTGATGAGAAATTAAAAAAAGAATTATAAAAATGATTGGTGATGGTTTATAGTGAAGAATGTGGTCATGATATTATTATAGATAAATACGGGACTTAAATTACAACAATACGGGACTTAAATCATTTAACATTCATCAATTTCATTAAATTTGTACAAATACTACTACTAGCTACATATCAATCGATGTTGTTCATAAAATAAAAAAGGAAGACAATTTACTGAAGTCGAAAGCTTTTTATTTCTGTTTTCAAAGTTCAACCGGCACTTCAAAATCTTTGCAGCCAGGATACAAAAGTTCACAGTCTTCGGAAGTTGTATAAGCGTCTTCATAATCTTTGCGTTCCTCTAATTCTGAACGAGTCCCTGATGGTAATCTGTAAAACCAAACAACTTGTAAATATACAATATTGCGTGAATTCAATGAAAGCAAAAAGAGTAATGCGTAAATTCAACATATATTGTATGCTAATGCTGAATGTTGGCGGAGACGCAATAAACGCCTTGTACGGAGAGACAAAATTCTATTAATTGTTCTCTAACATTGTGTAACTAACTACGTCAACGAAGTGTTCTAGCTTTATTTAGATAAATAAAAACTTTATTCATTCCTTTAACATCACACACTTTTATTCTAAGATTTAACTAAAACACAAAGAGCAAAATTATTTCGTCAAAACTACCATGTTTCTTCTATGATCTACACGTGTTTTGCAAAAGTGCGACAGAGCATGCGGAGTCACATCAGCGGATATTGGCAAAGCGCTGATATTCTCCCTCGGTCCAGGGGGGGGGGCTGATATTGGTCGTAATTATTATGTTTATATTACTATAGATAATAATATACATTGAGAGTTATACTATGTATAAGGCTAAAATTTTCTCTACATTTTTTTCTTAATTTATATGAATGCATATTTTTTAGGATAATATATAACGATGGCGGTTAAATACTATTCTGGTAATATATATTATTTGATATGCTGCTACTGTGAAATTCTCATTAATATATACAAAACTTTAAGAAAAGACGCACACATTTAAACAGTTTTCTTACATTTATTAAATTATAGACAATCAAACACAATGCCCACTCATTAATAAACTAACTGATTTTACTGAATGAAAATTATTAATGACTTAAAATATATTTCTTTTTTACTAGCGGACTCAACAGACTTCGTCCTGTCAAAAAAAATGTAAAGTGGCAGTTTTTTGTTCCCACTTACTTTGTAGTCAGGCCAAAAAATTCTCCTGTACAGAACCACCACCCTAGTAGGGCGTAGTGAATAAAAAATAATTGGTTGCAAAAAAGGTCTAAATGAACTATTACAATTTTATGACTCTTAAGTTGTGGAACGTGACATTAAATCCTCTAACGATATATTCTGGGCTCCAATGCACACACTAACAATGTTTTGATATATATGATTGAATTTCAAATTTATATAGCGTTAATAAAGCGCAAATTGACTCTTTGATGCTAGGAAAACACCTACATTGCTTTGACAACAGTGAGTGCTTGCAATATGAAGTTATAGCTTCAGAGCGTTAGAGCAATAACAATTAAGCTCAAAATGACTGTACGTTTTAGTTAAAAAACGTTTGTATGGAAAAAAGGGCTGTTTTTAGGGTTTTCCCGATAATTATTTGAATTTTTCCATCCCTGAACTTCAACGAACATTTAAAAAAAAGAATTGGCCAAATTGGTCCAGGCATTGTTGAGTTCTTCGCTTACCAACACACATTTTGCGATTCATTTTTATATATAAGAGAAGATTATATATAAAAATAAGAAGTAAATCAATACACGTTCTCTTTTTGATTTTAGTAAAGGGTAAAAGCTCTGAATTGTTAATGTCATGTCTTTAATGATTACTTGTCTATTTAAGTTACACTAAGCTTATATTTTTACATTATATTAAGATTATCAATTCTTAAATGTGATATCTTAAAATAACCTTTAGTTTGGAACCAACTTTAAAGAATACATCGAAAAAATTGTTCTACATACATCCTTATAATATTATTATTGCGAAAGTTGGCAAGTATGTTTGTTACTCTTTGTCCAGCGTAGACGGAGTCGCGAACACCAGCTAGTTAATATAAAATTTATTTTATCATTACTAGCTCCCTCCTATATATAAACACACTAAATACTTTGAGAAACAAACTTCTCTTGGAATATCTCGTTTCGCCGACGTGACTCTGGGACTACACATCGAGGCGTCACTTGTCCTGAGGGATCTCCAGCGGTTTACCTTGTCGTGACCTGAACAAACTACCTTGCTCCAGTTTAAAGATACAATGGTAATACTTTAATTCAATTGTTGATTCAGTTCGCTAGAAGTTTCGCGATGTTAAACAAATTACGAGAGCTTGATGTCATTCTGGGTTACTTTGTAACTTGTCAATTGATCAGTTATTGTAATAGGATTTTAAATAGTAATAATATAATAGAATAATTTAATAGAATCAAATTTTTTTTAATTAAAATTGTACTTTATTAAGCTTAGATTAAATATGTGTATTGTTATTTACTTTAGATTAAAATCAAGATTTGATTGATTAACTTGCTAACAAAATGAAATGTTTGATTAATAATCAAACTATGTTAGGTATTATAAATCGTTCAATTTGTTTATCAAAACATAATTAACGTTTGATATGTTCTCACATCGAATTTGTATATTGTTAATTATAACTTAATTATTGTATAACGATTCAAAATTGAGAAAAAAAGGTGTAACCCTTTTTCGAAAATGCATACGATTGAGTGTTCTCGAACGGTTAAGCAAAGAAAAATGGTAAATTATTAAAAAAAATAATAAAAAATATATAGCCCACCAACGTCGTTATTTCTTGACTTTCGCTTTCAGACGCTTTCAGACAATATACACTCACTGCTGAACAAAGTCTTCCCCTGAGGTTCTATACACTGATCGGTTCTGTGCTGATCTGACCGATTCTATGCTGATAGCATCGAGCATCCTTCTGCAATCCTCACCAATGATCGATCCGTCTTATGAGAAATATGTTGATACTAGATTCCCCGGCATATATCTGCTACTCAAGGACCTTAGTAATATGAAAAAAAAATATTGTCAACCTTCAGAAAAACCAAGACATTATAAAGAAAATACTCACGTGAACAGAACTCTGGTGAACTCATCCCTAAATGATTCTTGTTCTACCTGTGGCTGGGCAGCCTTACAAAGCCTGTAAAGGACGCACGTACGGCCATCTCGCTTGAGGCTGAAATACATTAGTTGGTTTCTTGTTATTGTTTTACTATCAAAATATAAACTACAAAAAAAATCACGTAAGTGACGCAAGCATTCTGGGCTAAAGTACCTGATAGATCACGTCTTATGACTAGACAATATACTGTTTGCTGAATTAACACGTAAAAGTATAAAATTGAACTACAAAAACAGCTTCTATTACGTAGAGAATGGGCTACTTTTAAAGACAACGTCGGTTGCGACCTTGCGACCATGTGTACCGCCTAGCTTTAAAAAAATACTTACCAGAAACTGTTTTATACCAGTATAAAAAAAACTGATATAAAACCGTTTCTGGTATTACCAAGTTCATGATACTGGTGTAAACTTTAATATAGTATTTACACAATAACTTAATAACAACTAAATATTACTAAAACTTCAAGAAATCACTGTACCCTACACACATGTATGTACTTGTACATATGTATGTATGTTTGCATGAATTTGTGGCTACTATATTTATAATTAAGCGAATTAGTATTTATCATTTTGCAAATATGGATAGTTATTACGTTAAAACTTATTATTATATTTTTTATTAATCTAATAATTATATATAATTATTACTGAAAGTATTCCTATAAAAAATCAATTGAAAAAAAATATTTTTAAATAGATTATTCACCAATAGAACATAAAACAATTTTTCAGGCGACAGGGTTTTACACTCTTTTGTTCGTAAAATAGTTGTTGCTCCTAACATGGACATTTCATCATATCGGTGAAAGCATATTAAAATCTTCATTTATCAATTAATAAAACAAAACAAGCCGCAAAAAATAAAATACGCTTACTTTATAATTCGAATCATCGCAGAAATAACATCACAAAATCAAAAAGCTCCAATTGCGACCTACATTATAAATTTCATAAATAACCACAACAAAGGATACAAACAACTTTAGTAACAATTAACAAAAAGCGAACTCGCCTAAGCTATTTAGCAATTCCAAACTAACGGGCCTCGAGCGCCACAAAATATCTGCTTCGAACAATGTAAATCATCGGCTGTTTAATCAACGAACTCTCTAACATCCGAAGCTCGTCCCGAATTCAATGTCAGCTAAGTAATTAGTGTGGAGTACACATTTCCATAATCTGCCGATGTCACGACGAGAAATTGATTATTATTTCTATTGCCCTATACGACTATGGCTGTGTATTGAAATCAAGATAGCGTATGCAAATTTCATTTACATTGAAGTCTTTGCGCTTCTGCTGAGAATTCCATAGTGTTCTTTAGATATGGCAATTCAATAAGAGTTGAGCCTTGAATAGAACTTCACTGAGAGTCAATATTAAAGCAAGATATTTGCCAATATTATTCGTTCTAGAATATTGATTTGAAATAGGAAAGAAAGGTACCCAAGCAGACAACCCTGACATAAAATCTGCGTACGATAATCCGGGTTTTAATCTTAACAGCGCAGTTAGTCCTTCTAACAATGTTGTTTGCACACTGGATGATGTCGAAGGCCTGGATGGCCCGGAATTATAAAGGGTCACGTAACCTCTAGCCGAATCCAATGGGACCAAACCTCGTAAACGTCTTTTACAGAATGCCCAATTTGAATTCGTTGTCTAACGGCTATGAACCTGTTCATCACATGATGTTAGAAGAAAGATGCAATTTTAACAACGGGTCTGAAATATATATAAGCGAAAGATTGACACTTTATATACATTTTTTTTCTTGGACTTTATCACGCATGTTATGGTATCTAGTTGTTTAATGTGCATTGTTGTTGGAAAGTTTAGATTTATGTTCTTTGAAACACAAGTTCGAGACAAAGATCTTTGTAAAACAATAAATGTTGACTTAGACTTTTTGCGAAAAAGCTGTTGCTAACAAAGACAAATTAAGTTTGCAAAGTAATTGTATATTGAATTGTTTTCAGTTGTAGGTATCGGTAAAGAGAATATAACGTTAACAACTGGTTAAAAAGAGATAATACATAATTTTACTCTACAAACTTGTACATTTATGAATAATTTACTGTTGAAGAATATATTGATCAGTTACTCTATACAAGGTGGTGTTGGTTATAGTGCCTTATAAATGAAGGACGGCTATAACGATTTTAATATTCTGTTGAATTTGTCTCCGTCAGGGTTAGAGAGCTCGACCAGACCTAGGTCGAGCCGGCCCCGGAGCACATGGCGGTAGAGTCGTGAAAGCGCACCCCATCATGTGCCCCGCATGAGCCTAGAAAAATCGGGGGGGTTTTAGGGGGTAGGCCGGTCCTGTCAGACCGGAAAGCCCCACACACGACCGCGCCTAGCCAGCGCGGTGTCACAGAGCATTATGCATTTCCCCTCTAAAAAAAAGGGTTAGCGAAATGACTATTACAATGACAGATGAATATTCTTAGCAAATATTTGACTTCAAAACTACACTGACAAACTATCACCCTTTTCCGGCTACCCACAAAGACAACATTAAACTGTCCTTCTTGACTGTAAAATATAATAAATGTAAATATTAAATTGATGTTTGAGTACCAATCATTTCGTTGATTGTTCTTTAAAGTTCTTGCTGTGAAATAAATTAAATATATTTTTCACTATTTATTTTAAATGTAACCGTTTTTGTTTTTTTAATAAAAAAAACATATTCCAATGCTTTAATTACTGTTTTTCTTGAATTCCTTCAAATCAATTTCGATTAAATACGAAACCACTTCTAATATATAACCGATCAACCAAAAAAAAAGATCATCAAATTCAGTTCAAATAGCAAACAAGCAGACTGCCACCTGGTGATAAATAGTTATAACCTCATATTATAGGATAATGAATATTGTTTAGGACTTATGAGTTTCGGACCGCGGAAAAGGAAATTTAAAAAAGTAATAAAAAAAAAGATTTTGACATTACGGTTTTCGGTACTGGACTGTCACTTCGGATTTTTTCACGGCATTTTTATTGAGTTATATTTACGGCGGATTAATAATTGATCATTTACATTTACATTTGGAAGTGTATAATAGTGTATTTAAATATACCATTGGATCAATATTTGCATATTGTCTTGAAGACGGGATTGGATTGGAAAAGTGGTCGGCCACGCGTTCTCCTATTTTTTATACTACAAGTATTGTAATATATGATATATATTTATAACCACATACGGTAGGGCACATTAGTACACACAAAACACACTTTCAAGCCAAGCCAGAACTACGGACCGGTAAGCAATATTATTATATAATTAAATAATATAAGCAAATAACGGGCGTTCGGGAAAACGCAACAAATATGATTCCTGGAAGTTTGGGGTGTGATGTCTTTTGTCGGATAATAGTCTGACAGAGGCCCGAAAGGGGGGGCGTGGGATGGTCGGGTCCAACCTGGCCGGTCGCTTCTATCCGCCAGTGGCGGACGGGCGAAGCCTCCCTTCTTCTTTAAGAGGGAGTGGTTGTCACCCAGGGAACCCATTTTGGGTCGGTGGATGGCCGGAGGTATCCGGCGGCCACCCTCGTGGTGGCTTGGAGTGGACGCTAGTCGCCATTTGCCGACGGGGTCGTGGTAGTATCCGAAAGGGTTCCCATGGCCTCGTCAGGGCGCGATGCAGCTTTCGTTCAGGATGACGCGCTCGCGCTCAGACGTAGTGTGGGAGATCGCTGAGATTTTAATGGGTAACCCTTTCCATTCGTCGCCAATATGTGACATAAGATGTAAAGTCATAGTCACTAATTTCACTATCTATCTTAACCTTCACAGCGGAACAACAATGCAAACACTGATATTTTGCGGCAGAATTAGGTATTCATAAAGAGGTCCCTAATTTAGAAGCAGATAACATAAAAATAAACAAAGATTCGAACTGACAACCTCGTTTATTGAAAATAATTAAAAAGCAAGGCACATTAATTATGAAGTAAATTATGTCACGAGCCTTTCTATCCTATCCCTGTGCACATACAGCAGACCACCGCTGGCGCTACCTAGCGGTGAGTATAAGCCTTCTTGTTGAATAACCGCCGCGCGAACGGACATTATGCTCCTCGCTAATCACTTATTAATATTATTTAACTCCGGACATTGCGTCCCAGTAATTTCAAAGTAGCCAGCCTTACGATCATGCTATAAATTGTGGAGTGTGTGGATTACTTTCAAATCTTCATACCTGAAAGAAAGATAGACCCGTCGCCGAAGATCTCGAAGGTACGAGCAATAGGCGAGCCTCTGCTATCGAGAAGGGTGCGTACGTGCACTTCATATCTTTATTTTCTTTGTGTGTAGTCCATTCTCTACTATCTTCAATATTTATCATAGAATTATTTAATATATTTGTCGCGACTAAATTATTTATTTGTCATAACCACTATCTTGTGCGGTTAACTGTTAACAGTGAACCTCGTGTGGCCAATTGGTATAATATTTAAACGAAAACTTACGCATCAAGTAATTTCTCCATTTTCCGAAACAGATCAACCCGACTGCTCCTATGGAAAGCCTTTGTATCGGCGTCCATATGATCTTTCCTCAAATAAGCTCTACTGTGTTGACCCACGTGCATCTCTGACCGATGCAACTTCGCGTCAAACAGCTTTGATTGGCTGTCATCATCAACACTCCTTCTGACAAACACTGGTGTGAATTTTTGTTTACTGCAATCAAATTTTGCAAACATTGTCATAAGCTGCTCCAAAATGTTTGTTTAAGTCAAAATCTTGCTTAAATTGCAGCTACTTTTGGCCTTGTAAAGGTTTGCAGCTAGATAGCTGCAAACCTTTACAAGGCCAACTCTGACCATTCATTGAAGGGCATGTACGAATATCAGATATTCCGCTTCCTCCATTAAAACACCGTAAACCTGTAGAAGTTTATAAAATCGTGTACTAACAATTTTTATTTTTACATATCCACTTGCTAACTCTATGCACCCCAATGGATAACGATACGGACACTTAACAATGGATACCGAACAATTTTATGATACGCGTGTCTTTTATTTATACTGTTTTGTTAGTTTTCAAAGACTTGAAAGATTACATTACAATTAACAAAAGTAGTCTTCAGAAAACACAATTTCTTTATTCAGAAACATTTGTACCTTCTTATCACTCATCTTTGGTGCAGGAGCGCTGAATTCCCTCATCACACTTACTCGTATTATTGTTTTTTATGGTGCAGTTTCTATGATGTCCCTGATTATCTTACCTCTACCTATTTGTGTAATATGGCAGATGCTTCGCTATCAAGCTGATGATGACCTTTGTTTTTCATACCCAGTTGTGTCAGCCTACTGTTGCTAGAATACAATACAACCCATGTTTCAACTTACCATGAAAGTGATTAAATAATAAAGTCTCATTGTATCGGCACACCACGTGAATTGTAAATTGGTTACCATTGTCAGCTCACTATTTTTTTGAATACAGAATAACTCTCGAAAGTCACATTTAGCACAGTAAATGATTCACAGTAATTGATAACACAAATATCAAATCACCTTTTATTAGGACACATGATATAAACTTGCCACGTGTAGTTTTTACAATTGTAAATTACTTAATATTATAAATTACTTTGTTTAACCATATTGTTTGACACTAGATAAACCCAAAGCACTGTTAAAAATGTAGATAAATGATTAATGTAGATAATTTGTGCATTAATTGTTGTGTTGTTCATAGATTACGTAACAATTAAGGGCCAACCAAAGAGCTTATATGTGCGGTCCACATACCGCTTATTCCTATAAAAACAGATATTAAATAAAGGGGTTGATTATTATTATATAATTACAAAACCACGTGGTGAAGCACGTGTGCGGTTTTCGCGCCACTTCTAACCTTGAGAATTTCTATAAATACGCTTGAACGCAAGCAAGCGTTTATTCCGGAATGCCTACTGTGTTGTCCATGCGTACGAGTTGTTGCCCTCTGACACCCTTTACAACTGCGCACACAGTACATTCTGTTGGCCGACAATCCGTCGTGGGACCCTCCCGTGTGGCGAAGGCCGGACGGGAGACCTGGGCGCGAGGGTCGGTCACCCAACTCTCTCTCTTGTTAAGTTATCCACAACTACCCACCGACATTTTTCTAATGAAAAATGTCGCAGCAGCCACCCAAGCCACAACGCAGCCGCGAAGTGGCCCAAGATTCGCCCGCGCCCTTCACGCCTACCCAGGAAGGCGGTGAAGAGGCCCGCTTCACGCCGCCGACGTCCCTCGAGCTCCGACGCACGGGATCCCAGGCGAGGCTCTTCTTGACGCCGACGCCCTCAAGACCTTCACGCGCGGGGACTCCTGCATCATCGCCGGCCTCATCTAGGGAGCAGTCACCCCAATCTGCAACCAGGAAGCCGGCAAGCGGAACATCGGAAAAATATAGAACTACCCTCACCGGAGAAGCAACAACTGCTCAACTGGCGGCCACTACAAGTACGACGTCCTACGCCGAACTCGCCAGCAAGCCTGCGGAGCTTGCCACCCGAGACCCACGGCGCAAGGCTAAGGCTACGATCGCCAGGACCCAGCCGACGGCCCCTCTGCCGGATTCCCCAGGCACGACGAGGACTTTCTCGCCAAAGGGGCTACGCCAGGCGACTCCACCCTTCCCCGCCGCCGCTAAATCAAGGAAACGCCAACAACGTAGCAGCGATGAGGAGGAGGATGTCGAGGCGAACCCCTCCTCGAAGTTTAAGATCGCCGATAGCCCACTGACTCCAACTCAAGCTCGGAGAACTGAAAATCCCCCCCGACGCCTACCCCGCAGGGCGAGGGGAAAAATCAAAGCTACCCACCGCTCGTCGTCGAATACCTTCCCGACTGGCATCTGCACCTGAGGGAACTGAAGAAGAAAATTGGACATCCACCGACTGCTCGACCCTTCGGCCGCGGCATTCGGTTCATACCTAAGACGGAGCAAGAGTATCGCGCGGTGCAGCGATACCTTACAGACCTCGAGAAAGAGCAATCGATCTCGTGGTTCTGTTACTCGCTGCCCGCCGATCGCAACCTTAAAGTCGCAATCAGAGGCCTGCCGCCAGACACCCGGCCGGAGGTCATCGTTGAGAGCCTGCTCGAGGAACACAACATCGTGGCCGAGCATGTCAAACAAATAAACGCTAGGCAGGGGCGCCCAGGATGCGTTTATTTCGCCCACATCCGCCGCACCGCCGACACGACGCCTCGCATATATAACATCTCTTCGCTGTGGGACATGAACACGGTGAAGATAGAAGCCTGGCGGGGGAAGAAGGGACCGGCACAATGTCACCGGTGCCAATCGTTCCGGCATTCCTCCGCCAATTGCCACCGTACCCAAGCATGCGTGCGCTGCGGGGGCCCACACGCCGCACGCGACTGTCCGCGCCCTAGGGAGGCGCCGCCCACCTGCGCCAACTGCCTGGGTGAGCACACTGCCAACAGTGTCGCTTGCCCAGTGTACAAGAGAGAGGCGCGAAACCGAAGAGCCGGTACTGTGGCCAGGTCGACTGCCGCAGCCAAACCATCCGCTCCTCCCCCTACAATAAACTTGGTTGGGGAAGACGAGCCGACAGCCCAGACATCTTTGATGGCAGCCGCCAACGACGGGCTTAGGCCAAGGAAAACTAAGAAACGCCGCGGCGGGAGAAAGCGAGCGCCCGCTCAATCTCAACCTCAACCCGCCGCAACCACAACCACTACCACCACCACTACACAACCAATACAACCCCGGGACACGCCAGCCGCCCAACCACCGGCTGTAACAACAAACGCTGCCCGCACTACGAAGCCCGCAAAGACCAGGCCGGTGCCCGCGCCGCGTGCGCCGCGTGGTCAACCAATTGCCGCCGCTACTCCAGCCCTAGCCGCACCGCAGGTGGTCGCTGCCCTCCCCGGAGGGACGAAGGCGAAGCCGCGCGTGGCGTCACAAGGGCCACGAACAGACCAGCACAACATCGCGCAATGCCTGCAGATCCTCCTGCAGGTATTCGGCAACGTGCTGGCTGCCGTCGCTGGAGGACAAAACCCTGTCCCAGCTATAGTCCAAGGACTAAATGATATTATCCAGTATTATGGATAACAAGGCCTTACTCAAAATAATACACTGGAACGCCGGGGGCCTTTCTGACACCAAGACGGTCCTCTTTAAAAGAATACTAGCAGAACACAGGGCTGATATAGCCCTGATAAGCGAAACTCACCTAAAACCACAGATGGTATTGAGACTCGCTGGATACCAGGTTTATAGGCAGGATGAACAAACACCACGAGGTCACGCTTACAGAGGTTTGGCTGTCCTCGTTAAAAACCGTATTGTTCACCAATTGATTCCCGCAACTCAACTCTCGTCTTCATATGGTCTCGGAGTCGAGATAACCACCACCAAAGGCAAAACAAACATATACGCCTTTTATAAACCGCCCGGGACGACACTCGACGTGGCGGACATTAGAACGCTTTTGGATTCGCCGGCAGCTACCATCATTGCCGGCGACTTTAACTCCAAACATCCATCTTGGAACTCATCAACCACATGCAACAGTGGTCGACGTCTGATGGCCGATGCCGAAGCCCAGGGGTACGCAGTCATGGGCCCAGAAGTCCCCACACATTACCCATACAACGCCGCACACCTACCAGACGTTATCGACCTGGTGGTTATATCAAAAATAGCCACCAGTGAGATAACTCAAACTGTATTAGACGACCACCTCTCCGACCACCAACCAGTGCTGGTCACATATCACCCCCCAGTTAGGGTTGAGTTGCCCATTAGGAAGCAACGCGTTGACTGGGAACAATACGGCCACCTACTTAACAACAACTGTGTCACTATGCCCGTCAACAACATCGACGACGTAGAAGAGCTCGCGCACAGGCTGCAAAGCCAGATCGCTGAAGCCCTACGCGCATCACAGTTGCCAGTTAACCAGCGTCCATTGAAAAACCTGCCTATACGAGTACAGCGGCTGATAGATGAAAAACGCAGATTACGCCGAAGATGGCAGTTCTCTAGATGCCCTGTACTCCTTGAACATCTTAATAACCTGGCATCCAACATACGAACGGAGCTCCAGAACCTCAGAAGTGAAGCCTGGCTTAACACCATCCAAGCCGCGGACGACGATACAAACGACTTGTATCGTCTGTGCCGCACGCTCACTAAGAGGCGAGCGCCCGTTCGTCCTTTGAAGGCCCCCGACGGCTCATATGTGTACCGACCGGAAGACCGGGCAGAGATCCTCGCTGACCACCTTGAGGGGGTCTTCTGCCCAAATGAGGATGCTAATAACAGCCACACTCACGATGTGCTTAGCCACCTACAGGACTACCTACAGAATCCAGCCGGCGAAAACCCAGAGGAGGAGGAGCCCATCTTCTTCTCCCCAGGGCAAGTAGCGATGATGCTGAAAAGGTGTCCATCAAGGAAGGCCCCTGGGCCTGATGGCATCCCAAATGAGGCCCTTAAACATCTGCCACCACGGGCGGTAGCCTCAGTCACTCGACTATTTAATGGCGTGACCCGCACCTGCCACTTCCCTAATACCTGGAAGGAAGGGCGGGTCATCACTATCCCTAAGAAAGGGAAGGATCCTACATCCGCCGCCAGCTACCGCCCGATCACGCTACTGAACACCTTGTCGAAGGTATATGAAAGACTACTGCTGACCATATTGACACCACACTTCCATCTGAGACCTGAGCAGTTCGGCTTTCGTGATGAACACTCCACAACACAACAGCTCGCCCGAGTGACGCATCACGCAGCCACAGCCGTTAACAAGAAGGAGCACCCGATCGCCGTATTCCTCGATATGGAGAAAGCGTTCGACAAGGTCTGGCACGAGGGCCTCATATATAAGATGTCCACCACTACTACTCCAAAGCGAGCAGTACGAATAGTGGCATCTTACCTCAACAACCGGAGTTTCCATGTGGCAATAGAAAACAAGGTATCAGCCGCCCGCCCGATCCGAGCTGGGGTCCCACAAGGCAGCTGTCTGGCACCTGCGCTCTATCTGCTCTATACTAACGACATCCCAGTGAACCACGGTTCACTGTTAGCCCTATACGCCGACGACGTGGCCTACATCACTACATCAATGAGCCCGAAGATAGCGATAGAGCGTATGCAACGCCAGTTAGACACCCTGCCTGAATGGCTCGATAAGTGGCGGCTGTCCGTGAACGTGGCGAAGACCCAGGCCATAGTGTTGAGTAGAGCGAGGAACATACCGCTCACTCTATCACTCAGGGGTACCACCATCCCCTGGACTCAATCGGTCACCTACCTGGGGGTGACCATTGATCGAGCAATGACCATGGGCCACCACGCAAACTCCGCCGTAAACAAGGCCAGAACGGCTAGGAACATACTAAAACCTCTGCTGCAATCGCAGCTATCCATAAACACCAAACTGCTTATATATAAGCAATACATACGCAGCTTAATATCATATGCGGCCCCCGCCTGGTTCCACCTAATAAAGTCGAAGAAACCAAAAGGGAAACTCGAAGCACAGCAAAATATAACTTTACGCACAATCGTTAAGGCCCCGCGATATGTGAGTAATGCTGTGCTTCGCAGGGATCTACACTGCCAGAAGCTTGAAGACCACTTCCGCGATTTATCACGTCGGATGTTCCTGAAGGCTGATAAATCCAAGCATCCGGAAATCCAGGATCTGGCCCCCCACCATGCGCGGCCGCCCGAAGGCAGAAGACGGGCTCTGCCGAGAGATCTAGCCGAATAACAAATTCAATAGCCGAACATAATAGCAAACCGGTTTCTTATTAGAAAAATAAGAATACCCACATTTGAAAAAATAATAAAAACCAGGAATTTGATACCTCAGGCAATCTACAAATTGCCGCCCCAATGACCCACCCGTTGTAACGGGTGGCGTATGAAGCTACCGAGAAGGACACAACGTCCTGGACGGTCTCCCCAGCCCTATTCCTAGGGTTGAGACGAAGTTTGAGATTGAAGCGTTTATTCCATTCTCAGACGTCGAAGTGTTCGGAGCTCTGCTCAGTAACGGTTTGTCATAGGCTGTTAAATATTGTAAGTAGAACCTCGTTACTCTTTAAAAATGTTTGTCATTTAACAATGTGTTAATGTAGAATTAAGGTTAATTTGTGAATTAAATGATAATATTAGTCGTATTTTGCTTGTTTTTCTTGTTCTTCCCATGAGTTGTGGACATGCATATCACGGCCGTCTTACAGTTGTATGACTGGCTTAGTTGTGTAACGAGCTTAGCTAAGTATTGCTCGTTATCTACGTATGAATATTTTGTGTTATCTACTCATTTCCCCAAAATGAGTCTGCCTGCCTTTTCCCAGCACATCTACTCGAGTAAATGTTTATTAACCCCGGATAATGATGAATCGTTAATCTGTTTTATGTAACAAGAGTAGAGTTGTTACTGCTGCTCTTTTTAGTGGTGTTTGTTATTTCAGATAGAACTGAAATACCAATTTTCAACACTATCAAGACTATAGTAGCATATTATTTAAATAACAATAAACTGAGCTTCTTAAATTTTTAAATGTGTTACAAATGGCAAACTTGAACAAACCTTTACAAATCAAGATAAAAAATAAATTAAGTGACTGATATATTCGACTTGATATAACAAACAAGTTTCAACTTTATCAACGAGATAAATATAGATAACTTACAATTTTGACTGACATAAAATTGTCTATAAAATCTATTTATGTGATGGACCTCCTTTTTACCAAGGACTTCGTAATCCTTTTTACATTGGAAATATTCGTAAAAACAATTTTATCATCATACCTTTCATATGGAACTCTTTTTATAACTTTTCCATCAGCATCCACGTAATAAATAGTATTGACAATATCTCCTCTTCTTAATGTTTCTTTATTTATTTTCAACTTATAAAATAACTTTGGGTCTGATGGTATACTCCAAGCGAGTGCTGCCGTGTTGCCATACAAGAAAATATCGCCAATTGTAATCAACGCGGCGGTTTGCACACAGAACACTGTAAAAACAATATACTTCTCAATGAAGATCATCAAAATAACTCCTCACCAAGACTATGCGTTCGTCAACTACTACAGATTGGTCTTCAAATATCTCACGATATTTCCCTTCACCGCAGGAGAATGGATTTATATTATATAAAGCCCGCAAAACGGTATATATTGATACATTACTTTTGAAAGCAGGAGTTCAGATTGGAAGGCTTCTGTGGAGATTACAGTGCAATTACATGTTTATTTCTTATATCTCATAGATAGTGATGAATTTATAATCTTAAGACAATCTTTGGCGTTTATAAGTTTAAATATAATTTTAAATCTTTAATTTAATTACGCCTTATTACAATTTAAATCCAAATATCTGGTCTGATAGATAATATAAGACGGATACTTTTCAAATAAGATTAAAAAAAGGGAAGAAGTGATAAACAGAAAGAGGATGTAAAAGGAGTAAATGGTCTGGAATTAAAACGGCGCTATTTTGACACCTGGATTGTACTAAATCAATTTTGAATTGTTTGTTTATAAATTATGGTAGATCTCCTGGTAAAGTTTAGTTCCAGTTTCAACTTTATTATCACTTACAATCAGAAGATATAAGAGTTGACGACGCTCCAATAAGGAATCGAGACATTCAGAAGATATGTTTTTCGCGTTTCGAATTTTGTAAATACATTTATCTGGCATTACTGTGGTGAAAGGAAACATTATGATGAAACCTACAACTAGAGAAGTGACGACCCCATCGCCCGCTGGTAACTGCCATAAATGCGCCATCAGTGCAGCTAGTCACCACCTGCCATATTTAAATCAATTAAGAGGCTTTGAGAAGGCAGGTGACAGTCTCTTCCATAGCCCGGTTTTCATTACTACCAAAATCTAAATCCAATAGTCCACATACGTTTTGACCACTAATGACAATAGTTTCTGTGCATTTAACTGTGTGTAATCTTTAGCTGCATTTTGCATGGTGCAGCTATCTGCAATCAGCCATCAACTGGGTGTAATCTCTATAGCTTACATCCAGTTAATGGCTCCAACCACACTTTCATTAAATTTCGCCGTCGCCGCCTTGTATCCCGGGGCCAGCTCGACCAAGAGTTGGTCAAGCCACCGCCAAAGGAGGGACTGTCCGAGAACCCCTGGACAGTGCCCCAGACAGAGAGACTTCACCACGGCGTGCGCGCTTAGCCGGACGCGCACGCAGCCTCACGGTAGGGTTACTAGATAGGCAACACCGCGCTTGTGTGTGCCCGCCTTCGCCTACCAATCCGTTTGCGGCGGAGGGGAGCGGTCTCGACGTCCTCCTCCCGCTCCCTCTCCGCAACCCCCTTCTGCGAGATGACGCCCTCACAGAAGGAGGCGACAGTCTCCCATTCCGCCTCGTCGCGGAGCATGGCCACGACCATGCTCGGCAGTGAGAGGTCGCTGTTTCCCAGCGCAGCGGTTAGTTTGCTGCGCTGTTGTTGCCACGCCGAGCACACTGACAGTGTGTGCTCGGACGTGTCGTCGGGAGCACCGCAGTGGTGATACCGCAGCGTCATCTCCTGACGTGCGACCTTGTGCAGGTAGTGGCCGAAGCAACCATGCCCGGTCAGTACCTGCACCATGCGAAACGAGAGGCTGCCCTGCCGGCGCCCAACCCACTCCTCCAAAAGACCTGAAGGCGGAATCTAGTTCCTCGGTGGGAACGTATATGCGATATGATGATTAAAAAAACAAGAAGAACAAAATTAAAAAATATTTAAAACAATAATAAACAGACCCTCTTTATGACCTGACTCTACATTTTATCGGACTAATAACCTAATAAGAAGTTTAAAGAATTTGCAGCTTTATTTCATATAAGAAACAATTGACTCACAAATATGCTTTTAAAATTAACTGGAAAGTTCAGTAAATGCCATGCAAAAATGCAGGCTGTTTAAGAAATGATAAAAATATTTCCGGTTGTTGTACTCCCTGGCGGTTGAATCGTACTCGCGAGCACCGGTTGTACCTAAGCAATTATGTTTATTTTTTTGTTTACTGATTTTAAAATCCACACGATTAATTTGATTTTGCACTAACCGCTGGGAATGAACGAAGCGGGAATTGAAATTCCGAATCCATAATAAAATTTCATCTGTTTGAGCTGAGTCTCGGAAACGAAACTCCCTTAAGTTATAATTTCCGAAATAGACATTTGTATAACAACGTCAAAGTATAACAATTTTACGTACCCAATTGAAACGAACTCCCTTCTGGAAACAACAAGTAACGTTTTCTCCTTGACAACAGCTTGAAGATTTTTTCAGTGTTATTCGCATAATCCTCGCAAGTTACATGTACACTCAGGAATACTCCAACCAATATTATTAACGATATCGCGTAATTACGATACATTTTCGGAATAAAGTTCAATGACATTAGCTGCCATATTTTTTTAAATAACATCAGATTATATACAGACGAAGTCAACTGCGAAACTAAATATCCGTAGAACTCGAAATGCTAGTACTGAGCTATTACAGGTCACAACGGTGTCACAAAGTATCCAGTTTAAAATCTGTGAACCTTCGTGTTGATACAAACAATTAGAATAGATAATGGTGTACTCCTAGTCACGAGTTTACAGTTATTTAAAGTACTATATTTACTTCATGTAAACTTAAATTTAACGCGTATTCTCAAGTTTTACTTTTTAAATATTAAAGATTTCTTATATGTCAATGTATTTTTTTGTGTATGTTTTCAAATATAAGTTTATAAAGGTCTTTGTAACCAGCCAATCGGTTCACTAGTAGAGAATTCCTTGTAGCATTTTTAAAAGCTCTTTTCACTTGAAATGCACTTTATATTCAAATTTCAAATTACTCGTACCAACAGTATCTTACCGAACTTGTGAGATGAAATAAATGTTTATTTTTAAGCACTACTACCTTTAAAATTTTATAAAGAGTTAATTGTCTATACCATTGTGATCAGACAGATTGATATAGACTTTACTTTAAAATTTTCCATATCTTATATATTATTAATATACCTATTATCATTATCAGTGGTAGAGTGGTCTCAGTATCCGCCTTCCAACCGTAAGATTGAGAATTGATACCACCATAAGTTTTCTTTTATTTTAGATTTCCATACACATTTTACTAATTGCTATTTAACTCTATGCGATCTATATTAAGTTGAAAATTGGTTAAATAAATTTTATACACCTAGATAACTTTTTTCGAGTGTCATATGTACATTTGTCTGACACTCCTACGGTAAAGGAAAGCATCGTAAGGCAACCTACATAAAATTGTGTAAAAAGTAAATGTAAAAGTAGATATAATGCAATATTATTATAATCATTTATTCATACAATATCGGCGAAAAGAATGAAAAGATATTTTAGTGAGTCTGTATTTTTATTTCGACTCTGAAAATGTATGGTTACAGTCGGGATACGCTTCATTACAGGAGACTAAAGTATTCACAGCTTTATCATATTCTACATCAATGGCACCTCTATCGCCTTGGGGTAGTCTGTAAACAAATTATCAACAAGATTTTATTCAGATCTGAGCAACACAGGCATATTTCATATATTAGTGAGCAATTTGAATTTTATTCTTGATTTTGTAATAATACTAACCACCAAAATTATTTTCATAAATGTCGTAACAATTTTCGTTTAGCTCGCAATATCAAACATTGTTTGTTTCATTTATTCGCTATTAGTAACTTGTGTTACGTAAGCTGCACTCAAGATACAACTTATAATTACATTTTTTTTTTCATAATTAATTGGAAGTACTTACAGTTACACCTTAAAAATATAATGTTATTTAAAGTAAAGATTAAGAAGAAACCTTAAATAAATCTTAAAACTAAATTATTAATAAAAAATCTGACCCAAATTACCGTCAATCGGTAAAGTGTCCAGAAGGCTGGCAGCATTACCACGTTGTATAGCAATGGTGATCTGCTGTGCCAAATATGATCCAGCCTTCCGATCGATTAGCGTGCAACTGCGTTCTTTCCCCTCAGGTCTCAGAGTCACGACCCGAAATAGCTCAAATATGCATCCACTTACTAAGTTTGCATATTTGCGCCGTTTTAAGAGTTTAAGAATTTGCATGAAGATGACCATGAAGATGCGCCAGTGTCTGCACACGTCGCATCCCAAACTAGTTGTTTATCATATTATTTATTTTTTTAGTAATCAATCCGCTGTTATATCAGATTGAATATAGTTAAATAGATGTAATAGTAACACACTTAAACATAATAATAATTAAAAACATTACATTGCAGCAAAACAAAAATAAACATTTACAAAAATAATTTACAAATAGTTAATTTTAAACTACTTATGTCAAACACTTCTAGATAATTCAAATTACACTCTAAAATATATATAGTAGACTCCATTATACATTATTATTGATAATTCAATTTTTCATACGTATTTGTGTATTAATTTTATCTCTATTTAAATGAGTACTGTAGTAACAGTAATCCGATTTTCCAGTAAAAACCGTTTCACTGTTTCTTTGTACTTAATGTTATAAAGAAGTAGAGACAAGCTTCTAACTCTATAAACTCAAGTTAACAAATTCTACAACTTAGTCAAAATATGAAAATATGGCTTGGCTGCGTCGTGTTCATTCGCTAATATCTATATGATTATTATGTGCCACATTTATCTTTATTGATTTACTATTTATAATGGGTGATGAGTCAAGGCGATATTTAGCTTATGGGATTAGATTTAAATGTAATCTAAAAAAGCTAAGCACGATAGTCCGCTATGGGTTCCTATATAGATTAATACCAATTATCATCTTTACTTTTAAAAGTGATACGTCAAGATGATATTTGGTTTCTCTCTCTCAACTCTCATTTCTATCAATTTTATCAATCAATTATCGTAATAGATTTCAGAAACATTTCTTGGATCACTTCATTTATTTATTTATTGTAGCATGTCCATAAATTTTATGTGATATGTTTCATCTGTATTGTTTAATAATGTTATAGATTAGTAAGTTTTGTTTTCCAGTCGCTTACATTGAGGACGGGTTGAATCGACTGTTAGCCATCTTTTTGCGATTCTTCTAGATTTTACAGTTATGGTATAGGTTTCTGTATTTAGGTTGTTGGGAGTTGATTATATTTCGCATACTATTTAATAGATACAGTGAATCGAACTTTATTTTTATATTTGGTAACTTTATTTGGTATATTTTTATTGTACTTTTATTGTTTAATGTATTTACTAACTTATGTTTGGCCAACTTAACCATGAGGTGTATGGCTATAAAATAAAGAATTAAAAAAGTTTCTTAAAAAAAGAGATCGTCTTTACTCTCAATATTATATAATAAAGTATTCATGTATATATCTACGTTTTTGAAATATCGTTTGAAATCCTGTAAAATAATATATGAAAACGTAATCTAAAAGCTCGAAACACACAAATGCCAATTATAGCGCTTAGTGAAAACATTCCGAATCACTTCTTCTAAAACCCTCAATGCCTTTACCTGGTATTCGTACAAAATTCATTACCCAAAACAAAGAAATAAAATGGTCTAAGCTCCTTCGAAACGAAATATGAGAGAGTATTTTAATCAAAATATTTGCTTCGCCGGGAATTCATTTGGGAGTTTATTCAGAATTCCGGCACAAAGTCGAGCTGTCTTTAAAACGCGAGGTATCGTCTTACGTGAACACGGCTCTCAGGATCTCCTGGAAGAAGGTTCCCTGGGGATGACTGCTAGTTTGCCCTATGAGGCACAGAGTCTTCAGCAGACACTGCCTCCCGTTGCCTCCAAACCTGAAATGGGATTAGAAATGGGCCTTGGTTTACCTTTTTTTGTAAGAAAGTGGTGAAACTTACCTTATGGAAGTTTACCTTAATCATTTACAATTCTTTTTACTACGAATACTTTTCTTGGGTTCACTTTATATGTAGTAGTATTAATTTGTAGATTCATTAAACTCATAATATTGTAATTGATTGTTATGAAATAAAAATACTCTAACATTTTCATAATTGAATTGTGATTAAATTAAGTTAATTTTTCATTCTCCTGTTTGTAATTATTACTATAATTTGAATATTTTATTTCAAAAATATATATTAATAAATAATAAAATTTTGATTGACCATTTAACTTTGGTATGTAAATATTTATTAAATGTGTTTATATTACATATTTTGTACACAAATTGTACAAAATTGCTAACACTGGTTCTTTTGCTAATGTAATTATTTCTGGGGCTGTAACCAATGAACATTCGTACACATTTTGCTAAAACGAAATGTTATAATGATTTATAAATTTGGAACGATTTATTTAACTATTATGATAATAAATCCAATGTAAATGACACTCTCTAGAGTTCTTTACACGAAAACGCTGAGCATCTCCGAGTATAGTTCTCCATACATATATATACAACAATTTTAAGTCTCCGGTAGTAGTCCATTCAGTAGAGATATATAGAGGCTTTATAATATATAGAGGTTATTAATCTAGTTTAGAGGAATGTCATTTAAACAGTGTATTTTACGAGTACTTTAGAAATCGATATTGTTCCATGTGCCCTATGAACCTTCCACGAAATTTAAGTAATCAATATAAAATAATAGATACAAATATAACCTCAAAGCTACAAGAGAACAATTATACGACTATAATATTCACTAAATGAGCTTGGAGTCTACGCACCCTTGCAGCATTGTCTCTACTTTCTGGTAAAGCGTGCCGCGGCTACTCCTGTGGAATTCGACGCTGCGTCCATCCATGTACGTGCTATTCAAAAACTCCCGTTTGTTTTTCGAAGCGTGCATCAGCTTCCTGTCTATTTTGAGTTTCGTCACAATTCCTTTTTTGTTTTGGCAGGGCAAATCATCTACGCTTCGTTTTGCGAACGCTGGATTCACGAGGAACTTTCTGGAAATATATTGGACTGAATAAATATATCTGTGGTTTGGTGGTAATATTCATGATTATATATTATAATAAAATATTAATAGAACGACACGATTGGAGCAGCAGTCGAGTAATCTACGCAACAGGTCACGGGTTAAATTCTCGCATATGACAGAATATTTTATATGAACTACAACAATTTAATTTGTTCCGATCTGGGTGTTTCTATGTTTGTAACTGCACCCAAGACACAGGATAAAAATTTATAATAATGTCTAATTATAAATACACGAATTAAGCTTAATTATTGGATGTGGAAGTGTATAAATAGAGAGTTCGAATTTTTCTGTATGTTATAAAGTGAGAAATTTTCTTATAAAATTTTAATATATAACATATATCCTTTATTCCACATAACATCTCGTTAGACTACCGACTGATTATCAATAGACTATGTTGGTAATTTATTGATGATAACAAAAAAGATCTACCCTATTTGGTTGGTGTTACAACTTTGAATTAATTAATCACGGATAATGTTAATTTTCCCAAATATAAATATTCATATAAGCCTAAGATCCATAACCAAAAAAAAACGCTTTACCAAAAGGCAGCGACAGCCAGTCAATTAACGTACATATGTAGATAACTGTCGACTTAAAAAACGTGATTGACAGAATAAATTTATAATTTTATATTAAAATATGTATCTATAATATGATAAGATAAATACGCTATGTATACAATACCTTATACACTTAAACTATAAATTGCAATCAGCTTCTAATTGACGACTCTGTAAAAATACTGGGAGAAAAAGAATTGCTCTTGCTGGTTTTCTTGCTGGTTTGCAGTACAAGGTCTGCAGCTGTACACTTGTGAACCAATAATGTAGCATCTTCGACATTCAAAAGTGATTGTAAGAATCCCATTTGAAAATATTTTTTTGATTTTGATCTCGAATATACTAAGAAACTAATGGATTTAGAGAAGTAATAAATATCATTATTATTCCAGCAGCAGAAAACGTTTTACTCGCTCTTTTGAATGAGTCATGCAGACTACATGCTTTATGGCTTTTGACAAGGAATTCCATAGCCTGATAGTTTGAAGGGTAATCTAATATTAATATAAAGGGTTGACTACAGAGAACGTAATTGATTAACGAAGGACTCTATTTAATATTTAACAAAACTGTATTTAAGATATTGAGAGGGTAATTTGATTTGATTACTAATTGTAATGAGAAAGCATATGGCAACGTCTGTGATGGTTCTTTGGTAGCTATTAAAGTTTGTACAATCTAATCAATAAATACATAGGTTCTACAAACGCTTAATATACCACTGAACCATTACCTTACCTGAACCATTGAACCATTTTGATAAACTGGAAAATTAATACTTAAGTTAAAGTAACAACTGATAGGGTGGGTGGACTACCCTATCAGTTGTTAATTACAAAAGAAGAATTATAGAATTCCAAGGCATTCTAGAATTTCAAGCTATTCATAAGCTCATATTCATTGAAATAATTTGAGAAATTCTGCCGACAAACGAAAAGAGAACTAAGTTTACCTTCCACTTTTTTCCAAATCGAGAACATATTTTGACCAATAAAATATTCAGAAAAAAAGTATCCTATTATTTTAATGATTCTGGAACAATCTGCGTACAGGATGGATTCATTCACCAATCTTTGACCTCACATACTTTTAGCCAATTTTTATTAAATTAAAGACTCACTTGTGATACGGCTTTTTTAGGAGCACCTTGCCATCCTCGTCGGTGAAGTATATAGATTTCGTATCAGCTCGTCTATGCAGCGGGTCTGCGTGATGATCGAATGGGGAATATGGATCCTGTGGGAGTTCATAGGCCAGTGCCGCAGTGTATCCCCATAACAGAATATCTCCAATAGGAGATATATTAGGAAAAGTATTACAGAACACTGAAATAAAATGAGACCAATTATTTATATACGAAAACACGACACGGAATAAAAAAAGTGAAAATGTTCGATTAAATTTCGTTCCCTCTATAGTACAACTATCAAAATATGATATATAATTTTTGCCTCTAAATTCATGTGTTTTTAATATTTTTCCACTTTGTATTCAAATTTATTTTTGAAGCACAATGCACCTTGAATATTATTTTTAGTAGTGTATATATCCATAACGTAAGATTCCCAAATGGTAACTTAGGAAAAGCATTACAAACTATAGAAATAAAAATTTTAATTCAAGTTTATTTAATCATTATTTGTAATTTGTAACATCGTCTAAATTTCTACTTTTTTGGTGCTATTGTAAAATAAAGTAATAAAATGGTGCAAATTTGCTACGATTTGGCATAAATAGATGACGGAAATGCAAGGAGGGTCACATCCGTTTTTTTATTGGACTTTATATTAATACACAGCTTTTCATTTGTATATTTATTTTTCAAATTAAATTAAGAATAACCAAAAAGCTAACTCACCCAATTGCACAGAAGATCCCTCAGGAAATACTAGAAACCTTTTTTTTCTAGACAAAATAACACCATGAGTTCCACTTAAATTATCACCGAAAACTTTTGTATGGACCAAAACGAGGCCCACAAATATCGCCGTGACATGCATTTCAGAAATATTTGAGACAAACAGAAGCCGTAAGTAGACATGTAAAGGAACCTTCGCTAGCGCATTTAGAGGTGGATTGCGGAACCAGTTAAGGTTAACCGTTACTCACGAATATCAAATAAAAAGCCCGTTGAAACTATAGGTTGCACGTTCACTGTTTGTTGTATTTATTGACTTAACGTGTACATCTAATTCTTTTAACAAAATTAGGCCACTTATATATATATATACTTTTTTGTGTACTGTCAAATTTAATCTCGTAGCATGAATGTTGTAGATGAGTTCCTAATCTGACTGATGTACGATAAATCTGCATTCTAATAATTTTGCCATGCTTTCATCAAATTCGCTGATTATATTTCGCCATGTTTAAAATTCATCCTGTACTTTTCCCGTATAGAGCCCTCGAAATAAAATGTAAAGCAGGTCACTCGAACTCCATTCGGCCTCATAATTACAAGGCCAAACAAAGCCCACATTCTCCCAAATAACAGCTTCGCACAAATCGCTAACGTTCATTGCTCAAAGATCCTATTCGTACGTCGAACGAAATTCGAATTAGCTGTTGAGGAAAGTAAAATAGATAAATCGAAAATAAATTCTTAGAGAATAAAGAAATGTTTCATTCCGCGTCGTGAAAAAATATATTACAGGCTGTCGATTGATCAGAGCTGATATTAATTGTGTTGACGCTGAAGTGATTTCGAAGACTGATAATAGAGTAAGGTGAGGCATTAAAGTTTATCCATTTGATTTATGGCTCAATTAAGAAAGCACTAAAAGCGATAAGAAGTTTGCTAATTGATGGAGCAAATTGCATGCACAATCCTGCTATTAATGAAAGTTTGCATGAAGCTAAACTTAGAAACATTAGATTGATTTATAATTCACTGGCGCATTAAAAGATCCATAATAAATAATATAAGACCCTTCTTGTGCATTGTAGTTATAGATAAGGTGACGAAATAGAAATAGCAATTCTTATTTAATACAGTTGATTATATTGTTTATTGAGGTTTAGGGTCAAGAATGTACGCAAAATAGTTTATAAGAAAGTTTTACTGTATATACCATGCTCTGCAATAACCACAATATTTAGTAAGAACTATTAAAATCAACTGTAGTAAAAGTTTCACTGAGGGAATAAAAATTATTAGTAAGTCAATAGATTCAAACCAACATCTCAAATTAATATTCGAAAAGATCTTTATGTAACATATATTATCATATATCATCATATTACTCAATATAATAAAATCGAATAATTTATTCGCTGAAAACAACGTTCACTATTGTTTCTATACTGAAATTAATTTACGACGTCAAGTAAGTTTTGTTTACTGAAGAATAATCGAATTGAATTAAGCGGAACAATCGAATACACGAGGGAAATAATACAATACCTCCATTGCCCGCTCGCTAGGTCAATACAAGCGTCTTAGGCTACTGGAGATTGGCTTTGGCAAATTTAATTCAGTTACTCTGAAGTGGTATCAAATTGAATGAGGCTTAATATACACGAGTTTACACTAATTGGAATTGATCTAGAATATACTTGACATTAGTAAGAAGGAATCAATAATCTTTTCTATTAGATGGTGGTGCTGGATCTTGGCACTGGCCTTCTGGTTTGGAGGTCCGTAATTTTCATCATAATATACCAAATGTTTTACATAAATTTGTTAATTATAGAAAAAGAAAAATTTTATGTGAAACGACCAACCATCACAGGACCAGCTTGGTTGACTGGTCTAAATATCTTTTCTTAGGTTAAGTTTGCTCTTCACTGAGTGACAATAATAAAGTTTTTGTACCTAATACTGAAACAAAATATCCTGAATCGATACATTATATCGACCTTTACGATATAATCGATCGATATATTTGTTAAATGAAAGGCCTTATTACATAATTGGTTATGATATGTGTTAATATTAAAAAAAATCAATATAACAATATTGAACCTACTTTATTTTTTTTTCAATTAGATACGTATATTACAGATACTTTTCACATGCTGAAAATAAAATATACAACAAAACATATATAACTCTATCTAAATATAATAAAAATAAAGACAAATAATAATTAGCAATGGTTATAATGGACAGAAGAATGATACCTGTTGTTATATTCTGCTATATTTGTTTTATAATATTCCTGCTGATAGATTTTGGATGTGCTACTGACGAAGCTACGAAGTTATCGAAAGGACCAAGACAAAGAAGATACTTGAGCTTTATCAATGGATCAAAATTTTTTGTAAGTAATATTATAATTAAAATTGTATATTGTCGTCGGTTGAAATGCAGAAATATATTACACAAGCTTTGTTTAACAATAAAATGCATTCGGTAAATAATAAATAAATGGTATACATTAAAGTAATATAAAATATATAATAATGAAACTTAAATAATTAAATAAAATTCGGTAATGTATGCATTTTTAATGATATGTTGAACAAGGGAGTGAGTGTCGAAATAGCGAGTGATAGAGGAGAGTGGAAGAAGATACGAGTATGTTGCGTCGGCCCCAAATAAAATTAGGAACAGGGCAAGAGAAAGAAAGAAGAAATAATGAATGCATTTTACTACTAAACGTGGAAGTGCTATGTAGAAAGTTGCACGTTTCCCCATGAACGAACTTAAAATTTTTTGAAGCTTGTACGTTGTAACGTCATGTTTATTTTTAAATTATTCAAATAATATTTATCAATACAAAATGCCTTGGAATCCAATTTTCACATCTAATACATACCTTTAATATCTTAAAAAATTGCAATGTAGTAGATATAATCTTAAAAATATTCAACAATTCATAATAAAACAGCGTCAGAAGTCATAACTGTGACGTCATGTCACAAAGGAACGTACCAAGAAATTTACGACTAAGCGAATATATGGAGTAACGGCAACAAAGTTATGGCTGCGTTGACTAATAATATATAAGATGTTCGAAGTGTTGTGGGTTTCTGCTTGTCAGTTTCCTGTTTCCTTCAATAGGTCACTTGTAGTAATTTTTATTTAATCCCATATCCAAAAACGCTTTTAAGCTGATAACGTAATTATTTAAAATCAAAATTGTGGTTTATCACAGAAAGGTTGTAATTTGGTTTCGCGTTTTGAAGCAATAATCTTGATTGTATTTCGTATTATCATATTAACAGTTATTAAGTTCAACTTAAAGATATTTCGTCTGAACTCGAAGTTTTGTCAAAATTGTTAAATTACTTTTTGAAGCTACTCTATATATTTACTATTTCATCCATTCCCTAAAGACAATGCCTAATATAAATTTACTATTCCAAATGTTCTGTTATGCTATCTAAAATGCGGTCCACAGTTCTACGATTGCAATCGTTTACACTGCTCGCAAACGTAAGCTCTATTGTGTATTAAGTATGAATTGGGCGATTTATAATTCCCGTTTCTTGGTTTAAATAATAAGTTTTTAACTATTAATTAAACTATTAAGTTGACGTTAAAATTCAGCAATAATCAATAACGTCATCATTCAAATTAAATTTACAAAAGTGTGCAAGACCATTATTGGAAGACCGTATTTCTGAAATTCAAATAGCACACATTAGCACTAAAAGTAAATTTTAAACAGCACGCCTAAACGAGTTTTCGAAGTCTGATTATCGATGACGTTAGGTTACGTTACGCAAGCTACATTTTATAATTTATAATCTATACTAATATTATAAAGAAGTAAAGTTTGTGTGTTTGTATATTTGTATATTTGTTAAATTGTAAGGGGTAATCTCAGGATCTACTGAACCGATTTTAAAAATTCTTTCAGCAGTAGAAGGCCACGTTATTGCTGAGTGTCATAGGTTATATAAAAAATCGAAAAATAAAAAAGTTTTTACGTGGTAGTCCGTTTTGCAAAGTGAATCAGAGAAAAAACGGTCGAATAAAAGCGTTTCTTACGAATGCTGCTTTAACTATGAAATATATATTTTTGAGTTCTAGAGAAAAGATTTGGAGCTTGAAAATGCTTACAAAAAAGTCAACAATATATGTCTAACTTATATATTTAAGTTGCAAAAACTAGTTATTTTAATATTACAGTTAGAAATTAAAACATAACACTCTGTATTATAAAAGGATTATTAATATTATGCCCAACGAAGTGGGCACGGGTCAGCTAGTAGATTATTTAATTCTATATATTATAAACGATTTACCATTAAATATTATAATTAAATTCTGATTACACAGTCTAGATAGTCATTGTATTATAAATAAAATGTTATAGGAAAATGTATGAAACAGCCGATTTTTTTGTTTAATTAGAAAGTTAGTTCCATAGTGAAAGTTCTTCGTATTCATGAATAGATCACCTACAGATATTTATTGATTATTATTTTTACTCGTTATACGACTACATTATACGATAAAATTGTTTTGTAACATATCAAAATAATTATGACGATGCCAACTTAATAAGCCAACATTTTGAATTAGTTGCAGACAAGCAGCATAATTACTGAGTAATGTGATTTAATTTGACGATCTTAAAATAAAAAAAGAACTTTTATATATGACAGCCGTCAGTTATCGGAGAACTGATTCTCGGCAACTCGCAAAAAATTATTATTCGAATATATTCTCGAATGGTAGTGACAGTACTGCCAATCAAAACACTGGCTAGTCATTTTTAGATAGAGAGTCCCTTGATCTGTCGCGAATAGTTGAAACGGTTTTTCACATTTTATATAAGTATTACATTATTTTAAAGAAATAAGCGTCTATTAAAATATCTATAATTCCAAAAAATTTAAGGGTTTTATTTATGGAAAAAGATAACAAGAATATTGAATTAACAATAAATAACAAACAATGAAAATACATTGTTAGATTCTTAAAAAATAATAAAAATCCATTGAGAAAAGATTTTAATTCCACATTTTTGAGAAATTTATTTGATTATTTTTTTATTATTTTTGCGAGACCTCAAGTTGGCATCTGCATATGAATAATTTTTGTAGTCGAAAAATTAACTAATGATATTCAAGTATTTTGTTTGTCGTAATTATATCAAAGATTTTATTAATTTAAGGCGATTAGATTTTAATCAATCACGCAGGCGCACTAGTTTTTTCTTCGTAAGTTTATGCAAACAGTGGTTTTTATATGTACATATAAAAATCGGAACCCGAAAAATACATTGATTCATGTAGAACTCCTAGTGCTTAAACTGTAAAGCCACCAATGCTCACACCACCAGAACTAAATATATAGTTTTTAAATGGAATAATTATTATTTACTTTCTACTATGAATTGCATATAGCTGTTTTTATTTCAGTTACGTCTCAACTTCAAAGCTAACATGGTCCGATGGAATCAGATATTCGCTCAGGCTTTAGGGTTTCGAATGAATTGGGATGACCCACCAGACACATTCAGGCCGTACCATCGCTTGTATAGAAGAACTGTTTACAATAACTTGGAGACCATTCTAGACAAGTAAGCGCTATTCCGGGTTAGTTGAAGCCAGTATAGAGAGATACACAATTTATATTTTCATAATGTTAGTATAGATATACAGGGAGGAAAAAACAACAGTGTCATGAAGCAGTAAACTACCTTAAGTATTGAAAAAGAATATTAATTTAAGACACACTAAGAACACTTTCATTTATTTTGAAAAGGCTTTCATATAATAAAAAAAACTATTTATCTTTTAATAATACTTGTATAGATTTACGAATAGGAACAAACAAACGTCTCATGAAGCAGTAAACTATTTTAAATATTGAAAAAGAACATTCTACATTAAGAACACTTTCATTTATTTTAAAAAGACTTTCATATAATAAAATAATGCACTATTTATCTATTTACAATACTTGTATAGATATACAAAAAGGAGAAAACAAACGTCTCATGGAGCACTAAACTACCTTAAATATTGAAATAGAACATTATATATGTAATAATAATAGACTTTCATACATTTTTAAAAGTTACTACTAAATTTATGATTTTTTGACGTGAATTTCCTCAGAAAATCCTTAGCCAAATACAACATACCTTATTTTGTGCAACACATATCGAAAAAGTTTTAGATAATTTAATAAGGCTTACTTATCTCTTCATAACATATGCAATCAAAACAAGAGAAGTATGTTAATTCCAAATTAATTTTGTTTACACTCATCACCGGAACCCTGGAATATTGGAAATCGCATACAATAAAAAAGGACCAAAACTTGAAATCGATTTATCACTTAATATTTATTGTTATTTATCTATAATATTCAGCACAATGCACTGCGGAAAGCTACAAATAGTCAGGAGAATAAATTTATGTACTCCTAAAAACTAGCATTAAATGACTGTGTGCAGGGCACATTGCTCGTAAGATTGACAGCCGTTGGGTTGGACAGGTTCTCCAGTGGCAGGCATTGGTGGACAGATTAGCAGTAGGTATGGTGAAGACCACATAAAAAGGCTAGACCAAAGGTTCACAAACTTTCTTCTCTCGTAGACCCTTTGCCATGTTTTTCGATTTTGGGTAGACCCCCTACTTACCTAATATTGAATGCCCACATCCTACAAGTTAAAAAAGTTATATATAATATTTTTTTATCTTCATAGGTACTATCATTGTATGTTGAGATCCATTATCATGGGTTCTTACAATATTAATAAAATTATATTTAGTTAAAATGGGCTAGAATTGGGCCGGCTCGACCGGAGTGATACCACGGCCTCACAGAAAACCGGCGTAAAGTAGCGCTTGCACTGTGTTTCGCAGTGAGGCTACCGGAGGAATTTCCCCCCTTATTCCCTTTTAAAAGACCGCATCTGTGACTCCTCTGGTGTTGCGGGTGTCCATGGGCAATGGTTATCGCTTACCATCAGGTGATCCGTTTGCTCGTTTGCTACCCTATTCTATAAAAAAGAAACGCTTTGTACATTTCAATGGTCACAACAAAAAACCCTTCAATTTGTTTTATAAAGTAAAACGCTATTTTTGACATATGTGACCTATTTAGTATTATTCTACAACTAGATTCTAGATTCTGACTACAGTTCTAAAGACAGATCTTTGACCAATACAAATATTGGTACAAGTTACTATTTTATACATTTAGGTTAGGGGCGGTTTTCGGCTACCTTTATAATATACATATTTGTCAATTTCACGAAACTTTTAAAATTAATACTAGTAACATTTCGAAATTTGTACCACTTTTTGAACGATTTCAATATTTTTCTCCACATTTAAATCTGCAGAAGCTCGAACTAAATCGATTCAAATCCAAAATACATTTTCCTACGCTCCTGCAATGTTTCCCTCCCGATATGTAAAGTAAACAAAAAAAAACTGTATTTGTTCCAGGAATGGTTTGAATGGCTTCCAGTGTGTACGGCGAGCGGTTTGTGAAATGGATTTTATAACTTCGCCGAGAGGACTATACAACAAAATTCTAAAAATGATATTCAGGTGAGATATGTTTTAAATTCTATTACTCTCCGTTATTCGTTTCAGTTACTATAGTTGGAGATTATTTGTTGGGATATGTATTTATTTGAAACTA
The DNA here is from genome assembly GCA_036419045.1 of Scirpophaga incertulas. Taxonomy (NCBI): domain Eukaryota; kingdom Metazoa; phylum Arthropoda; class Insecta; order Lepidoptera; family Crambidae; genus Scirpophaga; species Scirpophaga incertulas. Next base: position 23,646,796 of record CM071628.1, read on the forward strand.
GCGGACCCGATACGCTTCGTCCTGTCAAAGAGATTTGTAAAGTGGCAGTATTTTAATTCCTACTTATTTTATAGATAATATCGTATAGCCAACTAAATTACAAAAAGGTCCAAATTAACTATTACATTTTATGACTATTCAATTTTGGGACGTGACATTATTTCCTCCAACGATGTATTCTGTGCTCTAACGCACACACGCACACTGTTTTATATATGTATGCTAGATATGATTGAATTTCAACTTTACATAGCGTTAATAAAGCGCAAATTGACTCTTTGATGTTAAGAACACACCTACATTGCCGAGACAACAGAGAGTACTTGCAATATGAACTTTATATAATAACAATAAAGCTTAAATTGACTGTACGTTTTAGTTAGAAAACGTTTGTATGAACGAACTTTTTAAAAAAAGAATTGGCCAAAGTACATGGCACACTTTATATGGCAGTTTGGTGGGGCGGCGATCGACTCCAAATTTTCGATAGTATTGTTTTCCTTGACGAGCTGATCACGAATCTACAAGTTTTAGAAAAAGTCAACGACAAAGTTCGCCGCTAGCGGGGTTTTAAGTTTTAGGGAAAAAATCCTGGTTTACGGCAGAATCAGCTGAAACTCGGATAATATGTTGTTTTCCTTCACGAGCTGATCACGAATATACAACAGGATTTTTTTAACTATAACTTGAATGTCTTGATTTAGTACGTTAGTCGACACATTCGCACATTGGCTCGAACTCAAACATGCACCGTCATTTGACGGCAAGTTGAGTTTCGGAAACGCATTGTCGAGTAAATATTTTATAGTTCTGTTTTTAGAAAGCTGAAAGCTTGATACAGGTTATTTCGAAGTGATCCTCACAGATTCTGTATTGTTGTCGTGTTTTATCATCTTTCCGCCCGACAACCTTTAACCACTCATATCGTCTGAAATATTAATAAAACATAATGACCACGGAATGTTGACGAACGTATTTTGAAACATAGTAATTTTTTCCTCTCTTTCATAGAAAAAGTGGATTATCTATTGAATCGGGGCGCAAGATTTCAGGACTGGGTGGGGGGAGGGGAAGGCTACTCTCTCGAACCACTCCCAAAGTGAGGAAACGCTTAGATCTTTTTGCCCAAAATAGATATAAAAGATTAACACTAGGTTAGGTTAGAGATTGCGACAAAACTTCGCAAACATAACCAAACTCACCAAGATAGTTTACAATGACCTGACACAACTGAGGTGCGTCGAAAAAAGCACCTACTCGCTTTGGGAATGATACCAGAGAGAAGCCGGAAGCCCCCCCCCCCCCCCCTCCCACTTGTGAAATCCTGCGCTCCGATGTAATCTATTTCCCAAAAAAGTTATTGTCGGTACCTATTCAGAATTATTTACACAATTTTACTGAAATATCTGGTAAAATTTTCCGTTAAATATATAATAATGAGTATTCAGTACTTTGCATTATAGAGTTGTGTACCTTTCGATATACATAACACATTATAAATATAAATTAAGTTTCAAGTACAAACTTATCTAGTAGACTCCTTGGGATAGTTAGAATAAGAAATATTTTTAGTCTTTCTATTATTATTCATGAACACAGTACAATGTACAACTATATTTACAACACTTTTAAATACTAAAACATAAATATTACTACGTATTATGTGAGAAACTCGAAAAGAAAAACAAAACACGCACAACGTTCGAGCTCCGCATCACGCCTGCACGCCCTGAGATTGACCATTTTATTTTTTCCACGGGGGATGGTAGTGAATCCTCATAGGGGGCGTGCCACCACAGTGGTCGCTATGACAACTCCCTGGTGCTTGGACGACCTCGCACCGGATACCACCCGCAACCGGTCTACGGCGGATGGTTATGTTGGACTCTAGCAGACGGCCAGCCTACCAATTAAACACTACCTACAGCCTTTGGTCGGGCGGAAGGCCTGGGACCCGCCCTCCAGAACGGGGCGATGCTTGAGATTGACCACTGGCTTAACTTATTTTAAAGCCGTTTCGGTTCATACGTGACAAGCGGCTAGTGGTCACGCACACACACGCGTTACACTTGTAGTGATGTACCTATCACAGCGCATTCGTATGAAGCTTTGCCTCTGTCCCGTTTCTTTACTCATGTGGCAGTAGCTAATCAGCAGCCCCAGTGACTAGCAAAAATCATTAAATTAAACAAATATTTTGACAGTCAATGCGTGGACACTGTTCTCTTCAATTAATGCATTTTTTTTCAATATAGGCGCCAATCATCGGACACCGACCGATGGCATCTGAACGTGACCAAAGAAGAATGCTCAACATCTATAAATCAATGTCCTTTCTCATTCCGCCATGTCTCACTTTACACAGATCTCTGAGATAAGTGACGCTGAAGAAGCTCCATTAGGAAATAAGATATTGTCGCTATAAGACAGCTGAAGACATCACCGAGAATAATGGAGCGTTGCTTTGAATACGGATGTAAAGGTTTCTAACCCACTGTAAATACATAATTAAAGTTATTTGTTAATTTTAGTTTTTTTTTTCTTTAATATCTAAATATATACTATTGTAAATAATACATCAATAATATGCTTCTTTTAAGTTAGGTAATGGTCAAAACTCACAAAAGCTAGTTATCTGTTTTGCATAGCAGACAGCGCTATTAACTAAGAATATATTATTGAATTCCACAAAAAAGTAATGAAAATTTGCAATAACAATAAAGTAATTGATGGCTTACGTGATAGTATAGCGATCGAAAATATACTCGCCAAAGAACCGGCCACAAAGAGCGCTAATGAGGAAAAGGTGACTCCATTTTTTTTGGAGGAACTTAGCTGATGCTGCAGATGGCTATATTCAGCTCTATCATGAATGTGTTTGTGAAAGGCACGAGAACTGACGGTTCTGCGAATTTCTGTTGATGACCGGGACCCAGCGCGGAAAAAGAGAGTCGACGTAAATTGAGCGTGAGTCTATTAGCTCGGACGCTCAAGATCGCCATGTCGTGGGGGGTGAGAATCGACCCGATACATAACGGTACCGGGTGTATGTGTGCCCCGGTTCTTCGCGCTCGCCGACGAGCGCGCTGTACACGAGTCGTTTATAATTGATATTTTCTTTTATACCGTTTTGTTTTATGATAACGTAGTTACAGATTTGAGCATATTGTTCTTAATTTCATATGCCACCGTCTAGTTCGCACCATTGGTTGGTGATCGAAATATTCAACGTTACACTCAATCGGTTTAATTGGTGTTTTGTACCGTGGTATACAAACTTTTAGTTTGGGAACCAGTTGGTTCCACAAATTTGTTTTTTTTTAATAATGTAACTAAAATTTTAAGTTTTCTGATTATTGCCGTTACCTGCGTTTCGTGATATTTTTTCATCCCATGTTTAATATTTTTAGATAAATCGAAATCACCCAAGCAACTTTAAGACGCTAAGATCAGAAATAAAAAATATTGTCTTGCTACGCTGACTATAATCTGTTCTTAAAATGTTTATTCAAACTAGATTTATAGTCTTATACTATACAACCATATTGAGCGTAGCATTTTATAGGCTGTGAGATATAAATATTTAGCATAATTTTATGGTTTATATGAGTGCAGTCACAGGGCTTCAAAGGATATTAATTTCAACATAATATCTCCACGTTTCTCAGATTAAAGGGCTTGACAGACAGACCGACGGACAATGAAGTGATCCTATAGGGCTACATTTCTTATTAAGCAGTACGGATTCTTAAAAACGTAAATGTACTTTTTAAAAACGCATGTGAAAATTGTATCGCGATCGTGTCGTCGCCTATAAGCAGAGCTCCGGGGAAAGATGGCCGGCACGTGACTGGCACCCATATGAGATTTACTTAATTTGTCCGCAACGTGCCGCCGTCAACACAAACAGGGCGTCGTAGGGACACTTTAGTTGGCTTTCATCGCCACGGCTTATTTATACACCCTTATTTACTCCATACCGTACCTTTTTTATGTACCGCTGTATGTACGGCGTTCGTTAGACAAATAGGAGAAACGAATAAATAAAATTAGTAGGCACCTATAGAAAGCCATTTACGTCATACGATTGTGTTTTTCTGTAAGCCTGACTTAAGTAAAGTAAATTATTCAACAACTTATTAGAGATTGTGATCTTACACTCCCCTTTATTTTCGAGGGAAAATGCGTGATACCTGCGTGTATTTTACCCGCTAGGCGGCGGGAATGTGTAGGGATATCCTAGCAAGAGTACCAAACCTACCCACTAAAACTCCCCGGTGTTCTCCTTGCCTTGCCTGTGCGGTAGACCGCACGCACCCAAAGAGAATCAATATTGCGATGCCACTACTCACGACATCTTACACTCCCCTAGTAAATCAAATTGAATTTATATTACGTTTGCAGAATGTTTTCAGTCCAAATAAAATCATGTGGTATTTTATTATCAAATTCATAAAATCTATATCCAGGAAAAGGATAGAAAATAAATCTTTATTTGTTATAACATTGTTTGAATAATTTTTAACCTGATCATCGTTTTAAAAAGAGATGAAATGAGATACTGTTCACGTCCACTGTCTATGTTACATTATTTTTCAGAAAAATACGAGATAAGATAATGCTTGGCGGTAAAAAGCGCGCATATGCAGCTTTTTCCATGACCATATCCTGGGCTTTAAGGCGAGTCGAGTACATCTAGATCCAGTGTAGCATATAGCCCAGAACTGATCGGGGTGGTCTGTAGAAATTTGGCTTCCTAGTCCCTGGATCACCCAAAAAGAGGAGAAAATAACATCGTGATTTTTAATTTTATAAAAAGCAGGAAAATTTCGTTAATCCATTTCATATTGGGCCATAAAGCATAATAGCCCTAACATAGAGTAGACTTGAGCCCTTCAGTGGACACGTATAAGGGCTGAGATAATGAAAGCATGCCTTACAAGTTCATATTTTCATGTTTATTTATCATTTTTTATAAAATCAAAATTCACGTCTGACAGAAATTTCAGAAATATTTTTCACAAGAACAATCACAATGAAAAAAGTAGATAAAAAGTTACGCACAGCATTTTATTTTGTTGGCTTCGTATAAACACTCTCAAACAATATTGCTGCTTGCAAACATTGTATGTTTATAACATTGTCGTCCTCTTTAATAGTAACATGAATACACATTTATTATAAAAACAACATATCTTCCAATATATTTGAACATAAGAGGCGAGAAGATTTAATGAATTAAATATATAGTTATAATCACCAAATCATTCCAAACAACATTATATATTTTTATTACTTTTTCTTTTAATCTTATTTACTTATGTACTATGACAATGTTAATTGTTTATTTATGTTAGTATATTTATATCCACACACTTATATAATATATACATCCTTATATAAATTCATGTATTTTCTTTTACATTCTTTAATTTTGTGCGCATGAAACCCTCAGGTTGTAGCAGAATACCAGTGCTTTGCTCACATCCGTATGTGGGCAATCCCAGTCACTGAGCTACGACCTATTTACACTTCTGCAGTACACACAACTTAGTTTATAGTTTGCATTTATTTAGTTATTGTTAAGTTTTAGCTTAGTCTAATTTAAGTTTGTCCGTGTAACTATGTTTGTGTGTGATGAAGATATGTAAATAAAGAGTTTATCTATCTATCTATCTATATTATTTAGTAATCACGAAAAAATATGTTTTATATTTTATCACCATCATAAACTATGTATACATATTTAGTAATATGTTTTCATAATTATTCACATTATATATATAATATTCCGAGTATATATTAAGATATTTATTTAATTGTTTAATAAATATTAATTCATATGTAGAGTTAAACATATATGTTTACATTTTGCATGTTTACAGTAGCTATGGGTATGATTTCGTAGAAATTTTAGTTGCATTATGCATATCCGCAAATTAATATGTCTAAACACCCAGTCAGCTGGATTGGAAGAAAACTCTATTAGGGGTAAATCCACCTCTGCACATGTTTATATTTGTAACATTTCTTGTTTGTTTATATATGCAACTAAGTTTATATATGCAAAAAAATTAAACAATATTTAAATGAATATTTAATATTCATTTAAATATTGTTTAATTATTAGCAACTTATATTTATTTGTTGTCTGTCTTCTCACGAAATCGATTGACGTGTAGAAAATATGTACACAGAGATGGTAAATTTAGCATAAAGTAATAGAAATATTTTTTTCTCGTGGACCCAGTAATGGAGCTCTTGGGCAATCTTAGGAAAAATCAGAGAGATCGTCAGTCCAACGCGTGGGCCCTAATTGTGTGTACATAGAAAACTGCAGCATAAAGAGAGGTAATAATATACATATGTACATAAATCACACCGCTGAAGTTTTAATTTAACAACCTCCGTAGCCTAGTGGTTTGTACATTGGTTTTAAGGTATCGCCATCTCTGAGGTCCCAGGTTGAGACTCGTTGGTAGATGCTTGTGTGATGAACGAGCATTTGCGCCTTAGTCATGGCTATTAATATATATTTCTATAAAAATATTTATATTTGTATAATATATGTATTTCTATCCATTACCCTAGATCCCATAACACAAGCCTTATAGCACTTACTCTGGGCTAGGATGATTGATGTGAGTGTAAGAAATATTCATTTATTTTATTATTACATACATCTGGTACATAACTAATAAATACAAATGCCATTGAAATAGCATTCTTCATTTGTGAGTGCCATTCAAAACGGATTAGTAGCATGGCTCCCATAAAATTAATTTCCTTGATTTGACCTATATGATACTCAATATTATTTTTGTAGTAAATTGCTTATAAGTAATATGAATCCTTTTTCTAACTTTGGTTTTAGTTGAATTCCAATACCGACCGCAAAATCTTATAAAATTATCCAAATGGCGCTAAAACACATTTCTATTTTTTCTTTATTGTCACAGTCAACTGACGTTCCAAATTGAAATCCGACGTTTTTTGTTTAAGACGTTCTTAACTAATCATTGTGATTTACAAAATATGCTTGATTTCGAACAAACGATTAGAATCGATTCGAACAAAATCTATACATTAATAAATATTATATAATAAAATAATTCAACTTATTTCTGATTCTCATTAATACCTCTGTATTCGAAAATACACTTTGGCAAAACTTTGCGCTAATACGTGCACATGTCATCCTAGAATAGCACTCGCTAAGCCAACTTTATTATATTTTCAATTCGATATTTTTGCTTTAGGTTAGATAACAGTGGAAGTGGAGAATCGAGTCCATTGCATTTCTATAATATACGATTCTGATAATTGGAATATTGCAATGACAGTTGATAATAATCTATGAGATTGTTTTAAAAAGGACTTAATAAATTTAAATACTTCAAATTAATTCATTTAATCACACATTTTACTGGTATGTGTATTAGAAGTTCAACTACTACAGTTTTGGCATAATGCAGCGGTAGATGTTATTATTATGTATTATTTTTATTCTAGACTAGCGGACCCGACAGACTTCGTCCTGACAAATTTGAATTTGAAAAAGAATTGTAAAGTGGCAGTATACCACATAGCCAACCAAATTCCAAAAAAAGGTTCAAATGAACTATTACATTTTATGACTATTCAATTTTGGAACGTGACATTAAATCCTCCAACTATGTATTCTGTGCTCCAACGCACACACGCACACTGTTTTAATAGATATGATTGAATTTCAATTTTATATAGCGTTAATAAAGCACAAATTGACTCAGATGTTAGGAACACACCTATATTTGCGTAGACAACAGTGAGTGCTTGCAATATAAACTTTAAACAATAACAATAAAGCTCAAATTGACTGTCCGTTTTAGTTAGAAAACGTTGTATGGGGAAAAGGGGGCTTTTTTTAAGATATTTCCGATAATTATTCGAATTTTTCTCGTAAAAACCATCCTTGAACTTCAACGAACATTTTAAAAAAGAATTGGCTGAAATTGGTCTAGAGGTTGTTGAGTTATACGCTTACCAACACGTTTTGCGATTCATTTTCATATATAAGATATCGTTGTTTGGTCCAAAATAAGTCTTTCTTTCTTTCAACTAGACCTGGCATAAATTATTTATCTTATATACCCGCGAACTTTGTTTAATGGCGTCAAAATATTATGTAGAATCCCACCAATATACGATTTTCTTGAATATCTACTCCAAAAGAGTGAAATGGGATTATGTAATATGTATGAAATTATAACATTATTTTTAAGAACAAAATTGAGAATGTGCATGTTTGAAAGTTCGTGGAAATTCTACTCCTAGGAGTTGAAACAGTATGGATTAAATACCACATAGGTTAGTCTGCCATTTATGATGATAGATGCATGAAAGGTTACATAATTAAAATACTAACATTTCACTTGTGAAATATTTCCAAATCCAAAACTCTTAAAGAGACTTTTACTCTTAAATTTAAACTTTGGTTTTACTTGTTAGTTCACTCATCCCTAAGAATAGATATAAGTTCCATTATTCCCTGTCCTTCTGGACAAGCATTGTATACAGAAGCACAGTCGAACATCTGTCGGCCGGCTATTGCAGCATCTTTGTATGAAGCCATGTCTTCTTCCCACTCAGGATCTTCGGCGTCAAACGGTGTACGGCCGTAGTCAGGTCTGGAATGTTAAAATTAAGAAATATAAAGATTTTTTATATTATTTATAAAGTAGTATATATTAGACCAGTAATAATGCCAATGCTTGGTGTTGATTTGTATACATTTCTCACCATTACTCGTACATTCTAATGTATAAATATTTGTTTTTCCGTATAAATTGTTATCATACAACGAACATATGACGTTGTATGATAACGACATAATTTATTGTAAATGTTGTTATTATTTTGGATAAAGCTGATATGTTTCTTGCGCTCATTCTTCTTAACAGCTAAAATATACGTCCTGAATATATTAATATAATATACAATGATTCAGTTCTTCAAATTATACAATTAACCTTTTGAAAATAAAATACAAACACTGATTTTAAAATGAAAACCCATTTCACTATTAATTTTACTGACTTCGTCCTGAATGGACCGCAGTTACTTGTATGTCTGTGACAGACTTCCAGCCGACGTATAAGGAGCATAATGGTTTAGTATGTCACATTTTGTGCCGCAATTTTGTCGCAACCGGAGTGTAATATGGGAAATTAATTTGATACTTTGTCCTTTTGGTGGAAAGCTTCAAAAGGATTTGTCCTCCACGTTTGTTTTGTTTGCTTTATTCCTTTTTGCTCTATTATGAAGTGTTTAATAAATTTTACATTTTTTAATGAACTACAACTAAATGAAGTCGTGTTATAATCGACTGGATTGTAACTCTAAAGGTGAAATCATCTACACTAATTAGAAACTGCCTTAGCCAGCCATTTACAACCTAATTTTTTGTAAGGAAACTTTGTACAGTGCTGCTAGCGGTAATGTGAAGTATCAGTTTTTGACATGAGCTTACAATATTTTTTTAATACATCTAGCGTTAGGATTTTTGTACCTTGGGTGTAGTAGCAAACAGAATCTCACAATTGCATATATCTAAACCTTCTAAAAGTCGTACAAAATATGTGTCTCGTGTAGGAATTAAACTCTCGGTTAGTGGCACAGTACCTACTGAACGACTCGACCAAATGTCAAATAATAAAGTATAGGAAAATGATACCAAATTCATGGTATAGCCACTGCTATTATTTTTCATGAAATGTCATAGTTCTAAAGAGGACAACATTAAATTGAAAGGAGACAATCACTTGAAGTAATTCAAGTCAATCACGTAAATTTTAAAACTTATAGTGATAATAGGTACATTAAAAAGACATTCAAAATAAAAAATATTCCATCCTATTTTTACTAAACCCACTCGTGTAATCTGTCGACAGCTAGGTAAACACGTAAGCATTTATTAAAGGGGATTATTATCATTAACAGGTACCTGCGCCATTAAAGTCAAGTTTATAAGGGAAGCGCACGTGGTAGTGACGTGACTGGCCCACGTAACATGTAATCTTGGTAGATTGTATGCATGATACATGAAATTATGTACGCGCTGATCGGGTGTTGGTTGGTTAGTAAATTAAAAAGGATTTTTATCGTGCCGGATTGTGAATTGTTTGGCTTTGCTTAGCTTTTAGGCGCGGAGCCGGTAACTTTCAAAGTCCTGTCAGAGCGATCCAAAAAATATTTATTTAAATAAATAGCTCATAAGTATAGTAATAAATTAAGCTCGGTATGCGTGGATTCCTATTGCCGAAACAATGTTAAAAAAAATATTAAAAAATGTTAAACCGTCATCGCGGATATATATATTTTTTATGTATTTGATAGTAAATTTTATTAACTTTTAGAAAAAAGTCACGAAAACCACTTTTTTCCGCCAGAAGCATCTGGCATACCTATTTGAAGTGTGTGATGAGGGCTGAAATTTCTCTATCGTACCGGAATCTTTTTTTTTTATTTTATTTTTAATCTCGGAATGCTCGCTATTAATATCCGCAATGACGGTAAAACATTTTAAACTTAACAATCGTTACACGGGTGCCCATTGTACCCTAAATAAGTAGAACTACAAGGAATTTTCTTTTTTTTTCTCTCAAGACTGAGAGGCTGAGAATCCTCACGAGGAGCACGAAACGTGCCCAGGATACCACCGCAATGGCAAGTGTCACGGTGATCATGTCGGAGTTCACGTGGCCAGAGCGATCTGACCAGCATGACCTACCGACTAAATTCAGCCTTAGCCTTGGCCATAAATATGTACGTAATGATTGAAAGTACTCACGTCATCAAAATGTGAAGAATCTCCCCGACCAACCCTTCTTCCTCAACGGGATATTGTGCTGCTTCACAAATAGCTCTCAGCACGCACTGATATCCATTGAAACCTTTTCTGAAACGTGGATTACTTTTCAATCGAAGATTTTTTCCAAATAGGCCGATAAATTCGACCTTATGGCATGTCAGTTAATGGTTCCAATTGGAATGTAAAATTACAAACTACTTCTCGCTACATAACACATGCTTATTTGTGTCACTGACAGTCAAGAAATGAGGTAAGCCAACGGTGTGTGGCATGGTCTGAATTATTAACCCTATCTTCCTTATTATTGTCCTAAGGTATTGTATGGCGTTTTGGTTTATAGCATAAGTTATACGCTGATATAACTACGTACTACGATTTTACATCTTACATCATAAATTGGCAACCAATATTGCGGAACTATCGGAGTCGCACAATAAAAAATCTTATAATTATATATATATATATATATATATATAATATATATATATATATATATATATATATTATATATATATATATATATATTATATATATATATCTTATATACCACGAGTTTGAGTTTGGGTCGTTGGCGCTGTGGTCTCCACTCTGGTCTACGATTCGGATGATTCAGGGAGGCCTGGGGTAGATACTGCCACGTGCCATGTTTTTAGTTTATAGAATTTCATATGTACGTACATATCTGACACTCCTATAGTGAAGAAAAACGTGGTGATGGAACCAATCCGCACTGGGTCTGCGTGGTTGATTAAGGTCGCTACTCTACTCATTAAGGTCGTCGGTAACTAATTGACCTAATATAGTTAGAGTAAACTCGTTCTCCTCGGTGGGGCTATAATGGGCTGTGTTGGTGATAATTTAAGACCAGATAATAGTAGTACAACTATTGCTGTTTTGTGACAGGTTAAGAAAGATTCCTTATGAATAATTTTCGTAAAGTATTAAAAAAAAAAGACATAAACATACGCATCCAACATGTCAGCAGTAGCTTTGTAAAATATTAGCCTCTCGTCGCTTTGTTTCATCTCAGCATCTTTCTGCTCTCGTGATATCCTGTTGATCGTGTAATACTGAGAGAGCATCGAGATATTTTGAAACTGAAGGTACTGGTATTGAAAATTGGCAGCGAATGCCAAGCTGATGTGGTCCTTATTCGGCACTGGCGCCGAAAATCCAATTATTAACTAAAAATAACATGAATAGAATTATGAAAACATTACAAAGTGGTTTCGGAAATGTTGACCTTGAATCCTCATAGCTCGATCTTGATTAGATATTTTAGAGCAGGTGTGTAAAAATAGATAATTAACAAATGTATACGATTACCTTGTACGTACCGCCGTAAGGATAAATCAGAGGCAAAGAGTAGATCTGTCGTTTTGTTCGTAAAGCTTCTGCGATTTTTTCTTTTGAATTATCATTTTGCACAGTAGTGAATGGCATCGTGATTAAAATCAACGTCCTGATACTAAGCCTGCAAATTAAACACGAAACTTTTGTATTGTTTATATCAAAAAAACAAATAGTGCGGAATAATCATACTCGTAGCTGTTAATATAATGATTAAACAACTAAATATTTATAAGAAAATTATAATCAATTGTACCTTAAATATTCAAGTTTTAAGTGTCAATTGTCTGATTAATAAATAAATCATAAGGATTTAAGGTTCTCCCGAAAAAGTGGTAACAACGTCCACTGTGAAGGGTAAATATATTAACATGCAACAAAAGTCCAACATCCTATTTCCAAAAAGAAATCAATTTATATCGACTAGACAAGGCGATTCGAGCATGTAGCATGTGATGACATTAGAGCATATCTCTAGTATAGCTCACTCGCATCTTTTCTGCGTGATCCAATCAGAAATGTAAATTTACAGAAGAACCATGGTTAGTAGCGTAGCTCGAGGAATTTCAAACTTGAGCTAAGCTTAAGTGGTAGTGCACAGAGCACATTACTCGCCGAAAAACATCCTCAAGTGGCAGACATATTCTGGAAACAGAAGCGTTGGCATAAGCCACAAAATGGATTGACGATTTCGTGAAAATCTCTGGATACTAATAGCGCAGGAGCGATTCGTGCCCTTTGGAGAGACTTAAGTCCAGCAGTTTGCTAAAATGATGTTATTGACTTGCTGATATATAATATATATTAAATGATAGATAGATTGACATATTCCATCACAGACGAACAAATAAACATGATCATTGCGTATATACACCAAAGGTTAATACACTGTTGATGGATTACAATTTGTAGATAATTAAATAAGGTGGATTAACACATTTTTATGAACAGTAATATCAATGTAGTAATTGGCTACATGAAGTCATAAACTGTTGTCATAGGCAATTATCATCTATTTATGTGTATATTTCTTTTACTTGAAGAAGTATTTTATATAGTATATTATGACTTAGTCACATTATGTCATTAGTTGTGAGGAGCACTTATGACTAAATTAAGGTAAGCTTTAGTTAACAACGCTGACTCAGTCCGGGATGGTAGACTTTCACATACATACATACGGTGGCAGGTTTGACTTCCCCTAAGAAGGATCCCTAAGAAGGGTAAAATACATTTGAATTTGAAAAATAAGTCCCATTAATACATTACATTTCCCGGACATCACCTATCACAATGGCCGATATTCCAAATTTTATCCAAGCCGTTGGGCCCTTATTACCAAGGCTTAGGCTGAGCTTAGTCCCAATCGAGACTCGATCGGAGTTCAACATAATGAATGAATGTGGCACTTGGTTGCAATGGTATCCATCAGGATTCTCAGCCCCTCCTCTTTAGAGACAAAAATATATTTTTAATTATAATTTCGTGAATACAGACTTAGATTCTTATAAGTCTGTACATGAAGTCTCTTGTGACCCAGATAACTGTGTTAATGTTATTACCTGCAACCCTAACTCTCCAAAAATACTAAATCAAAATATTAGAAGTATTAATTGTAACTGGGATAACTTTGTAACCTTACTGAGTTAGAAAATTACCGTTTGACTTAGAAAATTACCGTGGATGAATAATAACATACTAAAACTCTGTGAAAAAAAAGACAACCTATTTAAACAATGGCGGAAGGATATTACTAATATGTCATTACAACTACAATATAAAAAAATGAGAAATAAATGTCATAAAGTTATAGAGACGGCTCGTAACAAATATCACAAAGATCAAATAATGGAAAGCTATGGTAACTCGAGGAAGCTATGGAAATCTTTAAACACAATTTGTGGTCGTATAGCTCCTTCCTTGGATGATACTGTGTTGAAGGCGTTTAGTGCTCAAAACCTATCACACGCTGATATTTCTAACATGTTTGCTAATGGATTCAATGACTCGGTCAAAAACATTTTACCCAACTGTACGTCAAACCTTTTACACGCCAGTAATTATACTAACACTTTTGCCAGTATGCGTTTCATTAATGCAACCGCTTCAAAAATATCTTTTCTAATTAAACGGCTGAATAGCAGAAAAGCAGGAGGTATTGATAAAATAAAAGTTTCCACATTACAGGGTATTAGGAATAGTATAGCGGTAGCAATATCCAATCTAATTAATATTAGTGTAAAGACGGGAAAATATCCAGACGCCCTCAAACTAGGTTGTGTTAGACCCGTACACAAGAAGGGCAGCCGAGAACTTGTTTCAAACTACAGACCAATTACTCTTTTATCGTCTATTAATAAAATCGTGGAAAAATATATCTCCGAACAGATACACAAGTTTTATGAAAAACATAAAGTAATAAACGAAAGCCAATTTGGATTTCAACCTAAAAAAAGTACAACATCACTTCTTTCAAAATTTACAGACGATATAAATAGTTACCTTAACGATAAATATCAGGTACTAGCTCTTTTTGTTGACTACTCACGTGCCTTCGATACTTTAAACCATGATAAACTAATAGAGAAGCTCAACAAATCAGGCATTGGAGGCCACTTGCTGACGTGGTGCAAGGACTATTTACAAAACCGTGCCTATAGAGTACAAATAGGAAATGACGTAAGTGATCTCATTCCTATATCACAGGGAACCGCTCAAGGTTCCGTACTTGGACCTCTGCACTTTCTAACGTACGCCAATGATATGCCATCAATATTAAAATTCTGTACGCCGTACCAGTTCGCCGATGACACTTGCCTTATTGTCGCCGAAAAAGACGTAAATGTAGCTATACAGAAACTTCAAACTGATTTCGACGAACTTAATAAGTGGTGCCATGACTCTGGTCTAGTTTTAAATGCACAAAAAACTAAATTAATGCATATTAAATCACCTTTTATGAAAAACATTTTAGTCACCCCACTCACAGCTCACTCGCACTTTTGTCTGCATAAAAATCTAATGCGCGGCCATCCCTGTAACTGTCCCACTATCGATTCGGTGGATACACATACGTATCTTGGTCTCGTTATTGACAACAGGCTTTGCTGGAGGGCCCATATTGAAAAAGTGTGTGATAGGTTGCGAGCGTTGTTGGCGAATTTCTATGTAATTAAAAACCGGATACCATTTAAAATAAGACTCATCCTGTACAAAGCACTATCTGAGTCCATAGTTTCCTACGGTCTGTCTAGCTATGGGCGCACGTTTAAAACCTATCTTGATCAAATCTACAGGTTGCAAGTTCGAATACTAAAACGAATAGTTTCTCCACACATTAAAAGTAAATATGCAAACGACGAACTAAAACTTTTTGATCACTGCGGTACCCTACCCATTCATCTTAAAACACAACTCAACATTGTCAAGGAACAATTTTTCAACCCATATTTTAATAAAAAAATCGAGCATCCTGTGTACACGAGGTACGTTGCGCAGAACAAACTGGTTACCGCGTCAGCGAACAACTACTACGGCGAGCGGACCAGTGCGTTCATAGTGCCGCGCATTTTAAACTCTATACCTACAGAGGTTAGAGAAAAAATCACGCAATCCAATTTAAAAAACAGACTTCATGCTTATTTCAAAACATCATTGTAGCTAAGGAAGTACTTATACCAATTAGTTAGTAGTTTTACACGGGTCTGTAATTTGTTAAGTAAGTATTAAATTTGTAGTAATTGTATTTATTTATATTTAGGTTAACATTTAGGTATAATTAAAAATAAGGAAACAACATTGTAAACAACGTGGAATGCTGTCGCCACACACAAACCTCGGTGGTTTAAGTGGCGTCCATTGTCAAACTTTTATTTATTTTTTTTGTAAATTTAGTAATATCAATAAAAAAAAAAAAAAAAAAAAAAAAAACTGACTAGGACTCAAATATCATGGGACGTGCTGGTGTTAACGGAATGTTGGCTTCCGTTGGCTAAATATGTCCCCGAGATTGAAGGTTATGATTACATTACAACGAAAAATAATCACACACAAAATGAAGGAGTTGTAGTTTATTATAAGACAGGTTTATACCCCTTAGTTGAGGAACCCCAATTTTGTGATGCAAATTGTTTATTAATTAAACTAGATTCTTCTACAGTTATTATTGCGATTTACAGACCACCGGGCTATAATGTACCACAAAACTTCATTACATCACTACAAACTAAAATCATTCAAAAATATTATATTAACGGGTGACATAAATATTGATATTGCGCTTAACACTAACGATCGAAGATGTTGGGACTATTTAAATCTTCTAGCTGGGTTCAATATTCACCCTGCTCATAACACGCCAACACATAATCGTACGTGTTTGGATCATATTATGGTTAAGTCAAACTTCACTTCATGGTGTTATATAATTCAATCATCGGTCACTGATCACAGTAGTGTAGCCATCAATATAGACCTAAAGAAAACTACATTAGCTCCACCCAAGACTAGGCTCCGTATCAATCAATCGGAACTCGACCTTACTATTGCAAGCTTAGACCTGTCGTCTTTATATAGCATATCTGATCCTAATGACGTCGCTGAGTTCTTATCCAACTCACTTACCTGGGCAGTTAAAGATAATACTAATGTGATCCCTATAGCTAGGCGTAAAAGGATTAGTAAGCCCTGGATAACTCCTGTCCTACTAAAGTGTATAAAAAATC
Organism: Scirpophaga incertulas; assembly: GCA_036419045.1. Taxonomy (NCBI): domain Eukaryota; kingdom Metazoa; phylum Arthropoda; class Insecta; order Lepidoptera; family Crambidae; genus Scirpophaga; species Scirpophaga incertulas. The sequence goes on from CM071628.1 coordinate 23,663,722, forward strand.
GAGACAACTTACATAAAAAAGCAAAGACACACCCTGAGGATTTAACTATAGTTACAACTTATAAGCGATACAGAATTTTTTGTAATTATCTTCTTAAAAAGGTTAAGCGAGAATATGAAAAGGATTTAGTAGATAAATCAAAAAATAATTCTAAGAAATTATGGGAGGCTATAAAGAAGATAACACGGTATAAGAAAGCCAGTGTCTCTAGTGATTTGATTGCGCATGGTAACCCCCAGGATTGCATAAACACGCGCCGAGTTGGTCGCCGTGATAGGCGACGATCTCTCCCTCCGAAACGTGATGCGCGCCATGCTGGAGGGGGAGAGGACGTGGGCGCTAGTAAACTCCTTCTGCGCCGACGTCATGACGCAGAAGGAGGCGGCGGAGCGGGCCAGGGAGGCGGATCCCGAGGCTCCGGCATGCCGCCGCAGGCGTGCAGGGCGGAGGAGGCGCGAGTTCGCTCGCCTCCTTCCTCCTGTCGGTGACCAGCGGGGACCAGGCCCGGGAAGGCTGATCCCTGCTATTCAAAGGTCGCCGTCAGTCGACGATCCCCTGGATGTCCCGGGGGATCGACGGCCCCCCAGCAAAACGGGGGGGTGAGAGGGGCTCGCCGCAGGCGAGCCAATGACGCCGACGAGGTCGTGGAAGTGTACGTAAGTGTTCCCATGACCTTGTCAGGCAGTGATGCTGCTCTCCTCGACGTGTCTTCCTCCTCGTCTGATGAGGGGGAGGATGCGTCGACGATTGATGCGCTCCTGCCAAGGCGTCCCTGAGGGGCATTGTCTGGTTTTTAGTCGGTAGGCCGCGCACTTGGCTGGCACTCGGCCCCCAAGCGCGCGGAGAGTCCGACATAACCCCGCGGTGTTCCCGAGCCGCGGGGTATGCGTAACGCATTTTCCAGACAATAATAAAAAAAAAAAAAAAAAAAAGGATTGCATAAACAACGTTAATTCTTTCTTTGTTGGTATAGGTTGGAACGTTACTGCCAGTACATCCAACTGGAAGTCTTCTCCGTCCCAACTTAATGAATTTCTGATGTCTCCTGCAGGTTCAATGACTTTATATCCAACTGATAAGTCCGAAGTGTGTAATTTGGTGATGAGTCTCAGGGACAGTTGTGCTCTGGGAGCTGATCAAATATCAGGACAATTATTAAAACGACGCCATGCACTTCTTACTCCACCAATAACATATATCTGCAATCTCTCGATAGAATCAGGTATATTTCCAAAGATATACAAGAAATCTCTCATAACTCCGGTGCATAAGAGTGGCAGCAGAACCTGTGTTGATAACTATAGGCCAATTTCGCTGCTTCCAATCCTATCTAAGATCTTGGAACGTCTCATAAATAAGAGGCTTATTGACTTTCTTAACACACATAACATTCTGTCGGAGTGTCAATACGGTTTTCGCTCAGGAAGGTCAACTGATGATGCTGTTTTTGACCTCACTAACTTTATAGTTAATCATATGGAAACGAAAGGAACGAAAGGTTATTGGCATATTCATGGATTTGGCCAAAGCTTTTGATACGGTTTCGGTTGAGGTTCTGCTGCACAAGATGGAGAAGGTGGGGATTAGGGGCAAAGCTCTCCAACTCTTCACCAGTTACTTATCTGATCGCTTCCAAGCGGTAAGGATTGACGGTTGGACCAGTAGTGAACTGCCGGTGACCACCGGCGTTCCCCAGGGCAGTGTCTTAGGCCCTACATTATTTCTCATCTACATCAATAATCTCTGTCGGATGAATTTGAGAAATGGGCGTATTGTATTTTTTGCTGACGATACTGCTCTGCTGTTCTATGCAGATACATGGAATGATGTCTTCCGTTTTGCGCAGGACGGGCTGAATGAAGTGACTGACTGGCTGACCCTTAATTCTCTGGCACTTAACGTAGATAAGACTAAGTATATGACGTTTACTATTGTCAATCGCAATCTTCCTTCATCCCTAACACTTACTGCACATGCGAACAGCTGCGCATCTAAAGATGATTGCCATTGTCAGGAATTATCTTGTGCTACAACTTTAAAGTATCTGGGTATCATGTTGGACGCTAACCTGAATTTTCAATCCCACCTTAATCTATTAGCAACTAGAATCAGAAAGTTGATATATATATTTAAGACTCTGAGACATGTAGCGAGTAAGCCTGTTGTAAAAACTGCGTATCTCTCCCTATGTCAGTCCTTGCTGGGATACTGCATCTCTTCTTGGGGTGGTGCTGTTAAAACCCATACATTAAAAGTTGAAAGAGCACAGAGGGCAGTCCTGAAGGTTGGTGCTTTTCTCCCCATTCTCACCCCCACAAGCGAAGTGTACAGTTATTGGAGGGTACTTACAGTACGCCAGCTATTTTTGCTTGCTATTATTCTTCGCAAGTACTCCCAACTCCCATATGATCCACATCTCAACCTCGATAGACGTAGGAGGAGTGCTGTTTGTACCATTCAACCATCTAGTACATCATTTGCTCAGAGATTTGCATGCTTTCTAGGTGACTACTTGTATAATAAAATCAATGCTATACTTAAAATTTACTCCCTCTCGTTACATGGATGTAAGGACAAGGTTACCATGTGGCTGCTTGATCACGATTATGTAGAAACTGAAAACCTAATAACTTTACCCAGATAAAATATTAAATACACAACAATAATTAAAAACGGCTAACAATTGAACTGATTAATAGTGTAACATTTTTACCAATGTATATTCTACAAAATAAACTAACCTACTTACCTAACCTAATCAACTCACACATACATTCTTATACACGACATCATTCACAGTCATTTTTTGTTGTTTAAATTTTATTGTTTTTATTTTATTTTCGTTCACTTACCTATTTGTATTGGCTCATTTTTAGTGCTGAAAAGCTTATATTTAATAATTTTGTTAATCACTTATCACATCAAGTTCTATACGGGATACCTGGCGGACCAAGGAGTGCGAGCCTGATGACCTGTAATACAGGCACACGCGTGCCTAGCATAGGCATCAGTCTCACACAAACATTATTTCATATATAAGTATTCTGTCAACTGTTATCTTAAAAACTGTTTGTGATGGGAAAATAAAGATTATTATTATTATTAGATTATTATTATATTTATATTAATAGTCGAGAACACCGGTAAATTTATGAATTTACTTGTTTAATTTAACTTTCCTTTATATCACCATAATAACCCTGTTAACTGGTCCCCAGTTATTGAGAAATCCGGGTGATATCCATTTCCTTTTTCGTCCTTTGAATTACTAACCATATAGCAAGATAAATCACTATAAAGCTACCCAGTCATTTGTTACAAAAAATACCCATCGAATTATTTTTTTTTCTCCTATGGAGAGACATACCAGGCTTTGGGATATAGTTTAATCGTGGTTCGGCGTGGGTTTGAGTGATGTTTTTGCTGGTTGCGAGTAATCAAAACTCATTAAGGGAGATACTTTACTTTAATGTATCGGTCATAGAATTTTGAGTAAGCAATGCAAAAAAGGAGGATTTAGGTATGACTGAAATTTTGAATCGATAGTTCACATTTAAATAGCCCAACATATTGTGACATACAAATTCCATCTATATTTATGTATTAAACTGAATCGATCGGTCTGGGATTTTCTATTGATTGTCAATTGCAGAGTAAGCTGTTTAATACTAATAATATATTTTGTTAAAAATATGATAATATATATAGCGGCGAGCACACAGATGCTACTCATAGATATGTGTTTTTCTGCTACCCAGCTAACAAGTATTAATTTTATTATGAATTATGAAAAACAAGAATAGTATTAAAAAAACTACACAGGCACTTGAATTTATAGATTCTATTCAGAAGTCCTCTTTGCCCTAGAAATGGAAAGCTTTGCTACCCATCCAAGGACTTCAAGAAAAAGATGATTACCTTTTTCTTCCAGCTGCATTGCAACTAACTGTAAGTATTTTTGCAGAACGAAACTCGTGTTTAAACGAAAAGAGATTTTCACGGTAATTCACTCTTTGACGACATTTTCAGTTTCTCCCCTGATCGAATGGACAAATACAAAAAATACTACTTACCGCATCTTTCAGCAATATCACTTCACATCAACCACTTCTTTTCGAAGGTTTTGTGTGACCTTTGATTAGTACGTGCATAATGACACTAAAATTTAGTTTACATTGACCGCTTGATGGAATAGTTAGACGCGGAATGGCAACATAGCGGTTGGTCAAGAAATATTCGTGACGTGCTGTGTTTGCTGTTCGTGATAACTGACATAAGGTAATTCCATTAGAATAAGTGTCCACGTTTTATAGTCATATGTGGATATGAGTCGGAATCAAAGGAAGAGTTATGCAACACATTTTTTAGATATATCATAATCAAGGAGCGTTAGTTGCACGACAATGGTCTACGAATTGGATGATTCGCGAAGCAAGTCGATTCTGCCATGTACTAGTGTACTTTTTGTTATTCGAATGTATAAAAAAAATCTGCGATTTTTAAATTATTAAAGAAAATATTGGTGAAGGACGATGAAGTAACGTCGTGAGGCATACACTTGTGAAGAAAAAAATAGAGAAGTTTCATGTAGTCAACCAATTCGCACGGGGCCAGCATATTTCATGCTTATCGATGGGGACGTATATATTAGTTTGTCATGATGATTATTATCAAATACGGCCATGCTCCTTGAAAACCTATTAACAAATAAACGTTTAGTTTCAAGGGTGGTCTATTTTGTTCGAAGCAAAACTAGCGTTAAGCCGTGAAATTGACTTAATAGAGGTTTTGCTTGATAATGACTCTTATATATCTTACATCTAAATATGTTCTTTGTCTCTATAGCGTCAATTACACTGAAAAAATGAAGGAAGTATCTCACATTAGTCGAAAGATCTTATACTCAAATGCTTATTATGGGCACGAATCATGTTTGGTCACTGATACTATTAAGCATCTTAATGATAGATAGCCAACACATCGAAGTCAATCAATGCCTATATGCTTTAATCTTCCAACTTCTTATTATATATATAAAGGTATCGGCTACAAACGGTGAGTTGTGTGAATGTGGATGTAAGCATCATAACAACATGCTCCATTGTACTTACACACGGCAACGCACTCTCTACTTAGAAGTCTCATAACGTCATCCCGTAATAGCTCTGATTTTCGTAGTACACGTGTAAAGCTGACGTGTTATGGATTGTACATAGACAATCTATGTATATACACAAGGAAAAGACGGCTTATGTGTAACAGTAGTTTGGTTGATAAAAAGTTTACTAACTTTATTATTCAGATCCATCCTATTTTGTTAACATTTTTTTAAGCCATGAACAATTTCATGAACTCTGTAAAGACTTCTAAAGTGAATGTCGATATGTAGTTGATAATAGTGAAATAGCTTGGCAAAGTAAAATGTCAGTAAAGGGTAGGTATTACTTTGATATTACTCGATAGCTAAAGTGGTTAAGGCATTAACATACGAGTAGCATGTTGAAGGCGCGGGCTTAAATCCTTAATGCAACATAAGCTTTTGGGAGCATGTATGATGTCAAAGAATTGACTCGACGCGTATTTGGAAATTAGGGGAACCTCCATGAGAAGAACAGGCAAGAAACTTATAAGGGCTTATTTTATCCCAGCTTTTTAATTTCAATAACTTGATTTCCATTTATTACTAACTCAGGCGCAGTTGCACAAACGGACTTAAATCGAATATTGTCTTGCTCTCTCACTAGCACCTATATGATAGCACGTGATAACATGAAGATTAATTAACGATTACATTGGAATATGGTAACATTATTACTTGCGAGGGCAGGTGAACTTTTAAAAAATGACATAGGGTTTAGAACGTAAGAATGTGATGAGTTGAGGTCAGATGCCGAAGAGTACTTGGATTCCGTTCGGAAGAGAAGATATAGAAGAGACTTATAGGATTAGTTTGGTGCACCACAAAGAAGATTAGAGTATCATTGAACACCTTTCAAACACATTAATCCAACTCAAACGATTTAGAATTCTTCCCAGATTATTTTTGTCAAAGTAATAGATACTTATTATCCTTAACAACCCAACAAAGCATCCAAACCACACCGAGAGTACAAAAGAATGTTTCCCACTGTACTCTATCGAACGGAAGGGCGAGGAGAGTGGGTGCTAACAAATACAGGTTTCCAGACGAAAAATTACCATTGTGCGCGATCGGTGACTATTCATCGCTTTCTATAAAGCAATTTACCCCCGATCGATGCGAACACCACATAAGCCCAATGGGCAATCACTCTGAACGGCCCCATCGGTCCACATTTATCGAATCTTTCGAGAAACGAGATTTATTTCTTTTCCAAGAAGCGCCGATTACCGCATTTCGAGTCCTGCATATTATAAATATAGTCGGCAATAGCGTTTTAAAATTGTGTGTGAAAGTTAGAAGTCTATTTTATGTGGTTGTGGATGGGAATCACATCCAGTCTTTATTTAATCTGGTTACTAAGAGACTAAAACAAACTAAACTAAAACAGAAAATGAGTAAAAACTTTATTTGTAGTTACGATATTTAAGAGAATAAATTAATTTAATAATTGTTAATAATAATAGTTGAAAAGTGACACCCGTTCCTCGTAAGACAAGTAACTACATTATCATTATCGTGATCTTTCTGTTTGTTTTTGAAAAAATATTTCAGACTTTGGCCGTGAGTCAGTCTCTCTAGAGATGCCAAACATATTATCGATACGTCTAATATTGTAGTCACTATACGATAACGTCAAAGAGTCAGTCGGAAATCAAAAACTAAAATCGAGATAGATAAGTCGACAACAGCATATGAGACAGTCTGATGTGGATTTCGCCGAAGCTATTCGCATTGTTTCAAGGTAAATATATTGAAGAATGCTAATTTCTTTTCAAAATTATAAATTATGGTGCATGATTGTTTTGAGTGTAGAAGACTTTAAAAGTCTAATTTAGTAAGACCAGAACCAGTCAGAGTAAAGGCTAACATTGAGTCCAATCATGATCTTGATGTAATAAAGAATTAGTCTTCTTTGTTGACAGATTATCTTATAATCTCTTAACTCACCTGATACAGGTAAGAAGCACCTAAATCAGTTAGATTTCGATGGGATCCCGGAAAATCATACCCTTATTCATGCCAGGATCAGTGCTAGTTGCATTGTTGGTGGCTGCGCAGAGAATCTCGAAATTTGGTCCAGCTAGATGAGCAATAGTAGGAGGATTCGACATGTTAATCAAACTAAAAATACCAGATTCTAAAACCAATTAACTTCGAAACTAAACTAAGAAAACTCGGAATTCTAAAACGTTTAGTTTTAGAATACCGAATTCGACTTTTAAACACTTTTAATCATCTTCAACGATTATAGAAATATTAAATGCAACTTTGTTTCGCTGGAAAAATTTGCTTTAATTACTCGAGTGATATAAATTGAGCACTGCGCAGTGTAATAAAATTCAAAGTTTCTTAATTATATCCCGTTAAAAACTGAAATTCCTAGTTCATCAAGTGAGCGGCGAAATTCTCTTGCTCTTCAGAGGTCGAGTCATGCAACATTATTAAAAAGATAATAATACTGAACTCTAAAGTCAAGAACATAATGTTTAACTCATACTTCTTAATTGAGCATAATAGTGGTTGATGCTACAACACCGCGTAACTCAAACATGTTAACTTTTCAGAATAAAAAAAATTAATTGTCTAATTGAAATGTGAATTAATTACCACAATTTTTGGAATTTAGGCAATTCTTAAATATTTATGTTAAAAAAATAAATATTCTTGATATATTCTGTTTTCTAAGAAGTTCGCCATTTTGATTACTCGATGTTGTTACTTAAACGACGACAGTCACCTATTTAAAAATTGACAGAAGCATATCACGTTAAATGTTGAAAGTATTAAGTGAACACTGTAAATCACTTTTAACAGTAAACTGACTCTTTCCATAGAATAAAAAATACCTTACAAGCTACATCTATATTTTAAAAAAATACAATAAAATGAATAACCAAAGAAAAAACACTTATTTCTTGTTTGTACATCCAATATCTGAATCCTGTATTTACAGGAACTCCATGGAAGCTCTACGGCGATACTGGATTTAAAAATACCGGGGAATAAGGTAAGTACGTGTGTTATAGTGACATGTGATGCTTTGCATATGACATTTGTAAGTACTGAATATTTCCACAATATTTCGTGTATTTTGTCACTCGTAAACATTTTTTATTCGATTTCGGTTCCAGAACAAAATTGTTTTTTGTACTTTCGTATTGTTTTTTGTACCACAAATCGGAATTCAAACCCACACCTAAACATGACTTAGCCAATATTGAAATGTTTACTCATTTCCGTTACGTGCAGCTCCGCAGACATGTCGTGTGTGAAATACCACTGGATCGCGATTGCCTTAAACTGCGTTCTCGTTGTCAATACCTCGGGCATTGAAGGCTGCGGGAACAAATTACATCGGAGCAAGAGGCAGTTGCTATTTCCAAATTCGACAGTGTTTCAGGTAACTGAGATAAACATATTTTTTTATGTTTATATTTGAAATGAGATTTTGTATAACTGATTCTTTTACGATGTATTTCATTCTTAGGATTTATACATTTTGTGTAAAGAATTACATAGCGAAATATAAAATTAAAAAACTTACTAATCATATTCATTTTCTACTGTAACCTTAATACTTTAACTAGTATTAACTTTTCTGTTATTCGCCAAAAAACAAACTGAAGCCTAACAAGGCTCTGTTAAGTTGTCAAACAGCATGTAAAATTACGAAATTTTTAAAATGACACCGTAATGTGAAATTAGTTGACAGTCATATAAGGCCAATTGTAATCTAAGATAAAAGGGTTCCATTTTCGAATATACTAATAAGTTTTTAAATATTATTTCTGTAAAGAGACAACTCCCGAAATGTATGTAAGTTTTGAATACAGCTTACGCGAACATTTTACCACGTTCATGTTTTTGGGTACATTTATCATATCAGTTTCTTCAAAAAGCGATATTTGCATTTTTCTGTTCGATAGATACGCAGTGATATTACTGGGTACCGTAACTTAAATATTATGTCATATGTTGGTAACGTACTCTTTTGTGGAAGTTGCAAATTTACTGCGAATTTCATAGAAACCACGTTACAATAATTATAATCAACTGCAACCAATTATCATCAGGTGGGTAGTCTGATGTTTGGCAATATACTCGTACAGCAATAACACATGTTGAATCTAATGATTCAATATGTGTTATTGCTGTATATTGCCATGTATTGCATCAGACATAAAATTATTTACCACACAATCTGAACAGAGAGGAGTGTTTTCAGTTCAATGCCGGCGTTGGTACACCATCTCCTTTAGACAAGACCTTCGTAAACTGGGCGTTCCAAGCCAACTTCCAGCTGCCCTGGAAACGGTCCCAGATACCATTGGACGTACTGGCTACTGACAGCGCGTACCTAGGAGCTTCTAGAAGACTTAGAGACTTGGAAGAAGACGAGTACCAGAATGATGCACGGCTTTATCACTTATACAAGTACATCGAGGATGTGTTGACCGGGTAATTTATTTATATATTTATATTATATGTACATATTTAAATATTAAAATTATTTGATTTTTTACTGAAGGGAGACACCACACCAAAATCCCCCTTAATTATATTGTCTAAATGTTTACCTGGATGTTTTAGTTCTACTGGTATGCTGAAACGTTTTGGTTTACGAGTGCTATCGAATTATTCATCTCTTCCTACGGAGTCAAATATAAAGGAAACAACGGTTTAGTAAACTATGTTTTTTAAGCATTATCTTAATGCTGAGATGAAAGAAAGAAGTAACATTACAACAAGCAACTAAATACAATTAAACTTTGAGATCAGACAATCTTATGCATTTACCACGAACTTAATATCAAATGCATCAGATTTCATATATGTATTTATAATAAAAATAAATTAACACTATGATAACTTATAATTGAAAACGAAGGGTTTAACGATGTTAACATTAGGAATAAATACTTGAGGATGTTAGCCACATATTCTTAACCGACAAATGTATAATTATTATATATGCTTTCCTATAAATAACAAAACGCAGCCGTTTAGTAAGCGATCTATTCTTGAAAGAGATTGTTGAAAGTGATAAAAAAAACTAAATTGTTGGGTTTATATTTTGACAAATTATTTTTCGTGGGAGAGCCATGCTTCAGCACGAATTGGGCCGGCTCGACCGAAGTGATACCACGGCCTCACCGAAAACCGGCGTAAAATAGCGCTTGCACTGTGTTTCGCCGAGTGAGTGAGGGTACCGGAGGCCCAACCCCCCTTCCCTCTTTATTCCCTTTTCAAAGGTTGGCAACGCATCTGTGACTCCTCTGGTGCAGCGGTTATCGCTTACCATCAGGTGATCCGTTTGCTCGTTTGCTGCCCTATCCTATAAAAAAAATATGAAGCAAATTTACGCTGTGCTAGATCCGCCTCTGATATTGTATCTATTTCTGTGCAATAACTGTACATATTGGACATCTAGTTTTATCTTATGTCCAATAGACGCCCACTATTGAATATAGGTCAGGGATCTACAAACCTATGTTCAGATAGATTAATTAATTGATAAAGTGTATCTTTAAATAAAAAACAATCAATACATTAAAGCGAAATCACTCACTCGAGTTATCTCATGATTGTATCCCTACTAATATTATAACCGCGAATGTTTGTAGGTATGGATTTATTTCACGTAAAACTACTAAATGGCTTTAAATGAAACTACAATAATATTACTTATATATCAGAATAACACATGAGATACAATTTATACAGATATACACCACGCTATATTAAACTTTTCAAAATACTAATTCTTTGTAGGCGAAGTCGCTGGCACCAGCTGGCATTATAAAAACAAACTTAACAAACATATGATTACATTCTTACATAACCAACAAGTAGGCACGGCAATTCATTATACATACCAATTATACTTCGGAAAATAATTTTCGCATAAATTACATTTGTCAATTTTCATTTTCCGATTGTCACGTCGTAATTTATTGCTGTTTACTGTACGCCATAATAAAGTTTGAACTGAACGATTTTGTTTGTAGACTTTAAATCTACATTCTGTTATATTAGACGTAATATTTATGAGGTTTTTGATCGTGGTTGTTACGTGATCAGGGCTTACAATGTCTAGACTGATGTGATTTGTTAATGTTACTTAATATTCGATTAAGAATAGATAATGAAATAAAGAATAGATTTCATTGCAGACACTCTCCTTTCCGTATAGCCGTCCGTTCAATATAGTTGTAAAGATTGAGACCTTGGCAAGCAGACTTAGTTCTGCTTCATTTGCTATATATAAAGTACGACGACTGACTAACGTTGAAACGGCAAGATTAGTCTATTTCAGTTATTTTCATAGTATCATGACGTATGGCATACTATTGTGGGGATCTGCGGCGAATATTCGCGCTATCTATAATATAAAACACAGATAATCACTCAAAGACATATTTAAGGAAATAAATGTAATGACGATAGCATGTCAATATATTTATGAAAATTTAATATATGTTTATAAGAACTACGTTACATTTAATACAAATTTTCAAATGCATCATTTAAACACGAGAAATAAAAATAATGTTGCCGTTCCAACATACAGGCTTCAAAAAACTAGAGGTTCGTTCTTAGGGAAATGTGTAACTTTTTATAACACACTTCCAGAAAATATTACTGCTTTACCGTTTCATAAATTTAAAGCACATATTAAAAATACTCTAATGAAAAAAGGGTATTACAAGGTCAATGATATCTTGAATGATAAAAATGCTTGGATGTAATTTTTACGATATTTAATTTCCTTAATAATTAAACATTCTTGGATGTAAATTTTGCGATATATAATTTTAAAAATTCTTTAATAAATGATATTTTTGTTTTGTACCGGACATATACATATCAGATTTGTTTAATGCGATATGACTCTTGTGACGGAAATATATATTTGTTAGTTGTTTTAATTTGAATCGGAGGCAGACTGTGTATCTGAAGCCGGCTTCCAACTCTGTAATGATACAGGGAGAAAAGAAAATTGCCCTTGCTGGTTTTCTTGCTGGTTCTTTCCAGTACAAGGTCTCCCGCCGTAGACTTATGAACCAACGGCGTAGCATCTTTGACATTCAAAAGTGATTGTAAAAGCCTATTTGAAAAATATTTTTTTTTTATTTTGATTTTTATTTTGTATATATATGTCATGGGCTAAGTTATTAATCGGGCATTATTCATAATGCCCGGGCGATACTAATAATGCCCAACAATAGCGGGCAATGTGATTATAACCAATCAATTTATTACATTGCCCAGACATTATGATTAATGCCCAGTGCTTATTGGGCAGAGTGATGTAAAGAATGTTTAATCCTTTCAAATTAATATTTAGTTACATAGACCGAGCATACAAGTAATGAAATCAATTATCGGGTACAGTAATAATAAAAAAATGTTTTATAGTTCAGTATTTCTTTTTAAAATTTAAATAATGAAACTACGGTTTTACTTCGATCAATTTACGAAGGGCTACATTTATAAACTATGGTCTATAGTAGTTTCAATGCAGCCTGGAAATATTTCGCACTCGCTTTTACTTACATGTAGGTAGATATTGCCAGTTTAACTCTAAAGTTAAAAAAATCTTAGTAATCAGTCTCATAGTAATAGTTATTGTTAGAATAGATTATTTATTCTATAAAAGCTCTCAATCGTTGGACTTAATAAACAAAAAATAATGTTGAAAACATAAAAAGAACTACCTATGTGTAAAAAAAACTCACTAATCAAATCAGTCTCATTATTTGAATTAAAGAAATATATATTAGCAGTGATCATGAAACTTAAAATCAATTCTAAAATTTAAAGTACAAAAACTTTTTACGCTTAAGTTAAGCTTCAAATTATATAAAAGTTGTATAAAATTAATTATATAAAAAACACACCACGTAAAAATTGACCTATTAATCACATTGCCCGATAATGATGTAGCTATATTCATAATGCCCAGCCAATGTGATAAATAGGTGAGTTTAGATTATTATTAATAGCTTGGCCCGATGTGGCTGGAAATTATTCATACTGCCTGGGCATTATGAATACTGCCCGCTTCGATCACTTGGCCCATAACATATATATATATATGGTTTTCATGGATGTACATGGAAGATCAGCATTGAGGAGTACTTTGATGTCTCATCCTCACGCTGAGTCGGTAGACTTTTCAGTGGCATATTTTTATGTTTTGTTATGAGTCTATTATCATATGGCATATGTATTGTATGTCGCGAACAAGCATTTATCTTTTCTTTCTTTCAAAAGCATAAGTTAATTTTTAGACTTTAGATTTCATATATCGATAATTCATGGCCCTCGAACGCCCTTAAAAGATACGTTTCATTTAAGTTATGTACTAAATATCATGACTACGAGAAAAAGATAGAATTAAGCAAAATTTTACGATTAATTAAGATAATGGAAGGCTTAGTTAATTCAATAGGAATATTATAATCAGAATTATTACTAAAATGTTATTTTTTGTTATCACGCGTCTTTCCACGGTCCTTCATAATGCGAGCACGGAGTTATAGATCCAAAACGTAGAGATTGCATTGCATTGCATACTTATCGTGGTAGAGCCATGCTTCGACACGAATTAGGCCGGCTCGATCGGAGTGATACCACGGCCTCACAAAAAACCGGCGTAAAATAGCGCTTGCGCTGTATTTCGCCGAGTGAGTGAGGGTACTGGAGGCCTATCCCCCCTTCCCCCCTTATTCCCTTTAAAAAGACTGGCAACGCATCTGCTGGCTGCTGGGTCTATAAAAAAATATAACGAAACAGTATACAGTATACTATAAAAGGTAGCATAATGTAAAAATACGTTAATTTGTTACGAATTTCATATTCATCAATTCATAATTCATAAGACCTTTCCAAACATATAAATTGTAAAAATAATGATGTGAAAATATTTTGTCAAAACATAAGAAGTATATACAACAATTTTAACGATCTACAACTCACCTTAACACAATTAAAGTATTATCCTGATATAATAATATTGACTGAAAGTCAGTTAAATCATAATAAACAAATACCATACCTACCAAATTACTCTAGTTCTCAAACTAATAATCATGTCAACAAAAACGATGGAGTTGTTGCTTACATCACTAGTGATATACAATTTACAGTAAAGGAAGTGATCCTTGATCAAGCATCTTGCTTAGAAATAAACTACAATAATAACATTATTTTAGGTATTTATAGATCCCCTTCCAATAAATATGCTGATAAATTTATCAAATCTTTAGATCTTTATTTGAATTCCATTAAAAAGTATAACAATATAATCATTACTGGTGATCTAAACATAAACCTCATACCGTTACATGATGAAGTCACACACGAAAGAAATAACAGACAAACATACTTAGATATGTTAGATACACATGGACTGGTATCGAGCCACATACTTCCAACTAGATTAAATAGGTGTTTAGACCATGTGATAATGAAAATTGATACGAAAAAAGTATCTGCACAAGTTGCTGTCTTAAATACAACTACAACAGATCACTATTCATTATTCGTAAATTTATCTAAAATAAAACTGAATAATAAATGTAATAGGGTAAAACTTTTCACGGATTTCGATCAGGCGTTGTTAGCTCTCAAAAATAAAAATATAAATGAACTTCTTTACTCAGATGACCCTGATTTTGTAATAAAACTTCTCACACATAAAATAACTGAATCTTTACAAGAACACACAATTACAAAGCGTATTCCAAAAAAATCTCGTACTATAAAGCCGTGGATTTCAGTTGGACTCTTAAGGTGTATTCAAAATAGAAATAAAATGCAAAAAAAGTTAAAAGAGGACCCATTTAATATTATCTTGCAAATAAGTTACAAAAGGTATAGAAATTTCTGTAACAATCTTATAAAGAAATCTAAACGTATATACGAAAGGAAACTTCTATCAATCAATGATTCAACTAAAGATAATAAAAAACTTTGGCGTTGTATTAAAAATATTACAAATTTCAAACAAGTTAAAACTGATTGCTCGAAATTATTAGAAACAGGTTCATCTGTAAATGAAGCTGTAAATAAAACTAATCACTTTTTCGCATCTATTGGCAAAAATCTGTCGGAAAGCATAGAGGCAACCTTTACACTAGACCCGCTAAAAACATTGTGTTCGAATGTAAGTAATTTAACGTCGTTTGTGTTACTGGATACAGATCTAAAGGAAGTTCATGATGTACTTAATGATCTCAAGTCAAACAGTGCCGCTGGATTTGACAATGTTCCCACAAAGTTTCTTAAATTGGCCAAACATGAGATAGTTCCTATAATTACTCACTTGGCTAATTTGTGTTTCAGTAAAGGAATTTTCCCTGAACTACTAAAAAAGTCTCACGTTACACCGGTGTATAAGAGTGGGGATCGAATGGATGTAAACAATTACAGACCAATATCGGTGCTGCCATCTATCTCTAAAATATTGGAAAAATTACTTAATAGCCGGTTAGTTAATTACATAGGAAAATATAAATTGTTGTCAGATTCACAATTTGGTTTTCGCAAAGGAAAATCCACTCAGGATGCTATATCTAAAATAACCTCTCTCTTAACTGATAGCCTTGATCGTGGTAAAAAATGTCTAGCAGTCTTTCTCGATTTAAAAAAAGCTTTTGACACCGTCTCGATCCCCATTCTTATACGTAAACTGGAATATATTGGTATAAGAGGAATACCTTTAAAACTACTTACCAGCTACCTCACCTGTCGAACTCAAAGAGTTAAAATAGGACATTGCACCAGTAGTGATTTAAATATAAGTTATGGCGTCCCACAAGGAAGCGTGCTGGGACCAACGCTATTCCTCATCTACATAAATGAACTTTGTAATATAACTGACAGAGGTGCCCATGTGTTTTCTTATGCAGATGATACTGCCATAGTTTTTACTGGTAGTAACTGGAATGTACTTCGTAGAGACGTTGAATTCGTTATGTCCAAAGTTGCTTACTGGCTTAGCTCTAACTTGCTTACGTTGAACACACAAAAGACAAATTTTATGTGTTTTTCTCTTACAAACAAAACACAACCTGCTAACTTTAATTTAAGCGTCCATACTTGTATTGATTTAGAAAAATGTGAGGGTGGATGCCCAGTAATAGAAAAAGTTGATAAAACTAAGTATCTGGGTGTCATGCTCGATCAGAATCTAGGTTGGTTTTATCAGATTGAGCTGGTTTCTGCACGAGTAAGGAAACTTATTTGGATATTTAAGCAATTAAGACATATAGCTTCAAAAGATCTACTTAAACAAATATATTTGTCTCTAGTTCAATCAGTTATTACTTACTGTATTCCAATTTGGGGTGGAGCAGCCAAAACAAAGTTTTTAGAAGTTGAAAGAGCACAAAGAGCTCTATTGAAAACTATGTTTTTTAAATCTTATCGCTTTTCGACAGAGCAACTATATAAATTATGTGATCTATTAACTATAAGAAAATTATACATTCTTATTTCTATCCAATCCTTTCATGCAGGCTTAGTATTCAATCCTACCACTTTACTTAAAAGAAGAAAAGACATTGCTGTTGTTGTTAAACACGTTGAAACAGCGTTTGCTAGACGACAATATGCAAATCAAGTGACCCATCTTTATAATATTGTAAATAAAAAACTGTATATTTACGGTAAATCTAACATTGAGTGTAAGAAATCCCTAACATCTTGGCTTAAAACTTTGAATTATGATGATACTGAAATGCTTATTTCTCGGGCTGTGTAGTCTCGGTTTCGGATTTGACTGAATAATATATAAATATAACATATAAATATAACATATAAATATAACTGAATGATAATTATTCGCTTTATTTATTGTATTTGTTTATACTATTATATATTATATAATATTCTTTTTCGTTGCATATTTGTCACGTATTTGTGTAACACTATTTGTAGGACATTGCTGTGTTGTCCCTCTACATTGTTCTAGTGTCAAATTAATTATAATAATAATTAAATATGTATGTTATTGGAAGAGTTGGGCCTTCTGGTACAGGTAATATTCTACTTAAAAGAAGATCCCAAAAATGTTATGTTATACACTAGCTGTAATGTAAGTAAATAAATATTTTAATTTTAATTTTAATAATAAGTCATTGTAAATAAAATTATCGTTTTGTTTTCGATCATTCATCTAAATTTATAACTTAATTTGAGACATACAAACTACCAATTTTTGAGCAATTCATTTCTCTCTTAACTCTTCAGTGAATATTTTTATTGTTCTTGGATTAGAAAATGTATTTATTTATATTGGAAATAAACCTCATTAATTAGCTAAAAATAATTTTGTAGTTTAATGGCTCAAATTTTCTGAAAACATTATTTGCATTCAAACGTATGTTATTGGTTGGTTTGATATCTTGGCATGGGCTTAAAAAATGACTTTTGTGTATATTAAATAAAGAGTATTCTTTGTTTATTTAATAATCGGTGTTGATAAAAAGCTAAATTCTTGATATCTTCCAGAGGCATCCAATAGATAAGCACCTACTATTTAGAGTTATGCTAAGATAAGATAGTACTCAGCAACACATTTGTTGCAACAAATTTTTGTATTTTGCGAAAATAATATCAAGTATAGTAAAAATATTTTAGTGTTGTTTTAATTATTTTGTCATGATCTTCATCAGAGTTTGTCAAATATTATTTCAGATTTGGATACAACGGGACCGTGTGCACTCTGAGAACTCTGTGTCAGTTAGGACGCGAACCTCTGGAGTCTGGAGATGATGAAGACTTGCTACATGAGCTGGCTGGATTTGTACTAAAGTAAAAAGAATATATATGTTATTTTTATCTCATTACATAACAAAGAAAGGTTATTTCACATTGTCATGTTTCGAAACGCCATAAAAACAATTTACGTGTAAAATATATGTTTGCAAGTAATCTCAAATTACAATTACATATAATCTCAAAGTACATAATTTTCAAAAAAGTGGTGACAACTATTAAGGAAATTCGTAAAAGGTTGGAAAGGAAATTTAAATGAGCCCTAACTCTCTAGTGGTTTCCTTTGGAACCAATTACAATCGATTGACGTTGCGATTTTGTTGTTCGAGTAGTACTACAACCAAACTCCGTATCTTGAGTAAAATTACAGTAAAGTTGAGTTTGGTTGACTCTAAATTATTTTTGTTAATATAATGAAGAAAAATTGTATCTATACCTACTCGTATATATTCATTTATGTACACCACCTCTTGAATCAAGAGTAGAGATTGTTAGTATTGGCAAGTGCCGAACTGGTTCCGTATATTGTGAAAATGTATTGAGCTAAATGAAAAAAAAGTACATCTTCAAAACAGTAACACGTCAGGCTTTACACTTGAATTTTAAAAACCGCCGCAAAAACTGTCTAAAGGTTAATATTTGAACATATATATATACACATATATATAGCTATATGGAGTAAATATATGTACTTTTCAATTACATATCACAACATTAGACCTCACATTCATATCTATTAACTTAATTACTCTTACTCAAGAATTACTTGAATTAAATAATTACTTAATTATTTAAAAATATTGTCACACGATAATCAAACATACTATAATGATAATAAGAAAGCATTTTTCTTTCAGCCCAAGGAATGACGCGGAACACACACTGTACTCGAAGGAAATAAAGCCTTACGTAGAGGCGTTTGAACACGGCGAGAATTATCACAATTGTACGAGTTTGTATCAGAACTGCGATATATCATTGTTGGAGATGTTCTCAAAGCCTCATATTATTTCGACGTTGTAAGAAACTTTATTCGCAATGAAATAAAATGGTTGAATTCTCATTTTTCTGGTGACTTGTAGATAATATAAGAATAATATTATGAATATCGTATTTCATTTCATAAATAGACACAAATCACACTTAGTATGTAAATGTACCAAAAAACAAAAAATATATGTTTTTGGTCCGATTATAATCCGCACACCCAATCGATTCACTCGCGCACATTTTCTTTATGGTTGCTTTAAAAATAGCCTTTATCTATAAATGCTATTTAATGTCAATCAAATAAGTCCTCTAATTTAAATTCATATTTGAAATCCATGAAATCACCGCACGAAAATGTTACAAACATATATTTATGTTCAAAACAAACTAATTAAAGCGTTCAAAAAAATATGGTTGGATATTTGAAAAAAAAAACGATGGTATTATAATGTGTAAATAAAAAAACTTTTTTTTTTAATTAACTATAATTAGGAGTCCTGGCTCCATACATAAAATCTTTTAATCGCTATTTTCCGAGTAGCACTTTTACCTCATAATGGATAAAAGGTATATTTGTGTTTCTAAACGTGATTGAGGTTGTTAATGATAACAAATACGTTTACTTGGCGTTGTAGGTCCAGAACATGCGAATGTGTTCTAGTCAGAAGCACATGTAAACTGCTGTTACGATAAAATATAGCTCTTATAACACACACGTAAAGTTAAACTTTACGTGTGTTTCATAAGATCTATGTTTTATCTATATTCGATCTATATCTTCGGGCAGTAGTGTTGATTTGCTATATTAATATATATTATTAACAAATAACAATTACTACCTTTACTGAGCCTTAAAGAGCACAAGCCAAACTTATCTGTTCTGCTGCAAAACCGCATTCTGTTAGGCAACCTATCCGCCAAATGTAGTAAAAAACATCCGCCATATTAAAAACAGCTCAAGTCTTTCTTATCTATCTTAACTGAGTTTGATAATACAAAATAGTACCTACTATTTGGCCCCTAAAATAACAATACTAATCGAACATTTCCAGTTTCCTTCGGAAAGAACGGTAGTTTAGTATATTAATTATCATAATTTAAAAAAAAGTATATAATAAAATAGATAATGTTTATAAGGCAAAAACTTTATTATTAGCCAATAGACTACAGCGCTGCAGCGGCCACTGCAGCAGTAACCCTGGTTCTTGTACGTGTTTCTCTCCTTTGCGTGACTGAACCTTATAAAATTCGTTGCAAGTGACTTGGTGTCAAGTCCATGTGTCATCAATAGCTCTACGTATAAATTAGGATTTTTCATGTAGAGGATGATGTGCAGGAATATATCTCATAACTTCCCGAAAATTTCCCAGTGGAGTTGGATCCGACGACTGACCTCTTTCAAGAAGTTAGATCTACTGAGTTGAGCTATCATCTTCTCACTGACAGAAAGGTAATAAAATAAATGAAAATAACACAATATGTTAAATATCAGATCTATTAAAATATATTTTATACATTATATATATCAAAATCCAAAACTATGCAACGTGTCTTCTCCTATCTCCGTGAACGTATCCAGTATAGAGCCTTCGCACTTCGGAAAGAGTAACTCACAGTTGATGCCAGGGTCTTGGCCTAGTCTCTCAGCTGCGTGATACTCGTTGTCTGTGTGGTGCGATAACTCATCCTTCGTAGTGGATGGCCTGAAATGTAGAAATTGAAAGACCGACAACTACATACTCGTATATATATTTCAATGCACATAATTACTGAGTTGGATGAAAATTACATAAAGGCGTTCACCAAGGTGGATTTACTATGAATTTGCCAATGAATATAATGAGACTTATGTGTTGTTATAGTCTCACCTATTTATGCAAAACTAAGCTACTATTATATACTAGCTACTTACAGGTAGCTACTTACAGGTTGACTCAAAGAAATATATATCTCAAATAAAAATTTATTGAATGAATGATACAAATAGAAAATCTTCAAAACACTGACAACATTATTAATGTAAATGAGAACTAAATTACTATATACCTAAACTACAATATTTTTTGACAAACATAATGAATATATACAAACATACATATAATATCATAAATAGATAGTAAGATGATGATGACATTGTGCCATTTATGGCGGTTTGTCAGCAACTGAATGTATTGCATAAGTCTGTTTGAATGAATGAAAAAGATGGGTGCTATTGTATCACAGAGGGCAGCACGATAACTTAATGAATGGAGCAGGACGTTTGTTAAACTTCCTGTACAATGAAACCAATTATTGACTTGGATTTTTTAGGGGTTACAATTATTAAATTTTGAAGAATAACAATCTAGGAAAACGACATTGTAACATAGGATTGAATAGGAGGTGAACAAAAGAGGTTTGGAAAAGGTAGACATATGTGTGTAGCCATGACATTTAGATAGGACTCTAAAAAAGATACTAAGTTGAAAGTGGCAGCGACCATTTTTTTCATATAGAATAAACATTAGTATTAACAATATTAACATGTTACATGTTAAGAATCTATTAACTTTATTTATTTCAGTTAACAAATGAAATGGTGAATAAAAATACACTAAACACTAGTGAATTTATGAATAAAATTTTAAACTTTAAGTGATAACAAACACTAGAGTTACTTACGTGAATAATATATGACCAATTTCAGCGAGTAAACCATTTTCGTGGGTGAAAGGTACCTCGGCAGCCTCGCAGATTGTTCTCAGCAAGCACGGTCTTCCTGAATAGCCGTACCTGGAGCCAAAGTGTTTGCTGTGTAGACATTGTATTCATATTTCCTAATCCCTTAGAACATCGAAATGAAGTGGATTTAACAAAATGTATTATTAAACTAAAAACTAGAGGTACGTCCAATGCAGAAAACGTTAATAATTATGATATAATAAATAATAATAGTGTAATAATGATCAGAAACAATGACTCAAAAAATATATATATCTCTAATATCTAACAATGTCTTCGCTTGTGGCCCAAAGATATTTTTTATATGATACAAAATATGAAACTATTTTAATATGTAGTAATTATTATGTAATAATTCTTAAATATTGTAAGTAGTTTGGCATAAAATTCAATTGTTTTTGTATTTATCAAATTTTAATTAAGAAACAAAGTTATTCAAACGTACCTCTCGGACATATGTTCCAATATTTTATAAAAATCCCACCGATTCATCCTTTGTGGCTTTTGTTTCTCCAAATATTTCCGATCTAATTCTTCTTGACGTCGAATTGCTTCTTCTAGGGGAATTTCAGTACTGGTTTCTAAATTATCTTCTGGGATTTTGGCATACACTATCGATCGTTTTCTTCTATTCACATCAAACACAATATCTACCAAAGTGTTGTTGCTATTGTTATTATCATTAGATTCTAAATCCTCGCCATCTTCATTTATAGAATTAGAATCTAAGACATTCTCTTCATTCTTATTTTCTTGATTAATATTCATATCTCTACTATTTATTGTGCTAGCAAATCCATATATCCTACTCGTATATTCTGAGCTGTTCGTAGGCAAATCATATTGAAATTTTATAACAGTGCCAACCGTCACCGACGCTTCTTTTAAATCGACCGGTATTCCCAAGCCTATAATAAACTGGAAAAGCACAAATATGGCATTCATCATGGTGATTTATTGAGTACAAAAGGTATGCATTTTATAATACAACTTTCCAAAAAGTCTCTTGATATACTTTACACATGTAAATATGATATAAATATCTCAAAACAGACGATTACAAAATGATCGTTTAAAATATGCAATAGAAACATGAACTTTATAAACAACACCGACAGTAAGAATTCCTTTAGCCTATCAAAAGCATGAGAATGTTTTGACCAAATGCATTACCCTGTTACCACTAAGCTTTATGAAGTGGGATACCTTTCCCAGTTTCGTGTAGCTAAAATCGCTGTGATGTTAGATTTTAAAATTTCTCTTTCATATTTCTGTTGTAAGTCGCTCTCGAATAATTTTGTACATTTCTGCTGGGAAATAAATCTCGACTTTCGAAACATTCATGCAATATGAATGTAAAATTTATATCAGGCAGTCACTTGATCTTTTAGATTTATATTCAGTGTATGAATAACATTTTACTGGAATCTATTAAAAATCTTGATTAGCCTTTTAATTAAAAATATCATTGCATACTACATAAACATTTCCATTAGTCCCGTTAAACAATAACGGAACTAATGGATAACAATGCACCAGCTAGTAACTCAGACTCGATTAAAGCACATAGAACGATTGCAAAGACCTTTCACTAAACATCAAAAGGCAAGCCCAACTGAACAGCTTAATTGCATTGAAATTCCTGAACAAAAAAATCACGGCGCTTCGTTAAGCCGGAACCGGAGAGGAGAGTAGAGAAAACATCATTTACTTAAGTTAGATCAGCCGGGACATGTAAATTCACAAGGATTCATTGTTAATAAGAAAAATATATACCTGGGCTCGAGCGGGGGCTCCGTCTGGATAAACCAAGTACCTTTTGTGTCGAACATCGGGAGCAACAGTCGTGAGAAAATTGAGAGAAATTAACATAAGAAATAGCTTTTGATTTTTGTGTCGGCGAATGCGAGGCATGGCGTCTTTGGAACACAGTACAAGGTAAAATGCTTAATGTTTGCGCAGCGCCTACGGCAGCTAGTGTGTAATGAACCGTTATGTTTTCCCAGTGATTTGGACTGTACCGAACGGCCCAGTTGCTCAGGCTTATACAGATAGAGGTAACTGCGCGAATTCCATTGCTTGTTCGATTCGGAAATCACCTATTTCAATTCCAAATATTATTTCCAATTAGATTAGTTGAAACTTTAACTGAGTTAGAATGAGAAATAGTTGACGATTAGCATATAAATTTCACAGAAATCTTTTGGCTCCATAGATACGTTATTCTTTTCTTAGATTCAAAACTGGTCTTCCCAATTTATTTATTTGTTAGCTCTATTTTACTAATAAGAAATCCTTATAAGTACTTTTCAAAACTATCTGCTGCTTTGATTGGCTTAGGATTTGTATTTGGGTGAACAAAATAAACTTATATTGTAATATTTGAAGAATATTTTCTACTGGCTTATTAGTACAAATCTTGCTTTTTGTGGACGATTTTTTATTATACCTGTTGGTTGAAATTGGTACGATAAAGATAAATTTGAGATAATGATTGAATTTTTTACATTACAACATGTAATAAATGCTTGTTGATACTTGAGCTAAACTGTCAGGGTTTTTAAAACATTTATGTGTTACAAATAATTAAAATGCAAAATAGATTTCAAGCTACAACATCAAACTAATAATGGAATGTTACTATAATAAGTTAAACTTTTAATTCAATTACATGCAGGTTATATTAAGTATTACAGCTGAATTTAATCAAATTAAAGGTAGTTTCTATTATATAGTAATCTTATTTCTGCATTTTCTTGTCACAATTTCACAAGGTCGACTTTCATATGACAAGCGCTATTTTACCAAAGATTGCAATGTCATAGATTTTGCATTCATGCTTAACAATAAATAACTCCACCTACGCTTTATTCAAAGAAAGCTATTGAGAACTATTGAAAAATCACCCTTACTACAAAATTAAGGACCAAAGCAAAAGCGTCCGTAAAACATATTGGCCCGATGCTTGAAACCGCAGAATCCCATTTTATCCGTTCATTTCAATAAATTGGCTCGAGAACGGAATACAGCGCCTTTGATGCTGTGTGGTTGCATTACGGAGCTTGGATGTAGTTGGTCCGATGCTTAAGGACCACTTTTAATAATATTTAAGTGACCTTTGATAATATCCTATTTATTACGTAACCTCATCCATATGAATTTTATTTATTTAATTTTATTTTTTAGTAATGCCAAAAAGCCAGTTTATTTCAGTTTTTTCAATATGAAGTGCTTGAAAAGAAATATAGAAAAAAAAATTGTACGCAGGATAAGAGTGCAAAGAGTTAATTTGATCTCTGATTATGCATATTATGCATTCATATAAAACGATATTTCAAATATTTAGGAGAGTGTTCTTAACCAATATGCTACAATCATATTTAAAATCAAGTTATATAATTATATTTTCTCATATAGGAGTCATTATTTTCAACTGATAGTTTACCCGTACAACTAAAATCAATCACAAAAATTAATATACATGCTCCTCTGAACGTTTCCTATATCGAAAATTAATATAAATACCACACCGGGATTTATTATCAAGAAATTCAATTAATTCGTCCAAACAAGGCTTGACTTGACTTGACTGAATTTAAATACGGCTGAAAGCAACTTTCCACAAATTGCGAACGTAACAATTAAATTGCTATATACTTTTTCTTGTAACGGCAGAGAAAATTAGATATTTAAAGAGAGGACCATTAATTGTAATCTGCTTTAATAGGATGAGGATTTCAGAGGGAGGGCCTTCCACACAATGTGAGAATAATGCTTTACGAATTCCAAACTAAATTTGTAAGTAGCCTAATTGGGAGTAATCAAGAAGTCCTGTTTGATTATTTGGATAAGGAATTTGAGAGTATTCAATACATTCTTGTCGTTTAAATTTTCATATTAAAATCACTTCTATATTAATATCGTCATTAATTAAACGGATCTCGTTAATCTTTCACAAAAACAACATTAAATACTTATTACTACTCAAAAGATTAAAGTTATGTAAACATTTATTCAATTTTATTTATATTTAATTAAAATTAACCGTAATATAAAACTAAATTGTAAATAAAAAATTAACAACATGCCAAGAAGGCAACATTACTAGGTTGTATGACAATGCTGATCAGCTATACCAGACATGATCCAGCTCTCCGATCGCATATCAATTCACTTAGTCTGCGGCTGCATTTTTTAAAGACTATATGGGCATATTCCCCTCAGGGTCCCAGAGTTTTGACCCCAAAAGGCATAGACACATAATAATATACACATAGTCACAGGCACAGGCACACATACATAATATTTAATTTAGCATATACCGAATGTGTGACTGCTTATCTAAGTAATACGATGACACACTAAATCAACCCGGCATTATTACCTCTACTATTAATATATGAGTTCACCTGCATGTATGTATGTATGCGATCAGACATAATAAGTGAGAGAAAAGAGAAACAATAAACAAATTAGAATTTGTAAAATAAACATATCAATCCAAGTAATTAAAAGGTTATACATTTTCTATCAAACTCTCGTTACACGCCAGCTATTTGAACTGGATAGTTGGACTAGTGACTAAATTAACACCTAATGTCAACCCACCATTAGTGCTGGCACATACGCCTAAAACTTCTTAAAGTACCGAAGCCCATGGACTATCTATTGATCTAAGCAATATACGTACGTACAGATGGGAGTCGTCGGTCCAACAAATTTCTTGAGCAAACACTGTGTCGTCAAACGTTCGTTAAGCAATCCCGCTTCTATTCGCTGGTGTTCGTCGCATGCGGTAATTTCATTGGCACAAAGCTTTAGTTCGTGTAAGGCGTACATCGAAAACATTAACATGTGGATCGTTTTTTATGGCACCCTGTACGTAATACGTTTTATATTTCTTTTTGTATATCGCTCGCGTTCTCTATTTATCATGCTTTTCATGTTGGAAATAGCGAATTGCTTTCTAAGTCTTTTCACAGGCTCTTGCCTATTGCATTAACTGAATTAGTATTTGCAGATATTGGCCTTTTCATACGGTGCTGTATTGAAATAGTTGTTTATAACTTTATTTTATGTATATTTTATTTTGTTTGGTATTTACCATCATTAGCATATACATTATTATATTTTTTCCTCATTCCTAGACACCTGTGATCTTACATTTTATATTAAAAATAAATGCATTAGTAATGAGTGAAGATTTCATAAAAATCGAGATTATTAGTAGTAGTAACATGGATTATATTAACTGAGTTGATAAGTTAATATTTCATGTGGGACGAAACGATAGTGGTTTTATTTTCTCAAGCAATACACGTCTAGTTTTTTTTTTATATTATTGATCATAAGTTGTGTTATTGTATTCCAAGCTCTTAACTATTATTTTATAAGGTACCTACTTTTGATTATTAAAAATATTCCCGTTATCTCTGTTTTCAGGTCAGTGCTAGTACTGGCAGTATTAAACGGACGCTGTGAAACTCATAAGAGACAAAAGCGGTATCTAATATTCACACCGGCCACACAATGGGGAGTGAGTGCATGTTACGTGTTACTAGTTTGTTTGTAAATTTAAATGTATGGTATCATGATTTAAACTGTAGTTTTGAAATAGAATAGAATGCTATAGAATGTAAATCAGTGAAATCAAATCAAAAGTTTCTTTGCAATCACTTTTGCACGATGCTACGTTATTAGTTCTAATAAATAATAAAAGGTATGCAAACAAACAATTATCATTACTTCCGAAAATTACCTCTTCTAAAAACTGAATTTTTAAAATGAATTATTTTGTGATTTCTAACTACGCATAATTATTTTGAAGATAAGAATGTCAGTATTATTATTAAATTAATTTATTAAAATAGCAAGTTCTTTTAAATCTACGAATTCAACATAGGTTATACAAAAATGTCAATATGAACTCTCACAAACAACATAAGATTGAACAAATGATTCAAAAGTCACGATTCAACTCTCAACTGAATCACGTAAGTAGCGGCTTAGAGCGAATTATCTAAGAAGTCTACTCAATTTATCCTAAACTAAATCGCATTTGCGGATGTTAGTTCCCAGTAATATTAATTTTATATTCTGGGCTTATTGACAAAATATGACCGTTATGTTTTTACAAATCTAATTTAATTACAACCGTAATCTGATATATGTACCATTATTTAAGCCTGTGTCGGAATTCGTCAAAATCAAAAACTTTTATATAAAGGTCGTCCATGGCCATATTGTCTTAGTAAAAGATACAACCCATCCAATTCAATCCAATTTAATCAACATTCAGATTCACCGAGTACCAAACCCACACGATATTTCAACTGCATTGCTCACATTTTAAGTGATTAGTAAGCGAAAATAAATTCAATTCACTGTTATTACTTAATAACATGGAAAAAATAACGTCAATATTAGACACAAAAATCTTTACAGATCTTTTGAAAATTGGAGAATCAATGCAAGATTACAAATTTCTATTTGTGACTACTCTGTCATCTGATTATTTTATATTATATGCAAAGTTACAAATTCAAAAACGGAAGCAGCACTTAGATCAAATACTTTTATGAAATGTATTTTTGTTATTACTTAATAATCGACTTTACTATTTAAAACCCCTTTTTTTTCAAACAAAACTTAAATTATTTGTAACATTTAATTACAGGTATTTGCCACAATATCCATTCCTTTACACCCTGAAACAACTGTCAGTATGGCGTGGTTCTTCGAAGCCAATTATTATACCATCGATAATGCCACATGGTACCAACCATTGCTGGGAGATATACAGGTAAACTCAAACCAATAACTTATATGGTGGTTGTATTAGACATCAATCGATATGTAAAAGAGAATGCCAGGATTCCCTATAAGACTGGGTCTGTACCGACAAGGTTGAACTATATGTCATAAAAAAAATATATAGAATTTAATAGTATAATTAGTTTGTCATTAAAAGTACACCAAAAAAGTTCACCACTTACTCACTTAATACTTCTGATTTTAAATAGTAAATGATTAATTAAATTAACGACTTGTTAAATTATCCTTGCATACATGTTTTTTTTATAGTAAAAATATACACAAAATACAGCCTACATTATTTTAAAATCTATGAAAAAAAAACACATGTCATACTTTTTAACAATTTATTATTCATCAAATCTTCTTAAGGTGCCTCTCCAACTAGTGAAGGTCAGCGATCAGCTTGGTCCAGTCCTCTCGTCTCCTAGCCTTAGCTATCTCAGTCCACTGCCTGATGTTTCGCAACCATGACTTTTTCCTGCCGCCTACCCTTCTCTTTCCTGCAACTTTGCCCATCATTATTAGTTGCAGGAGGTCGTATCTTTGGTGTCGGAGCACATGACCAAGATAGGAGATTTTCCGTTTCTTTATCTATACTAATATTATAAAGAGGAAAGATTTGTTTGTTTGTTTGTTTGTTTGTAATGAATAGGCTCCGAAACTACTGGACCGATTTCAAAAATTCTTTCACCTTTGGAAAGCTACATTATCCCCGAGTAACATAGGCTACTTTTTATCCCGTCACGAAAAATCATCAGATCCCACGGGATGCGCAAAAAAGGCTTCGCTCAAAAACTACTGCACAGATTTTCTTGCGGTTTTCATCAATAGATAGAGTGATTCTTGAGCAAGGTTTTGCGGTATTTTTTATCTCGGAAAAACGGATAGTAGGGAAGCGCGATAAAACCTTCGCGCCATAAACCGACTTCCGCGCATATGTAGCCGTGGGCAAAAGCTATGACCATTAACCCTCTATAGACCCAATACCGAAATCCACGCAGGCGAAGCCGCGGTCAGAAAGCTAGTTGTTAATATAAGATTGCGATTTTGGCCAACCCGTTGGAGAACGCTGTCATTCATCAAATAGGAAAACGGAAATACTTCACGGGAGAAGTGATAAAACTTTTTGACATTGACGTGACTGTCAAAAAGTTTTATTTAGTGTTGCACTATAATAATATTATTAGATTAACGGTATCGATAATCGAATGTTATATAATTACATCAATAAAAAATATGATTATATTCAGAAATATAACTTATCACAATTTATTATAATAGGGATTACTAGTTACGACTATACACATGAAGTAATAAATTCACTTGCGTATCTTCGTAATGATATTATTGTAATCGATTGTCAAGTGCAATTTCGTATCGATATTATTATTAGTAACATTTTAAAGTAGTGAAATTGTTGTGAAATGTGTTGATAAATTAAATTACTATTTAAAAATACTTTTCAACGGTGTACTTCTACAGATTTTAATTATATTGTATAATTCTTAATGATTTTTAATACGAACTATCATAACTATAGAAAATCTGTCAGTGAGCAGGCCTATTCTTGTCATTGTCATTTAGATTTTATGAAACATCCTAAATATCTTGAAAATTAGACTCAATATTTAACCAGGCGTGCCCTCGTCTGTAATGACGTCATTACCCTATAATTTTCCTACCGTATAGAAGAATCGAATAGATGTATTACAAGATCTGCTCCGACACCGCAGTGCCACTTCGTTCCATCGATGCCATCTTTTATGCTGTCCCTTCATATCCATACTAATATTATAAATGGGAAAGTGTGTCTGTCTGCTTATCCGTCTTTCACGGCAAAACGGAGCGACGAATTGACGTGATTTTTTACGTGGAGATAGTTGAAGGGATGAATTGTAAGTTATGAAGAGAATAACATTGTTAAACAGGATTCGTTAATACGAGCAATGCCATCTATGCAAATCAGATTCGGCGCTAGTTTTCCTTATTATTATATGTTATGCGAATCATAAATTTGATAATGTCAGTTTTGACGATAAATGTGATTAATATAAGCCAATATTCATCCATGCGCAGAAAGTAATCATAAAATAAAATGTCGGATCAATAGGACAAGAAAATGGAAGAGTTTTAAATGCAATGAAAGTAAATGAATATGATGTTGTGAAACAACACGATACTTACCCATATTCTGCTGCTAAAAAAAATTATTGCTTGCTTAAAGACAGCGATAGGTCTCCAGGATTGGTTTAGGTAATAATTTGAAACTGTTATTAGTCATTTATCTATACGTGTGGCTTAGGCTCTAAACAGTCTGATATATCTAAGAGAGAGACGTATTATTTGCCTTTTCAGATTTATAGTCAGGAAGGTATTCGTTAGGTCTGTAAAGTCAGCAATTGTAGAGATTGGCTAGATTCCAAATATTGTATCTCATCTGGTGCAATACAAATTAAGATCGAGTAAATATTTCCACAAAACATTTTTGGCGAACGAAATTCGTTGAAAACGTTAAGTCATGTTCCTTAGCAATTTATATATAACATTATGTATTAAAGTACGTGATTTTTATAATGTATCTAGAAATATTGTTACATCTTCTTGATAGATATTTGATAAGATAGGAAAACTGTATGAATTTGGGAAACTGACTGAATTAAGAGAATAAAGTATAAAGCAAGGGTTAAAATATCGTCAAAATATACTAGACTGAAGTATTTCCCGACAAACATATAGCTTTATACTTCATAATAAAACAAGATAATGATAGATTGACATGAGGATCACGTTGCTATCTACGTTTTGTATAGTTAAACTATAACAATCTTCTTCGTCTGCGAAAAATGTAGATCACCAATATAACCGAAAACATCTGGTTCCAAGGATATTATGAATTCAACGTATTTAAAAGGATTTAAGTACTCTGTAGGGATCGTACTCGTTTCTTCTTGATGATACCCTTCCGAGGCGTCTACGCTTACGATCCTTGTGCGAAAGGGTCAAATCGAACTAAATGCGGCGAGAATAAAACCTAATGTTATGTAATGCAAAAAGTTTACATAACGAGGAGATCTATTTTGATCCGTCTTATTATCGCACTAAACGTCTCTTTCTGAATACGTGACATAAAATATTATTATTAATAACTATAATTACTTACTCTACTCTAGTCTACTTAATATTATACATTCCGAAATAGCTTTCTCTTTCTCTTTGTTTATTCTTTTCCTATGTCTCTCTCTCCGACAAAGCCGCAAGCATGTCGCTGTATCTTCAAAAATCATAGGTGCACTATTACTTCTACAATAGTTCTGAGTAAATAGTGGAATCATAATATATATAATAATAATATTATTCACCTACACTAGTGCTTTTGTTTTATTCTCTTATTGAGCATATTAAAATTATCTTCAATTGCATTTGATATTTAGACGCTTACATTTGCTTCTCAAAAACAAAAATGTCTTAAAGAGATCGGTCTTAGAGATAAAACCGCATTTACTTATAATACTTTATTTAATATTTATATCGTTTATTTTATTTATTGAGCGTAATAAAGAATTTTTCTATCTACTTTATTCTCCAAATGTAGATGAGTTCTCTAAATAAACTTATTACATTGAAAATTTATTCAATTTAAATACATCTTATATTATTAAAACGTACAAAAGCCGATTCGTCTACAAAAAATCTACAAGAGATGCTTTTAAAAATGGCGGCGTTCAATATGTCCAATGTTCTACTGTGCGGGTAGAGCTGTATTACCGTTCTAAAAAAAATGTATTTTATTTATTATTTTATGAATCAGCGCAAATCGAAACCTATAATATAAGTTTTATATATAACAGCAAAATTATGTTCTTAAATACGTACGTATTACTTACAAATTACATTCCAGTTCAATCAAGGACGATCGCGCAGAACGAGTGACTCTGAGGAAATGTTTACACGGACGCATGTGTATGCTTCTATCGAGTCGATGTTGCAAAAGTAAGTATTAGCTGAGCGAGCGAACCTCTCGTCGTCGATGTCGCGTTGTTTGTTTTTTAGTTTTCATCCCGAGGTACTATGACAACATGACCCTCTTGTTGTGAGTGAACGAGATTTTGCCCGCGAATTCTTTTCCCAAAGACGGACGTAAACAGCTTTTTCGAGTTTAGGTGGCTTGCGTAATTATACATTTATGTCTGTAAATGAAGTAATAACTAGCTAGTGCCCGCGACTTCGTCTGCACGGATAATAGAGTTTTTCCGACTTACTTATCGTTATATTTTACTTTGAAAATTCACACAATCCCTACGAATACTATAAACGCAAATGTTTGTAAGCGTAAGCATCACTAGTATCATTATAAATTGAAGCCTATATGGTATTCTGATGTATAAGCTATAATATTGTAAAGTTTTGTTATAATCCATGCAGTAGTTTGTACGTGAAAGTGTAATAAGCGTCCATACTTACAAACTTTCACGCTTATGATATTAGTAGGGTTACATTGTATAAAGTCCAGAGAAAACAAAAAATTGTAAAAGTTTTTATAGTAAATACAAGTTCCTACATTGCCATCATTTTGCCATTTTTTTCATTTTGATCACACAAATTTGCAATTCATAATGATGCATAAATTCAGCGTCACTTAACTGAGCTATCTTTTAAAATTGTCATATAATCCAATGAAAAAGCACCAAAAATCGACGCCA
This sequence comes from Scirpophaga incertulas, assembly GCA_036419045.1. Taxonomy (NCBI): domain Eukaryota; kingdom Metazoa; phylum Arthropoda; class Insecta; order Lepidoptera; family Crambidae; genus Scirpophaga; species Scirpophaga incertulas. Next base: position 23,696,878 of record CM071628.1, read on the forward strand.
ACAGTATTTTTCGCACTATTAATATCTCAATCAGTCCACTCACGAAATCGCCAGTGCGCTATTCAAATAGTTAAGCGCGCCGTTGACAATTTATGAAATTAAATTCTCTGATCTCAATGCTGCCGCTTATTTCGCCGGTTTGATTGCAGCGTGACAGAGTTCCAGAATTAATTCATTGCCCAATTCGGACAGCGTCGGTTACGAACATTTTTAACAACTCATTATTTTCATTATCATCGTTGCAGCAGAAAAATATCTACTACTAGACATACGTCCCCCAAGTATTCTTACCAAAACCATATAGAGCAATCGTGGTGGGAGCCAGCCCAAAACCACTTAATTGTAAACGAGTAAAGGTCCAACGGTAGTGGTACCAAGGCTTCTAAACATCTTCAGATAATAAATACTGACAATTAAACTATTACAACGTTGAAGATTCAACCTGAAAGAAAGCAACCTTAAAAATAAAACCTTAAATTTTCACCTTACTATCAACCACCCCTATTTTTTTGGTATAAATAATTTACATGGGAAGACATTTGCCGGATCAGCTATTTAGATATATAATAAAGTTGCTAAAACTTTAGATATTAATAGATAGACATATACATGGAGTGAAATATTTAAGGGGCATATAAATTTGAAATTATGTAAACCACACGTACTAACATTAATATTCCTTCTTTTTTTGTTCCCCTGCGGAAAATGCATTAAGTTGCTTACTCCGGCTGTGGCAAGCCGGCGGTTATGTAGGGCTCTCCTTCCCAGAAGGGAGAGGCCTACCCACTAAAAACCTCAGGGATGGCCTTCCTCAGGCATGTAGGGAGCCCCCGCCGGAGCGCCAAGCTACTTCCGGGAACCCCAGCCTCCGCTTCCCCGCCGATACAGGGGAGCCCTCCTCGTGGGAGGCTCCAATACCTCCCCCGATCTCCGCCACCGACGACGCCCTCCGGCCACGGAAGGGGCGTGGTCCCTCTCGGGTCGCCGTATCCGCGGGTGCGATTTCCTCGCGCCCGCCGGCGACCCACGGCGTCGCCGCAGCTGTGCTACCGATTCAGGCGCCGCCTACTTCTGGAGCATCAATGCTTCACAGAAAGAGGCTACAGCCCTACAACCTCCCTCGTCCGCCAGCATTGCCGCAATCAATGCCGGCGGAGACAGATCTCGCCCGATCTCTGCGACCAAGACTCGGCGCTGGGAGGCCCAAGCGCAGTGGTGGCAATGTGTCGATCCCTCCCGTCCTATTCGACACAGATACTCACCGAAGCAGCCGTGCCCGGTGAGTAACTGAGTCAATCGGTAGGTGACCTCCTCCTTCCCGTGGAGCTAAGTTTCAAGGTGCGGGAGTAGGCACCGACGGCCCGCTGGCGCGCGCAGATCCGTAATTCGAGCTACGCACGCCATGCCGCCTCAATCCGTCGGTGCCACTCCCGCTTAGGCACTTCGTGCGCGGGTTCCAGGACGCTCCCCACATCGCTCCCCCAGACGACACGCCGCGACGCATACGTCGCCGCGTACATGTCGGCCAGGATGTCGAATGGGGGGGAGCGTACGATCCGTATGGCCATTATCCGCTGCAGGCTCCGTAGCAGAGCTCTGCAGCGGGGGGACCTCGCGCAGTCTTGCGACCACACGGGAGCCCCATACATCGGCAAGCAAGCAGATCGGACGGAACGAAGACGGAACGTCGCCGGTCCTTCCCTCCTTCCTGAGGAGCACCAGCCTGCACGATTTCCAATCGACGGGGAACACGCCCTCGCGGGGACAGCTCGTGAAGAGCTGCCTCACCGTGCTCCCGAACGCCCTGAGCGCCAGCGCTAGCACCTATCCCGGGACCCCATCTGGTCCCAGGGCAGTGCTGCGCGCAGAGAGCGCGTCACCCGGAGATCGTCTGACCAAGGGCCGGGCGACAGGGCGACGGAGGGTTTGTCCTGGACCCTCGGGAAGAGCGTATCTACCGCTCTTCCCACACATTTTCGAACCCTGTAGGAAATACTACTGGTACAGCAAAATATATTAAACAATCCAAGATTTCGTCCTTAGTGCGAACTGACGCATGGCCCAAATTGCAAATACTCTTATGTAACTCTTGTCAAATGTCAAAGATGTAACTCTTCGGTCTTCTGTATAATCTGCCACAGAATACCTTTTCGGAATTCAGCTTGTTCAGGAGACTGAAAATCTTCGCGTGAGTCGATTCTTGACGATTCTAGAGAAAAGCTTATGAACAGCTAAACATAATTCGGCAGCAAAATAGGTCTGTTCTTCAACTGGGTTCTATCCTACTTTTTTAACAGTGCTACCACGGCCACTGTCCTAAGCTTGAGGCGTTTTAAATGTGACGGAATTAAGGAATCTCAGAAATAACTTTTAGATTAATCATCTATTTGCTTTTCGCCTGTAACTCCATCATCTCCTGGCGCGTTGTTGATTTTGACCTGCTTGAGAAACTTGCAAAAATTGCACTATATAGGAAATAGATATAAAAATCAAGCTACAGTAATTCATAGATACCATAAAGTGCACGATTATTACCTAATATTTAATTACAAAATTTACAATTACTATATCTTACCTAACTAGTAGAAAAAAATAAATTCATGGCAATTTTCACAGACATGGATACCCTGGACGGTGGTGCTTGTTAAGGTCAATTTGCGAGAACGCCAGCATCCATACTCTTCATAACGGCGTAGTTGGAGATCTGCTGCATCTCATTCTTACGTGAGTACTGAAGCGAAAAGCTGTATATCCGCAGATAATATTTATGCCACTGAAGATTAAGAGTTAAGGATGTCAACTTCTCCAGTCTCAATAGCGTCAACCCAAAGGTTTAGTCAACTTCATTTCAGCAACTTTCGAGTGAACAAACTCCAGGGTTTCGGTAAAACAATATCTGAGTTTTTCTCTCATCAATCTCGGTAACCCACTGCGTTACCCAATTCGGTAACCCAATGAGTGATCATTGTATTATTGATAAAGTTAATCAACTGGTTTGATTAATACCCAATAAGGTGACTAGAAATATCTTGAGCTCCTATCTCCAGTACCAACTGTATTAGTCAGTAGTGAAGGAAAAGTGCATCTGTAATTACCTCAACTTTGCACTATACTTTTGCGAACTTTCTGTAGCACTACGAATCTACGAATCTGAAGGATCAGGAAGCCTCAGATCGACTTTACTATGTACCTATTTGTTTTTTTTTTTACAATGTCATATATATATTTATTTAACGCTACTACGCTTTAAAAAAATATCGTGAGGCAATCTGCATACACCTGTGAAGAAATACTAAAGTGTATGTAGTCAATCAATTTGCACTGGGCCAGCATAGTTGACTAAAGCCCACTCTCCTTAACATAGGGTACGCTTGTTCTGCTCGGTGGGGATGTATATGAGCTGTATTGATGAGTAGTCTGTAGTCTGTAAATATAGGACTGTACCGTTTACACCTTTATCTACTTGTTACAGTCCATCAAGCTCGGCAGAAGAAGAAGAACTTGAAGACGCATACTATGAAGCCGAGTTCTACGGAAAAGAAGACCAATGTAGAAAATACTACACCAACTGTCCTTCCAGTCCCTTAGACTTTATATCCGTTTTCATTGAGCAAATCAAATAATTGCTTAATTTTTTGTCAATAAATATCTGTGATAAATATACGAAAATACTTATCTTGAACTTTTATTAAAATATGCAATATCAACAAACAATTTGGATGTTCCGTAATAGATGAAAACAAGATTCATCGAATGTATAGAGAACTTGATACAACTTGCAAAACAGTTCCAATCGCCAACATGGTCAAGAGAAAAGTTCCTCTTAGAAAAACAGTAACAGACAAAGGAAAAATGAAATTTGACATAATAAAACTTTTACCTTATTAAAATATTTACATTCGGTAATCGCCATTGTGTTTATATTTTGTAATTTACTCGCAAGAGCGGTCGTAACATAAGAAATCAACCATTTATTTTTTTAGTTTATATCTGATTAATATAATTAGATTAATTACTTAGTTTTTTAAAACCTAATCTTAATTACATTACGATTACCGATTAACCGACGTATCAGCCGATCACCCCACCTAAAGAACTTTATTCTGAATCAGTAACTAAATACACTGAATGTAGTATATATAATCTCTTTGTGTCTCAATGCATTACTATATTGTCCTTGACAGATAATATTCCACCAATAGACAAGAACGCTCAAGTAAAAATTTGTTTGAATACTGGCGCTAAAACAGTTTTACGCTAACGCTATGAAGTTCTAGTCGCTCACGCACCTATTATAACGCTTTGTAGTAATCGCATCATAAATGACAGACATATTGTACACATTACCATATTATGAAATGTGTATGACCTATAACTTCATATAATGGAAAGATGAGTATTGAATATCCCATATTTTTCTAATAGTAGTATAAAATTAAAACAACAAATATAAAAAATATAAAAATATCCGTATGTAACCGAAAAACTGCTCCAAGCTATCTTGACGTACTCGTAACTGACTGACGCTTGACAATTCCTTGATATTTATTGATATATTTTTATAGTATCGAAATATGTAAAATGTTATATTTCCCGAATGTTCAAATATATTATTCATTAACCTGAAAATAATCAACATAAAATTATATAATAGAAATATCAAATTGTTACTTGTATTAGACTAACAAAACAATAAAAAAATCAAAACATTTAAAAGCACCCGGTTAATACATATTTTGACCTAACACTACTTAGGAATGGAATATTCGTACTGAGCAGAAGTATAGAGAAAACCAACAAATTAAAGTATATGCCAAATATAAAATTAACAAATAACCAACTTGGGTAAATATTCAATTTGAATTAAATAAAATATATCCCTAATTAAAACTTACTTGTTTAAAAGAAAAAAAAACATAACTGAACCAGAAAAGAAAAATAAACAGAAAGAAAGATGTAATAAAAAAAACCAACTTGTGAAAATTTTAATTTTGAGGAGGGTTCTAGTTAGTCACCAAATTATCGCGTAGCCGAAAGCTACGGAGTCTGGTAGCAAAAAGTTACGGAGTCGCGTAGCAGAAGGTTACGGAGTCGCGTAGCACGGAACAAAAATTTATACCTAGAATACGCATATTCAGATACGAGTATTTATGTATAAGGAGAAGGCAGTGTCACAGCTATCCCTTCAATCCCAACCGTAGGGTTCTTATGACCAAGGCTCAGGCTGAGTTCAGTGGGTAGGTCAATCCGGTCAAGACACCTTGATCACGCTGTCCGACATGATCACTTGGTTGCAGTTGTATCAATGAGGATTTTTAGCCTCTACTCTCCAGAAGCGAAAAAAATCACAGCGTTACTAACAATTAACCGATTTGTGTTTGTGACTTTCCATTTCTTTTTTAAATATACAAACAAGAAAAAAATTTTTTTTTTAATATTACTTCCACAATTTTTTTGATTTAGGGAAACATAAGCCTATAGGTATATGATTAGTATTATGAATTACCTAGTATGATGTTCATTATTATAACCTCAAATAAATAAATACAAATTGTTGTGTAATCGCTCTCAGCATTAGAGCCACAATTTAATTCTGTTTCTTGCACAGATACGAAATGACATAACGACAAGTAATTTACAGGAGAAATTGCACACCTTTTAACCGTAATTAAAACTGTTCTACTATTCACTGGTCTCCCATCGGCAAAGGCAAGACCGCAAACAGTGCGATCAGCAGTTTTACATCAACCGCTTCACTCTATCTAATAAACAACTCTAAACGATTTCTAATTAATAGTAATCCCGATTGATTGGTGGGGCAGGGGGCGCCTTACAATCTAGATTTCAATTAGAGGAAGATGTCGGCGGTGGCCCTCATTACAAGGATAAATACGACCGTTAGCTATGTGCGAAACACCCACCTAAAGTAAGGGGGCTATTCCGATACGAGTTTTGAATGTTTGCTTCTACGATTCCGAATTCGAGTACAATAGACATTGTAGTATGGACATTACTGAAAATAACTCAGCTCGTCACAAAACTGATAGCGATTGTCACCCTCGTGTGTTCAGTGTAAATGCAACTCAACACACATTGAAATAAAAATGTATGAGACAGAAGTGCAAAAGTGCTATTTGAACAAACGTGCTCTTATTATATACTCAAGGTGCCGGTTTGTTAAGGGCGCTCATTTAATAAGAAAACGACTTCGTCATCAATCGGGAATAGATTACAGCTGTCATAAAATTTGCAAGGTTTTAATGTGGACATCATTAAGGCTTTGTAAACAGGTTGTTTCATGGCCGGCGAAATAATATTGAAAGAGCATATAAGAGAGATATAAAATGAACTAAGATATTCATCTAAGACTCTAAAACCTAATAGTTTTACAGTTAACTGAATTCAAAATGAAAGCAAAATCTTTGAAATAACACCCCTACGTGTTAACACAAAAGAAATGCTCGCTGTAGAAGCAATGGCACTCAATAGATTGTTCCGGAGTATTCCTCGTATACTGATGTAGGACTTTCAATACTTAGGGAAAATTGGTTTAATAAGCACTATTGTTTTACTACAGAATGTTCACTTCTGACGCACAACAGTAAACATTTCACTCGCTATTCAAATGCACTTTCAAACGCACCTATATTACTATAGAATATTACGTATCGAAAAACCTAAGAACATAAAACAACAGGCAAACTGCATAAGGCTCGAAATTCGTTTCTTCATTCGCCAATTATTTTTGTGATTGGTTAATTAGTTACGGCTTTTACTTAATCGGCATATTATATGAAGATCCACTTCCATGCCATAAAAAGAAATAGAATATCATTCGGTGTAAATGGTGCGGAAGTTATTAATTTATTTAACACAGCCATATGGTTTTATCTTCGTAATGGATGGTGATAATTATTAGACCTTCAGACCCCGTGAACTGTAAGGCGACAAGGTTAATGGCGTTTATAAAAATATTACAAGGAAGATACAAGTAATCTATACTTGCACCCGCGCTATGAAATGCTGATCAAACAACTGTAGTTGTAAAAAATGTATGTAAGTATATAAAGGAGTGACTTAAGCTATGTATTTATTATCTTTAACAATGTATTATAAAAATATGACAAATGTAGATTGAAAGAGGAGATTAAAATACAACTCCAGAAGTTCCAACTTCTCCAGAGTTTAGAAAAAGATGTTAGTAATAAATTTGTTATTTTCTTCTTGATCATATGCACATACCTACACGTTTTTGTGTTCTTTTATGTTGACATTTGTTTTGATGTTAATTACGGCCTCTGAAAGCCTATATTGAATAAAGATAAGATAAGATAATTGTGATTTTGATGTTGGATTAATCAATTAACGCCTGTGAATTTAGCCTGTCAAGTGTCAAATTCTTTAACCTTCGTAGTCTAGTGGTTAGTATAGGTACCTAAATTAATAAATATGAATATTTCTTACACTTTCAAATAATAAATAAATATTTCTCACACTTACATCAATTAGCCTTGCCTAAAGTAAGCTCTGTAAGGCTTGTGTTATGGGATTTAGGGTAATAGATAGACATTACTATTACAAAACTAAGATTCCAATCTGTGATCTGTCTGTCTATACATAAATATACATGGTTTTACATACTCATCAAGATGATCTCAGAAATATTAGCTTGTATGTACATCATGTTGCATAGAGGTAGCGTAATGAAAAACTGATAATGCGCAATTGTTTAGGAATCACAATAGATAGGTCGAGTGTATATTGATCAATATCTGCTACTTTATAATTTATAACCAATTTAATTTAGTAATATTAACATTAAGTCATTTGATCAATTTAAATTAAACGTGCGATTTATTATAATCTAGTAATAATTTTCACAGTGCTAAAATTATTATTTTCACCACTGTCTACTATACTAAATACCTACATTTGTAGATTTCACAAAGCAAAGGATTTAAGCAAAAGCATAAGACAATATTCTGCTTAAGAGTTTCTTTATACAGATAGCTAATATCAATGTTGCTAAAACAATTATTTTTAAATTAATTATTATTTTATATAAATTATTGGATAGTTGTAATATTTATTGGATAAGATAGACTTAATCATTTTATAGTTTTAATCTTCTACAATTAAATAGGTATTATCAAAAATGATGATAGGAGAAATTCGTAATTTGAAAGTCTTTGGTGTTTAATTTCTATTTTACCCATCGAAATAGAGTCAAATAGTTTTTAATATTGAATATATAGTTAAAAATCTACAATATATCATAAAAATCATTATGGTACAAAATAATTTTTGGCGATACTAAAGTCCATACTACAATGGGCATTCTCCTTTAAACTGGCAGCTGTACGCGTTTTTTACTTGTCACTTCTTTTTAATTTAATTCGCGTGCGGTTTTTATACAGCCAGTTGTATAATAAATGTCCGTAATAAAACATTCAATCGAACCCCTTGGGGAACAAATGGTGATAAAGAATTAACACTAATACCCATATTCCGAATAGGGATTGAAGAAGTATGTTAATCCCTATTTATGGGGATTTAATTGGCTCTTTTCGAATGATAAGATAAGATGTGATAAATATTTTTTAGATAAACAAACTCCGCTTTCTCTTTGTTACATAATACTTATATTTGTAATATAAGATGTACAATATTTTACCCAACTACAATACCAAGCCAACAGAAATAACTGTAATGGGATCGTGGGCATGTGGTGTTAACGATATATTAATGGCCGAGCTACAAATAACGGATAAGCCACATTTGATCTGATAAATCAGTAATTAACATTGATGGAAACACAGCCTCCACTGGATGTAATGGTACAGTGCAAGTAACACTTTATGTTTATTTTTACTGACTTAGAATTATCTGATGAATGTGCTGGCAAAAGCTTTTAGTTTCAATTAATGAAAATATTTACAGTATTAATAATTTTGTTTACGAAAATGGGGATATAGATTTTCATGGTTAATAAGAAAAAACATTATCTGAATCCATATAGAAAAAAATATTTAAACTCATTGAACCGTTATACCGTGGGAGAACCATGCTTCGGCACGAATTGGGCCGGCTCGCCCGGAATGATCGCCACGGCCTCACAGAAAACCGGCGTAAAATAGCGCTTGCGCTGTGTTTCGCCGAGTAAGTGAGAGTACCGGAGGCCCAACCCCCCCTTCCCCCTTATTCCCTTTTAAAAGGCCGGCAACGCATCTGTGACTCCTCTGATGTTGCGGGTGTCCATGGGCAACGGTTATCGCTTATCATCAGGTGATCCGTTTGCTCGTTTGCTGCCCTAACCTATAAAAAAAACTTATAATTATATTCTATAATTTCACTTAAGTTATATAGATCGAATATACTATATTACATATACATAAATGTTCAAATCAGTCTCATAGTCTGAAGTCAGTATTAATGACAGGAACATGTCTAACTACATTTGCACTACAAAATTCGCCTCTTTTACGACAGCGACATAAGAGCTGTACCGAACTACAAAAAAAAATATGTTTTCCATATAATAAGAATAATATATTGAGAAAAATAACAATTGCGGCGGTCGAATCACGAAAGCGCGATGCCATGTGCCCCGAAAGGGCCTAGAGAACTCGGGGGGTTTTAGTGAGTAGGCCGCATTTCCCCGCATTTCCCCCCTTAAAAAAAAAGGTTTATCCATGTTACGCTTACAGTGATTTTCTTTCTGCAAGTACATAAAATTATACTACCGAGCACTACTCATAAGGATAAACCACAACTAATCTACTACGCAAGAGGGAATTTTGAATACCTAAGCTTACCGCAATCAAAATATATCAGCTAATATAACAGATTTCTTTTAGTTAGCAACTCCTGAGCCTGACTCATTTACTGATTACGTGATATGGTCTGGGAGAAATATTAAGAACTAGCTGGAGCCCGCGACTGTGGATTGGTATTTGGAGTAACTTATATTAGCGGGCGTATATCTTGTATAAATTGTAGCCTATGTGTTATTTTGATATATGGGCTATATTATTGTAAAGTTTCATTAAAATCCATTTAGTAATTTTTACATGAAAGAGTAACAAACATCCATCCGTACAAACTTGCGCGTTTATAATATTAGTGGGATAATAATAAAAAAAAACATACAAAAGCATTGTCAATCAATCAAGAGAAGCGTCACTTCAAAACGTCTGTCTACAAGAGCTTGCGGCAATAACGTAACGTAAATGGGCAAAGGAGCTTACCTCCGATTACATCTGTCAGGGCAATATTACCGCCATTCGAGTTATCATAAGCACGTAATGGTATTCAGTGTGGAGTCATTTGTCTTGCCTTGTTTCGGAGACAGTTGTGTTAAGGCGAATGTATTTGTAATAAAACCTTTTTTATGTGTGTGTTATATATTACTAGCTGACCCGACAAATTTTGTCTTGCCATACAAATTATATCCCGAGAATTTTTAGTATACAAAAAATAGTTTAAATAAATAATTATAATAGTTTTAATGCCTCATTATAAAAGGAAAAGTTAGGGGTGGACAACCCTTTTTTTATCACTTAGGGGTACAAAAAATCTATAGTAACCCAATCACAGACCTACTGAATATGCATATAAAATTTCATAAAAATCTCGTGTAACAATAAATATTGATTATATAAAACGTGAATTTTATGTAGAAATAGAATATGGGCCAACCAAAACTCAGCAACCATGATGTTACTTAAGTATCTTTTCCAGCCACAAATTGAGAAGAAATATTTTGTGGAAAAGGTCGAACAGAAATGGATGTGAAGTTGATGTGATGGGAAGTGATGTCCTAAGGATATGGAAATATTCAGTCGAATTTGTAAGCTGTACATGCCCATAAGGGTGAAGTTGAAGGACTACAAATTTGAAGTTAAGCTTTTTCGAGTGCGAAATGACCCCAATAAAATGTTGACTTGGCCCGTCCAGTAAAAATTCACATTACTTTATTATTTACATTAAAAGAAAAATAATTTTTCGCAATATCATATTAGATTTAATTAAACCACAATCAATATACAAGTAAACAATACCGAACTTTTTATAGAAATAAATATACAAGCTGTCTAGATAAACTTTGAAATTTTTATAACGGTTCTTTTACCAAATTTCCAAACATCTTATTCATTGAAATAACTTTAAAATTTAAAAACCATTTATAAGCTCAAGTTATCTTACCAATAAAATAACAATGAATATTTCAGATTCAAATTAATAACATTTTTATCATCTATAAACATAAAACCAAGTCATTTTATACAATAATAGCTTTAGAGTGACTGCACAGATTTAAATGGTCACGTATTTCTTGATTTGAATAAATATGAACAAACTATTTATATCATAAAATCAGTTTGAAATTCCGACGTCCACTGGCCCGCTGAGTTGACTAATACTGTTTATAAAAAATAACTGCGATATGAAAGAAGTTTCGAGCAATTTCTGCTTCTTTCCAATTTTTGCTACTTACTGTTGGTGGTGCACTATGGTGGTGGTGCACAACCGCGAGGCTGCGTGCGCGTCTGGCTACCGCGCACACCGTGGTGATGTCTCTCCGTCTGGGGGACTGTCCAGGGGTTCTCGGACAGTTCCTTCCTTAGCGTTGGCTTAGACCAGACCTAGGTCGAGCCGGCCCCGGAGCACATGGCGGTAGAATCGCGAAAGCGCACCCCGCCATGTGCCCCGCATGGGCCTAAAGAACTCAGAGGGGTTTTGGTGGGTAGGCCGGTCCTGTCAGACCGGAGAGCCCCACACACGGCCGCGCCTAGCTAGCGCGGTGACACGGGGCAAAAGATGCATTTCTCCTCTTAATAAAAATGGTGGTGGTGCACAAGAAAAAATATTATAAAAAAATACCTTTATCTACTTTTCCTGCGGTACATTACTGATGTCAGAATTTACTAACTAAGCACATTTTGGCTACTTGGGAGAGTAAACAGAATAAAATTGGTTTATTTTCTAATCTCTCTGATGCTTTTTACTACTTAACCTTAAGCATTATGATGTATGTGTGGAAACAATTTGTTTTTTTTTATATGCTAGGCGCGGCAGATGACCTTGACCTTTTGAAGGAACCCATGTTGTAGGATGTAGGAAACACATACGCAGGCAGAGAATTCCAAGTGCGGGAAGTACGGCAGAAGAAGGAATCTTGGAATTTCTTAGTGCGGTGTGGAATGGGGGACGTAGTGTACGGATGGCTCCGAAGACCCTTACGTGTGTTTCTATAAAGGAAAGGAGAGGGAGGGATAAGGCTAAAGAGTTCTTCAGAGCATTCCCCATGAAACATCCAAAATCAAAATCCAAATGTTTTATTATTTCGGAGATTTTGTCTTATTTGCCAGAGCTAAAAAAGTTGTTATTAACGAAGATCAATTTGATAATGCATCCATAAATATAAGCGTGCATCAGGGATTGATATTGCGACCATACTTTTCCTAATAAACATTAATGATCTACCATACCTAACAAAAGCTTTTGTAATAACATTCAAGGTTGACAAAGGGAATAGGCACTCATATCATGAAAAGTTAAGTTAAACCTAAATTATTACACTGGTTCACTAATATTGAATCCTATACATAAAATATACAACTGACTATTGAAATTTGAAATACTGACTGTGTTGCGTTTTCCCGAACGCCCGTTATTTGCTTATATTATTTAATTATAATAATATTGCTTACCGGTCCGTAGTTCTGGCTTGGCTTGAAAGTGTGTTTTGTGTGTACTAATGTGCCCTACCGTATGTGGTTATAAATATATATAATATATTACAATACTTGTAGTATAAAAATAGGAGAACGCGTGGCCGACCACTTTTCCAATCGTAAATGTAAATGATCAATTATTAATCCGCCGAAAATATAACTCAATAAAAATGCCGTGAAAAAATCCGAAGTGACAGTCAAGTACCGAAACCGTAATGTCAAAAATCATTTTTTTTATTACCTTTTTAAATTTCCTTTTCCGCGGTCCGAAACTCATAAGTCCTAAACAATCCCCCACCCCGAGATGAGCAACCCTCATCTCGCTAGTCTACCGGTAGACGGGACAGGGTTGCCACCGCACGGCGCATCACAGAGTCGCCGATCGAGACTTCTGCGAACCGAGGTACACCGTCAGAGCCTGGTTAAAGCTTCAAAATGCGTCCTCTACGCCAACGTAGAGGAGAAAGATTTGAATCCTTAATCAGGACAAGATCCCCTACCCGTGCAGGAGCCGTTTTATCTGTCCATTTCAGCCGCTGCTGCAACATGTGCAAATACTCCGAATAAAACCGTTTATTAAAATTTTGTGACATCTGTTGCAGCATTTGAAAGCGAGAAAGTCGACTCAGTGGTACATTCTCAAAGGGATACTCAGGGAGAGCTGCAAGGGGCTGGCCGATGAGGAAATGACCCGGTGTCAAAACCTCCATATCGTTGGGATCCGAAGAGAGTGGGCATAAAGGCCGTGAATTTAAAGTTGCTTCCACTCTGTAAAAGACCGTAGTAAGTTCCTCGAACGTAAGAACCGTTTCCCCAATAACACGTCTCAAATGTGTCTTAGCCACCTTCACGACAGCCTCAAAGATGCCTCCCCAATGAGGACATCCAGGAGGATCAAACTTCCACGTAATGCCCTGAGTAGCCATTGCTTGTCCCAAGTCCGTACTATGTTTCGTTAAAAAATCATGGACCTCCTTAAGATACCTGTCAGCACCCTGATAATTTGTGCCGCAGTCCGACCGTACCAAACTCGGTAACCCCCTCCGTGAAACAAAACGTCCGAACGCCGCGATAAACGCTTCCGTACTAAGCGAAGATACTATTTCTAAATGTACTGCCTTCGTTGACAGACAAACAAATACACATAAATAAACTTTGTAAGTCTTAGAGGTCCGCAAGTGAGAAGCCCTGACAATAAAAGGACCAGCGAAATCCGTACCGACACCGTGAAAAGGTCTGGTGACACTAACCCGATCGCTAGGTAACCGATAGCAAGGTATACACTTAAATATAACCGATTGGACGCACCGTCGCGCCGATAGTATCCAAAATTCCCGCTGAAGAATAGCAAGCAGTGCCGTACAACCTGCATGCGAGTTAGTAATGTGCCGATCACTTACTATCAACTGCGTCAAGGGTCCGTCCTTGGGCAGTAAAAGGGGATGCCTAGCCGAATACGGCAGCTTCGAGTTGCGCAGCCGTCCGCCAACACGAAGTAATCCCTCGCCATCAATGATTAAGTTAAGTTTCTGTACGGCACCCTTTAACCGACCCGTCGTCCGTAACGATTTAAGCTCGTCAGAAAACCGTTCCGATTGTACCCGTCGTACCCAAAACATGAGAGCAGCACGCCGTTCGCCTGCCGTCAGAAACAAAGATGTATTTCTTACAACCGGTTTGCGAGTATTCGTTATAAACCGACGCATCCATCCCGTAACGGCCAGTAATTTATTAAGAGAGCTAAACCGCAGTAAAAGAGGGTTTGTGACGATTTCTTTCTCCACAGCCATGACACGCACACAGGGCAGCGGATCCGATCCGATTAAAACCGTAGGGGGCCATGACGACTCCGGTGCCGTCAACCAAGCAGGTCCCCACCAAAGGTTATGACTCACCAACGAGGAGGCATAACAGCCGCGAGAGGCCACGTCGGCGGGGTTCAACTCGCCGGGAACGTGCCGCCAATTCAGATTCACTGACGAGTTTTGAATTTGCGAAACCCGATTCGCAACAAATGTTTCCAGCTTATGTACCGAGGTCTGGAGCCACGCCAAAACAATTTGGCTGTCAGTCCACGCATAAACGTTGCCTATGTTAATGTGCTTCCCGAGTGTATCACAAACATGATTCAATAACCGAGTAAGTAACGCAGCTCCCGAGAGCTCCAATTTGGGTATGGTTTGGCGGTTGCGTATAGGAGCCACCTTGCTCTTCACCGTGATTAGATGTAACGCTACTGAACCATCTGGCTGTATCGTCCGAAGATATACGACTGCCGCGAAACCCGATTCCGAGGCGTCACAGAAACCGTGAAGTGACGCATGATACTTCCCCGGTGGAAGTATTTTACGAGGTATAACAACCCTTCCGATAGTGGGTAACTGATCAATAAATGCGAGCCAGTCCGTTAAGAGTTCAGTAGGTAGGGTCTCATCCCACTTAAGCTCAGCCAACCATAACCGTTGTAGAAAACATTTAGCCCAAAATATTATAGGAGCGATCCACCCGTTAGGATCATAGATACGAGCAACCGTAGACAGGACTAGCCGCTTAGTCCATATCTTTTCCGTTATTGTTAAAACCCGAAAGGAAAAGATGTCAGGAACCGGTAAATACTGAACACCTAAAACCGATGTTGAACGAGGAGAGTCCGGATTCTCAAATAACAATGGATCTTGAACGTGATCCGCTGGTAGTCCTTCTAAGAGACGTGGACTGTTCGAAATCCATTTCCGTAGTTCATAACCAGCCGTTGCCAATAACGCTATGAGCTCGTTACGTAAAATTAAAGCCTCCTGTTCCGAAGATCCACCCGTGATAACGTCATCGACAAAAATTTCCGACTCTAAGACGTCCGCCGCACGAGGGAATCGAACGCGTTCCCGTTGAGCGAGTTTCAACAAGCACCGCATAGCCATCCAGGGGCTAGATTTCAAACCGTACGTGTTTGTGTTCAGTTCGTAGACGCGTAATGGGTGAGACGGGTCCTCGCGCCAAAGAATCAGCTGATACCGTCTATCAGCCTCATCAATCACCGTTTGCCGGAACATCATGCGTATATCCGTCGCGAAGACCACCTGGTGTCTACGAAAGGCCGAAATAAGATCCGAAATATCTTTATGTAGTTTAGCACCCGAGTGCAGGATTTGGTTCAATGAAACACCGTTAGAGGAAGGGGCCGACCCGTCAAACACGACCCGTATCTTACCGCTATCCGATTTAAAAACCGCGTGATGTGGTATGAAATAGTGTTCTTCCGATGAGTAGTCCCTCCGTGCCAGGGACATGTGACCTAATTGTACATATTCCCGCATGAACTCAATGTATTTGTCGCGAAACTCTGTATCTCGCTTCATGCGACGTTCCATAGAAAGCAGGCGTTTCTCAGCAGTGAGGTAGGACTGCCCCAGCGGTTTGCGAATGCTCACAAAGGGCAACCGAGTAACGAAACGACCGTTCGGTAACCGATAAACATTTTCGATAAAATGGCGCTCGCATTCTTCGTCGAGCGGGTCCTTCCGTGAAACCGTGGGTACCTCTTCTGTCTCCCAAAAACGCTGTACTAAATCCGAAAGAGAAACGCCCGTAAAAACCGTATCAGAAACCGTATCATATGCTGGGCCCATAATCATATATCCGTAGTGCGATGGTATAGCAACCAAGCCATTATTATTTAAATTTATAGTGCGTCCGGTGCACAATAATTGACCAAGCACATCAGTACCAAGCAACAAATCAATTTTTCCAATATTTAAAAATTTTCTGTCAGCCAAAGACAGGTGAGAAGCCGAGTTCAAAATTTCCGAAGGTAATTCCACCTGTGGATGTTCTCCTA
Source organism: Scirpophaga incertulas (assembly GCA_036419045.1). Classification (NCBI taxonomy): domain Eukaryota; kingdom Metazoa; phylum Arthropoda; class Insecta; order Lepidoptera; family Crambidae; genus Scirpophaga; species Scirpophaga incertulas. Next base: position 23,713,450 of record CM071628.1, read on the forward strand.
AAATATCATGCAACACTAGTGCTGTAACTGTAATAACAGGTTGAGAGACCGATTCTCCAACAATGTTAAAGGTACATTGACCATAAACATGTGACACGAGCACATCACCTATGCCACGAACCGAAATATTATTATTAAATATGTATAGGCCTAACCGTCTCGCCAAATTAACTGTTATCATGCAACCTTGCGAACCCGTGTCCGCTAGAGCCCGTGCTCTAACATAAAAACCGTTAATATCACAAATCCTTACCGCAACGGTAGGCAATAAAATAGTATTTAAAAAGGTTGCATTTGGCGAGGTGGCGGCGACTACCTATTCTTGAACGTCACTATGAAATGAAGCATTCACCCGATTAAAAACCTGGGCTGCCGACAGCGCCAGAGGGTTATATGTAGGGGGTCTCGAGCGCCCCAATGGTGCCCGAGTCAGGTGCCAACTGGCATCCGGTGTCCGGTAACCAACCGGATGACCGAAAGATGGCGGCGTGTTCCTCAATCGCGGCCGTTCCGCGAGTGGTGGTGAGAAACCCCTCGCTCTCGCTGCATACGAGGCCGCAGACGCATACTGTTCCGCAGTGACGTCACGAGATTCGTCCGCTTGAATATGCCCTATGCCCGCTGCATAGGGTGCTTGTACCATAGGCCCGGTGCCTCCCCCACCCGTATGTGGAGATGCCTGTGAAGTAGGCCTAAAGCCACCCCACCCGTATATGGAGGTGTCGCGCGCACGTCCACCCGTCGAGGCGACGCTCGTCCAGAATGAGGAGGTGAAGTCCGTACTTGTCCGCTTTGACCCCCTCCTGAAGGAGAACCAATCCGTGCCGCTGCAGGCCTAACTCCACCATTCCTATTCAGGCATAACATCCCGTGATGTTTGCCGTTACAATGAATACATGGCCGTGCCACTGCACAACTATTAACAAGATGATCCCCTAAACAAAAATAACAAAACTTGTGATTTTGCACAAAATGCCTCCGCTGTTGAGGGGAACAATTTATAAAATGTTGGCATTTAGATATAAAATGGCCTATGATGCCACAAAAGGTGCAACCAACCCGCTTGGATTGCAACCTATTATTAATAGTATGGTCCGATGTAGCCATACCTACCCTAGTCCCCGAGTGGGTGGCCTAATCCTACCCTGACTGAATACAGGTCTTCCCTGACTGGACACAGGCCTCCCAGATGGCCCTGAGGTAGCCGTTGCAGGAGGTGAGCCTACATTGTCAACAATCCGTGCTTCTTCCTCCAAGAAGGTCAAAAGGTCAATAAATTTAGGCAACGGGCTTGCCTCATCTCCGCTTCCATATTTTTGTTCAAATCTTAATTTTAAATCAGAGGGTAACTTATTCAATACAATATGGAGCAACAAGAATGACCACTCCGTTACTGGTAAATTTAATTTCTCCAAACAATTATAGGCCACCTTTAATGGATTTAAAAAATCATCCCTTATAAACATGATATTCCTTAAATAAGGCAAATTTAATATCTTTGCCACATGGGCATCCGCAATTAACCTAATATTTTGATATCTGCCCATCAATAGCGCCCTTGCAGTCTCATAATTGTTATCTGTTATGGTTAAATGTGAAATAACCTGGTGAGCGTCTCCCGATAGACAACTCAACAGATAACTTAATTTTTGTGAGTGTGATATATCCATCCGACAATGTACCAAGGAATCAAAAATGTTAATAAATGACATCCAAGTTTCATACCCACCAGAATACTTGGGCAAATTTAAATCCGGCAATCTAGTATAAATTGAGGCATTACTACTTGACTGACCCTTAACCGTGGGACTACTGGCCAGATCCAGTGTCCTTACCGCCTGAATAATGCTGTCATAATATTCTAAGCATTGCTTGTAGTCTGCCTGAGCTTGAATCAACCTTGCCTGCAAAGTTTCATTGTCTGGATTCATGTCAGCCCTATCATAACACATTTGTAAAGCTTGATCCAGATCCGCCATGTATCTGTTTGCATTTGAAGCCCGCTCTTTCAAGGCCTCAACCCTGTCTGGTCTACTCACCAGAGAAAATGCGCTTACCAACCATTGCAATATGCGACGAATTTCGTTGTAACCGTCCGACATTTTAATAATTAAAGTAAATACAAAACAAAGAATTTACAAAATAACAGGTCCGTAACCGAAAAGTAAGCCACGCTCTGCTACCAAAAATTGTTGCGTTTTCCCGAACGCCCGTTATTTGCTTATATTATTTAATTATAATAATATTGCTTACCGGTCCGTAGTTCTGGCTTGGCTTGAAAGTGTGTTTTGTGTGTACTAATGTGCCCTACCGTATGTGGTTATAAATATATATAATATATTACAATACTTGTAGTATAAAAATAGGAGAACGCGTGGCCGACCACTTTTCCAATCGTAAATGTAAATGATCAATTATTAATCCGCCGAAAATATAACTCAATAAAAATGCCGTGAAAAAATCCGAAGTGACAGTCAAGTACCGAAACCGTAATGTCAAAAATCTTTTTTTTTATTACCTTTTTAAATTTCCTTTTCCGCGGTCCGAAACTCATAAGTCCTAAACAGACTGAATATTGAAATGGCAAGAGTGGTCTATTTCAACTTTTTTAGAAGTGTCATATCATATAGATTACTATTGTAGGAATCTCCAGTGAACATTGAAAGTATTTTTGTACTTCAAAATGACTATATACGAATAATTTCAGACAAGTGAATTATTTTATTGAATTTTAATTAATGTTTATAATAATTATTTATTATAAATTTAAATAACATTTTTTAAATATAGCAATAATACACAAGTAATAAAAATAAACTTGCCGTTCCGTTCCAAGGTTCAGATATCAAAAACAAAAGTATAGTTTCGTGGGAGAATATATAGACAAATAATAATTATTTTTCATTATTATAATTTAAAGCACCTGTTAATAAATACTTCAATGAAAAAAGCATATTACAAGTACAATGATTTTTCGAATTACAAAAATGCTAGGACTAAATTTGAGGACATTAAATTTACAATTTTAACAGATGATTTTGTATCTAAATAAATAATTCACATGTTATTGTACCTGACATACTATAGCGGACATGTTTACTGTGATTTGTTATTTTTCTTATCTTTTATTGATAACATATACGTTTTAAAATACTTATTCCTTTTGATATTTAATGTAAGTTGGAATGCGTATTATTGAATTACATTATGATAGTCTAAATGAGGATTGAAAAGAGGAATAAAAGTAGCACTAGAATTTCCAAACAATGGTATAGTTTTTTTTCTGGTATATGTCTACGTACAAGATTATGTATATCTTTGTGATTTCTCAATTTTAAATATGTGTTGAGGTTAGGTTACATTTTACATAAACTTCCGCCTTAAGCCGCTATGTTTAGACATCTCGTACGACGCGCGACATATTATGCGGTATGTTAATAAGGGAATCGTGCCTACTCAACCCATACTAATTGTGATTCTCATTAAGCCTCTCGTTACTCTCTGTAGGTAAATTAGGGAAGAGGTTTTCAATCCCGTTTAGAATTATTTCTTTTTGAACGTGTTATAAACGAGAATGGCCATGGTGATAAGAAGGAAACTAGGTGAACTAGACCTAATGAAAGCTATGGAAGCTACAGAAGTATGACTAAACCGTAGCAAAGGGAAATCTATGATGCCTACCCCCATGGAAAAATATCTTGAAAATATATATGTAAAAAATATATCTAAGCAATAAATTGTCTTTAGGTGGTCCTACTAAAAAATACGATGGGACTAACTGGGACCAACTAACTAACTCAATAAAAAAATCTATTGTGCCATACATTTGACCCAGTCAATTCCTACTGGACCAGTATGGTTGACTAGGGCCTAATCTCCCTAAAATAGTTAGGATATGCTTATACTCTTCGGTGATATAGCGAGCTTGAGAATTGAGCTTCCACTACCCAGATCGGCCTTTTTAGTGGGTATGCCCTGCTTCCCGCCGAGTGAGTCCAACACACACCTGTTAATTTGCTATTGACAGGTACGCGGTGTAACAGCATTATTTATTTATTTAAACTTCATGTACAATAAAGGTGTAAAAAGGCGGACTTAATGCCCGAGGCATTTTTGCCAGTCAACCTTCGGGTGATGCAGAAATGCAATGTGGTAGATGTATCTAATGCTTCGTGTGAAGCATTCCCCTCGATAAAAAAAAAGTGAAAAAAAAATGAGATGGAATTGTTTATGGCTAATAATATAAAACCAAAATGGGTTTACCATAATACAAAAAATGGCTGCTTCTATGATATATAATGGTTCTGTCAAAAAGTCACTTCGTTAAAAGAGTTATTTCAGTTGCGCTCGTGACTATACAATTGGAACGCACTTGAATTGTTGAGCAGCCGAGTGTGGGATCACTTTTAGCGTATTCAGGGCCACTTAGCGGGTAAACTGACCCGTCCATGCCACTCCGTTTGTCGGTTACCAGGCCTTTTGTTGGTGGCCGCACACTAAAAAATGGAGAAATTAAAACTCAATATTTAATTTATCGACACTTCTTGATTTGCTTAATACCTGCGTGAAAAATTTCAAATAGCTAAATATAAGAAACAAATAAAAAATAAGTGCAACATTTTTATTATTTTGTGTTACATTTACATTTAACCGAAAGGATACCTCTATATTACCTATTATCTAGCTATTTCAACCACATAATAACAGTGTTCTCATTTCTATGTACGGTGACTTCACATCGTATGACACAAGTTGATAACGTAAAGCAACTATAGCTTACGTACCATCAGGTGGGAAACTGCGCGTTTGTCAACACGTACACTATACAATAGAAATGGTACATATTCTATAAATCCAAAATCCACCCATATAATATATAGTATACTAAGGTAGTTAGTATATATCTGGTCGGGCAGTCCTGAGATTGTCCGGAGTAATTTGGTTTTCCAGATCTTGGATGACCCCAAGTATGGACAAACAGGACATCAAAAAAAATGGTAGTTGGTATGTGTAATACAGCTTTGCGTTTCTTCGCAATTTGTCTGACGATATTCACCTTGACTGTAAAAGTATAAACTAATGGACATAAGATATTGGAAAAAATAACGCCATATCACTAACATCCGAATTATAAGGACAGGTATGAACCCGAATATACTCGAATTGTCACATGACTTCCTCACCTACACTAGCATACAGAATATTCAACCGGTGTCTTAGTATTACTAGACCATTCGCACATTTATTTAGCGTGGTATGCTCTAAAAGATAACTGTGCACCCAAAGATGCCTCGCAGTGCAGGCAACTTTGAGACACAAAGAAGCAAGTTGCGCATTCAAGGACGACATCGAGGATTCTAAGCAAGTTTCTTAATAAAATATATTCTCGTTATAATATTTGGTCGCATTTATATTGTTACAATGAAGCATTCGACGTTGATGTATATGGTGTGAGTATTAACAAAACGAATACTTTTCCGACTTCTAAAATGAAAGAGGTTCTCAATTATATATATATATATATATATATATATATATTATATATATATATATATATATATATATATATATGTATGTATATATATATACATTATAATTAATGATTATTACGCGATTATTTAATTAGTTTCGAAGTCGCTTTATGCTATTTATTTAATAACTAGCTGGTACCCTCGACTACATCTGCGCAGGATTAGTATTTTGAGGAACTATATTAGCATACGGTATATCTTTATAAATTGTAGCCTATATGTTATTCTGATATATAAGCATTATCAATGTAAAGTTTCATTAAAGTAGTTTTTACGTAAAAGAGGAACAAACATTCATCCATACAAACCTTCGCGTTTATAATTTTTGTAGGGAAAAGTCTTCCAAAAAAGTTAAGATTTGTTTCATTTCTTTAGAGAAATGTCTTCATCTCTTCTTTGCTATTTTTAAAGAAATTTAATTATCTTTTGGTAGGTTTTAAGAAAATATAAAACCTAATTGTAATGTTGTCTTATTTTATGGATGTGTTTCACAAATGACCTTGAATATTATAATTACAATTCTAAGTTTTTTATATAGGTATTATTTCAGTTTCGTAATGTTCACCAAAGCGCACGGGGGCGAGAAAGGGAAGAGAGCGTTACTATATCCGCCGACAAGTCTTTACGGGGTAAGTGCATATCTTCCAATCCCTCAATGCAGATGTAATATTCACTAAAGTTAAGATCAAAATTATAAGTGAGAAAAAGGAAGACCTTCAACTGTAACCAGCATTTTTCACCGGATGAACTGGCCAATAATACAATGGTACCAATAGACTGCAAACGAAACTTAACCAAACGATTACTTTAAACCAATCAGTATAACAGATTATCTCGTTAGCAAATAATCTCAGCGATCTTATTGGTTGAATATAGTGGTTCAGTTGCGTTTCGATTGTGATTTTTCACCAGAAAGACCACAGATTAATACAGATATATCGTGGTTTACATCGACATATATTAATCAACAAAAGCACGCATCCTTGTTGTTATTCTGTTACAGTATCTGTCAAATTTACATAAATTTTGTATGTATATAATTGAGTATGTTGTGTATATCTTAGCTCTCAAAAACAGTACTGTTGCGGTGAACTCCGACACTTAAGTCAACGTCCTGTGTTTGTTTGTTTATTTACTACGAATGACAACGCATATTATATTTGCAAATTATACTATTACCATTTGTCTATTTATATATAATAACAATAACTTATTTTGAATTACCAATTTTCAAACTAAAACATTTCGTCAGCGGATGAGCTCAACGCTTAACTTGTTATTTAGAAAATTAGGTCTGATTATGGCTGCTTGCCTTATATAGTTGTGATTGGACTAACATTGCTAACAGCAGGTAAGGAACAAAGGTAATACAAATGTAAATCAAAAATTATCTAGACTGACCGTTTTAATTTTCGCTAGAAATTTGCATCAAGGACGAGCAAAGAGCCGTAATTCACTTTCTTTGGTCAGAAGGAGTAGTAGAGCTAAAATTAATCGCCGGATTTCAGTGCAGTACGGAGACAATACCTTGTTTTGGAATCTATGTCGAAAAGTAATGTACATAAGAAGTGTCAAATTGCGTCGTTATACAAATAAAGTGTTAAAAATTAAGTCCGGAATTATTGACATTTCCTATATATGTTATTCAAAATGGCTGTAAATTTGTCACTACACCAAAATTGTACTGCACTATGCGCCGAAATAATTTTCGAATATACACTTAGAGAGTAGTGCCTCGTTCAATTTCGTTTATTAGCTCGCGAGTGAAGTTTTAAAAGGTTTTTAAGATCAAAACTTCCAGCGTTTCAGTATAAGATGGTACTGTTGAATATTCAATTTATCTAGTATGGTAGCAAAAGGAAAGGGCGAAGCCAAATTTCCAATGGCAACTTTACTTTCGTAAGATTCTCAAAAACATTTCTTATGTAATGTGTATACATGAACTAGTTATTTTTGTGATGTAAATACAGAATGGACGCTTAGCAGGATTGGCTGATAGGATTTTTATTCTATTATTTATATGGGATTGCCTTTTATGGAATATACAGGTGTAACGTTGTTACTTAATACGAACATACAATATATTTTACAATAAATTAATGGCATGATGATAAATTAATGGAATGAATATTTATAATTAATGACAATCGTCCATGTATATTTATTTATTTGCTTAAGTTTCTGTAATATTATTCGTATTATTGTTGTATTTCTATCTTTATTTTTATTTATATATCAATTATAATCTATATTTATAATAAATCTGTAGAGAGGTCAATTCTGTACATGAAATATATTTCCAAAATAACTATCAGGGTGTGATTAGAGATCGATACTGATGCCGAAATTGTAATCAGTAAAATTTATGTCTGTATAAACGTTATAGAAACAAAAAGTACTCGACGGATTTTAACGAAACTTGGTACAATTATTTTTCATACTCCTGAGCTAGTTATACTCGTACTTTTCATTACGCTACCATTAATAGGAGCAGAGTAGTAAAGGGAAATGTTGGGAAAGCGGGAGAAGTTACTTTTTAAGGTTCCGTCGCGTGTGCAATCTTAATGTTTAAAGCTATATAGAAGTCATGTATGACAGAAATGTTCTCCTTGACATTATATAAAAAATATCCCACGACGGCATATGTCTATCTTTCATGGTTGACTCACAATAACACGTGTAACTTCCGATAGCTTAGCAGTTCGAAGCTTTCTGATTATATTTGTCTACTCTTACGTTTATAACACTCTCAGTCATTAAAAATGCTACCTAAAATTACGATTCCACGCGGCCGAAGTCATGGACACAGCTAATTTCGAATAAATATATTATTTAGGGATTACTGCGTCTCATTTTTTATCTATTATGAGTTTTATATTTTAAATATTATAGTATTTGATATTCAATATTTTATTATAATTAAAACAAATTAGGTAAGCCATACAATCTATGGCTCGTATTATAAAATCAAAATTAAGCTTAAATGGCTGCTTCAGTTTCACTTTATAATATAACTAGCTTTCTGCCCGCGGCTTCGCCCGCGTGGATTTCGGGATTGGGTGTATAGAGGGTTAAGGGTCATAGCTTTTGCCCACGGCTACATATACGCGGAAGTCGGTTTATGGTGCGAAGATTTTATCGCGCTTCCCGTGGGACTATCCGTTTTTCCGAGATAAAAAATGCCGCAAAACTCCTCAAGAATCACTCTATCTATTGATGAAAACCGCATAAAAATCTGTGCAGTAGTTTTTGAGCGAAGCCTTTATTGCGCATCCCGTGGGATCTGTCGATTTTTCCGGGATAAAAAGTAGCCTATGTTACTCGGGGAGAATGTAGCTTTCCAAAGGTGAAAGAATTTTTGAAATCGGTCCAGTAGTTTAAGCGTGAAGAGGTAACAAACAAACAAACAAATAAACAAACAAACACACTTTCGCATTTATAATATTAGTTGGGATTAATTAATCGTTAATAATAATTATATAAATGAAAACTAAATAAAATATATACTAAATGAAATAGAAAGTCAACATCTAATCACTGTGTTCGAAATATTAGGTACCCACAATAGGCTAACAAAATTCTCCCGTCGTATAGCTAGGCTCAACTTTTACCCGAAATGCATAAGTGAGCCTACACAAATCTTCAGGTCATTATGCCTTAGTCAACCGCACTCAGTGCGGATTGGTTGATGACATACATCTTTGAATTTTTCCACAAGTGTATGCAAGATTGCCTCACAATATTTTCCTTCACTGTAGAAGCGTCAGATAAATATACATATGAAATTTGGAAAACACATTGGTACATGACAGGATCAATCCCGAGACCTCGAACATTCTGATTTCCCGAAATCACAACGCCACCGACGCTCAAGTTTGAAGTTTGTAATTCCGAATACAATATTATCAATGCCCATTTAGAGCTTTGGCAAGATTGTTTATGTAAAGACCTGAAATACTGCCTTAGGGAATTAAAGCATAAATGTTTTTGGTACTTAATCTATTTCTTTTTTCAATTTTGTGTATTACATCGTTAAAGTATTCAATTTCTGCTGTCTGTTTTCTGTTAAAAAAGTATGATTGTAACCAATTATAGCGCGGTCGAATACCATAGAGTTTATTTTGCAATTCTACTCATGTTATAAATGCTTAAGTTTATATCGATATGTTTCTGACATATCAAGTAGTTCTTTTACATCTTTTCAATTATTAATAATCTTGTATAATTCTTGAATTTCATTAGTATATTGCTAATATAGTCGTTTTATTTATTCGGAAATCATTATGACATTTTATGAATATAAGTATAATATTTTTGCAAATAATTAGATAAATAGAGATAGTGATATTTATAATTTACTAGCTGGCCCAACAGACGTTGTCCTGTCAAATGTCTCAAATGTCAAATGTCTCAAATGTCACGTTGTCTCACGTTGTCTCAAATGTTTTTAAATAAATAATTTAGCTGAAAAACAATATCTATATGACCGTATTGTGAATCTAAACCATTCTCAAGCCCCCTGGAATACACACAAAAAATTTCATCAAAATTGGTCCAGTCGTTTAGGAGGAGTTCAGTCACATACACACGCACACAAGAAATATATATATTAAGATTGAAACTTATAAAAAAAGTAGATAACTTTTTTTATTTACTTTTTCTTCGTACGAAAGTTAGTTCACCTGAATTAACTGGCAATCTGTCTACCTGAATTAAGAATGAAACCTGCAGAAATACTAAGCAGATATAGTAAATTTTCAGACTTTCCTGGCGATAGCCGTGCCTGTGGACATCCCGGACAAAAATGTCTTCGTATCCTATAACTTTGAAGCGAACTACGGAGTGGTCACCAACATCACGGAAATAGATGAAGTGCTGTTTCCGAATCTACCAGTGAGTAGTTATTAAGCAAAAACTTATACATTTCTTAAAAAAAGATGCTCTAAAATTACCCCAGTTGCTTCATGGTAAATAAAAACCACCATGCGACCTGAAAAAAAAATATTATAATAAATATTATTATAATTTTTATTTTTTAATTAGCTACGTCCAGAAATCTAGTATCTAGCGGACTTTAAAAGTAATGCAATAAAATATTAATTTGACAATCCCTCTTTCTTGACATTTTATAGCATTGGATTAAAGGCCAATAAAATATTAATGAAAGAATTCTGAGAAATATTACGTAAATATATTCAATTACAATTTTGTTTATTATAAGAGATAATGAGAATTAAAATGTTCATCTTATTATTGAGCTTTGCTTTGCTGAGATTAAGACTGAATATGGTTTGTTTGTTTTGTCCCTTTGCTTTTTCGAATGTCGATTTTTCTAATGTGTACTTTTTTTCGCTCTGTTCCAAATCTTTTATTGCCTACCTTTTTTTCTTTTGTCAAGTATGTCCCTTTATAATTAATAAAAAGTTAATTAGTAGTAGTTACTATTATGTTACCTCGGCGGCATGAAATTCCTTTATTGTTGTGCGATTTGGAACTACTTGAATACTAAACCATATCTGAAACATAAATTCGTTGCCATATGTGTTCTCGTCGTTAAATTAATAGTTATTGTATCGATAACAGAATTATAGAAAGTTCTTTTGTAATGGTCGTTATGTGGTTACTATCTTGTGCCTAATCCTAACAGCCAGAGGCGGCGTAAGGCGTGGGCGGTGTGGGCCACTGCCCACGGCCTCGCGGTGCAAAAGGCCTTGCGCCTCACAGCCGTAAATATATTTGATAAAGTATGGAAAATCTTATTTTATATTCCCTTCTTGCACCAACAGAGGGCCTCGCAAAATGTACCATGCCCACATTAAGTTTAGGTCTTGCGCCGCCACTGCTAACAGCTTACGAAATGATAATAGAAGAAGAAGAAAGAAACTGTTTCATAAATACTCTTTGTTTAATTTATTATATGCAATCCTAACTATTACTACTAGAACGGCTAACTATCGTAATTTATGACTTAATAGGTATGTTATCTACAAACTACAGGAAATATTAAATATTTAAATTATTTATAGAAAGCAGAATTGAGTTACTACGGTACCCATTTCGAAAACTTTCATTTTAACACATTACTTCTTCTTCTACTTTATTTCACCTGATGGGGATTTACGGTAAAGGTTAATAATTATAAGGTCAGCTTCACTAATGACTTGACAATTATAACTCTCGAGTAAAATATTAATGAACGTATTACGTTTTTGTGTAAAACAATATTCAATTCATCGTAAAACTAACCGTTAATGTGACAATATAATCATAATGAAGGTCCCGGTTTCGAGTCCCGGTTGGGGCAGATGTTTGTGTGTTAAGTGCGAGCATTTGTGCCTTAGTTATGGAATATGTATATGTATGTCTATCCGTTACTCTAAAACTATTTATTTACAAATTATTATATACTAAACTATTATACAAGCTTTACAATACATTCTTTGAACTAGGCTAATTGGAGTAAGATGTATTTATTAAAAAAAATATCCTTTAGAAGAATTTTTCTCTGAATTTACTACGACGATCTTACATTAATTCTTGATAATGCTAAAGAATTACGTTTAGGATATAAAAACAATCATATACTTTACTCAACTCAAAACAATAAAACGCTTTCCTCATTTCGTTAGTATCGGGGGCGGGCTTATTTCCATTTTTAGGCACCTCGCAGAGATATGATTGTTGTAATTTTACTAGGGTTTGTGGAGGTCTCGCGGAGAAGAGAGTATTGGGACTCTTTATCTATCATCGCACATATAATTAAAGTAATTGAAATCAAGATTACATTTTTTACCTTTAATGTTAATATCACAGATATGACGCCAATAACAAATAAAATCACTTGTGCCAACCCCACTTTCTGTGAAATAAGGGCAGAAGAATTGTTATTGTGATCTCGAGTTGTATGACATCTAAGCTTTATTTCTTGCTACTTCCAGATAATAAATTCTCGGCAAAGCAGAAGTATTACGAGGGAGCTTATTTACACTGTATTGGAAGCTCGGTTTGAACAGTAAGTATTAAGCTTCTGGTTACCTACTCACGTGAAAAAACTTTGAGGATTTTGTTTAAGAACATTATTAGTTAGAACTTTTCTTAAGTCTTATTTAAAAAAAAGCAGTGAAGCTCCTCAACTCATATGATGGTACGACTATGTGAAGATAGCGAAAAAATAATATTATTTTCAACTAGAATATGGAACATATAAATATGCTATGTAAAATTTTGTGATCCTCGTATTCTACAATGAGGCTAATGTGCAAATAAGTCAAATATAAATTTATTAAATTAAAAAAAAAAAGACAAAATTGTTTAAGGAACAAGCATGTTCATATTAACCATTTATGAAGAGTAATGTTTTAATTGAGTTTATGTATGCATGTAAATTTAATTCAATGAGCAACGGCAAAAGTCGGTAGCGCTGTGGTCTCGATACTGATCTGTAGTATCCGGGGTCGATCCTACTATGTACCAAAGTATGTTATAATTTTTTTAAGTTTGTATGTCATTTATTTACACGACTTCGTCGACGTCTCACCTAGAGCATGCTCCGTTCACAAAGCCTAACTACCCTAAAGTAACTAGTCAGTAAAGGTTCATCTCCTAGTTGGGGACAACCACCTGAACTCTTAAATAACTGGGAAGAAGGAATAAAAGAATGTTAGAAAACCAATCACCAGATATTTCCATCATCACTCATTGATTACAATAAATGGAACACGGGAATGATAAACAAAAGATTGATAAACAAAACACAGACGAACAAAACATTGTATTTAAGTGAGCAGTACACAATCCCTTTTTGAAATGACTCGTGACTAGAAGCCTGGACTCTGATCATAGTTGTTGAGAAGGAATAAAATTGTAGTAATACGTTTCTCTCTGCGGAATTACAAATCAAGCTCAGAGTCCTGGCTCTTTCCATTAACTCCCTTCTCTGTCGTTTTTCCCACATAGGAGCCTACCTCTTGCCGGGGGGCGTCGTCGGTGGAGGGGACCGGGGGAGGTGGTAGCTTCCCCCGAGGAGGGCTCCCCTCTAGAGAGGGGAGCGGAGGCTGGGGGTTCCTGGAAGTGGCCTTTGTGTTCCCGGGGGCTCCCTACATGCCTGAGGAAGGCCATCCCTGAGGTTTTTAGTGGGTAGGCCTCCCCCTTCTGGGGAGGAGAGCCCCACATAACCCCGGCTCGCCACAGCCGGGGTATGCAATTTAATGCATTTTCCTCAGGGGAACAAAAAAAAAAAAAAAAAAAAAAGAGCCTACCTCTTCTTTTCACTTTACAATATGACAGATAATTGAACGTTGGAACGTACAAACAACTAACAAAGTCTACCTTGACTTAACAAAGTGAACGATAAAAAGTGTAAATCAACTTTCATTCAGCTTCGATAAATACTGTGCCTTACTTGGTTAAGATTTTAATTTACTGAAGGCGAGAGTTCGAATCCAATCCAAATGAAGCAATTTTCTTCCGTAGTTCGTACATAGTTGTAGATTAAATATATCATTATTCATTACATCTCCAAGGTAAATTGGTCGAGTCCAGAATTTCTTTGAATATCTCATCATCACTGTCTTATGCAGATTTTCTCGCGAGATTTCTATAGACTGTCTGTCTGATTGATAATCTTATAGATTGTCGGATAAATGTTCAATGAACAACACGCCAAGCTGCAGCTCAAGGTCAACATGTAATACATGATGCGTTGCAGTGCGATCATTTAAAATTCGAAAATCGAAATAGACAATATGACAGGTTTGACCCGTGAATGTTCTAAAAAGATGGCCGATTCTGAGACCAAAGCGCCAACAATGCTCTTACAACCTGTTATATAGCATATTCTAATTCTATGGTTTGAATATAATAACTTATTAATATAATTATATGAATTAGCGATATCTAAATATATATCAAATGGGTCAAATTTTGGAACGTACGGCCTAATCCGGACAAAATATTTGCGCATAAACGTACACCATGCGAATAGCTAGGGAGCAGAGTTATTTTTTTATATTAATATTATTACTTGCATTCCTTTCTTCTTAATAATGTCGTAAGACCCGACTAAAGGAATTTACTCTGCGAAGTACTCGAACACTGGCAACAGGCCCGCTCCTTGTCATTTAAAATTTTTGTTTTGCAATGCTTGTTTGCTATTTTGCATAGAAAGGGACTAAAATAAAATAAGGCAGTCACTAAAAATCAATTAGAATTGTGTGTATAATTATCGGATTTGTAAATAATAAAAATAAATTGTTTACTTAATTAAGTAGAATTTGAATAAAAAAAAAGATAAATCACTCGTCATCAATCCAGATCATTGAGCAGGCGCAAAAATAATAACGTGCAGCTCGTAATATTTCTATAAACACCACTTACGTCTATTTACCATAATAAAATGAAATATTATGCTACGCCCAATGATTTTACTTTTGCGTTAGATCGATCCTGTAAATTTATAAAAAGTAACAGTGATCAATTCGGAAAAATTTACGAGGTGTGATCACTGATCATCCCATTCACTGCTATGTTATAATTGTAGCTTTGATGGAACTACACAGTCTCGTCTATCATGCTTAGGTGTTAATATTTAATATTATTCATTTGTTATTTTGATCCTGTAAAAAGAACTAAAGTATTTTTATTTATACTTTTTAATATTTCAGACACGGTATGAGAGGGAGGGAATGTATGCTGAGGAATATTTGCGAAGCTGCTGAGACCCCGCTCCACCACAACGGATTGCTAGGTCACATGCTTCACATCATATTCACGTGAGTATAACTTTAATATATGTACGTCTTATCCCAGATCCCATATCACAAGCCTTACAGTGCTAACTTCCGGCTAGGCTAATTGGTATGAGTGTAAGAAATATTTGTTTATTATTTATGTATCTACACTACTATATTAAAGAGGACAAATTTGATTGTTTTTGTTGGCATTGAATAGGCTCCGGAACTACTTGATTGATTTAAAAAAATCTTTCACTGTTGGTAAGTTACATTACATCTATATCATTGAATATACATTACATCTTCGGCTAACATAGGTTAAGTTATTTTTTTAAAGTTGATAATCTATACTAAAACTCTAATAATGTTAATAAAATTACCAAAAAAACTTTCTTACATGGCGTGCGCTGCGAAAGCTACTGATTTTATCGAACAAATAACAAAGATAATATTAAAGAGCGAATATAAAGTAATGAAAAGCAATATAATACCAAGACAAGAAAAGTATTATGAAGAAGAAAAATAATGACACGAATAAGTATAGAAGCGATTACATGAAGTTGTTCGAGATATAAATAAGGAGCAGAAAAAGAGTATCCGGAAAATGACTTTTTACAATGATTATAAAAAATAGAATAATTATCATACAAAAAATAATAATAATATCAAAAAATATTTAATTTCATATTCGAATTTCCTTCATTTCACTCTTTTTAAGGACGTGGGGTCCTTAAAAAGAGTGAAATGAAGGCAAAAACAAGAAAGTATGTATAGGTGAGTGTGTATGCAAAAAATATAACTTTGAAAATGTTTGTTTAACCATGGGAAGCTACTACTAAGTCATGTTTCCACTACTAGGCAGCATTTTGGAATGACTGTAGTGCAATGCATTCAATGTATGTATATGTTACCATGTCTCTATATCTAATATATACCATTGACAAACGTCAAATAATAAAGGGTTAAAATAATTAGTTGACCTGTCATTTTGCCAGTCAGTTAGTCTATAGCAGACATTAATGCGACATTATCTTTCGTTCGAGATGAAATATATACTCGTGAACAATTTATTTGACAATGTCTAACAAATTACCGGATTTTTACCGGATAAAGTAAAAGAAAAATTTAAAGACAATAATGAAATTTTTAATGTAGAATTATACCTATCCATGACCAGTTAAAATATATACTTCTTGTTGAAAACTTTTATAACGAGTCCTATATGAATATAAGTAAACATAAGTAGAACAATCACGACGAGCTCCCAATTTCATTTTGCCTGCATATAGCAATCAGTCTAAAATATCAGATTCCTAGACTAATGAACGAACTTTCGGCTAGCCTAAAAGCGGAAATCAGTAAAAATAACATTAAATATAAGTTAAAAACGTTCTATCTATCTAAGTTAATAGAAAACATCTAATATGTATGTATATAGGTATAATAATATGTGTGTGTATGTAAACCTTTTTTTTTTTTTTTTTTTTGTTCCGCTGAGGAAAATGCATTGAATTGCATACCCCGGCTGCGGAGAGCCGGTGGTTATGTGGGGCTCTCCTCCCCAGAAGGGGGAGGCCTACCCACTAAAAACCTCAGCGATGGCCATCCTCTGGCGTTGTAGGGGGCCCTCAGGATCGAGTGTCGCAACTGAGGACCCCCGGCCTTTGCACCCCTGGGTGCGTAAGGGGAGCCCTTCTCGGGGAGGAGTGATCTTGCCGCCTCCTCCCCTCCAACCTCCTACGACGTCACCCCCCGGCCATCCGGGGGTGAGGTCCCTCCCGGGTCGACTCCACGGGCACGAACTGCGTCGCGCCCGCCAGCGACCCGTGGCGGCGCCTCAGGCCAGGCTATCTGGCCCGAGGCCGCCTTCTTCGAGCGGGATCGGCCATCTCCCGATCCCGCTCGGCGGCCTCCTTCTGCAGCATCACCGCTTCACAGAAGGAGACCACAGCCCTCCAAAGACCACAGCCCTCCAGTGTGTATGTAAACCTAGACTACTACTATGTAATGTTTAAAACAAATGATAATTACAGTATGTTAAAAAATGTTTCTATAATGTTTATTACTTGTAGGTATTATTTTTGTTTTTGTCTGTTAAGATTTCTGCGTCGCACGGCAGAATTCACTCCCGTATAATTTCACTTCCGTAACCGGTTCGCGCGGAGTGAGTTCTGACGAGCGCAATGTTGTGCAATAGTTTGTTTTCTTTCTGTGTATGTCTATTCATGTTAAGTGCTTAAAAGACCTAACGCATTATTATATATTGTAACATGTTGATAATGTAATGATTCGGATCTGTCATGTATAGAAAAACCAAATATGGTTTATAATGCACGGCAAATATCAAATTGTATTTTAGAATTATATTTTATATTTAAATAAATAAAATAAATGAAAGAGTAAAAAAATTACAAGCATGTTACCCCATGCGCCAACAGTTTTATTAAAATAGATAATAGTTTTCAGGATTTAAAAACTTTAATATTAATTTTAAAAATGTGCACATCTGTATAAATATTAATAAATTACATAATTATAAAGAATCATTTATAACGCAACTTATAGACGGGCTAGATAGGGAATGTATTATAATTGTATGAAAACATTTCCGCCAAAACATTGCATAAGTTTGCGTAACGTTAAATAGGAAAACAAGTTCTAAAATGTAAGATGGAACGAAAAACATTCAATCTTAAGGCACCAGCTTTACTTCATAATATACACCAGACAGCGAAATACCTTTTAAATCGCATTTTCCTCGAGTGGCCCGGATTACCCCGGTACATGCCCAAAAATAATCAGGAGTCATATAAAAGAAGCGAGATCCTAAATGTGTATGATATAATAACATAATATACGTGACCTTTTTATCCCTCGGAAGGCTGGGTGCGGGTTCAATCGAAAATGTGGACAAACGACAAAGCCATGATAAAAATGTGATAAAAAGATCCACGCTCACATAAAACCGATTCAGTGATTCCATTTAATCCGAGTAGCGAGTTAAATATGACCACACATACAGAATTGGAATAAATATTAGCTAATATTTATATTATTGTTTCTAAACTAGTTTACTTTCCTATTTGACAAAATAAAAATATACTTTTACTGGTAAACGTATATAGTATTTTTTTTTAATTTCACTGCAATGGAAAATACAAATATTTATATTCACACACATTCAGTAGGTACATAGTATGTACAAAGTGGCGTACATTTATTTTTTAATTATAAATAAACAAAATAATGATGTGTATATATGCAATTAATGTAATCAGTTGAATGTTGTTTATTTATATGTTTATATATTTCATTTATTTCATACATATAAAAAATGAAACAAACTGGTTTATGGTTTATGTATACATGTGGTATGTGTGCATGTGTGCGCTGTGTAGTGCCGAGGTCAAGTATAATACACTATTTTTCTTTGTGTTAATCTGTGGATAATGTTGTTGGTGGCAGTACTGGCATGCATAGATTAAGTAAACTAAATTATACTTTATATTGTAACTGTTCGTCGCTTAATAAATAAATAATAATATTTAAAATCAATTTGTATGACTTATAACCATCATTCATCTATTGTTACATATTTATCATCATCACACTCTCTTACGTTCTTATCGAGGGGAAGTGAACCATAACTAAGATTAATTAAAATTTGATTAGAATTTAGTTAACCAAGCCAGCCCAGTGTAAATTGGTCAACTTCGTAATAATTAGGGACCAGATTATTTGTATTGTACATTGACAACATCTTCATTTACAACATCGTCAGCATTTTTTTGTATGTTTACCTTTGTATGTTGCAATACGAATATAAACTTTTGAATTTCTTGACATTTTCCTTCACCGTGAAGCATCGACAAAATATGCAAATAAAATTTGAATAACTAAACACACATTAGTATATTGCAGGTCCGAAACTCGGACCTCCCGTGTCAGCGCCAAGGTCACAGCGTTGCCAGCATGGTACGTCACCACTTAATATCAAATAAGCATTCTGCAAGAACGTCGGTAGCACTGTGGTCTCGGCACTGGTTAGTGCGCCGCATAGAATCGGGAGGCCCGCGATCTTATCCCCACCGGGTACCAATTTGTTTTTCGTTCCGAATTTCATATGTACATTTATCCGACACTCCTACGGTGAAAGAAAACATCGTGAGGAAACCTGCAACAATATACATTTCCAATTACAATTCTAGATTTGATGGAAAATGTCTTGAAGCAACCAATACATTTGCGAAGAATATTAAAGATGTAGTCAAGTTATCTCCGCTGAGACAACACGGATAACTACTTCCTTAGGACTTTCATAGGACTTTCATGCAGTCGGTTCAAACCCCGCAGTCTGGATGCATATATTATTATAACAATTATGCAAACCTCTCAACTTTAGTTAAAAAAAATTGTTGGCAGACCATCAACATCCCGTGAAGAAGAATTGGGTGACGAGTATTACGAGGCTGAATTGGAGGGTGAAAATGGGAATTGCGACCGGTACCTACAGGATTGTCCGTACAGCCTGTTCGATATAATCACCAGGCTGGTGGAAATACCTTCACCTTCAAGCAGTTGATATTAGCAGCGATAATTCTATAGACACATCACGACTGAACCACAAATAAACTGTTGCACAAATCAAAATGCTATATCACATCATCGTGTACTTTGGGTAAATACCTTTTACCAAAGTTCCACAAAGTATTACTGATTTGCCTTTGCACAGATTTAAATGATTTCTCAAAAACACTCTTATGAAAAAAGGTTATTATACTGTTAAGGATTAGTTAAATGATAACAATGCTTGGGTTTGATTTTAATAAATCAGTAGCTACGCCAAATATTTTCACTATATGAAAAATCATAATGAAACTGAAGCTTTTATAGATATAATGTGAACTTGTGTAAACTTGGAAAGGAAGTTGGTTTCAGACTATTTGTCTCAGGCCAGCTTCTTACTGATGACTCTGTAAAAATACAGGGAGAAAAAACAATAGTCTTTGCTAGTTTTCTTGGTGATCCTTTCCAGTACAACGTCTCCCGCCATAGACTTGTGAACCAATGCCGTTGCATTTTTTCAACTGCAATGTTTTTGTAAAATTCGTTCGCTGGTGTTCGATTGACGAACTATCTCGCTATCAAACGATATATGCAATATTGCAACGTTAGTCTCAAATCGATGTAATTGTAATTGACATGACCTTAGGGGGCTAAGGTCATGTCAATTACAATTACATCGATTGTTGTAATAGATGTTGTTTTTCACGTCACCCGGCGAGTTACGTTTGACAGCGAGACTTTCAAATTTAGGTATTGATTTAGGCGATCATTCACTCAAAGATTCGTCTATCTTAATTATTGTGATATACGTTAAAGATTTTTAACGACACTCTCGTATTGACTTATTTAAAGCACCTTCGATCCTTGTAATTACAGTTTTTGAAGTGAGCCCGCAAGTGACGTATCACGGCGATATTTTTATTTGTTTAACCATCGATATGTTTTTCTTTTTGTTTTTTTTAAAGCAGTTTAAATATGTCACATGCAAAAATTATCGGGTTAAAATAAAATTAGAAACAGTTTCTTTTTATTTTGTTCGTATATTATCATTTCTGTTCATTGTACACACAAAGGACATACCTACCTAAAATTCAGTAATTTATTTTGTGTTAGTATTAGAATTCAGTAACAAAAATTCACAGCCCAGTGTCAATAATACATAATGTGCAATTCCAGAAATGTCCACTAATCTTAATTATAAGAATAACATACATATAGCAATGACATTTATATTATTGATATTAAAATATTGACAGATATTACTGTCAATATTTTAATACCAGCCTAATAAATATATTAGGAGAGACTAACATACTCATACCCTACGCAATAATAAACAATTATTACATTACGATATCTATCTTCAGTTTATATATTATATAAGTGATTGAATAATAATACTATTTTAATTCTCTAGATTATATATAAATATTACAATTCAAATATATTATTCAATTTTCTTATTATAACGTGGCTGTAAAAAGTATTGTACAAGTATAGCCTAAATTATGCACTAAAAGCGAGTGATTAAATTTAATCTATGCATGTTTTAATATTGTCTAGATTTATTGATTTTTTTAACTCACTTAACGGAATACCTTTCACTAACTATTATTCCACACAAGGATAAAATAAAAGGAGCTAAAACAGGTTAGCTTTTATAATTAGACCTGGCATAGGTTTTATAAAACTTATTCAATAAGTCATTATTTCTTTTAAAAAAATTAAACGAAAATTTAACAAATCTACAAAATCTAAGTAAAATGAATGATACAGTTATTATTTAACTGACAATTCCTATTGTCTCAATATCTTTAGGATAAAAGAAGTTGTTTTTCCTCATCGGGATAGAGGAAATCTGCTGGTCTACCGGTACCCTGGTGTCGTAGAGGGAAGGTGACTGAAAGATGATGCCAAAGGTGCCCACGAAGCAGGCGATTGTGAATAGCCACAAGAAGAAACGATCCAACACCATCGACATAAACTTCCAATCTTCCACGACCTGGGAACAAAAAGTATTTTTAAAGATACACCCTGAGAGACATAGATTTTTTAACTTAACCGAGTTTTTATTAGAACAGAAAAATATAACATGTTAATCATTTAGCAAGTAAGCTGTGATATCAGCACTAACCACGTTATCTGTTTTCGAATTTCAAATTAACTCTTAATAAGAAAAAAAAAATAAAAAATAAAAGAAAACATCATGAAACAACCTGCATACACCTGTGAATAATTTCAAACCTGTATGAAAAGTACAATGCGTACCTCGGATATGAATATCTAACATATCTTCCAAAACCCAACCAACAGTGTATGATTATATATAAGTATTATTATATTATATATATTACATGTAAGTATATGATTAAACGATATAAAATATGCAAATCTGATAACGTGCTAACAGATTAACGTAAGCCGCGTTAAACCGTCTGAAAAAAGCACGTTAACGTTTTTTTTATTTTACTACGTCATAAATTAACGATTAACAAAATTATTTATTTAATTAACGATGTCCAACTCTGGATACTTGAAAATACTTGTTTTAAGTTAGTGTGAAACTATTATTTTTGTTTTTAGTGAATTTTGACAGATTTATATAAAAAACAATGTAATTATTTCAATTTAAAGTGTTTTTATTAATTACAAATAGTGTTTTTATTACAAGAAGCTAATACACAATACGATTATTATCAAGATCGAGAATTCTTAGCAAAAACAAACCTTTACTTCAAAACAATACAAACAAAACCAAACAAGCCCAATTTAATCCAAAAAATTAAGGTAAACAAGTAATTTCGCCGGCTTAAGCCGATTTAGATACTGAAAGCTTTGATTTCCCATTTCTTTCCTCATCCCCGTACTATAATTTAAAACTTTCCCTGGTAAAATTCTGTCCAATTATGTTAAGGAGCCAATTTGACGGCGGCCAGTGTTATTTAGTTGATATCAAGGGAGCTTAATTCAACCCTTTTAGCTACAATAAGTTTTTAAAGACACCCGCTTTTTAGTCACCCGCTTCCGAGGCGTCGAGAATAATGAAACAAACCGTATTTTGGTACAATTTCCCTGTAAAGATTATGCAAGGAACAATACGTCATAATCCGCGAGAAGCGCTCTTTGATCATGCGGAGTGTCAGGTAGACGTAACGGAATGGAAGATCGTCAAACGTATTGTCTTCGCGTGTATTCAAAACGATGCAATATACTCAAATAATTACTCAAATGTAATATTATTACAGCGAATTACTTTTATAAACCTATGGCAGATAAAGTGTAATTTAAAAAGCATTTCCAAATTACACAACGCAAAAACAGTCAGGTTTTGGATTTTTTTAATATCCATTTTATTTCTTAATTAAATACAGTAAATACGAATCTAACGACACGAATGAACGTAACGTTTGGACTGCTGGGCGTGCCAAACAATTAACATACATACCTAGGTACTCTCGAAAACATGGATTATGTTTCTTCTGATGCAGTCAAATAAAAAGGGGCATCATGTTATTTTCATACAAACATCCTATATCAATCACGCCGTTTCATAATTTTGTATACTTCATAAAATGAGATTATCACTTCGTCTGTATTTTTTTTTTGTTTTTGATTATTCAGCCAATTATGAATTATTTGTGTTATTCTGTTATTATTTGGTATTATATCATATTTGCTGTGGTACTATGCAAATTTTATTGAAATTCATTTAGAGATTTTAGTAAACCAATAGAAACAAAAGAAGAGCCCAAAAGTTATACTTCAATCCTAGCTTCGTAGGTGGTCGGAGTTAGGGCGAGTCTAGTAGTTGGGCACCGACTTCAACATTTTTATTAAATAGATATTTAAATGTCAATAACATTATTCATTATTGTTTAAGGTTTGTGCTTTAAAATAATCAAAATACTTATTATTTTTTACCTTCTAATTAAAGCTTGTATATTTTACCTTGTTCTTTGTTTTCAATTAAGCAAGTAAGCTATGATATCAGAACTAACCACGTTGTCTGTTTACAAATTTCATATAAAACTCTTAAAGTAAAAGAAAACATCATGAAACAATCTGCATGCTCCTGCGAATAATTTCAAAACTGTATGAAAAAATACAATGCGTACCTCGAGTAAGAATATCTAACATATGTCTCTCCCAAAACCCAACCAACAGTGTATGATTATACATAAGTATTATTATATTATATTATATTTATTACATATAAGTATATGATTAAACAATATAAAATATGCAAATCTGATAATGTGGTAACAAATTAACATAAGCCGCGTTAAACCGTCTGAAAAAAGCACGTCAACGTTTATATTATTTTTCTACGTACCAAATTAACGATGAACAAAATTAAATATTTGATTAACGATGTCTAACTCTGTATACTTGGAAATATCTGTATACCTCTATAACGGAGCCCATAAAAAATCTTGTTAAGTGATAGTGAAATTATTTATTGTTTTTAGTGAATTGTGCCTAGCGCTGATTTAATTAAAAATAATGAAACTGTTTCAATAAAAAATGTTTTCATATATTATAAATAGTGTGTTTATTACAAGAAGCTAAAACACAACACCTTCTAAATTCTAAAAAGGTAAGAAACTTGCTACCTCCTAACGTAACGCATTATTACAGAAACGGAAATTACTATTTTTATTACTGCGGCATGACAGGGTTGACTTAGTATGCACAACTGACATTTTCAGTGGCGCACGCTACGTTTTAACTCATCATAAGCAAACTCACATTTTGTTTTCAAAGTAGAAACAAAAGTACCCTGTTTATGTTGTTAATAATAATCAATATTTCCATCTTCGTATCAAAAGATTTAACCTCAGTCATTTGGCCCATTTTGATTCAGCCAACGTTGTGTATGATAAACCAATGTTCTTTTATTTTTGAAACAGCGAACAAATTAGCTAAGATATTTTATCCCGTCTGCCATTGATTTACAATAAACCACTAGACACACAACCCGATATAAGGCAAAAAATAGTCGGAAATATGTTTATCGCAATACTGGCTGTTTTTTTGGTAATGTAAAATTTCTAATGTTGCTGTGACATATACACGCACGACACGTAGTTAGAATTGTACTTTGTATTTTGTTGAATTGGATACCCGCAATCGTCGAGCATGTATGAGGAATGTTATGAAAGTAGATGAAGCGAAAGAGATATGTAAGGACCGTAGCAAGTGGAAGGACGTAATCTCTGCCTACCCCCGTGGGAAAAAGGCGTGAGTGTATGTATGTATGTATGTATTGAATTGGAATTTGTTTTGCAAAATTGTAAAATACTATACTTGTAATGTTTATAAACGCTACCTTAGCAATAAGTTAATATTGTACATAAAGTGCTTTTCATTCATTCGTTTTGTGTGGAATTTTGTTTCGGACGTTTATTGCACAAGTTTTGAGAGTCTTGTTGTTTAGTGTGCGTCAATCCATTGACTAGCCAATACTAATAGCCGACAGCAGAGTTATACTCGTATTTGAGTTTTAGTGTCGATACAAAGCGTTGAAAATAATTATCATATATTGTTAATTTCGGTGATCACTAGTCGTATAATGAACACATAAGAAGTCAATAAGTTATAGTGTCATTTTTAAGTTAAGCCTAATATTTTGTTATCAAAATTTTTTTTTCAAGAAACTTTGTAGCTTTTGAATATTAACGAACTCAGTTTAAACAAAAGGAAAACCAACGACGACGCGTTGACGCACGAGCCACCATGGCTATTATAACCTATATAAGAACAAGCCAAACGTCAAACCAATTATGACGCATACTGTATGTGATACAATATTATAATGTTCAGAGTAGAAAAGGAATTGAAAAATACCTCCCGAGTTTCTTCCGCCCTTCTCATGATGGCTCTCTAAATTTCTCAATAAATTACTTTTTTAGTTTTTTTTTATTACAAAAATACAGCCCACTAGATATGTTGTAACTGACACTAATGGTTGTCTGTCACCTGAAGAATAATACTATTTACAAACCCCGTTTGAATAATAATGCTTAAAAAGCACCGCAACTGGAAGCCTATTTCTGAGTCCACCTTTTGGTACCTTATATAGTGCAACTAGCTTTCTGCCCGCGGCTTCGCCCGCGTGGATTTCGGGATTGGGTCTATAGAGAGTTAAGGGTCATAGCTTTTGCCCACGGCTACATATGCGCGGAAGTCGGTTTATGGCGCGAAGGTTTTATCGCGCTTCCCGTGGGACTAAACAGATAAAAAATACCGCAAAACCTTGCTCAAGAATCAGTCTATCTATTGATGAATGAAATCCGCATGAAAATCTGTGCAGTAGTTTTCGTGCGAAGCCTTTATTGTGCATCCCGTGGGATCTGTCGATTTTTCCGGGATAAAAAGTAGCCTATTATTTAATCCGGACTTTTATCTTTACGTCTGCTAAATTTCAAAGCAATCGGTTCAGGAGTTACGGCGTGAAAGCGGAACAAACAAACAAACAAACTAACTCACTTTCCGATTTATAATATTAGTAAGGATTACACTGTTAGTAGCCCGCCCGTGTTAATTTAGATCCCACGGGAACAGATAAAAGGTGTCCTGTGTCCTTTCTCGTTCCGCAGACTATGTGTATGCAAATATTAAATATTATTAAATAATTATATTGTTATTTCTTGCCCGTGGCTCCGCCCGTCGTTGCTCCGTTCGCGTTAATTTCGATCCCACGGGAACAGTAGCTACTTTCTTCCGGGATAAAATGTGATATCCTTCCCCGTACCACAGACTATGTGTATGCAAATTTTCGTGATGATCGGTGCAGTAGTTTAAGCGTGAAGAGGTAACAAACAAACAAACAAACAAACAAATAAACAAACAAACAAACAAACACACTTTCGCATTTATAATATTAGTTGGGACTAGCGACCCGCCCGCTATAGAAAAAATGAAAACTTGTTTTATTTCTCTTTTACTTATTTTGTGTACCGCCAATTTATATTTCTTTTTTGACAAAAGTCAAACGCATCTAAATCTACACTTCTACTGCTACTAGTCGTCTAAAGATAAATTGTAGCAAGATTGATAAAAGTGATCTAAATTCAAATGCCACCGCAACATGCCGGCAATGAATTTTCATGTAATTCGCGGAGCTCGTTTTGTTCAAAATTCAAAAATCCCGCCAGCCTTGGATTTGTCTTATTTATGTACGTAAATACAATACCTCATGTTCTTTTTTTAAATATAATAATTCTGATCATGTTTGAGAATAAAAAAAATATTATAGTACCGTCAACTCAAATAATTTATTTATTTCGTTTTAAACTAAAATAAATTATAGTTTAAAAATATTCAAAACAACACGCTTTCAAAATTTATTGATTTGAAAAAATAACAAATAAAACTGCAGTAATCAATTAAAATATTGATATTATGAACAAAACACGCGAGGTGCTTGTGATAAGCGGCCGGTACCGCCGGCAACGCTACTGTCCGCAATTTTTAAATCTGTAATATCGTCGAAAAACTTAATAAAAAAAATAAAATAAAATTTGCCATTATTTGTTGTAAAAAGTAAATGATATAAAAATTTTATAGTATCCCACAATAGTATCCATAAGAGATAGACATATACCATCGCGGAGTTTTCTGTAGACCTTTTCAATGTATACAATACTTAGTTAATTATTTTGATAAATATCGTAGGGTTTAATCTGCGTTTCCAATGTAAGCGAAAAAAATGTAATTAATTACGTCATCACGTTAGAAAGCTCAAAAATAAGTCAGTATTTCTCCACTATTTAATGTATGTTATTATATGCATATATAAACCTTTCTCTTCAATAACTTTATTTATTAAAAAAATACCGCATCAAAATACGTTGCATAGTTTTAAAGATTTAAGCTTACATAAGGATAGAGGGACAAAGCGACTTTGTTTTATACTATGTAGTGATAAATGGTAAATAAATAACTTTACAACCGCCATTCTGACGACCTCCATGATCAAGTGGTTAATACACCGGTTTCAAGGTGTCACTATCTCTGATATCCTGGGTTCGAATTCCGGTGAGGGCAGATGTTGTGCACCATTTGCAGTGTGATGAATGCGAGCATTTGTGCCATTGTCATGGTTGGTAATATACATTTCTATCAAAAATATTTATACATGTATAATTAATGTATCCGTTACCCTAAATCCCATAACACAAGCCTTACAGAGCTCAAAGCTAGGCTAATTGGTATAAATGTAAGAAATGTTTATTTATTTATCTTCTCGGGCACCTCAAACTGCTGTGCTCCGGTTAGAACTTGAGACTATATATTATGTCTGTAGGAGTCCTGATGCGGTGCCCAGTCGAGGGAAGTAAAAACAGCACGAATTATTGAATTAACTTTTATTGCAAGCACGTGTACACTAACAAAGTTGTCGCCGCCATGGACGCTGTAGAAGCACTAATAAAAATAGGTTGCCACCTAAAATAAATTTTTATTATTTGTTGGTGATACCAACAATGTCACCTAGTTGACATCGTACACTGTGATTCTTATGAGCATTGCAGATTTGCTGCGAATCTCATAGGATCCACGAGTAAATACTATCTACACCAGAGGTTCCCAAACTTTTTTGTGTCGTAGACCCTTTGCCATGTTTTACGGTTTTGAGTAGCCTTACCTGACATTGAATGACTACATCCTACAACATATACAATTTTATAAGCATATATATTTTTTTACTTCATAGGTACTTTTATAAATAATGTATTTGTCTTTATATTAGAAGAAAGTATAATATAAGTAAATAGATACTATCAGTGTATGTTGAAATCTATTATTATGGACCCCCATTTACATTTCATGGACCCCAAATTTTTCTCTCGTTGACGTAGACCCCTTGCAAGTTATGTCATAGCCCCCAGGGGTCGATATATAGCACTTTGGGAATCATCGATCTAGACGACTGTAGCCACTAAGCTAAGGTAATCCGCTTGTTTGTGTAGCGACTGCATGTATTAAGTTATAACCCTTAGTTTTACCTCAATAAATAAGACTATAACAACACCAGAGTCTTATTATATCCATTGCTAAGTTACAAAAATCTTAAAAGAAGCATCTATATAATAAAAGACAATCTCATAACTACTATAGATATGAATAAAATTAACTTAGAAACATAATTGATGAAACTGGCTTACAGTAAAAATATTTTATTTGCACGAATACCACACACTGTAATAAATCAACTTTTCAGATTTATCGTTTATAATTTAAGCCGAACGGAGTGGACAAATATATTTTATATTTTTTTATAGAGGACAGCAGAGAAGCTTTAGTTTTTGACCCCATAGGGTCATGACTAATAGTGAAGACGGCCACTCTTCAGGAGGGCGCAATGTAAACTATTATGCAGAAAGAAATAAAAAAAATATTGGAGTTGACGGTACTATAATATTTTTTTTTTATTCTCAAACATGATCTGAAATATTATATTCAAAAAAAGAACACGATGTATTGTATTTACGTACATAAATAAGACAAATCCAAGGCTGGCAGGAATTTTAAACAATACGAGCTCCGCTAATTACATGAAAAATCATTCCCGGCGTGTTGTGATGGCATTTGAATTTAGATCGCTTTTATCAATCTTGCTACAATTTGTCTTCAGATGACTAATAACAGTAATAGTGTAGATTTAGATGCGTTTGACTTTTGTCAAAATAAAAATATAATTTGGCGGTGAACAGAATAGAGAAATAAAACAAGTTTACCCTTCGACCTAAACTTAAAGTTATACATACTATTATAGTGTGTTGGTAATTCTTGTGACAGTTTATTTTAAATATATTACTATAAGATTTTTTAAATCAGAATTTAACATAGAGTAAACCAAGACTTTAGCCATGTAAGTGTAAGTAATACGTATGATAATTTACTAATTATGTAATAAGCATTTTTATTCCCTTTTTTACTACTATACTAGCTGGCCCAACAGACGTTGTCCTGTCAAATGTCTCAAATGTCAAATGTCTCAAATGTCACGTTGTGTCACGTTGTCTCAAATGTTTTTAAATAAATAATTTAGCTGAAAAACAATATCTATATGACCGTATTGTGAATCTAAACCATTCTCAAGCCCCCTGGAATACACACAAAAAATTTCATCAAAATTGGTCCAGTCGTTTAGGAGGAGTTCAGTCACATACACACGCACACAAGAAATATATATATTAAGATATACCTCGGCGGAAGTTACAATTGCCTGTTTCGGTCAACTGAAATTCTCGCATGTGGTACGTCCTACAAGCTACTTGACCTACTGTTGCCTATTTCGCGTATAAATTTTGCAATAATATACATTTATATCTCCAGTCTACCACAACCAAAATTTTCAGTCACCCTGAGTCCATTATATGCTGGAAAGCATATGTAATGTAACTAATTAAAATACGTTAAAATCACAACATACACAAGATAAATACCACAAGTTGTTTATAAAATAATAATCAATATTTAAAAATAATAATAAATATTTATTACATTTACATCAATTAGCCTAAACCAAAGTAAACTCTGTAAGGCTTGTCTTATGCGATCTTGGGTAATGAATAGGCATACATATATTATACATATTTAAATAAATTTGGTAGAAATATATTATAACAACAATGACTAAGGTACACATGCTCGCATTCATCACATAAACATCTACCCCCACCGGAACTCGAACCCGGGATCTCAGGATGGCGACACCTTGAAACCTGTATACCAATCACTCAACCACAACATGCTAATTATTACAGCGGGTCTTATCAAAAACTGACAAAGGTACCTTTGCAGAGAAGCAGAGAGCTAATAAACACCCGTTTATTACCTCTCTGCTTAACCTTTTGGGAGAGACCCAGAAAACGTGTGTATGTATGACTATGTAATTAGATGGGAAGATTTTTTAGTACCATATACAATTCATTAAAAAAAAACATCAACGAGCCATCCGCTTTATTGTCTTCGTCCCAGCTCAGACAAAAACGCGATGGCCCCTAAATCCGATGTGATGGCTTTAAAATTTATTTGCCCTGAGGGTGCTATTTATATCGTCGTTTCAAAAATGAACTGCGGTTATCTGGAAGACGTAGAAACGTGTTCGGAATAGCAATCAGCCGAATTCTCCGGCAGTTTTAAGTAACTCCCGGTGATTTATGCGGGAATCGGTAGAGCTTCAGATTAGATAGGAAAATTGTTAAAGATTAAATTCTGGACGAAAGTTATTCTATAATGGCTTTAAGGATTAAGCTGATACTGGAAATTAAAAAAAAAATTGCCTTTGTTTGAATCTAAACACAATATTTAGTTAAAATTTAAAGAAAGATGCATAATACAACCCCGGAGAGCTTACGCAAGAATTTAATAATACTTTCACATAATATTGCTTTCATTGAAATCTGAATTATTTTTTTTAAATTCAACGCAATATATTTTCATGTAAAAATATACATGAACGATGAAACATGTTTAAAATCAAAATATACAAGAAGTAGATGTCATGCAAATAAAAGACAATACTATGATTATTTTCATCTTTAACGAACAAGATTCAATTTGGCATGAAACAACATAATTTATGTTCTTTAATATTAAACCTAGGATTTCACAATTTTTAACTCTTGGCTGCCCCCGGCACGCGGTGATAAATACTGAAGTTTTTGTTACAGCGAGCGTAAATTTCATGGATAAGATCACTTTTCTGATTTATGATTGAAACCCAGATCCTGGGAACTTACCTATCTTAATATGGTTTTGGCGGCCCTTTATCTAACCGCTAGTAACGCATTCTTTTGTATAACACCAACAAGGGTTCTCTAATACGTATCAATGATTTATTTAACCACATAAAACTAGCACAATCAACAAGATATTTTATATAGCAATATAAATAAACTTTCTTTAGGCTGAAAGTAAGCTAAACTCGGGAAAATCAGGGATATCCAATCCACCTCAACACTTTGCTATTTCTTTAAATATAAATTATATCATATCATATCATTTTCATGCTTTTTTGGTACACCTTCTAGGCATTAAAAATTCAACGAATAATTTTATTTGAACTTTGAGCTACCTTTTAAACGTTTTATTTAGTTTAAAATAACAACCAACTTATATGCCTATTAATATTATGAACGCAAAATTTGTAAGTATGGATGGATGTTCGTTACCCTTCACGTAAAAACTACCGAAATGATTTTAGTGAAACTTTACAATAATATAGCTTATACGTCAAAATATTACATAGGATACAATTTATAAAGATATTTAATATCATAACGTTAGTTCTTTTCTACGCCACGCTAATATAAGCTACTCGAAACACTAATCCTGCGCAGACGAAGTTACGAGCACCGTTCTCCCAAAATTACATCATCAGGGTTATAATCCACATGTAGATCTAAATTAAAGTAATTTCAGTTATTTACTTAGCTAATAAAAGCCCATTTGAATATAAACTGACTGTAATTAGACTGTGTAATTTGTATAATTAACATTAACTAGCAACTACGATACAGTATTAACGTTTTGTGTCAAAATCATCATCATAATCATCATCAATATTTCAGTCAAGAGATACCTATTTCCCGATTTAAGACTTCCAATAATGTCCACACCAATCGTCAATTCGTGGTTGTTAAAAATTACGTTCTTAAAGTTCCACATTGTTAAATACCACATTATTTGATTTCACATTATCAAATACTAGCTGTGCCAGCGACTTCGCCCGCGTGGAATAGATATTTTGAGTATCATATTTATTTTTGCAAACAACCACATCAGCTGTTACCCGATCTTAACAACGCGACATATCCAAATTTGATTACCATAAAAACGATTCTAGTGAGTTAACATTAAAAGATAGACATATACTATCGCAGACATTTTTTTAGATCATTTTAAGAGGAATAATTCTTTCATACTTATTTTTTTGGTATCTAAAACCGTTTTCGCAGCGCACGCAACGAAAGCCCTCAGAGATGAATAATTTTCCCCGTTTTTTTCCACATTTTCCAATATTTCTTCGCTCCTATTAGTCGCAGCGTGATGTTATGCCTAAAGCCTTCCTCGATAAATGGGCTATTCAATAAAAAAATAATTTTTCAATTCGAACCAGGAGTTCCAGAGATTAGTGCGTTCAAACAAACAAACTCTTTAGCTTTATAATATTAGTATAGATAAGTTCTATGTGGTGGGAAATTAAGCTCACGCTCATTTCTTCGCGTTGGTGTTGTAAGAGCGAGAACTCATCAAGTACTCGGACAGTGGCTATACAAGTAGTAGTTCTCCACTGCGACTTATAAAAACTGTGCAGATGGATGTATGTACATATATTGAACTACATAAGCGTGACTATATATAAGCGTTTCTGTGCAATAATAATATTGAAATATAAATAAAGAATAAGAAATATGAAAATCTAGTAATACGACATTAGACGCAAATGCGATACAGCAATATTTTAAAAAGGTTAATAGAGAATCTAGTGGCACCAGTATAAGACATTACACGCAAAGTTCCACAAATGAACTTGGCATCAAAACGTGCCTCTGAAGTTCGAACTGCTCAATATAGACAATCAAAGCTCGTTACCACAAGGTTACTGTGAAATTGGTTTCGGTGATATTCAAATGTGTTATGGTTAAGTATATATCACTATAAAGAAGGCACTAAAATACATTCCTATTCTCCTGGTTTTATTAAAATTATTTCAGTTAAGATCTAAAACCTTAACAATTAGGTACTAATTTACAATGACAAATCTAATAAAATTTGTATATATGATAAAATTACGTAATATTTATAGTGTCCCCGCACTCCGTACCAAGAAAACGGATCGGACATTTACTTATTTCTTTATCTGTGAAAACTTTTTTTCTCTGGAACCAGTAGAGGTATCAAGTTGAAATTCATATTAAATAGTTACGTCTGTCGTGTAGCAGTACACAACTTCTACAAGGCAGATTCAGAAGTCAAATTTTTTGTTGACGCAGTAAGAAGATACCTTTTATTGTCCGTCTATGCTGCAATTTCGATACTCCTACAGGAATAAAAACATTTTGCCTACAATAATAAAAATTGGTATTAAGCAATGTCATATAGTAGAAGTTAAGGAAACATTTTTTTTTTATTCCGTACGGTGGCAGACGAGCAAATGCCCACCTGGGTAAGTGGTAACCATCGCTCATGGACATCTGCAGTGCCAGGGGCACAGCTGAGCCGCTGCCTACCTGGAAAGTAATACTCTTTTTAAGCCTCGTTTGAAGTTAGACATATCGTAGCACTCAGGAAACACTGCAGCTGGGAGCTCATTCCAGAGTTTGCATGTATGCGGAAGGAATGAACGCTGAAACCGAACTGTACTAGACAAGATCGGTTCCTGGTGATATCGATGAACTCTACTGCGGTGGCGGGTGGTGCGATGGTAAAAAAGTGACAAAGGCACCATAGCAAATAGTTCCTCAGAGCACTCTCCGTTAAAGAGCCTATAAAGAACACACAGAGAGCCAAAGTCTCTCCGCTGCTCCAAGGTCTCTGTTGAGGCCGTAATATTGGGATCACCGATGATACGGAAAGCACGCCTTTGCAGGGAGTCAAGAGGGTCGAGTTGATATTTGGGGGCTCCAACCCAGAGGTGTGAGCAGTACTCCATATGCGGCCGTATTTGAGCTTTATAAAGCATCAGACGCTGACTGGGCGTGAAGTACCGCTTCGCTCTGTTGAGAACACCGAATTTTTTACTTGCCATTTTGGCTTTGTCCTCCAAATGACTCCCGAACTGCACTGTGGCTGAAATTTCCACACCTAGAATCCCAATAGACTCGGACATACGAAGAGACTCCCTGAAACTGAGGCACTACGATAAACGGGTCTTTCTTCGCAGTGAACGCGCACACTTGTGTTTTCTTGGGGTTGAACTTGACTAAGTTCTTTGCACCCCATTCCGAGACTCGCCCTAGAGAGTCCTCGACTTCAGACACAAGTTGCAACCGTCTTTCATGTAGCGACATCCGGGGGACGTTCTGGTGGTTGGTATACCGCACATCACCCGTGCTGTCATCTGCATAACAATAATAAACATATTTTTTCAATTAGTGCGTGAGTGCGAATTTCTTTATGTATGCCTAGCAAATATTTTTATTATTACACTAATAAACTAGAAATACAAGACAAAGTTTTTTTAATTTATATTTTTTTTTTATTTTCATTACATTTTAAATACATTTTGTATATCTAATAAAAAGTCATGAAAAAACTTTCATCGTTGTAGTTCCAAAAATGACGAAATTTTCAAACGAATTTTCATTTCCTATTCTTATTTTACCCTCTGAAGAGTAAAATTTATTTATTGCTTATCAAAATCCTAAAAAAAATAAGTTTCTAACTTCTAGCTAAAAATAACGATAATACCTTTCATCAACGATTTTATCGCATTGTAAAGAAACCTATCTCCTTTCTAAGGCTCTGGTCTACTAAATTTCATAAAAATCGGTTAACCACAAACACATATATCTGGATTGGCAACTTCTTGACTAAGAATTTTTCGAAAATTCTTTTATTAAAACGGCGTAACGTTAGATTTTCCAGAAACATCCAACCTCATATTTTCTAATACGACTAAGAATTCCGGCCATTTCATGCTGTCAGCGTTCATTGGCTCATTTTGGGGTGCATTCGCAAAACCATCTTCGGCAAAATTACAGGAGGAGTTGGAGTTATGAAAGCCGCAACCGAGGCACTGATATCGAGGTTCGATTTAACTTCTACAATGCTGACGTGCACCGCAATCTCACAATCAAATAGCTCTGAATGCCGTGCGACATCGATTGCAATGCTTTCGTACGTAAATATTGTCTTGTTTATGATCCGATACAAGCATTCAGGGGTATTATAAAAAATATTTCAATGCTGGTTATTCGAACGGTATCAAAATTCATAATATCAAAAAAAGTGTTCTTATTGGTCACAGTGAGTGTTAAGATAATTTACAGAGAAAATAAAAAAAATACTCGAAAATACGCGTATATACATATATAATAAATAGTACTCGAAATAGGTAGTTTTATTTTATGTACTTGCAAAAAGAAAGTCAATTTAAGCGTAACATGGATAAACCTAAGATCAGCGTGATTTCCGGGACCTTAAATAATGCAATACAATGGAACTTATGTCATTATATGTAATCATGAAAATTACACTTATTGTTTATTTGTAGGTTTATAGGAGTGAGTAGAAGAAAAAAAATCATGTTCAGATATTACAGATATTTATTGCAAGTTTACAATATAAATCAAATTTAAAAATAAACATATATATTTATATAAACATTAAAGTACATAGTGTTGTTCCGATGCTGTAATTATTCGTCTCTGAATTGAAGATCGCCAACATAATCATCATTGGCATGTTTATTATAAAATAATACTATGATTTTCACGGCATTACTGGGTGTCAAGGAATTTCTTTTCATATTCATAATCCATTTATAAAGCGAAAAGATCTTTACACGTCAACAGAAGTCAAGGGAGCATATGTATAACAATTTTGTAAAGAATTAGCGTCCAAAGGATTTTCGATTTCTTTATTTCGGTCAATCATAAAATCTAAGTCAGGATTCCGATCCATAACATTTTCAAGTTTTTTTATTATTGATTCATGCGAACTTCAGCCTATGACAACTCGTACGTCGTCAAAAATGTCTAATGTCTCTGTCAATGACAACATTGTCTTTTCTGATGTACATTACAATCTCTGAAAATAGTAAGTTCCCAGGCATATCCTGTTGGCCACGCTATGCTGGCATCGAGCTTTCGAGGGAGCTGAGCTAATCCAGCTCCGCCCTCAACCCTACGATTTAGTCATCACTGCAGCCCTGGCTGTCTGTGTCATCTGTGTCTATGTCATATCATCAACGCAGCTCGCAACGTAGCCATTCCATACCCCGTCATATAGTTATGACAATATAATATTGTTATTGGGTAGCAATGTTGTTAAGACAAAAAACTTAGATGAGATGGTGGTAACTAGGCTATTAGGCAAATAAGCCTTACCAGCGACAATACCAAGGGGAAAACATCTTCCTCCATGGAGAATTCAACCTTTGACTTACCACTCAAAACTCAGCCACTCAGCCACGTAAGCCGCTGTCTAAAGCAGATATCCAGTACAAATTATACCCAAATTATATAATTCTAATTATAATGGAGATGAGTGACCATAAGTACTATTCAAATACCATAATTTCTATAGTATTTGAGTTTATTTCATGGTATATTATTTTTTGATTTATTATGTTATTGAATCCGCCTTATTTAATTGTTCATCGAGAGATTGTTCTCAATTGACAATCGAATGAGCCAAAATCGTTTTTAGTTACCTTGAATAACTTTTAATCAGCTCAAAATCCATACATTACATAGATTTTTTAAATAATTTATAATCATCAATTATTTTCCAATACAAAGTTCATTATCCAGTTCAAAGAATATGTTTTTTTTTTTCTTTTATATCTACTGTGAATGTAGTTAATTCACAGTAGATATTTAATTTACATAAAGAAAAGGCATTAGGACTAGTAGGGCCTTTAATATGTTGTTAGGTGATGATTGACGCTTGGATCAATTCCATTGTCAATTATCATTAATAAATTAATTACAAGTGTTTTATAGACTCACACCAATTTGCCTAGCTCTGTAAGGCTTGTGCTATGGGATCTAAAGTAACGAATACATATAATATACATATATATTTCTTTTGATAAAAATATATGTATATCAACACCCATGACTAAGGTACAAATGCTCGCATTTATTACACAAACATCGGCCCCTACCGGATTCGAACCCGGGACCTCAGAGATGGCTAAACTGTGAAACCGGTGTACTAACCGCTCGGCTACGGGATTATATTATTAGCGTATAAAAAATTCTCGAGTGTATAAACTAATTACAATATTTATTATACCAGTTCTGATATAAACCATACCTAAAGTAATAAAAAATTTTTGTGGACCTTAGACCCAATACTTGCAGCCTATATTCTGACTACATAATAAGCTAAAGAGGTTGTAAATTTATTTAACGACTCGCCATTAAACCAATGTTTCGAATAATGCCTCCGTGTTTCGTGATCTCCGACGCTATTGCTCGCTCATCATCTTTATCACAATAATAGCTCTTTTAAACACCAATTTCGTATCATATTTTGCGAGAGCAATGACTATATAGAATCATCAGTACAATAATAATGATATAGAACAATCGTAAAGTAAGCAGTAAGTTTATTATTTCTATTTTAATTAAGATAAATATGAGGCTGTGACATGAATGAACAAATTAAGAAATGATCACCTTAGAAGTTTAATAATAACACCAGTCAGAGAAAATAAAATTAACTACAACAAGCATGATATGAGCACGTGATGAGAAAAGATGTGACATAACGTTACTAAAAAGGTAAGAATATGATTGTGGATAAAAAAAGGCGAGGGAAAGACCTAAGGTATAATAAATATGCATGCAGAGAATGTCAATACGGAGATTGACATTATTATGGCATATGATAGAGAGGAATAAAACAAAAAATCATGTTCCTAGGATTGGGAAAAAAAATTAAGACTAAGAATAAATAATATAAATTTGAAAAAAAAATGGTATTATTTAACTATGACATACATATCTATATGCAAACCTGTCGTTAGCAAAAGCAGCACACAATAATCATCTCGATCCTGGTTAAAAGCTATTCACAAATCAAGGTAACTGAAAACGATTTTGCCTCATTCCATTGTCAATTGAGAACAATCTCTT
This sequence comes from Scirpophaga incertulas, assembly GCA_036419045.1. Lineage (NCBI taxonomy): Eukaryota > Metazoa > Arthropoda > Insecta > Lepidoptera > Crambidae > Scirpophaga > Scirpophaga incertulas. Next base: position 23,752,099 of record CM071628.1, read on the forward strand.
GATGAACAATCGAATAAGCCGGATTCAATAACAGTCACAGATTCGGACATCCCTCAAAATACAATTAGAGGGCAATCGACAAAATCCGTGCAGGATGGAAGCACGCCAATACTAAAACACTGAAACTATACATTCGAATCAATATTGCATTGAATTTCTCTCTTACACTGAATATTTCTATTGATATCCAGTACGTTGTACGTTGTACGTACGTTATACCTATAGTATCCAAATATATACTCGTATACAGTATATATAAATACTACAACGGGCTTAAATAAAATATAACTAAGCAATGAAAATAAATATACGCAAAAGTTTACTAGACCTGATGAACCCTCATTTCTACCAAACTTCGGTGACACAATGGTAACATATTTGCTATAGCGTCTATGAATCAAAGAGGAATTTATCGAATAGCGCTTACATTTAGAACTTTAATAGACTGTACGAGTACATATTGTTTATATACAGTTTTAATATTTTGTGATAACCAAAATTTGACGTAACGAATTACAAAGATATTAAATTTACTTATATAAATAGTGCTTATATTTACTATTTTGATGCAAATTATTGACAAGTCATTACAATTTGGATGTATCTTAAATCAATTAAAATTTAAGATTTGAGTCGATTTATTCAATTGACTGACATTTATATTAACAATAAGACAAAGAGCACTGCATCATATTAAATAATTTTTAAATTTGAATTTAGCTTATGTATAAAAGATGGACCTAAGTAATAGATAAAAGAGCTTTCATTTGGACTGAAATATATTATTACACACCAAATATTGCTCTTTCATTGTATCAAAAACCATGTTCGTATACAGTGAAGTCTTAAATTAAAATCTATTTTATGAGTTCATAAAATAAAGAAAACACTTTGTAAAATAGAAACTCTACTTCAATTTGTGTATCCCTGGTCCAACTTTAGAGACAAATATAAAACAGGAATGGGACTTTTCAAATATTGACGACTTTCAATATATTTCACAGCGCAATTCACAAGATGTCCATTTTGTTTTATTGTAGCTTCGACTATATTTAGTAAACAATGTAAGCTTTGAAGTAGATACAAATGTTTATTCCAAATGTTTTTTCTACTACTATACTTATAATATATCATAAATGGCCACCACCAGTATTATTAAACCACAAATGATTCCAAAAAAATGTAAGTATACTCGTAGTCTATTCCCAATTAAGGCACTGTTATCGTAATGCTAACGAAACGCCAAACTATCACAGATTACAAAGTACATAGGTTAAGGTTTTCTAAATCAAAACTAACATTACAACAAAAATTCTAATTTAATATGATGTAAAAATAAATAAAAAAAAGACTGAGAAAACTACTGCACTTCCAAGATACATTGTTTTTAATATCTTCACTGGGAAGTAAGCAAGTCAAATTAAAAACTAAGCTTAATGTGAAACTTAAATGTCAAAATTTTTAAACAGACAAAAATTCTTTGCATTATATTTCTCAGCAGATTGCCATGATTGTGATTAGTTTGTGGACATATCATTTATAATTACATTTTTTTTTAAAGATGGATTGAGTCTTATATACATAGTCGCAGAATAAGCGACATATGCAACGCCGCATAAGTTCGTAAAAAAGCACTTAAGGCTTTTTGTTACATAACCGCATTTTTTGATCCTTCTTAAACAACGGTTGAACTATTTTTTAAGGTCAGCCCGAGAAATTCTTCTATTCTATAAGCATGTAGCTTTAGATTTACAACGTACAGCAAAATTTCTAATTAAAGTCAACTTTTTTTCTAATAGCACGGACATAATACAAATAGATTTTGCCTCAAAATAAATTGTAATGATAGCATTATTGAGATCTTTTATTTGCGTAAGTAGTAGATTACTGTACTTTCTCGGTACAATAAAACAGAAAAGCAATATTTTTATAACCATACCACATCCCTTTTAAAAGTTTCTTGAAGCCTAGTTTAGATAGTTTTTTCTATTTCTAACTTTGGGTATATAATTAAAGATGAGATTCAAATGTTAAAGCAAGTTTATTTAGTACGTTATTTATTAATACGATCCACAATGAATTGTCTAGAGCTTCAAAAATATCTTCAGAAGTAAGTTTCTAATATGCAACATTACTATATATTGTAGTATATTTAATATGTAATTTGATCCAATTCTTACCTCCAAATGTGTTGATAGTACGGATAAATGTACTGAACATAAAATCGCAATCTGCATACGTTCCATTCTGTAAACATATTGTAGATACACACAGAGCTATCGACTATCTACAAAGCACCAGGTATCTTTAGTACCTACGCGTTGATGCACTAGGAAAAATTCCTCCGTGGAATTTCTTCCGTAATACATTTACATCGTGTGTTTATGATACCACACAAGGCTTGCGCTGTGAGATAAGGGAGTAACATATGTTACAAGTTTTAAAATGTACGATAGCGCGCGTCGAATTTAAAATAGGTTGTGATGCTAGTCCCGAGGTGTCTATAAATTGTGAATAGATGTTAACGAAGCTTTTTGGGTTTTAGACTATGTGTATACCATTCTAAAGATTTTAAGCATATTTTAAGGCATCAAATTAAACATGTTTGACTATTTGGATACAAAACGTTTATTAGTTGTCTAAAGATAGTAGAATACTGAAAGGAGACTACTTACCAGGGTTGTCTACTTGGATACAGTTTGTATTCTTGTGTTCCGATGTGAAGAGTAAGATAAGCAGTGACATTACTAGGTACCGAGACTCTCTCTGGCCACAACCCCGACAAACTCACAGTAACTACTATAATACACTATAGATACACTATAGATAAATGAAACCATCAGGTGAGCAGTCTGCTTGGTTATCAATATACTTGCCATAAATAAATTATTTTGTTTTATAACTACGTAATTAAATAATCAGACTATTAATCTGACTATTTGTTCTGTAACACAGTTATATCTTCACCTATATTATATACTATAGTTGTTTATGCAAATTATATAACTAGTTGTTGTTGACAACAGCTCTGCTCCAACAGCTCTTCCGTGTAGAGACATGGAAGTAACTGCGTCAAGAGTAAACCAGAATTTCATAATATTCTTATTACATGTCGTGTCTTTATTAAATATTACGTTTTTACGTAACTTATATCTTAAGTTTTTACTTATAAAATTACCTTTGTTTTTGTTCGTACATTTTTAGTTAAAATATAGAAAGTATTTACTTTGGTTAATTATGAATAATCGCACTAAGGCCTCTGACGAACGCATGGATTAGATCATGATAAATGGCAAGTTCCTATACATTTACTCATAGAAAAAATAATATCCTCGAAATTCTCTAGCACACCTACTTCCTTTTACAATACTACCTTCACTTAAAATATACAAAATGATATATCCTTATAAAATCAGGTCATGTATTGTACGGGGGTTAATGGATATTAAAGTAAATATAATATGTTTTGTGGTACTGGTTTAATTTGATACATATTTAAAGACCTATTTTATACATGATTTCATATAATTACAATCCAATACAAACCTATTTCAGGACTCTTATCTTACACATACCAGCTTTAGTAAAGTCACTGTATTCACCACTTTCACAACGAAATCCTTAAAGTAAGCTACAAATATACTATTTTGCAGTAAAAATGGAAAAAAAGAGTAGATAACGCTGGTTCTAAGTCTTCTTATCATGGCGCTGTGTCATTGGTCTTAAGCAACATCTTTTGTCAAAATTATTTGCATAAGAGACGCTTTGCATTAAATTCCAGCGAGCATCCAAGTAAATCAAGTTTATCTTATTCTCACCATAAATTTACTTTTAAATCTTCTGAAGGAATAAAATGACAATAAAATATTGTCAACGCCAGAAATGATCATATCAAGCAAAAAGGAAAAATATACTACTAGTTCATATCGAGATTATTTTCAAATGGCACTTTGTGCGAAACGCTATTGAAAAATATTGTATTATTCCGCGCTATTTTATATTCAGAAGATACGGGCATGTTGTCATGAAACATTTTCTTTTTCACCAAACGAATTCTTATTATTAGTGTATACGACACAGTATATGATTTTTCGAAATATCAATGTTCTGTTTGCAGTGTATTTGTGATGTACGCAATATTTAATCAAATGTTAATATTGAATATAAATTGTATAGATCACCGATACTACACATTTGGGCAGAATTTGTTGTATACCATAACGCCACTAAGGATTGTAGCAAGGTCTAAATGGTATATGTGTAAATAAAAAAATAGTACAGCTTATTTCAATTGTCGATTGAACAAATAAAGGAATGCGTAATACTACGCAATACTTTACAAACTCATAAACCAATATTACAAAATAATAAGACTGTTTTGTGAACATCAAAATGTTGAATTTTATATTCAAAAAGTTCACGATGGGGCATTAACCGTTCTCGATGCCACTTAAACTGTAATCTACTAAATATCTCAAAGGTAATTACATTCAGATAACAAAGTACAAATTGATCATTTAAACACAATCCATGTTGAGGCCGCATCGAACTTCAAAGTAATTTCGGTGGTGGACTTTGCCCATCTAAGAGAGATATACATTTGGGTCTTGGTACACTTCGATAATTTTAAACTTCTAACGACCCCTGAACACATTTGGCGCCGATCTCGAAGGCCGCGCGCGTAAATTGGTCTTAATCCGTAATTCCACAGTCGATCTTAAATCGTTTGTGCGCTCGCGGTTTTTAACTACCCTCTAGGGACTCAGTCTATCCGACGCCTTCGATGGGTATTCCCCTAAGGCTGGATCGATTGCAATTTAAATGTGCTGATTTCTTCGATCTGCTGGTAATGAGACGACGTAATTAGATTTAGCCCCAATCTCAGCAAACCGCATTTCGACTAATCGCTTTGGGGCAAACATAAAAGCGAAACAGATAACAGAAATCTCTATTGGGCTCTTAAGAAGTTGATCCAGGAAACTTGTTTCATTTATTGCAAAGCTATTTACGAGCCTAACAAGGATTTTGTGGAAAAATATAAAATATAAAAGGTAATGTTAATTGATTGTATAGTTGCCAATTAACATTGACTCTTTCTTCAATACTCAATATATAGGCAGTTCACACGGTAATGCTTACGTGCAATTAAGACTTAATTCTCTCTTCGATTGTCATTATTTTCTTCAAGTTATGTAATCTCACACATCATTATTCTCTTGATATGTGTCTTCAGGATTATCGAATTCTCTATATTTTTGATTTTAATAATAACCAGTAAAACTTTTAACAACTTGTTTTATTTATATGACTGCTTCTAAGGTCTATATTTCTATACACTTTATCTCCTTCTCCTTTTGAAGGATAACAAAAATTTTGCGTCATTGATATAAAAGCTATATCTACGGTTAAATTGGTTACACAAGCCTATCTATTTTTACAAAAAAATTCAACTTAATATTTCCAATAAAGGAATTGGGCTTTGATTGTACAAGTTTAATTGATGTCTGCTACAAAATTCAATATCAACCCTAACCTTGCATGCCAGAGACACTTCATTTCTTTATAACTTTTTTATCTCCCACCGAATTTTACGAGAAACATTACACCTCACGAGCGCTTTTGGAATTTAGTACGTTCCTACACTCCGCCCCGGGGAACCATTCGTTCATCCGTTCAACCCCGAAGACTGTCGAACTCCATTACAGGTATTAATCCGGTTAATGTTTCCAAATTATACTCCATAAAACAGACACAAAATTGTCACCGCCTTAAATTTAAATTATGTTCGATTTACTTGATGACTTTTAATTATCGAGAGGGTGTTTCTCGGTGTCGCGCTGACACAGATGGTTCGTTGTGATGCTTAATGTCACTGTTATCTTATTTTGGAGAAGTTTTGGGGAAATGTCCCTTGTAGAATTTTCCTAATTACATTAAAGTCCTATGAAATCAAATTAGTAATTTCTAACGAGACTTAACAATTTAATTAAAAAAAGCCGACTTGACATGAAGTTTTAAATAATATAAAGAAACAAAAAATGTGAAATTGTATATAGGGTTGCAAGGTAGATGAAATAATATAACAAAGTTACTTTATTAAAAAAAAATAAGAATAATCAAAATTACAACTTCCTATAAAACTTTGGTTTTTTGATCGACCAAACTGCTTGGATTAAATTTAACATTGATAATAAATTGTACATTATATCTATGATTTCGTCGTTAAAACAATGACATAATAAATTATAATAATAATATTGATATTTAAATTACGAATTATTTAAATTTCCCACAAGGGTAGGTTACGATCCAAACATACTTCCCTAGCTTCCTCGATTTTCATAAATACTTTTATGCATGCTCGTCGGGTACGCTTGACCTAGCCCTCCTTAGGCATGTCACCTATTTAGTACAAGTATGTTCGTCTAGGTCGTCCTCTATTAACTAGCCCATTGCCATTTGCCTTATAATTTGTTTCATCAGTCGCCTTTCGCCCATTTTTTCTACATACCCATACCACCTAAGCATACTCTTTTCGATTTTTGTCACTATATCTTCTTTCACACCGCACATTTCCCTGATCACACTATTTAAAGTAATAAGATTAAAAAGTTAGGCCTACCAAGTTTTTTGTCTGTTCTTCTCTTCCAATTTGTTGAGATGCACAGACTGCATCAATGATAGAATCAGCTTCTATTTTTACTTCAATAGAGCCTACGAATGCCTAGATAGATTTTTTTTATTTGATGGTAATTTCAACTTAATATCTCCATTTCAGAGAAAATGACAAACAGACAACAAAGTCATACAATAGCATTTCGTTGTAAGGTACGAAACCATATAACATTGAATATCATTGATTACATCCGACAACTGGCGGAGAATTTCTTGTCTATTCTTCATGAAATCTCTCCAATTTCGGACAGACTTAAATTATTTTTTTTCCTTATTCGTTGGTACATTATTGTATGTTCTATTGTATTTGTGTGTTTTTATATCAATAACTGTCTGTAAACATCATGTTGAAAGATTTGTTGTTATTTTATTATTTTGATTAGGCAGCATACACCTTCTGATCGTTAATCGCATGTGCGAGTCTCTGTAAATTTCTCTGGAAATAATTGTATATCCTTAAAAATTTATATAATTACGTGTAAATATGATAAATCGTGAAAAATCGCCATTGCTAAGGTCAGCGAGCGAATGTAACAATCTCCGTAGAAGGCGATAAACTTGTTACAGTTCATTCCGCATCATTTGCACAGACCGTATAAGTTACGATCCAGTCATTCTGCTGCCGAGGCAGTTACATTGTTACAACCGCAGACGGGCTAAGTGAATGATTGTGATTCCCTCCACTACAGATACGTACATTGTTCCGGCTGAATATATTATTTTGATTGAGGTCGGCTTACTTTGTTTTGTCTTACTGCTTAGTCGGATGTGGGCCAGTCTAATGTAGCATGATGGTCAGTTAAATTGCCATATCAAACCACGACCACTAATATGACAAGGTTGATAAAAAGCTTTAGATAAATATAAATAAAATAATAAATAAATATTTGTTACACTTTTTTGCCAGGGCTATGTGGAGTGAATAAAGGGAAAAAAAGAGTAATAGAATCAGAGATTTACGAGTTGGCGCTTACGGTTTATGTACCATAAATCGAATGACATTTCATTTAAAACATCTTTTATGAAATTGCATAGATAACATACTCGTACAATTTCAATATTTGGGCTTAATTCTAGTGAGTGTCTTCGCCCTTTTTAGGACCCTGCAAGAATCAGTCGGATCGACATAAAGTCACTCAACTTTATTTGTCTGTGTTATTAGTTTCATTATGACTTGAACAGTTTGAAAGGCTGCCGATCAACTATACATTGGTTCCGTACCATTCTTTCCATGCGTCACGACTCATAAATTACGACGAATAGTACGAAGTTACGCCATTATGTTCCATCTTAACCTTCAACGAGATTAGATATAAACCAACTATTGACTAAGCCAGCCTTCGTGAGATTATCATACTATTAGTGACTTGATTAGGTGGTTATTAAGCTTAACGTAGTATTATGTAATTTTTTGTTTTCGGTATAGTGTTACGATATTTTTGATTAATAACGGATAGAAAAAAATGATTCTTTAACGACATGAAATAAGATATAAATTCGATTAACTATTTCAAAGTGTCAATTGATGTAAGTCATACAATTGGACCAACTGAAGATATGTAATTAAAACCGTTGACACAACTCAGACACCATGACCATCTGGAGATCAATACTCTGTTTAAGCTTCGATCATATATTTCTGTATTGATTCATTCAAAACTATTTCATTATGGTACTATTAGTAGATACACCACGTTTTAGGTAACCAGTAATTTTGACGACGTTTGTAGCCAAGAGGTTAGTACTCGTACACCGGTTTCAAGGTATCGCTATCTCTGAGTTCCCGGTATTGAGTCCCGGTAGATCCTATAATAACACAAGCCTTACATTGCTTACTTTGGGCTAGACCAGAAGTCCCCAAACTTTTTTGTGTCGTAGTCCCTTTGCCATAATTTTCGGTTTTGAGTAGACCCCCTACGTACCTGATATTGAATGCCTTTTTTTTTTTTTTTTGTTCCGCTGAGGAAAATGCATTGAATTGCATACCCCGGCTGCGGAGAGCCGGTGGTTATGTGGGGCTCTCCTCCCCAGAAGAGGGAGGCCTACCCACTAAAAACCTCAGCGATGGCCATCCTCTGGCGTTGAGTGTCGCAACTGAGGACCCCCGGCCTTTGCACCCCTGGGTGCGTAAGGGGAGCCCTTCTCGGGGAGGAGTGATCTTGCCGCCTCCTCCCCTCCAACCTCCTACGACGTCACCCCCCGGCCATCCGGGGGTGAGGTCCCTCCCGGGTCGATGATATTGAATGCCTACATTCTACAACTTACAAATTTTTATAAACATTTATAATACATTTTTTACTTCATAGGTACTTTTACAAATAATTTTGTCTTTATATTAGAAGACAGTATAATGTAAGTAAATAGGTACTATCAGTGTATGTTGAGATCCATTGTCGTGGACCCCTGTTCTCATTTCATGGACCCCAAATTTTAGTTTCGCTGACGTAGACCCCTTGCAGGTTGTCATAGACCTCCAGGGGTCGATATATACCACTTTGGGAGTCACTGGGCTAGACTAATTGGTGTGAGTGTAAAAAATATTTATTTATTATTTATTTCCCTGAAATGTGAATATATGTAGTCTAAAATCCCGTCATTTGCTGAATGATTTCCTAAAACCATCAAAATATAAAACCTTATGAAAAATAAAATTATGTTATCGGATATAATTATTGGTAAGTCAGTTAACAAATGTGACAAGACAAATATACTCACAAAAAGAATTACAATTGGTACCAATTGACGAGAACCAATATAAAAATAGCGTAACTTAGTTTAAATATTAACGCAAAATCTTATAAAAAATCAACAAAATAACAAGCAATCATAATAAAAATAGAAAATCTAAGAAAAACGACACGGCCATTAGCAAACAGACCACGTCTCCAACACAATAATAATTAACAGAATGTGTAGAAGTCACGAGCACGTATTAATATTTATTTGGTATGCTCGCAAGTTGCCACCTGCTCAGCTAACGCTCACTCACTCACGCCCCGAGGGACTGCTCAGTCATTCCCTTCTCAAAGGGAACCTACCTACTCGTTTTCAGATAATAGCTTCGAAAAATGTATCTGAGTTTAAAATTACTGTTCTAATAGCTATAATAATATTTGTTTATATTCCGCCTGGAACGTTACCCACCAAAAACATATATAGATATTGTTAAAAGGATCAACTTTTTATCATATTTATTTCAAACTTTATAAGACAATTAGAAAAAAATCTATCCAATGAATAAATCTATTGTTAATAAATATGTACTATTTCAAACATATTTTTGTTGTCTTCAATTCACAGCTTGTTCCGAAATAGTACGACGCACGTCACTACGAATCTGTCATTGGAACTTATTCGTCGTGTTTTATCATGTCATTTGATTTTCATGTTTGTCACTTTATTTTTAATTCTGCACAACGTCTTACAGTAAGCATATGAGATTTAATTCATGACATTTTCAATATCTAATTATACCTAATTACCATCTATACAGCTCCTTAGGAAAACTTTCAGTGTTTTTATATTTCCCTTGTATACGAGTAAAAGTATGTTTGATCTATATGAAAATGATTTCCCAACTTTCTTTGATTACGATTATACACATGAATAACTGGGGCGATTTCGATAAATCCTTTTTCGCTATGTTTGTTATTATGTTATATATTACATAAGAAAAAACTAAGGAAAAAATTGCAATAAAAATATAAAGGCTATAGCGTCTACGGGGCCGTGACGACATTCTACAATTTTGTACCCTTTCGAAGTATTTAATAAAAGTACATATTTGAATGAAACTAATTCTATATCTAGTAAGTTTCCTCATTGTTTAACATGCTTAATTATATTTTACTATTACGTATTACGAATAATATTTCAGAAACTAGTTTACAAAATATAAAAGCGTAGACCAGCAAGATGATGTTGGTCGAGTCGGCAGCGCGCGCAAATTAGCAACTGCCAAATATTTGGTTAATTTAACTACTCCGTGTTTACTTGGCCGTTGACTGCCAATGGTGTTGATTTTTCCAAGGTTTAATTAATGCTGCTGTTAACTGGACGTTACTTAATAATTTTGACGCGCAACTGTTTATTTTGAATAATTTCGAAGTGGTTATTTATTTTATTATGCAATGTTATTTTTGTAATGTTAACGTTTCTCTTTTAACTTTGGCACTCAGTTATTAGTGATATCTATACTTATAATAAATCTGTAGAAAGGTCATTTCTTTACATGAAATATATTTCCAAAATAACTATCAGGGGGTGATTAGGTAATACTGATGCCATTGGCGGTGGCTCGACCAGTCCCTAGATCGAGCCGGCCCCGGAGCGGTACATGGCGGTAGAATCGCGAAAGCGCACCCCGCCATGTGCCCCGTATGGGCCTAAAGAACTCAGGGGTGTTTTAGTGGGTATGATAGTCCTCTCAGACCGGAGAGCCCCGCCGCGCTTAGCCAGCACTGTATCATGGTGCTTAAGGTGCATTTCACTCCCAAAAAAAAAAGGTGATACTGATGCCAAAAATGCTATCAGTACAATTTTTGTCTGTCTGTCTGTATAACCGTTATAGAAACAAAAACTACTCGACGGATTTTGACGAAACTCGATACAATTACTTTTCATAATCCTGAGCTAGTTATAGTATACTTTTCATCACGCTACAATAAATAAGAGCAGAGCAGTGAAGGGAAATGTTAGGAAAGTTACTTCATTTTTTAAGTTTTTAAGCTTCGCGTGTGCAACCTTAATAGTTAAAACTACATAGAAATCATGTATGACGGAAATGTTCTCCTTAAAATTATATAAAAAAAATATCCCACGACAGCATATGTCTATCTTCTATGGTTGACTCACAATAACACGTGTAACTCCCGATAGCTTAGCAGTTCGAAGCTTTCTGATTATATTTGTCTACTATTACGCTTATAAGACTCTCAGTCATTAAAAATACATACATACATACATACACTCACGCCTTTTTCCCATGGGGGTAGGCAGAGATTACGTCTTTTCACTTGCTACGGTCTTTACATATCTCTTTCGCTTCATCTACTATTCGTCATTAAAAATGCTACCTAAAATTACAATTCCACGCGGATGAAGTCGTGGGCACAGTTAGTTAAAGTATAAAATTATATTGAATGTTGATATGGTGCACCATCATTCAATTAAATAATGTTGGTACTATGTTTTAGTAATGTCATAACTATCAAGAACTACATATATAAAATAAACGAATTGTATTTTTAACAAAATTACATACTTATGTAGAATATAACAATATAAGCGTAATACATAAATATATACATATGTAGAATAAACATAAATAATAATGACACTGTATTTATAAATATGCAAATTAAAAAGCAACGAATAATTAAAACCGATAAGAAATAATAAGGATAATGTTTAGTTTTGAAAAACTTGACTAATGTGCAACATTTCAACTTTATTTACTTCTTTAACATTTACTTTACATAATTTTAACATAAGCAAAAAATAATATATATTAGTGACTGTGTTCTTCTGATTTCAACATTCTATTGACTTAGTTAATGAAAGATTCATAAGCTAAACATGTGAGCATTGTAATTATATATCTTATGTTTTTCTTTCTGATGGTTGTTAAGCTTACTTATTTACTTCCCCAATAACAGACATGACTTACTTTTCGGCATATCTATTAATACTACAATTAAACCCGCCATGAGATCTTATGTTTTCTCCTATTACAATTATCTGTTTTATTTACATTTGCGTTATTTTTTCTCGTGCCTATATGACGTTCACCATTGCTCCAATCAATAATGCCTATGAGCTTGACATAATAAAACTTATCCAGTCAGATGATTTTAAATCCCTTACAGGACCTCATTAACAAGAACCAGTTTGCTTTGATAACAACACAAAAAGCAATTTATCATTTCTCTATCAGCCCACTAAGGCAACGACGAAAAATCATCCCCAAAATCTTGAGGACCTCGTCCAGCCATCCCGAAACGTTAATTCCAATTTAAATATTCACGAGGCACTAAATGAAGCATTAAAATATTATGTCGCTCGTCGATTGCCGGATATCTGCTTAATCGCCGCTAATATAACAATGTTAGCAGTATGCAAATTCACTACGTTCTAATCCAATCTTGAGATTGTATTTTGATTAAAGCTTGCGTAAACAATAAATCTTAAGATGATATGATGGTAAGATGACGCATCTTAGGTAATATAAGCTCTCTATGGGTAGTATACCTAATATGAAAATTGATTATGTATTATAAGCTCTCTATACGTAGTACACCTAATATGAAAATTAAAAAAGCTCATGTTTTTGAGGATAATATTTGGATTGGATTTACAAGTCTTCACAAATGTTCGAAATACATTTTTTAAGATTGCTTAAACATTAATTTCTGTAAAAAGAAATTAATAAAAAGGTATCATTATACACGAGTACGTATAGAAGTTATCCGGTGATCTTGTACCAACTCATAATACACAAAAGAAATAATTACTTATATACTTTGATGAGTACATAGGCTGAATGTAGAATTGAACCTTTATTTTCTTGTCCATAGCCATATTATCTACTAACATATGTTTTCGTGCCCTTTTCATTATTATTATCAATAACAAGGTATAGGTATTATACTCACGTCCCTTTCCCACAAAGATAGCTTTCAAACGTACTTCCCTAGCTTCCTCGACTTTCATTAATATTGTACTTTCAAGCAAGCGCGCCGGTTACGGGTACTCTTGACCTGGCTTATATATAATATATATATATATATATGTGTGTGTGTGTGTGTGTGTGTATATACACATATATATAAATAAGTATATAAAAAAATAAACACATTTATTTAAGTACCTATAAAAAAGAAAACACATTTATTTATTAAATTACAATCAGATGTTGTTTATTTAAGAGTTCGAAGAACTTGTGTCAGAAGAAAACAATAAATATTAATACACAAATTATCCGTCTTAACATACAACCTGTATTCATACCAAGAGCACAAAATCCACGTAATAATACGAAAATTATTTGCCTTTTGAATTGCATGATTTCGAGCCATTATAGGCGAAACCAACGTTCATGTGAAGGTGCAATGATAATAGCTTGTAGATGCAGTTTATTTGAGCTCGGTTCCTTAGATTTTGTAAGAATCGCAGCATAAACTGAATACTGTCGTCATGAATTTGCACTATAGCTATTTGTAAACACTTTATGTTTACTCAAGTAAACGAAATGAACATAATCTCAGCTGTAAATAGAAACTTAATGAAGCCACCATCTATATATCAAAATAATATTTTTCCATATATCGCACTTATTACCTAAAACACATTTTGGAAAATTACATTTATTTTTCATTATAAAAAATAATTATTAAATATAATATCTCAATATAAAGCGTTCAATGCTGGTGCCGCCTTTTTTTTTTGTTATGGCGGAGGAAATGCCTATTCCCGGGGGGAATGTGCACGGATCGTTGGTGCTTACTGCGGGGACAATTGGCGGATGTGGTTTGTTTTTCTCCTCCCGGTTCTCCTTCGACAAATGACCGTTTCGACGACCGCCTCCCGGTCTCTCTCCGTCTTTTCTTTTTGTGCCATAATGGACTCGACATGAGACCATTATGGCAAAAACAGACCTATGGCCATCTAGCTTTCCTTTTTTTTTTTTTTTCTTTTTTTTTTTTTTGTTCCCCTGAGGAAAATGCGTTAAATTGCATACCCCGGCTGTGGCGAGCCGGCGGTTATGTGGGGCTCTCCTCCCCAGAAGGGGGAGGCCTACCCACTAAAAACCGCTATCCAAACTGTGCAGCTTTCAAACACGTGTTGGGCCTCCTCATCGTCGCACTCTTCGCAGTAGTGGCACCTGGCGCCCATAGCCAGGTGCCACTACTGCGGCGCCACTACTCCCTTCCGGCGATTCGACACAGGTAGCCCCCGAAGCAACCATGCCTCGAGAGTATCTGTGTCAGGCAAAACGTCAGTACACCATGTCGCCGGGCCAACCACCGCGGGAGGATAGGTCGTATTGCTGCAACAGTTCGGATGCTGGCAGAGAGGTTCTCCAGTCTGAGACCTCTTCAGGGGATGGAGTCTCAGACTGGAGAACCCCTCTGCCGTTGAATGTCGTACGTACGAACGAACTGATAAAAATCTATTTGCTGTACGGATCATTATATAAATCAGGCCTGTTTTTTTAAATTACAAGATAATTCAACGCTCGCCATAGTATTTGGCAGCACATCAAGCATATTATGTCAATTATTAAAATTGTTATTTATTTTTATATGGTTTGCTTTGGTGGCACTTAGAATTGCAGAGTATCATTGCCTACTTGGCAAGAAGACATACGAGTAATATAATTATTGCTTCTATTAAAAAAACAGTATTATTTGTTATAGTATGATTGTTCGTATTACCAATTATCCGTAACTGTTAAAGACGAATCTTTCTAGTTTAATAAAAATTATTATTATTCCAATTACCGTATATTTTATTCAGTTTATCTATTTATATTTACTTTCTAAATGTACTATAATATTTAGACTAGACCATACCAGTATATCCTAGGGTGTGCGTATTTATATCAGGATCAACTAGTTTGGCCTAGCCTAAACTAGTCTATTCTATCAAGCTTTGGACAAATTAGTTTGGACTAGCCTAAACTGGTTTATCCTATCGCCTATAGGAAGTAACTAGTTTAGCCTAGGCAAAACTGGTTTGTCCTGAAATCGGGTTTGGCCGGTAACATATGCATGAACATTTCAAACAGCGCATGATTAAACGAGTCAAGCGTCGTGACGAAGCTACAAATCACGAATTTTGAACTAGACGTAAAATATATATAGGTACATTTATGATTTCTATATATAGGAGATTTCTTCCAGCCAACCCTAGATGGTTTTGTGATAGTTAAAAATAAATTGCGGGTACACAGTATTTATATATATATATATATATATATATACACTCACATACATGCTTACCCATAATACACATATAATTATATATATATATATATTGCTATTTAACAATAAACAAAACAATATTAATGAAGAACACAACATTTTGAATCTTATTTAAACGTTTCGCTGCTTTGAGAATATTTGCAATATTTATTTATTTTTTGACATATAATTATATACACATATATACATCCTTATAAATACACACAATGATTTAATTTAGTATAAATGTTTTCTGTTAAACAAGAAACCCTCGAGTTGTAGCAGGATACCAGACAATGCTTTTTTCAGATCCTGTTGTGAGTAAATTTCAGTCACTGAATTTCAAACCTTTTACACTTCAGCAACGCAAACAATTTCATTTGTAATTTCGTGTATTAAATTTATGTTTTTTAGGTATTTCTGTCTAGCTATGTTTGTGCACTTATAAATATAATTATATATACAAGTACAATTATAAGTCATGTAACCTTAATACATAAAGTTGAGATTTTCCCAATTTAGTCGCGAACATCATTCTCACATTAACTTAGTGGAAAAATTATATTAGACCACAGAATGACAAATCCAATTACACTATCATTCCCTCCTAATATCCCATAGACACAAGAGAAACTAATAACAACCAAATCAAACAGAATTCTCACATTCATCCTAGAGAAAAAAAACATTAATTAATTTCCCTTTATTTATGACAAGCTCCGGCGTCACTCCCACACCATTATTTCTCCGGTACCATTAACCATCGGACTCCAGCACATGAATATTAAAACCGACCCGCGAATGGGACCGGGATGTTTTTACGTTCTTTATTAATATTCGACGATGATTAAGACCACGAAGAGCTTCTATTTCACAGATTCTGATCTGAAAATCATGCTTACTCACAAACATTTTATATAAGTATCTAAATAATATTTTTATAGAGTTTAATTTGTAATAATTAGGAAGAAACCTAATTTCTTACCCTTGTATTACCAACCCTTGTATTATTTTTTTTAATTTTATGCTCTAAATGAATCACCACAGTTGAAGAGATTCAAATTAAAATCAAAGAAATATCAAACGGGATTTTTATATTCACTTTTCTAAGTCAACGGTGCTACACCATTAGTCCACAAGTCCATAATGGGCGACCTTGTACTAGAAAGAGTCAACAATGGCTATTTTTTCCCCTGTATTTTTAGAGAATCATCAATTAGATAACCTCAGATAAATAGTCTGAACCAAAATTCCTTTACAAATTTAAACAAGCTTACTTTATATCTATAAAAACTATAATTTCATTGTGTTATTAACTATACAAGACAAAATATTTGGGAACTTAACTATTGAGAATCTGTGAATCTATCAAAATGCCTTTGGTCTCGATACACGGATTCCTTGATAGTCAGAATAAAGCAAATTATGCTTAATTTTTAAACGTAATAAAGTCTACTTTGAATTAACAAAGTAAATAGTGAAGAATGGGAAGGATAGATAGTATTCGGTAGTAAATAGTGATTGCATTGATCAAAACGGCATCTTAAAGATGCAGGTTCGAGACCCATTAAATGTCTGCCAAATTTGTATATTTATTTAATATCACTTCAATAAAATGCAAAGCCACGAACACGAAAATGGCATAGAAATCCTCTTTACTATTGTCAAAATACTCGTATATATACGCTTGAAGAGCACTATAAAAAAACAAGGGGTACGCTCACATTATAATGTGACATTTGACACATTATAATGTTACATTGTAAAGATGCTGCGAAGTAGATAGAAAGGTACACGTGGGCATTATCCTTGCACCAGTTACAAAACTTCAATTTTGTGAGGAAGGAGTGAAGATTTCCACCAAAGGGTATCAAGAGACCTTCGTAGATCGTGTTGCGATATCTCTCGAAACTGTAATATAGTTTTAGTGTAAGTGTACGGACTTTCCAGCTGAACTGCAGCCGATCATAAAGAAGAAAAGAATTAGACTTTTTTTTTCTCAGTTTTCATACAAAATAATTTCACATATAAACCAACTTTAAGTACGTATATCAACCTAACATTTTCTTTTATAAAATTGTGAACGATTGGAATTCCTAACGGTGTCTGGCCGTCTAAGGTGTGTTCTGATTTCAAAAAGTGTACACCGGCAGCCTTGTTAGCGGACACATTCATACAAAAGTCAATCGTAAATGTTGCACGAAAAAGATTAAAGCTCCGTGCCTTTATTGTTCACTGCGCTGCTGTTAGTATGACAATATCTCAAAAGTAATAACATTAAACTTGTGATAAATTCTATTTTTTTTAATTAAAGTTGCGATTACTTTCAAAAGTATGGATTGTAGATCTCATGTTCCTTAGATTTTATCTATTGTTTTTAGTCATAGAATGTGTATTCCCAAAGAATACATGGTATAAATATCGATATATCTGTCGAAAATCTATCCTAACGCCGCGATAATTCGACCACTCTTCCACTATTATTATTATTATATTCCTTACCTTATATATGTTTCCTGATTTCGATTAGGCACGCTTCGGCATAGAATTCATCTACCTCTGATACAGTGTTATGCAGCTATTTAATCGTTATAATAAAAAAAAATATTTGTTACTAACCTCATTATCCTTGTCTGCGTCCTTGATATGCTGAGCAATGAACCTGACGCTCTGCAGCGCAGCTGCGACTTCCGGAGACAAGTGGCGAGGTAACATGTTCTCTGATTCCGTGACTATAAAGAACACTATCTTTTAGTCTGTTTACTACTTTGTATTATCATAATGTGTATAATCAGACTTAATTTTATCATCACATAAAATAAAAAGTAATGCTAACAAAATTATTATTTTGTACAGACAGACGTCAAATAAAATCACATACAAAAAAAATACATATTTTCATTTTCCTATAGAACATATATTTTTTATCGCATTTAAATTATCTCATATTGACTTAATATAAAGATACAGGATAAGAGACCTGGAAAATTAACTATATTCGCGTGGTGAAAATTATCCTTTATCCTCTCCAGGATCAAACTATCCCTACACCAACTTTTATCGAAACTGGTTCAACTATTACACATCCTATTCTATTCAAACAAACAATCAAATCTTTCCTTTTCATAATGTTAATATAATATAGACCTCATCAGGTCTCTATCTGTAGCCACATTCCATCGAATGTGGCTATAGTCGCCTATGGAATGGTGAAATTCGCAGCAAATCTTCAATCCTTAGAGCAGTATACATTAGTAATAATAATGAATAATTCTTACACTTTCATCAATTCCCTAGCCCAAAGTAAGCTCTGTAACGCTTTTGTAATGGGATCTAGAGTAACGGATAGACATACATGTATTATACATATAAGTATAAATAAATTTGCTAGAAATATGTTATAACAACCATGACTAAGCATTTGTATGCTCGCATTCATCATGCAAACATCTACCCCCACCGGGACTCAAAACCTGGACCTCAGGGATAGCGACACCTTGAATCCGGTATACCTTTGGTAGGTCGGGTATTGTTGAGATGATAAATAAAAAGTTTAACTCACTGGAAACGAAATTGTTCTTTCCTCTAACACATAATCACTAGATGCATATAAAAAGCATAGAATTTACATAGTTACAAAGAAGGAAAAGCAATATATATTTATAGAAGCACAGAAACAGAAATACACAAAGAAACAATTACTAAATCAGCATATATAGCATTAGCGTAGTAGTTTTACAATTTGCGTTAGCCAATCAGCTACTAAACCACTTTGTGTATGATGACTCGTCTTGACCTCTCTTACTATCTAATTAGTGGGCAAGGCTTGTCGATATTGGCCTATCGATAAATGTATCGACAAGTCGATATGCATCGATGTCTAGAGTAGTGAAAATATATATAATATAAATAATGTATTCCACCGACAAGAGCCCAGCTCTTAAATTGAAAAAAAAAATGTAAATAATTATAAATAAATGTATATTATGATTAATAAATAGAAATGTATATTAATAAATAGAAATAGGTATGTAAATAAATAATAATTCATTTGGGTGTATTTAGTGGAATATAGGAAAGATTCCTACATACCCACCACTCGACTACGCTTGTGCCACAGCATGTAAAGTCACGGTGTCCAGTAGTTTACCTAGCATAACTTATTCGCAGCAGCCTTTTTTTTGTTACGCTAAGCAAAAATGCATTAAATTGCATACCCGGCTGCGGAGAGCCGGCGGTTATGTGAGGCTCTCCTTCCCAGAAGGTCCTGTTTATAGCAAATAGTCCTGGTATAGATACTCTCGCCGGTATTTTAACCCCAACTCACCTGAAGGTCTCTGATGAGCAGACCCAGCAAGGATGTCATCTTCGGGAGCTGGTGATTTGCGATAGTCGCCGTTGTCACCGACTTTTGGGTCTCCGAAGGCGTCCGTCAAGCTGTCCCTACTAGAAATTCACTCTTGTTAATTCACAGCTGATTTTATTTTGACTCTTCTATTTATAAATATATTATATTTAGACGACACCATTAGTGCAGCAGTAGAGTAATCGGCTACTGCATCACGGTTACGGTTGTGGGTTCGATTCCCATACCGGACAAATATTTTGTATAACCTGCATATTTTTTATATGTTTATTTGACTGTATTTAAAAAACGGAAGTACGCAGAAACAATTATGTAGTAACATAAGCAATGAAGTCTAAAAACAAAGTTAACGTTATAAGTATTTTTACTAAATTATTTCATTATTTTCCTGGAAGTGTTTGAAGTGGGACAGTATAAATAGTAAGTAGCAACATGTAAAATGGTGTGATGTCAACATAGGTAACTTTCTTGTTACTAGCCCACACAACTATGCCTCTATGACGGTAAGTCTTCGAAGGGTACGCGCAGAGATTATACTTGTACTTTTCTCACCAAAAACTTGTTATTTCGTTTGTGTCTTTGAACACATCCTGCTTGGCGAGGTAAACTATTATTAAATTCTCTCGTGGAGACGTTTTCACGTTTTGCTTGCTTCGGCTCGCGGCGGAAATTCGAGGTTGTTCGACATGTAATAAAATGTTTAACAGCTTAGTACAGCATCGTTTCTGAGAATTACCACTCGTATTTCTATATCTGCAATAATTTTTTACGACTATTTATGGCCAGGTAGATTTATTATTAGTAGTACAGTAATATCATAAGATAATCAAAATAAAGTAATAGTGTGAAAATGCAAATTAAATAGTTAAGATGAACATGGCATTCGATTTTCAATATGATTAAAAGAAGAACAAAATTTATCAAATTTCAATTAACTGACCAGCCAGGATCCCGGCAACTTCTATGATTTAATAAGTAGACAAATCAGAAAGTACATTGTTTTCACAAAACTAATAATAATAAGATAGAGCGGTCGTAAAAATATTCGACAATACTATTAGATTGGGTATGTTTAGAAACGTGACTTAAATTACGGTGATATCATAATATTGGTTTTATACTTTATATGACCACTACTGTATATAAACACACGTAAACAGTGTACATAGAGGTAAGTAATACAATTGTAAATTATTTATTGACATTAGTTTTATTTGCACATATAAAAAAATGATATTTTACACAAAACAATGTATTGTGTTCAACGCCGATGTCGAAACTTTGCGGTTGTGGGAAACGTGAAAATATAGACAACTATGTTAGTTAAAGTAGTTAATTAAGAAATAATAACAAATCACATTTAAGAATAGATTTCATCCACTATTACATTAGGACATAATACCATAAATTGACGAAGAATTGATTTTTTGATGAGAACTTTAAAAAATTGTTTAAAATTTTAAAGTTTTTCCCAATGTACGTTCCCATTCCCCGGCCCCTGCTACATCTATATAAAGCAACCTCTCCCAAGAAGAGGATTTTAGGCCGTCTTCACGCTGCTCCTGTGCAGATTGATGAAGAATCCCAATATAACAAAATCCTTTTTATTTTAACAAAATCTCTTCTTTGTCTGCTGTGATTCAATATGTAAAATGGCAAAAAAACTACCCAAGTTTTATAATGATACCGAAGGCCTTGTGCTCAGTTTATGAAGGGTTCAAGTGAAGTTCACGTTCACCTTCTACCTTATCGTTTCTTGCCATCAAGTAAGATGAGAAGTGAGCAAAAAATAAAAATGCAAATATAAAAATATGAGCACGATATAACCAAAATCCCAAAGGATTTTACTAGCGAACCGCTAGCTACCAATAAATATGATACTATCAACGTAGTTATCCTTCTTCTGTCGAGTTCTTGCTCGCATAAAACAGCACTTTGCATGGTATTATCATTCATCGTAAGTTCCACGCATGTGACGCTCGACCGATGAGAATATAATGGAACATTTACCAGCCACCTCGCTCGACACTAGCTATCGCGGTGAACGAAGAAAAATCTGCCGTGTTTAAATTTTAAATGCTTTATTTTCACACGTTCCACCTAAGCTGGTATTAATGTGAGTAATGGTGTATTAAAGCCTTTTCGAAATTCGCTAAGTACTTCCGATTTTTTAACAATTTATAAGCGGTTTTTTCGTCTGTTAAACAATACCCACGTGAAAATTTATGGCCAGAGAATGTTAATTTATAAAGACTCGTGGAGAATGCTAATAAAAACGATTTCACATAATTCTATGGTTATGTTGGATTAAAAGAATATTAAATAGAAAATCCAGCTAAAATGCCGTTTCTTTTTAATGCGCAGATTTCAAATTATAATTTTTGTCCCAAGATATTCTCTAAAATATATTATTTCATTTAATATAAGTGGTATCATGCGGGTTGGCCATGAACCAACCTCCATACAACTTCGTAGCATATTTCTGTTGTTTTATTTGTTATGGAAATGATTTACTTTAAATGACATTTTGACACTTTGAGAAAATTTTAATAAGAGAGATATTGAAATTTTACTGGGGAATTTGTTTACACAATTTGACTGAACCATTTATAAATATTATGAAAATTAAATTTTCCCCTAAATATTGTACTCCATTGAGAGTCATTAGATTATGTAACTAATTAATTTTATTTTTGTTTGTCATCAATAACAACGTATGTTGAAAAAGCTATGTTGAATAAAGATTACTTTCATTTGATTTCGATTTGGATTGGCTATAACTTAGCGAAAACTAATTTACTTGTCTTAAAATATGCTATTGATTATTATTAGTTTATTGCCTATTATTGTGTTTACAACGATTCTTTTTTAACTCATTTTCAACGTTTCATTTCAGTTTTACAACGTTTCATTCTAGTTTTATAAAGAAATACCTCACAGAAGAATACAAAGCTACACAGTAGTATAATCAACACGTCAAGCTTTACGTTACACACTACAAAAACCGCCACTATTATTAGCACAACGTAAGAACTATCATAGGTTCAACATGTAAAGCCTGTACGTTGCTATGTATATAAAGTGGTACTTTATTTTGGACCTTATAATTCGTAATTCAGTTAACCTCACCGTTGCTGCCGAGCTTCCACTAAAAACATAATTCAGTATTAATGTTGATTAATTACTACCTTACAAATTTTCTGCAATACCATTATTAAAGTTATAAGGAATAATTAAATAAGATGACCCAGTACATCATCCTTTTTAGTGTCAAAAGGTGAAGAGGGTTCTGGATTAAATTCACTTAAAAAACGGTCAATTTTCTCGAACTCAAACAGTTCAGTCATTTACATTACAAAGCCTGTAACGACCTTTTACCTTTTTATCGACTTTTAATATTTGATAGAATATAGGCCGGAGGCTCTTCGGAATTCATTCGTATAATTATCATCTAATTAGAAAAATGGTATCTAGTACTTTTTAATAAAGTTTGCTTTGACTTTTAAACTATCGAGTCTGAGTTAACAAAGCGTTAAAAAGGTCGTTTAAGTACTATTCAGTTGTTAAGTATAAAACCTGGAATCCTTACCGCTATATATAATTGCGATTCAGGATAGAATGCTACGACATTATTAATTATATTATATATATTAATTATATATATATATATATATATATATATATATATATATAATGGGTATATGGCGATCTATGAGTCCAATATGATATAATTTCAGAGTACTGTTTGGGTTACCTTGGAGATGCAGCGCCTCTAATATGTTCGCGGAAACACGAGTCGACGGCTTTGCAGCCATAATGAGGAAAAGGTGTGTCTCAGCACTAATGCGCTTACGCTGGAGCCTAAACAATATTCTGAGAATATTTATCGACCAGCAAGAGATACCGTTACTACAAGGGTGGGTACAAATCCACACAATGGCATAGTTATAAATTGTAATTTTAATTGTAAGATAATGTTTAATTTTAATTTTACTAACCATATGCATTAAGATCATTGTTACTAACCAAATATATGGATCGCCCGAAATAAATGATTTAAAAAAATATATTACATTGATGTTTTGTTTTGGCTTTTTCTTCATTATGATAGTTTGTTAACAAACATTATTGAATTGACCTTGCTCGAACCTTACTCAAACGTCGGTCCATTTATTTACTGCGATAGTTAGATATTTGACAGTATGACAGTACCATTAAATCAAAGAACGCATGCATGCATGATTTTCTTATTTTTAATTATACTTAAGTTATAACCAAGTATCTAATAGTTACTCACTCGTGTTTTCTAATGCACTTCTATGCAATGTTTTATATCTATTCGTGTACATGCTTGGTTTTAGTTAAGTGAGGTTGACAAAACTAAATTTCTTTATATTATACACTCTCCTTTATGCAATCTACCCACAATATCTTCCGCCTTCCTCTTCCTTTACCTCCACAAACATTCATACACAAAACTCTTCTTGGGATGTGTGTTTCACTCCTCTATATGACATACCTATCCCATGTTATCATCTCTGTTACAAGTTCTAAGTTACTGGTGCTACTTTAAGGCTTTCTCTAATACATTTATTTCTAATTTCGTCTATTCTGATGAAGCCATTCATCAATTCTCATCTCTGCCACAAACAGTCTTCTTTATCTCTTGTTTATCTCTGGTGGTCGAACACTAAGATCAGGACATCTTATCTTATTACCTTTAGCTCGAAGTCACAGGTAAGCACATGTCCCTGAAGCTGTAACTATTTTTACCTACCTTGCATTTTACCTATTTCTCTGTCGCTCGTTATCGTCGTTATTTTGAAAAAAGAGAAAGTATTTTTTCTGACGTTAGATAATTCAACCAAAAGTCTGAAAAATTACTTTCTCAAATCAGAACTTTGTTGGAAGCTGCTGATTCTATAGATAACACGTTACTACAATTTTGATTCAAACAAAACATTAAACTAGACATAACTTTACTGAATATCAATCTGGATATCTAGCTGGATGCCTAACATGGTATCGAGTATGGAACTCGATATTGCAATACCACACAGATAGCTGACGAATTAAAGGGTTGTTCGCCTTGTGCAAGGCTTACCCGCATTATGCGAGCGGAGTGAATGAAAACAATTTGATGGTTCTGATCACAAATTGGAACTACATTGCTAAATTGATGGATACTGTTATTCGGAGATTGTTTCGTGTGATTGGTTTCGTCCAATTGAAAACAATATCGGAATTCAATTGATTATCGCGATCTCGTCCTGGATTATCAGGTACAATTTCTTAGGTATATCTGGATGTAATTTATCAGTTTGTGTTTGTGACGATGTATTTTGTTCAAAAATACAAAATTAATCTTTATAGACCACTAAATTTGAATTAGGGGCCATCCATAAATTACGTCACACGGTTAGGGGAGGGAGGGGGTTGACGAAGTGTGACATTGTGTGACAAGGGGGTGGGAGGGATCTTAAATTTCGTGACGTCACATTACAAAATCTATTAAATCAAATAAGCTAACTGTTAAAACACAAACTTTAAATTATTACTATTAGTATAAAAAGTGCTGTAAATATTAACTTTTATTATAAAGTCTGTATACTCTCATAAATAAATAAAGGAATAGTATCTTCTTCTATCTATTAATAGGGGTACTCCCGAAACGTACTATTTTTCTAATTGATTATAGTAGGTGATTTTGAAAAATATAATAAGAAAATCATGAAATAACCATATACGTAATCGTTTTATGTTTTGTTAATTGATTTGATGTTAATTTAATAACATGAAAATAAAACTGATTTCGAAACCGCTTTTTATCATTCAATAATTTCTATAATTTCAAAATTTGTGACGTCACACTAGGGGGGGGGGAGTCTCACAAATGTGACTAGCTGTGACATGGACGGGGGGAGGGGCAAAAAAACACGAAATTCGTGTGACGTAATTTATGGATGACCCCTTACCATAACATATGTTATATCACTAATAATAGAAAAGTTATTCAAGTTTTCATGTTAACAATATAAGATGATCTAGTAAAGTGTATCCTAGCGTGTGGTTAGCTGGCATATTTCTTGATAATAAATACTGACCAATATCATACATTTTAAGTGTCGCTATTACTGTTCAAATCGTACTACAATACAATGTGAATCTGCTCCAATAATTCCTACATATTTACGGTGCTTATAATCTGATCGTGTAGATATGTTAATTGTTATATTGCACATCATATTATATTGTTACGTTTTTGGTTGAAAAACGATAAAATTTTTAATAGCAGGCTCTGTAAAGTTCTGAACGGGTGAAGTTAATTCTTTCTTACTCAAATATATATTTTGACAGCAACACATCTAACTTTACAAGTTGACCTTCAGATAGCTCTTATGTTCTCGTAATAATGAGGACTACCGAATACAAATGTAAAGCTTGACGTGTTTCTAAGTTTATATGTACCTTAACTAATGTATATGAGTAAACAAAGATTATTTAATTAATCTTAAATTTACTGTCACGGTTGGATTTGATTTTTCAAGAGCCTTGGTATAAATTAAATTAAATTTGTAAAGTATTAATAAATAAGAGATACAAACAATAATTACATATGTCATTTATAATATTTAGCCTTATATGTAAATGCTAGGCTCTATTCAACAACATTTTCACAACTTAATACCACCAATACTTCACCAAAATACAACTATAGTATGTAGCTCTTTGAAAAAAATTACAAAAATATTATATCACTTACCTCATTTCCAATTCGTTAGTGTAGCCGTTGGACACGAAGGTGTCATCGTAATCGGGTACTGAATACTTTGTTCTCCTCATCATGAGTAGCTTAGGCATTAAGTGGAGGAACAGCTTTTCCATCCATGGTGACATGGTATGTGTCGATGGTGACCTGGTATAATAAAGTTAGATTAGTACATTTTTTAAGTAACGAATGATCACTACAACTTAAGTACCATTAATAACTTAACAGAGATTTCACCTAAATCCTGCATAAGCACTGGGCCACCGCCCTATCATGCCTTTATCATTATTTTCAAGTAACTATTGATACTATTTATTTTTGTTTTTTTAAGAGATCCTGAACGCTTATTCAACCTTCGCAAGTCACTGTAACTTTGTAACGGTAGGCAGCAGCTTAGCTGTGTCCACCCCTGGAATTGCTTAAGTCCATGAGCAGCGGTTAACGCTTAACATCAGGTGTGCCGGTCGCTTGTCTGCCACGTACGTAAATAAAAAAAATCCCTTTGTTGAAATACACCACCTCCCCAAGTTATCATGATAATATATATTATAGTATATAGCTACGCTCATCGTGTAATTCACAGTGGCAGTGGGGGAAGAGGTTCCGATCTCATCTGGAGAGATCAAGTGGCCACGTGGCACGTAACACGTGCCGGCTTTTGTTCTGGTGCAGAAGCTCAGATTCATATCAGACATGTAGGGGCGTTTCTTCCATATTGCGATAGAATCTGCAAGTGGTGGGTCCGTTTAGACCCAAGGTATGTAGGTGTTTGTTAAGCTTGCAGGGCACGCTGAGTGTTTAAGTCAGGATCTTTAACTGAGATCTAAGTTATAGCGCTTTCTCAGTAAATTTCCTACTAAAGCCAATTATTGGCTTTTTTGAATGCCTTTGCCCAGGGGTTGTTTCCAAAAACTTTACAACTTAATTATGCTTCTGGGTTTTTATGACACTACATGCCTTGCTGATGGATATACCACGGATGGGCTCTGGCCCTATTGGGTGGCGGCCCGCACCCGCTCTTGCCAGTCCGCAAGTACTATTCTGGCACCGTTAGATATTCTATAACTTACACGTAACAAGTACGAATAACCTGACATCTAGAGTTTATTCAACCATTGTCAGTATTGGAAAAATATTCCAAAAAATAGTGTCATTTAAATTCCTTGACCGTGTATATGAATTTTGAACAATAAATAACTATGATACCTAATAGATTTGAGTATTGTGCCTCCCAATTATTATGCCCGTACAGATACTACAGCGCCACTGATATGCTTTATTTTAATGATTTTATTAAAATTGCCTTGATTTGTAGTACAGTTGAATATATTTCTGTTATTGAGTCACCAAATAATGAAATACTTTGCAATCGCAACGAAGAATGTCAAAAGAAATGCATGAATACCTTGTTCTGTTTGGCTTGAATCGTACAATTCGTTCATATTCATTTTTTTTTACAAGATCTATTTTAGATCTCATCGTTTAAATATCGATTTTGTCACATTGTTTTTAATTATTAATTCCTTAATCGACTCTCCCTCTTATTCATCATTATTAAACATAAATATTAAACCTAAGGTACGTGTCAATTTAACAAAAGTTTTCTCACTGTTAATGTTCAAATATAATACTTCCTTTTATAATCTAATTGTCAGAATGTGGCGTCAATACAATGATATCTCAAAAACTCATCACGAGAC
This sequence comes from Scirpophaga incertulas, assembly GCA_036419045.1. NCBI lineage: Eukaryota > Metazoa > Arthropoda > Insecta > Lepidoptera > Crambidae > Scirpophaga > Scirpophaga incertulas. Next base: position 23,780,572 of record CM071628.1, read on the forward strand.
AATAGATACTTTTGGACAGTCTTAAAAAATTCTAAAAAAATATTGTATGTTTGTGATGTTTCATTTTAAATTAAGGGTTATACTGCCTTCTGTAACTTATTACCTTAGTTAGAAATATGTAGTTATGTGATGTTCATATTGTTCATACGTACTTAGAAATATAATCTGGTTTGCTATTTGATATTGGTATGAAAAATATGTATCAATAAATTGATTGTATTCTGTTATGTGTCTCAAATAAAGAAATAAATTATAAACTGCCTTACAATTGTTGAAATTGAATATAATTCCAAAAACATATTATTATTACAAAAAATATTGACACATACATAAAGAATTTTAGCACATACAATCCTCTAAATTTGCATTACTGTGAAAAAATGTATAGTCTCGAATTTAATTGATATTAATTGTTCTAATGTGTGTTGTCAACATACTCGTAACATCCGCTAATAGCGCCAACCACTATCGCCATAACTTATGCGTTCATTGTGTTCTATAACAGTAACGACAAAATAATAATGAGGGCGGATGATTTACGCACCCATTAAAGTGGAATTCGCGCGTTGCACTTTACGTTGAAACGTTAATATAACGTTAAGTCTATTGCTGTTAGATATTTACAAATTATATAACGTAGAGGTCAGAATCGCGAAGCCATCTAGACGTAACAAACCGAACGGTGATCAAATTGAAGTTAAGAAAGTGTTTTATTATAATTTTATTTATCGTAATTGTAGTTATTTGGCTTTATTATAATATAAACATTATGTTAGTATATCGAAAAATCAACTTCTTAAGGACATTAGTGCAATTTCATTGTCAATAAGAAAAGAGCCTAATTCTTCTAAACTGTGATCATTTATACCCAAAATTAAAAAACCTATTTCAATACAAGTTTGAAATCAATTTAAGATTGATACTAATCCATAGGTCGGCCTATTGTCTCTGTCTCAATATAAAAAAATCGTCATCCGCAATTCTTTTGTGACCCGATAGCCCGTGATTATTTCCCTATCGGGCTGCTTCGTTTCTCACAGATCTTCATTTTTTCGTTCATATTTTATTGAAAACAAAATAAAAGGATAAGTAATAGTTACAAAATTATGATTATAAATAATAATGATGGTTAAAAATGGGTTAAATGAAATATTCATTTCGGACGTCAATCACGCTTTCTGGTAGTTTATTAAAAATATTTATACAAAGAATTCCCAAGAATGACTAGCTAGATTTACCGTGCCTCTACATCTTACTTTTTCTTTTCTTTACATTAATCATATCACTTTGAAAGTTGATCTTCCGTTGGGACCAAAAAACAGCCCGTGTTAGTGGGTTTCGCAAAACTGCAGCAATTCAATCGAGGAGAGTCAAAGCATGTTTATAATGTGGTTTGAAGTAGTTGTTTTTCAAATAAATTGCGATATTTTATGCCGTAGTACGAATTGCGTTTATTCAGAGACTAGTATGCAAAGTTATAAGTGAAGAAAATAAATGTGCTAAATTTTTAAATTGAAATTCGAAGTCCGGTGACATTGACATATTCTTCCCATTCGATCCTGATACACACCGCGTCTCGGCGTTCCGTTACTTCAAAAGTTAAAGATTTCCCAAAACTTCCATTTTTCCCAGTTTCCTTGTTTATTATATTACTAGCTTTTGCCCGCGACTTCGTTCGCGTGGACTTCAGGTTCGTCCCGTCTAGTCTAGTAATAAGTAAGAAATACGGTAACTAAGCACTGCAGAGCCCTAATCATAGGCCTATAGGTAGCTACTGCAGTATGCTCCTATAAACTACATTTAACGATCTTTTTCCTTTTGTGGGTTATTCCTAAGAGATAAACATATACCATCACGGACTTTTTTGTAGACCTTTTTAAGTTGTACAATACTGTAGTAAATTGTTTTGATCTATCTTGTAGGATTCAGTCAGCGTTTGCAATGTAAGCGCAAAAAATGTGTTTTTTTTAAGACTTCATAGAAACCTCAAAAATTGTAGCCTATGTGTTATTCTGATGTATAAGCTATATTGTGGTAAAGTTTCAATCAAATCCATTCAGTTTTTAAGTGAAAGAGTAACAAACATCCATACTTACAACCTTTATAATAGTAATAGGATGACCTTAATAGATACATTACGTATTTTGTTGTTCGGCAAATTGTTTATTTTGATATCTATAAAGTTTTGCCAGATAAACAAACTTAACAGTTGTGGGTACAGGAGACCTATTTTTGAATTACGAATGCGACTTAGAAATCACCGATGTGACTAATAATCACCTATTTGCAATAATTCTTATTTTTGAATATCACTATGCGACTACCTTAGTCACGGATGTGATTTCATTACGAGTGCCCTCACCCACTCGTAATCAAGTCATACTTGTGGAAATGTTATCTGTGTTTTGTTTGATTTTTCAGTCTATATATATATAAACTATAATGGTTAAGCCGACAATAACCGGCAGCGGCTACATTCTGCGTGGAACCGAACTCTTACATTTATGTGTATACTTTATCTGTGTTGGCAGCTCTGCGATCGACTTTCAAAAATTGGATATTTAGGAATCCGGGACCTCAAAGTCACCGCTGACTATTTAGTCAGCGGTGATTTCGAAGTCGCATTTGTAATTCAAAAATAGGTCTCCAGGACGTACTATACTTAAAGAAGTTAAAAATTAGTACAATCAAGACGTTTCATAATGAACAATTTGTTACGGTAATAATTTGAAACATAAACATCATGATTTAAATTCACAAGTGAAGTGATAGGCGAAAGTTAAAATTTTATCGATAAGTTCACTACAACTATTATTGAGTTGTAAATCAAGCCAGCGCACTTTAAATTAAATGCATCAAAGGTTTCTGGAATTGCACTTGACGTCTTCCTATTTAGTGCCGCTCGTTAAGAATCCATTTGCTGCCAATAGGAATGGCCTTTCATTAAAATTTACGGCTACTAATTACAGTTTCCTCTGCTGTTTCAGTTTTTACATCTATTTTAGTGGCGCCGTTTGTTCTGAGTTATTGATAGGTTTAAGTTTGATAGTTGAATTAGGTAATTATAAACGCTAATAATTTATATAAGTATCTCGATAATATACTCCGTCGACAACAATAAAATAAGCACAAGTAAAATATTTAGGCTCGTTATTGGTGCTATTACGTTTCATACTCAATAAAAATAGAAACCACTGAAATTTGCAACCAAATTTGTTTGCTTTTATGTATATATAACGTTATATAAAATAATATTCGAATTATCTCGAAACCTCTTTGCACAAAAATGTAGTTTTCCTTTTTAGACCAATGACAGTTACCGCAATTATGACGTAAAGAGAAAAAAAATTCTCAAGGCCAGCTGAATAATTCAAAATTGGTCTCCAAGTTCTTTAATTATGCATCCACTTTTTTATTCTTTTCTAGCTGGTACACGCGACTTCGTCTACGCAGGATTAGAATTTCAAGTAGCTTGTATTACAATGCCGTTTATCTTTATAAATTATCCTACATGTTATTCTGATGGATAATCTATATTATTGTAGTTTCATTAAAATTCATTTAGAAAGAAGAAAGAAAAATGTTTATTTGGTACTCTATAACAATTTTTTTTTTGCAAGGGGTAATGCTCCTTATGCACCATGACGCCGCGCTAGCAAAGCGCGGCCGTGTGTGGGGCTCTCCGGTCTGAGAGGACCGGCCTACCCACTAAAACCTCCCGGTGTTCTCTAGGCCCATGCGGGGCACATGGCAGGATCCGCTTCGTGACTTCACTGCCGTGCACCCCGGGAATAACAATATAAACTTAATAATTATATATTATTGGGGTGATTTTAGCTAGAAATGCTTAATCATTTATTTTAGCCTGGACAATCTGGTGGCGAACACAGACATGTAATAAAAATCGACGGGAATACCAGTTCGATTGGGGTTATCAAAAAACCTTGGCAAAATACTTTCTACTAATATGAATGCGCTGTAGTAACGCCTGATTTAGAGTACCAGCGGCCATATTTCACTGTTGTGCTTTTATCGAGGTGCCCATGTTACAATGAACGGGGTGATTTATGGATACCTACTCACACTGGCGTTCGGTGAGCCGTTCTATACGGGAAATTAATTCTTTTGGAGCTATACGAAACTATTTTTAGGTGATAGCTGTGAAATTGCTTAAATTATTTGAATTACCGGATGTGGATAAATATTTCCTATATACATATCTTACTTGACATGCTTATCATAATTTCGTGAACATTGCGTGTACATTGTATCCGTTAAATCCTCTTTGTTTATCGCGTAGTTCAAAGAAAATTTATATGAAGTAGTTTAAAGCAACCCGACTAACATGCAATTCGATAGAAAACTTCTCAGCAGAGTTAAATAGGTTGTTCTTACCTAATTTAAATGTAAATGTAGTTCTTTTACAATTGTCGAAAATTGAAAATAAGTACTTATTAAAGTACTGTGCTACCCTTACACCTATGCTATGTTGGAGTATGCCCTGAGCCAAAGCTGTAAAAATATCAATGATGAACCTCATATTAAGTGCAGTAAGGCTAAAGATACGAGTATATAGCGACTTTAATATGATCGGTAACATGGAACTGGTTATTATTGTGGTAATATCTTTAGTATTTATATAGTAGCAAACTTTCATGTCGTGGCCATGTGCATATTATAAGTAATAACGCACGCTACCAAAAAGTATCCAATAACAATGGTCCTTAGAAGATGAATAAATCACCTAAAGGACTATGAATGATGCTTGAAGTTTCTCTGCATAATCCATTCAGAAATATTGAACCCAGCAGAAGAACTATCGATTACCGTTTACCGATTTAGACCAAAGAGTTGAGGGGTATGTTGCAGAGTACATTGCTTGTAAGACAAGATGAAGCGGTCTCCGCGGGAAGGAGGAGGTCACCTACCGATTGACTTAGATACTCACCGAGCACGGCTACTTCGGTGGGTATCTGTTTCGAATAGGACGGGAGGAAGGGAGGTTGGAGGTTTCACTGTGAAGCAGTGATGCTCCAGAAGGAGGCCGCCGAGCGGGGTCGGGAGATGACCGATCCCGCTCGAAGGAGGTGGCGCCGGGCTCGGTAGCACAGCTGCGGCGCCGCCGCGGGTCCCGGCGGGCGCGATGAAATCGCGCCCGCACATACGGCGAGCCGGGAGAAACCAAGCCCCTTCCGTGGCCGGGGGGCGTCGTCGGTGGCGGATATCGATCCGAGGAGGGCTTCCCTGTATCGGCGGGGGAGCGGAGGCTGGGGGTTCCCGGATGTCGCTTGGCGTTCCCGGGGGCTCCCTACATGCCTGAGGAAGGCCATCCCTGAGGTTTTTAGTGGGTAGACCTCCCCTTCTTCCCCTTCTATGTGGGACTCTCCTGTGGGGCCCCACAGGAGAGCCCCACATAACCGCCGGCTCGCCACAGCCGGGGTATGCAATTTAATACACTTTCGTCAAGGGAACAAAAAAAAGACAAGATGAAGCGGTAAAGTCGTCGAATGCAATGATGATATGTTAGGAAAGGCACCTTCTGTATGTTTTCATTAGATGTAGACGGGTCACTAATTTGGTAAGCTCGCAGGAAGGCGCTAGATACTAGCAGAGCAAGACCTTGATATGACTATATCTCAACATTGTAATGAATGACAGTCTAAACACCTTTCTTCAAGTAATGGGAAAATAATACAACAACAGGCAAACGAGAGAAACTATTTAACACAAAACCCGTAGACCCGACATTACAGTTTACACTGAAACGTTTAAATAACAAAATTTTCCCACAAAAGGACAAATTACTTTAATCTTTAACCTGGGCTGTAATTAAAATGGTCGAAGGAACTTTTTATTTACTCTGTGTTGGAAGCGGCGCACGGTTGGAATTTATTCTGGACATCCATTGTGGCAACGTGTTTATGAGGGAGCCCCGAATTTACGGATCTTAGATGGAGGTTAGGATTGGCAATGAATAATATATTATGGCGATAGATAGTCTCCGGCTTACACTAGCTCAAGTGCAGAGGGAATTTATTATTTAATAGGCAGTCCTGATCCGTGACTTCCGGTTACGTTGACTGTTACTATGCATATTTATAATTAACATTTCTTACTCAGTTTTTTTTTCCTGACAGCTTTTATAGTAAGCTTAGTAAACTTTCCTTTGACAACAAGATTTCCAAGAAGGATTTTCATTTCCAAACAAACCAAAATTTTCTGGCCAAGCTAAACCGAGTCGAGGACGCTTCATTTGGCACAATAGTGCGATCGACCAGAGCCTATCTGACATATTCAAATACACAAATTTGAATATATAAGCGTTGCGTGTCTCACTATCATTAATTTAAAAAAATAGAATAACAGGATCAAACTCTCGCTTCACCATCAATCTGTTGTATTTTTTTTTTATTCCATAAGGTGGCAGACGAGCAAATGGCCCACCTGATGGTAAGTGGTAACCATCGCTCATGGACATCTGCAGTGCCAGGGGCACAGCTGAGCCGCTGCCTACCTGGAGAGAAATACTCTTTTTAAGCCTCGTTTGAAGTTAGACATATCGTAGCGCTGAGGAAACATCGCAGCAGGGAGCTCATTCCAGAGTTTGCATGTACGCGGAAGGATGAACGCTGAAACCGAACTGTACTAGACAAGATCGGTTCCAGGTGATATGGATGAACTCTACTGCGGTGGCGGGTGGTGCGATGGTAAAAAGGTGACGAAGGCACCATTGCAAATAATTCCTCAGAGCACTCTCCGTTAAAGAGCCTATAAAGAACACACAGAGAGCCAAAGTCTCTCCGCTGCTCAAAGGTCTCTGTTGAGGCCGTAATATTGGGATCAACGATGATACGGAAAGCACGCCTTTGCAGGGAGTCAAAAGGGTCGAGTTGATATTTGGGGGCTCCAGCCCAGAGGTGTGAACAGTACTCCATATGCGGCCGTATTTGAGCTTTATAAAGCATCAGACGCTGACTGGGCGTGAAGTACCGCTTCGCTCTGTTGAGAACACCCAATTTTTTGCTTGCCATTTTGGCTTTGTCCTCCAAATGACTCCCGAACTGCACTGTGGCTGAAATTTCCACACCTAGAATCCCAATAGATTCGGACATACGAAGAGCGACTCCCTGAAACTGAGGCACTACGATAAATGGGTCTTTCTTCGCAGTGAACGCGCACACTTGTGTCTTCGTGGGGTTGAACTTGACTAAGTTCTTTGCACCCCATTCCGAGACTCGCCCTAGAGAGTCCTCGACTTCAGACACAACAATGTATCCAACAATGCATGTTATACACAAGGATGGGCGCATAAGTAAAATCCATACAGTCTTAAATAAAAATAAAACGAACATTGTATAGTAATAATAGTGTATTTGCAGATAGAGGATAGAGGAATTAAAATAGAACGTTAGGTGTAGTAATGTTTTTTCTTGTTTTTTAGCAGGGACAAGGATTCTGCTTAAATTTGTTTTAAATTTCAAAAGTTCATTTCACTTTCATAAGTGCTTGTAAAAACCTATGGTGAATAAACATTATTTCGATTAAATTTGAACAAATTGATTTTCACTTCGCTTCAAAATGAAAATAATACAGTTACAGCGGGGGCAGATATGACTGCATTACATTCTAGCTGGCTCCGCACCAATTTATTATAATGTGACAGTCACCGTAACGTATGTAAAATGTCGAACAAATCTAAATTTACGTATTCGAATATTATAAGTATATTATCTTGAGTGTTAAAATATGAAATTATATTACCACACACTTACCTAAAATGCACATTTAGCACGCAGACAGTCATCCACACACTCAAAGACACCAAAAACATAGTAAACAGCAAATACTTCCCTAGCAACGGCACGGCCAACGATGTCGATGGTATGATCTCCGCCAGCAGCAGAAAAAACACCGTAAGTGACACCAGTATCGAGATGCTTAACGATATCTACGAGAGAACAAATAGATTACCTGAAATGCACGTTCACAATGCAAACGGTCACCCATACACTGACCGACACAAGAAACATTGTGAATAGCAGGTATTTCCCTAGCAGCGGGATCGCTAGGGAAGTTGGCGGGATGATCTCAGCCAGGCCAAGGAAGAACACAGTGAGGGACACCAGGATGGAGATGCAGAGCGATATCTAAGAAAGAAAAGTCCTTTTTGAGTATGCGGTTAAAGGCTCGTTAAATTGTCTTTCCACTTTCAAAGCTGTTCTGAAAGTGATTAGTAGAAGTGATTAGTTATATAGTAGGCTGATAGTTATTGTACCAGAGTACTACCAGATATTAATGTCTGTGAAATCTGATGTAAAGCACGTTGAAGTCATAAACAATCTAGCTAGATCTAGCTAGAACCTAGATCTATTGCATTACCTATAAAATGATGCGATAGGCAGTGCAATTACAATATAGTGAATAAATGAATGAATGACTATCAGATTTCGGTGTCTGTAAAATCTGTTGAAGTCAATACAATGATATCAAGAAGGTTGATATTGCTTATTATCATAAGTGAAGGTAAAAAGGTGATTAAATTTAAACGAGAGATGCCTGCATCCTTTGAGCAGTTGTTATTTCTGGTGCATATATCGTTTGTATTTCTATTATTAAATGTACATTTTCTTTTCATTTATTCATGCATTTAAATCAAATATGCCAATACAAAGATTTTTCTTTTTCAAAAAATGTTGCTATGGATGCAAACAGAATTGAAAAGTATTTTTTTCAATATCCATTGTAATTCTAGTTACAAACAAAATAAATAAATATTGGAGGAGAATGAATGTTTTATTAAAGTTATATTCGTTACTTAATATTTTATCACAACAAAGCTCATTAACAATAACTAAAAACCTTAATTAAAATTGGACATAATCTACAAGGTAATCTAAAAAAAACTATCAGCAACTGGTGCTACTAAAATATATTTCCAGTTTATAGGTAGCTGAATAAGTTGAATAATATAATAATAAACGTCTTTACGATGATTACAACGACACCCCAAACCATATCGTATTACTTTTCGCAAATTTGAAGTAAATTTTAGGCGAATATTCGTCTGTCAAATTCAATTTATCGTTGTCATTTGAGGCTTTCTTATGTCAAAATTAATATCGTTCATTCGATCGTTCGGTGGAATGCTTTAAACGATAGTAACTAAGAGTAAGATACGACACGACGAAGTCCACGATATATCGAATATCGTTTTTAAGAGTACGCCCCAAGTACATTTACCGCTCATACGGCCTTATATATTACTAGACTTTTTCTAAATACTATTACTACTTTTACTACTATCATTAGTTACTAGGATCATTAATTTCGTATTTTATATCGTTCTGTCAAAAATAAGACAGAATAGTTAATAAGACCTTAAGAATCTAAAAAGTAAACTTTCCTTGACATACCTTTTCCCCAGAGTCGGAAGGCAAATAGAATACAAGTACAGTCAGAAACGTGAGCCCAACGCATGGTATAATTAAGTTTACAGTATAAAACAAAGTTTTTCTTCGCATTGTTAACTTGAAAGTTATATCTGGAACAAAAAAAAAATACATTAGATTCGTCGTAGATAATGTTATATCTATACACTAATTGTTATAAAAGCGTTAATTTCCAAATAAATTTTGTTACATGGAAATATATCTGTATTTGCCATACTCACGTTATTTCCTACCTGAACTGAAGAATCACTCAAGAACAATATTTTACATTCCTAAAAATCTATGGTTTTAAGATAATAAATTATTGAGAAATAAAAAATTTGCACATGTATGAAATTTTAGGTACATATTACAATAATATAAATGAAAATTCAATAGACCCTCTGACTTTCTTGCCTGTTCTTCTTTGTTGGATGTGTTCTCTTATTTAATTGGATCAACTTCGAGTCAAATGAACTAAATGCTATTTTATTTTTTCAAGACAGAATCCTTAATAATTTTATTCAACATAAGCCTTTACAAGCACATATTGACCAAAGACAAACCAAATTACAAAACTGCTAAAAATGATTCGACATACAAAGCTGTTAGTAACATCCAATTTGTCGGATTTTGAGGAGTCCAGATCAAAATTGCTTTTCCATCACATACCACGAAACTCAAGAACTTCCCTCCAATATAAAAATAACATACCTGAGAACGGTTCTGGGCAACAAGGGTAGTACTCCTCGTTCCTCGTAGCTGGTACTTCTAATATGTCCCATTCTACTGAGAGGTAGAACTCACTCAAGTCAATGCCCACATGTACCAAACTGCTACCCTGCGATTGATCCATGTGCTTTAGATCCACCTGGAATAAGATACCTACTATTACGACGAAATCATAAGCATACATTTTCAAAGCTCACACTTTTTGTTAATGACTATGCAGTCGTATACTACCAAATTGTGGAATGTATTATCGCCTATGATTTTTCCAAACTATTGATATACAAACCTTCAAGAAAGAGCGCATTCGCATTTAAAAGGCCAGACACGCATTTGTGACTCCTCTGGTATTAACGATGTCCATGAACGGCGGTGTAACTTACCGTCAGATGAACCATTTGCCTGTTTCCTCATATAATATAAAAAATAATATTCTAGAGCATTGCAGTTAAATCGCAAACTAAAGCCGAATTTATAACTATTACACTAGCTGGCGCCCGCGACTTCGCATGCGCTGGCTTAGTATTTTGTGTAACTTATATTAACGTGGCGTATATCCTTATAAATTGTAGCCTATATATTATTCTGATATATAAGCTATATTATTGTAAAGTGTCATTAAAATCCATCATGTGGTTTTGACGTGAAAAAGTAATAAATATCCATCCATACAAACATTCGCGTTTATAATATAATTTTAATAGGGATTATAGATAATATTAATTTCATAAAACTTATTGCAGAACTTGTGAAACTTATTTCAATTAAATACTAATATTGTGAAATAAAAGAACATGATGATCGTAAAATTAATGAAAGTGCTAAAAATACTTTAAATTGTGTTATTTATTGTGTACCACAAATCAACAGTTTATTTATAATTTCTATATACAGTTTCTGTCAAAAGGCAAAATTCTATTTCAAAAGCTTATGCTCAAGTCAAAGTTTCGTGTTTGACTGAATCTACTTAAAATATAGGTACTTATATCAAATATTTCCTTTAGCCTAAAGAAAATATCTACATAATAATCCAAAGAGATATTTTTACTAAATTATAAGATAGAACATTTTTGTTTGTATATAAGAATATGATAAATATACATATTTATATTAATATTTATTGATGGACCTATTTTTATTTCAATAATGTATTATATTTTTTGTCATTTTGCATTGTTAGACATTTCTTTGTGAAAACTTGTGAATGATTATTAATTTTTCAATTAAGTTTTTTATTTAGTTGAACCTTAACTGTAAATTTTCCTATGAAAGTGAAATAACACCTTTGAAATTCTTCACAGGAGTAAACAAGCTGTCTCACTATTTTTATTTTTTTGTCACCGTAGGAGTATCAGATAAATGTACGTATGAAATTCTAAAAACAAAGTTCCTGTGTCTCTCGATTTAAAGACAGTACCGACTACAACACTACAATACCTAATCCTTCTACGACACTAGAAAAATATTTGATCCACGCACGTAGTCTAATATTTTATATCTTAAGTACCGGCTTTATCTATAATGCAGGTAGACAATGCTCACGGACGTACAATTTAAAGAAACAAGGGATTGTACTAATAATTGGTACAATATTAAAAGATGTCAGAGTATACTTAAAGAATACTATAGTGTATTGAGAAACATGATTCAAACCAACACCCCAATGTAGGTTTTGATCAAGTTTTATGTGGAAAATGCTTTAACCTGAGCGCCATTGTAAGTCCATGAGCCAAACTTCATAAAGCAGGTTTGCTCGTCGAAAGGGAAGTACTCGACGTTGATTTCGCACGAGGACTTGTAAATCGCAGGCGGCTTCCAGTTCACCTCGCCAGTGTACTTAAGAGTTGCCTTCGTCATCAGAGTCACCTGCAAAGAAGTCATAACATACAGACATTGAAATTAAATTGTTTTTAATATTATACTATTTAAGTTAAATTTTTAAGATTGTTATGATAAAACAGGTTGGTTGCTTGGTTGTTTCTGCAAAGACAATCGTGACTGACTAATTGATTTATCTACGCTTAAACTATTAGGCAGACTAAGGTGAAGCTTGGCACAGTAATAAATATATAATAAAAGAAAACACCTGTTAAAAAGATGGGATAGGTGCTGGTGATTACAAAAAAATAAAGTATTTAATTATATGGAGATACAATCGGCAGGGATTTACCTTTGAAACTGATGTTCTGAAATTAGATCTAAAGGATCTTGAAGGCTGTGAGCAAACGCTGGTATACAAATCTATCATATTTTGACGTATAACCACAAATTAAGTTGACAAGATTCGCCCCACCACATATGCCGCGTGACACAATACAGTATGTACTACATAAATTGTACTCTAAGCCTTACCTCGTAATTTCCGTCCCAGTTATTGTAAAGCACTATATCCGGCAGCCAGATGTGTTCTGATGGTACATATAACATTTCCACTCCGCCGTAGTCGTCGGGATTCCATGTTAGTTTGTAGTCGAACCATTTCTGGAATATGGTTAGACAATCATAGAAATCTCTGGTTGATTTGCCATTCAAGAAAAATAAGAATAGAAAAATTGTATGTTTGTGTTTAATTCTATTCAATATTTTACAATAAATATATCCTGTCTTTAATTTAATTTCAACAAACGTCTGTTTGTTATAGACCTGCTCTCTTAGGATTCCGTACAAACTTTAGTTATGTAGAACATATTTTTGTAATGCAACTACAAATGTACGGTTTTCTGATTTTTTTTTTTGTGATACACCTACAAATATATGGTTTTCTTTATTTTGTTTTTGTGATGCTACTACAAATGATTTTCAGTATTTTGTTTTCTTTGCTTGAGTTACATATTGTTTTAACCTAAATTTCATGATTCTTGATATACGGAATGTAGAACACCTATAGATTGTATTGATTCCCTTGTCAGTGTCATAATATGCGAATGAACGACGATAAGAAGACGTATCTTTTTATTCTGACTACGTAGAATGTTAGTTTTTCTCTGATTCAAAGGATTGAACTGATTTTTTATTAAAATGGATGAACTTTAATAAAATGAACAAACAGACGAAAGATGACATGATCCTTTACGGTTCAAATTTTTTTGATATAAAGTACGGACCCGTAAAAACTGGTAATACTTAAAAATTACGTATCGCCGATAGTGAAGCAAAGCCTAAGCTACCGGTTGGAATAATTATAATGAGAGGATTTTTTCGATAGCACGTACCCGACAGATCGACAGGGTTGTCGAGTGAATGACATCGAAAAACACTGTTTGGTAATAAAGCGACCACCATGATATCAGATATATTACAAGCAATACTCATGCTGGCTTTTTATTATTATACCAAGACTTAAAAATATATACTCTACAATCACACAATGACTGTATAGAATGACATTTGCAGATATGAATGACATCGACAAACGCGGTGTGGTGTTAGAGAGACCACCACGATATCAGATATATTATAAGCAATCATCCTGTTAGCTTGTTATTATTGTACCAGGAACTGATGAGTCTAGATACTGTTTAGTAAGAGTTTATAGTGATTCTTTGTCTGAGATAATAGAGCACTAACATAACACCGTCACACGTTGAATTATGACCTAAAAGTCAATCAACAGACGTGTGCTGTTAACAACTGAAATAACTAGTCAATCTTAGTATTTAACCCACCTGCTCTACCCATAAGTTTGTAGTCATAACTTGGTTCTTGAGGTTGACTTCCATCAACTGTGACAGCTTGAGACCCAATCGCACAGTCAAAATGTCACTAACATTGGTCACCGGTCGAATCAGTCTGTTGTAGTTGCTAAGCAGGTCATCATATAGGCGCTTCACATCTGGGTTCGCTTCCAGCAGTTTAACCGCTGAAATTTAGAATAGAATTAAAAATTCTCCTTTTACGGTAATGGAATCACATTCCAAGACTTGATCGGGAGCAACTGCAATTTATATCAAGTACGTAGTAGATACGCTATATTTCAAATGTTTATATATTTCCAACTTATCTTAAGACCACATTGTAAACAATTCTATTAATTATACACCAATAATACGCTCATAAAAATATTTATATGTTTATGAGTACAATCAGTCACAGAAAAGTCTAATTAATTAGCACTTTCTCGTGCGCACATGAGACATGTACAAATATAAAACATATCAAAATCATAAGTTTTCATAAATTAAGCAGAATCTCTCACAATCTTATCTTGAGTCTAGTGTAGATCGTACAATCTTTAATTTTATTTTTGTTGTTGAAATCTACTAATCATTATCTGTACATGATTAAAACCCAATAGGATTCTAAAAATGTAAGTATTTTAGTTCTGCGATAGTTCTCAGCAAGAGACGTACGTAATACTATTTGTTATGTTGTTAATTATTAACTCACGTGATGTATACTAAAATGTGATGTATGAAACGGGGAAAGCAACATTTATTGCAGTGCTAAATAAATGATTTTATTTTCGTTTTATTTCATACAGATTTGTTTACAAATAAGTTTATAAGTAAACCTATTTTATATTGTTTACATATCATACAACAATGTATAACGGTCAGCATAGCTAAACAAAATATATAAAATGTAAAACAATATATTATTATCATCGTTCATTATTTTCTATGGAAACTAAGTAAATTAAATTAAAAAAAAACTACACATGGAATTTAAACTAACGAACTAAAACATGTATGAAATGCTATATAGAATTCTACATTAATTCAATTGCTTACTCACCTAATCCGGTTTTTATAAACACCAACAAAATTGTATATATTATGCGCATTTTGTTCTAATTAACTACTATATTTCACGGGAGCACTATATTTCACGGGAGCATATTTACAATACGGTGATGCTGCAGCTACGAGTCTACAGCGCTACAGAGAGTTTGAGATAAATACCGCGCCTGCGTAATCAATAGTCTACGGTACGCCCGTGTCGTAGCAATATGCGGTTGTAGCAAGCACGTCGTAGCAAGAATACTGGCGTTAACCTTTATTAGGGCAAGGAAATGTTTTAGTTACATCTACAACTCTTCGGTAGATGGCAGTGATGGTAGATTATAGAAATATAGTAAAATATTAAATAACGCGTAATTGATTAATAAACCACATTGATTTTGACGCAAATACGCAATACTAATTTTGTTGTAATTTTGTTTTGTTTTTGTTTTATTGCCACAGATTAAGTGTTAGTTAGTGTTAGTTCTGTTAGTTATGGATCTGTTTTTATTTTACACTTGCCTTTAGGTATCAATAGCAAATTTATATGACACATGTCATTCACGTATTTAGTTCACAAAGGCATACTGATGGAATATTTATTATTCCAATTGAATTACATATTTTTCAACACTATTGCTCGTAATTGATATGTAACTACACCAATTATAGTTTCACAATGTATCATATTACCAACTTATAATATCTTTCGAATTTTAAATTCGATTACCGCACAGTTTGGTAATCAAAAGTTAATAGTTTCGTAACGAAAAGTCACGCTTTTATTTATATATCAAAGCTTTACTATCAAAGCTTTCTAGTTGTGTATAAGAAAACTATTTAAAATTCTTAAGACATGGTAATTGATTTTGACAGTGATTAACGATAACACCAACAATTTTATTTTAGAATATTTCGGTAAAATAAAACAACATATTAAATAAAAGAGATATAATACATAATTATCTATCAGTCCATATCAGTGTATATAATTTCTGATTGTACGTAATATCATTACAATGTATGTCCACTACTCTATTAATATTATTTTACGCACATTTCTTTAAATGCTTGTGATACACAATTCACGAAATATGTAAAAAATATTTAAGAACAAATCAGACACACAAAATTTCATTACTTTACGTTATTCCTTTTATACAATTTTCAGTTAATGATGACATTTTTCAAAATGCAATAACACAAAACTAATAAATATATATTTAATTTTCTAAATTAAACTTACAATTAGTTTAAATTCACGTCGGTTGTATGTGTGTGTGTGTAGTGCAGTCGTAAGTAGCGAATTGGCGAACAGTGAATTCAAGAACAGTGTTCTTTCCGCCAGTCTGTTACATATCTTTGACATTAATTTACCTTCATTATACATATATCTGTTTTTATTATATATTTTTATTTATTTCAACTTTTTTATATATTATTATAGTAATTTAACAAAATTGGTGACAAGCAAATTCTATTTTCACAATAGATACTGTTACTAATGCTTTTGAATTCTTTTCTAATGTTCCTATAATTTTTAGCTGATAAGAAGAATGGGCGCAAAAAACTTATCAGCTTTATCAAAAGTAATAACAACATTTACAATAAATTATGTCGTTATCATACAATGTGTTTATAATTTATACGGGAAAACAAATATTTACACTTTAGAATGTAATATCTTCAAATCAACATCAACATTGGCATCATTTAAATAATCATTGACTTTGTATTAGCCCTTACTCATAGCGTCTTTTTAACATGTACCTTGAACTTATGAAAAGGCAATTTAGCTACGCTATGTGGAGTCTTGTTATAAAAATTTATACATTTGCCCATAAACGAGTCTCAAGTTTTTTGTAGCCTGTACGTTGGAAGGGCAAGTTTATTTTTATTTCTTGTGTTTAAATTATGCATTTGAAAATTAGTATAAAATGTGTTACAATTTTTATACACATAAATCAATTTTTCATAAATATACTGGCCCGTTAAAGTATTAATCTCTTTAAATAAATCTCTAAGAAAATCCCTTGCTCGTAAATTATAAATAGCGCGGACTGCTCTTTTTGAAGAACAAAAATGTGATGTGAATAAGTGTCCTAATGTGGAAAGAGTCTGTAGAAAGATGCACCAAAGTCTTTAATTTTAGTCACATTACCGCGGACATTGTCTTAAAAACATTTAGATTAATCAATAACAAAAAAGTGAAGACCTTTGGAGCATGTCAACCCACATAATCAAATCAATATTAATCATATAATAGAAATAGAATAGAAATATCATTTATTTGCCAGAATATGGTATGTACAATAATGATCTTAGATAGTTATGTGTGTCACATATTCCGCTTACGTCTAAGCATGCAAATATTTTCTTAATAATAATATGTAGTAAAAACATTATATAATACAAATAAAATCAAATTAAATACAAAACAATATTAAATACAAACCTAATTAAATACCAAAATATTAAAATTTTATGTTGGAATGACAATAATAATGTATTATTTTAGTAACAAATATTAAATATTATTCCATAATTAAATAGAGTTTCAAATTAAAATTAATCTTTAAGATATTCGCTAACACAATAATACAGTTTTATGAATAATAATTCATTAAGTCTTTTCCTGAATATATTAATCGGCAATTCCTTGAAAATGTCAGGTAATTTATTATAAATTTTGATAGCCATTATATATGCATTTTTTCCATAAATTTTAAGATAACTTCCAGTTTCGTACAGCTTGTGCGGATATATCGTAGATCTTTTAACAACTTCTCTGTTTAATTGAAAAACCTGGTAGATCATTTATGAGTGCAAGGAATAGAAAAGGTCCTAATATACTTCCTTGTGGTACGCCACATTTGTTTAACTGATATTTCGACTCACTAACATTAAGGCACACAAAAGGCACTAAGCCTTTTACGATTTTAGTTATTTGCGTTCATTGCTTACTGTTTGAAAGATAACTCTCAATCCAGCATTTCCTCGAATTCCATATTTATAAAGCTTATTTAAGAGTATCTTATGATTCACCAAATCAAATGCTCTACTCATATCCAAAAACAGGGCTGTCACTGGTATTCCAGCATCAATTTATTCGGTAAGAATTTTCACCAAATGGAAGCTAGCTAAAGTTCTATGTTTCTCAAAAAAACTTAGAAGGCGCTTATACATAGCCATTTCAAAATTTTTTGCGATAATTGGTATTAGTATCACAGGACGGTAATTTTTTATATCAGTTAGTTCATCTTTTTTAAATATAGGTTTAATTATGGATAACTTTAAACTTTTTGGAAACACTCCGTATGTAAATGAAAGATTTATTATATAAGATAGCGGAGTTGAAAGATGGAGAGCACATTTCTTTAATATATCTGTTCTAATGTTATCATAGCCAACTGATTTTGTATTGTTTAAATTAATAATAATTTTATATATTTCATATTTGTCTGTGGGTTGTAACATTATGGAATTAGATATGAATTTAATTGAATTCATGTTATCCGATTCCGATTCATTAGTCAAATATTTTTTGTCTTCATTATTTATCTTTATAAAAAAATTATTGAATAATTCTGCTATTTATAATGGATTCACGTACTCAGTATTATCCATTTTTATCAGGTCAATGTCTTTTTTGTCAATCATCACTTCGTTCACATTATTCTTAATTATTTCCCACGTCGCTTTACATTTATTTTTCTGTTCATTTATATATCTCATTGATTGTATTTGTTTTGATCTATGAATACATTGTCTTAAAATAGTTTTATATTTTTTATATTTATTCTTATTATGAATTTTATTAGTACTTTGATATCTACATGTCAAGTACATCATTCGCTTAGTAACAAGTGAATTTCTTAAACCTTTTGTTAGCCATTGGGCATTTTTGTTTCCTGCATATAATTTCTTTTTTATTCTAACCCTGAGAAAACAATGATCATAAAATAATATATTTATTTATTTGATCATATTATATATAATAAATAATATATATAATATAATCAAAATCAAAGGCTATTTAGTTGATTATATTATATATAATAAATAATATATATAATATAATCAAATAAATAGCCTTTGCTGCTGTTCTTGCTAGTTCTTTCCAATACAAGGTCTTCCACCGTAGTCTTGTGAATCAATATCGTAGCATCTTTAACATGCAAAAATGATTGTACATATAAATGCTTTGAATCCTTTAAAAAGCTTAAATTTATTTATTTTGATTTGGTGGTGTTATTATACAATAAATTACATTGTAGCGATTTCTATGTAATTCTTATATAATTAAAGGATACATTGCAATATATATATAATTATCTAACCGTAAAGACATTTACTTCAAAATATAATTTAAACGTGCTTCTGTTTATTAATTTTAAACATTGAATTTAGAAATATTCTCTGTGCAAGCTCAATACTTGTGAACAAAAAAGCAAAAAAAATGAAATACGAACTACAATACATATTTATATCAATAGTACTTTACCGTTTTTTAAGAATCTCAGTATAATCTTTTGGAAATTATATTATTTAACACAAACAAACAAACATACGCAACTCACTAGCACTTCCTTGTTAATCTATCAACATTGACAGATAGTAAATGTAATGTTGAAATCCATAGTAGACATAATAAATCAATACCCAATTAAACTAGCAATTCATTCATACGTAACTGTGAATATAATAATAACATACAAAAAAAGAGTGCCGCACCATGTCAATAAAATTTGTCATTTGTATAGCCATCATAGAAACTTCCAAAATAATAAGAATAGGCTTTTTTATCGTGACTAATGTCGGACCTTTTTGCGAATATAAATGTATTTTTTGTTACCCACGTAGCGATATACAAGTTCACGTGAGTCATCTGCGAACAACAAAATTGAGTTTTAATTGTACATTAATAATAAAAAAAATTATTTATATTACACGGTTAAAATGTAAATATTAAAAGCATAAAATAAGAAATTAGGCGTAATGTAAAATCACCAACTCCCGTAGCATGTTCATCAAAACACGATATGATAGAGCGATTCATCACTATGAACTGTCAAGATAATGGCATATTAGTTAATATTGCAGTTGTATTCTATGATAGACACATTACTATATCATGTCAGCAATATTTTTGAAAATATACGCGTTTGCAACAGTTTCAGAACACCCCCATAATTTTGTTATCACGTCTAGATTTATGAGCGGTGTAATGAATGGAATCTAGTATCTATATTTTCGGCCGTGCATTGTAACCCTAAGCGTATAGAAAGCGGAGAACGATTTCGTGATAAGAACAATTCAGTAATCAATTAACTCAACGGCACTGCTCTCTTAACGCCTTAATCTGCTCAAGCACTGGTTTGCAAAACAAACAAGTAAGTAATTTTAGGTGGGTAATGTTAAACTCAATGCACGATGGTGTGTGGTAGGGAAAAATAAAATACTCTCCCTTAGAAACCACATCTTGGCGATTGCTTACAGTGTCCACATTGATACCAGAGACGTTGACTGCTTTGGTACCGCAAAAGGGGACCTTCGCATTGCAGGAGGCTACAGCGGAGGTATTTCATCTGTGACTAGTAAACCTCTAGGATCTGATATATTCAGTCTAGGTTTTAAATACCTAAGGACTATCCAGGCTGCATTTATTATTACGTGGGCTCACTACCTATACTTCTACCACCTGTTATAAGTGGAGCCATGCCATACGAGGTGTATTGCTGGGTTCTAGTCGTTATGCTCTAACTGGCACTATGCCCCCGAAATCCATTAATAGTCCGATATAGTCTGGTGTTTTTCCAGAAGTGCGAGGTATGCAGAAATGAAACAAGATATTTGAGAATTTAGATCATCATAAATTTGTGACTAAAAAAGTTCATGCATAGTGTTTGAGGACACATAAAGTTCCTCAAGTTACTGCTATTAAGCTTTATGGTGCAAATCAAACGGTGCAAGTCACATATTAACTACCAATTGTTAGATAACTACAAATTCACGGACCAACACGTCTGTACGTGTTGGTCAGTAAATTTGTAGGATGTTCAATGGAAAGCAAATTAACGTTTTATAAAGAATACTGCAGCATCAGACCAGTATTACGGAAGCTAGTGGTGCGGTGAAAAGCTTGCAAACAATATGCTCAAAATTATTATTAATTCGTAAATTAATAATAATTTTGAGTATATTGTTTCCGTAGCTAATTCGCATAGTGTGTGCAGTGGGATATTATATCGACTACAAAGGCATCGCATTACTGGAGACAGTCGCAATAAACTGTTTTTGACTAGTAACCGACCGTCGCCAAAATATAATTTTTGGTATAAAAAATATTTATATTTTAATATTTAACAGATTAAAGCAAACACTCATAATTATTTCATGTGAAATGTTAAAAGGATTGAAAATTGATATTAGTGAAAAATTAAATATTTCATTGGAAAACGTATTTTGTACAATACACCATATTACGATTGTGAAAAATTATTAATTTAATGAAATGTCAAGGAATAATTTCCTCCTCTTCCTTTCTTAACGCTAATGTGTTGAGAAATCGTACTGTTTTGTCAGAAATAAACGCATGCATAAATATCGCAATGAGTTAAATCCTATTAAGATACATATTAAAATATAGTGAGACATGAAATGTCTGTTACATACCACTAATGTAATGGGGGCTTCAATAAATTAATTGTTTTCCATAACAATATCTATGTCAATATCAACTACAGCATCGTTTTCAATCTTAACATTTGCAATAACGTGCTCTTGATAATGCTCATGATGATTTTGAGAATTACTGACGGGTGTCTGAAATGAGGAAAGTAAAGTTTTAAAGTTAGATGACACAGAAATGACACAACCATCAAGTGTTAACACATAGAAATTGAACGAATGAAATTCGAGTCAGCCTTTTTTCTCAAAGACTATATTTAACCAGAATTTTGTATCTTTAATCAAAATATACAAATTATAGTAAATCACATTATATCAAAATTTTGTTGTATTAATATACCACGCTTTGGTGGTCATAAATAAAAAGAAATCTAATAAATGTCCCCCATGTACGTTTATAGATTTTATTTGTATCATGAAAGTATTTAATTACTTTTTGGTAAAATTTCAAATCTCTTTCATTAATCACTTCACGAATTTTGAGTTTTAATACTGCAATCGATTCTTTTACTAAAACCTTACAAAAAATAACCAGCGATATTAAATTACATTATCCTATAAAATAAAACTTAATTACCTTATATTTTGATACAATATTAATTTGAATACTTGTCATCAAAATTCATTTGTATTATTATAATTTACAAGACCAAGTTCTTGTTGAAAAATCAGTTAATATGTTAGACTTTTGGCGTAGCCACATATCTTCAGCTACTAGGACAGTAAGCAAAAGCTTAAATGCAAGTATAAAGTATGCTACTATTAATATAATCGAAGTTCACCTTGCTTTTAGTAAGACACTATTCTACAAAAATGTGTAACAGGCTCATACAGTAAATTAATTACCTCCATTAGGTAATAGGTAACAAAAAATCAATTCTGATGACATTGAAAGTTAAAATATCAGCAATTTTCATGTAATTTAAACATGAAATATCAACTATTTTAATTCAAATAATTATATTTCTTGCTATATTATTGTACATAGTAATTATAATGTACATAGATAGAAATAATTTTTATGCAATTTATATAATATAGTAGCAATACTTGCCTTGTTTGCCAACATAAATGCATTCATAATTGCTACTGCTGCGTCAATATCCTTAAGACCTAACGGAGGTCTTCTAGCTATTGTCGTATAATTGTTAGCTGCTTGAGTAGCTTGACCAGCTATTGTCGTATAATTCTTATCTGTTAGCGTAGTTTTCTCTGTTGCTGGCGTAAAATGCTTAGCTGCTTGCGTAGCAGTCTCAACCGCTGGGGTTAAATTCCAAGCGGTAAGTTTAGGGTTGGTGTGGATGTGCGAGTGGTTCACGCAGCAAGGCTTAAGTACTCTGTTCGGGTCTGTACCACATTGTCCGAAATCGAATGCGCAATTAATGATGACAGGTTATGAAAAGGAACAAGTTAGTTAAATTCAGTAGTCAAGAAATGTCAAAAATATTAGTTTCATATGTTTTTGTTAACGAGAAGAAAAATCCAATAAGACAGGAGGGTGCTCGCTATATACAATACAGTAGAAAATGGTATTTTTTTCAACCGCTTTCTTGCAGCATAAACTCGTGTGAATCTGTATTTCTGTATCACTAATACGAGTACCACACCATTACACAATCAGCTGTCACACCATGCGGTGTCCATGCCAACAGTACGCGTCAGAATAAATCAAACTGTTATCATTGTCAATTCTCATTGATTCATTAAAATTATTTTCATGTTGTGACAGGGCGATAATAGAAATTATAAACGCATTTTCATTTTTATGTATGCCAAAATTAAATCAATCCTTATTTAGCGGCTCTAGGTTACAACATCACTACATAGAATACTATTTATCACGTCACTAGGTGTGATGCTTTTGTATCCAGAAAAGATTCACCATAGGCAGACACGACAATAATAAAAAAGCGTTCATAACTGCTATACTGATGATGATAACAATACAAAGGAGCATTAAATGTATAACAATAGATATGATAATAATGATAATGTCATCCATGAAAAAAAATCTATTTTTTTTTGTATAATCAAAAAACGTATTCCTTATCACGTCGTCACATCGTCAATACAAAACTATAGAGAATTTCCTTTTAAAACATCATCTCATTTAAAACAATATATTGATTTTATGTTTCAAAGTAAGATATTAGAAATCATTAGGAAGAATTATATCGTGATAAAATCCCAATGAGTGAACCTGGCTAATTTATTTAGTAGTTAAATATGTTTTAGATAATACGATACTAATGCAAAACAATGATACCTTTTGTGGGTTTCGGTATAGGAAACAGATTGTATGGATACATATAATACGGGACACGACGCGCCACCCCGAAGTCATCTTCATACGCTGGAACAATCATAATTATTCGTTTTCATATTCATATGGTGCCTTTATTAGTTCAAAAATGAAACCGAATTACGAGTAAATAAAGTATTTAATAAATACTAATCTGATATGTCGAGTAAAGTTTATGTATTATCTTATGTATATAAAATTCTCTTGTCACAATGTTAGTTACTATACTCCTCTGAAACGGGTTGACCGATTTATTTATGAAACTTTATACGAGTATTCATATTGCTTTTTAAATCTGAGAATTGGATATCTATTTTTATACCCCTAAGTGATAAAGGTTCTTCACCCCTGAAAATATTATTCTACTTTTTGAAAAAATAATTTATATTATCTATATTATATATTTATTTGGCATTACAAAATAACTACCTTATTTATTTTATGATTAGTACAAAAACAGGTTACAGCCAATTAAAAACAAAAATAATCTATACCGAACCTTAAAGATATTTACAATTTACAAGATACTTATAGATAGACATATACATGGAGTGAAATATTTAAGGGGCATATAAATTTGATATTATGTAAACCACACGTACTAACATTAATATTCCTAAAATATTGTCAACTGACTTAAATTGTCAATTTTACTTTTGTGAAACTATTTTTTATTATTTAAAAGTACCTATATCGATGTAATAAAGAAAACAATGCAAATTGTCAAAGACTTCGTAGTTCAGAGCCATTACAGAGCGAAAAAGACTATTTATTTATTAACTTTTTTTTTATCACTTGTGTGTTTCATTTATTATAATTTTAACCGATAAATTGATTGTTAATGACCCATACAGTAACATATATTTATTACAGAGCTCTTGCTTAAAAAGAACTTTAGTTTTTGTTACTACTTTTAGTTCTAAATTTCTTCGCATCCACAGTTATTTTTGGATTACATTTAATCCCCTTCTCAATACTGCAACACAATTAGATAAACGTAGCTACGGTGGGGCGTTACTCGAACATATGTCTCTCCGGTAAACCAGGAAGATTCCAGATTACCAATGCCATACAGATTGACTGTAAATACGAGCAACGGAAAAAACAACTTGATTTCTCATTGTTTACTCTAGGTAGTATAAAATGGTGTTACAGACCGATAAAAAAGGGAAACGCAGCGTAAGTACACCACCTACAAGGATTTGATGAAGGTCATGATAAAGCGCTAGATTTTGGCAGCGATCGGTGTGGAGATACTTAGGGGGGGAGGGTTTATTCAGCATTGGACTTCTCGTCTAAATGATGATGACGATCATGTATGCTATTAATAGCATACCTTGTATATCTGTAAGTGTATATGAAATTAGCATAAGAATATTTTTTCATACATCATATCATACCAAATAAATAAATTGAGCAAATACTGATAGAAAAAATATATAATTTGTTTTGGCAGATGCGCGTTTGATGATGAAATGAAAAGATATATTGAGTTTTCAAATAGATTCTGCTTTACTTAAATTTTACAATGCGTAAGTATGAAAGGATGTTGTGCGAATGAATTTTGAAGAACCGTTGGTCAGGTGGGCCCCGCGCTGAAGCTCCTCATTGGTCGATATAGGTGACGTGATGTGACGTCAGGTGTTGGACGTCAGTGTCCGGATTGAGTTAGATTGACAAAATTATAAAATATCAAACATCACTTGTTATCTATGCTATGACATATTAAAAATACATGTGTAACCTCTCCGGTAGATGATGTCTTACGACAAGACTAAGGAAAATTACCGTAATAAAAGCTCTGAAAGGTGTCCGAGGAATAGCATTATACCTACCTCTAATTATACAAGAATATAATTAAAATTTACTAAATATGTTTAATTACGACACTATCCAAGGCGTGATTATACGTATATAAAAAATAAGTAATTATCAAAGTAAAAATTATAAAATTGATCGAGATGTTTCATTTTTAGTTTTTTTGTTGTTCAAATACAATTAACAGATAAGCACACACGGCTACATTCACATATATACTCGTACATGCAATATACGCTTAGTTTTTATATGTGGCCATCTGATTTCAACAAGAGTTTTTACTTTGTGCCTATAATCTGCTAAGTTGTGTCAGATCGTCAGTGAAACCCTTAGGAGACCCCTCGACATGTGACTTCCTGCCATATGCAACAATGTCATTTAATCATTAAATGTAACCGATCGCCCCACTGTGCAGATTGCTTCCTGGTCCGCCCACAACTATTTTCCACTTAACAATGACAGAATGAAAACGTGAGTTTCGAAACTTCCTTGCAGATTCTTATATGTAACAACCAGTAAGAATTTATATAACTTTATGAAGATTTTATAACCCTTTTGCTATATATTGTGGCTTATGCAAGTTATACATAATGCGAGTAAAACACGAATGCTTAAATATTTTATGTTATATTACATTTTATGTAACTTTTTATGGCATTTTATTATAACAAAAAAGCACATTGCCTACCTTTTTTTTTTAATGTTAGGAAAATTCTTTACGCATACCCCGCGGCTCGGAAAAACCGAGGGGTTATGTGGGACTCTCCGCGCGCTTGGAGGCCAAGTGCCAGCCAAGTGCGCGGCCTACCGACTAAAACCCTCACAATGCCCCTCACTGACGCCCTGCCGCGAGAGCTTCGATCGTCGGCGGGTCCTCCCCCCCACGGGGGGGGGGACACGCCAAGTAGAGCTGCATCGCGGCGTGACAAGGTCATGGGAACTCGTGAGAATACTTCTACGACCTCGTCGGCGTCGGCCCGCATTGTGCGGGCCCCTCTCGCCTCCCCGCTAAAGAGGGGGGGGAGACCGTCGATCCCCCGGGGCATCCGGGGGATCATCGACTGACGGCTACCTTTGTATAGCAAAGCACCTTGCCTACCTGATGACTTTATTGTCTGCAGTGCATTTCAGATTTGTTTATGTCTTATCTAAAATGACACGCAGATTTTCAGTTATGGGTGATAAAATCCCTACTAATATAATAAATTGCGAAAGTTTGTAAGTATGGATGGATGTTTGTTACTCTTTCATGTAAAAACTACTGAATATTTTTTAATGAAACTTTACATTAATATAGCTTGTACATTAAAATAACATATAGGCTACAATTTATAAAGTTATTATGTGAATTGTCTAAAATATAGTGACAAGTATCAAGCAAGTAGAAATAAATCTACCATCTGCGAGCTATTATGAAAAACGATAGCTAACTCATAATAGAGCCACACGAATTCATATTCGTTTAAAAACTATAACTGAAGCATTGGACTTTTTGAAGGTTTTTCAGTGCTCCTTTACATTTCCGATTCATCATATAAACCAGGTATCGATGTATCTGATAATAATCTTTATTTCATACATCAGCTTTCGAATGTTCATATGCGGATAATCCTAAAGAATTGTTATTTGATAAGTCTGGGATCTTAAATGAGTGAGGCACGATTTCAATTTGACGAACACCATCAATCTTATTTTGTACGTCTTTTCTACATTTCATCTAACATTGTAGGATTTTGGTCCTTTCTTAATCAGGAATATGATTATATTCCTTTCTTTATTCGATTTATGGCGGTCGATTAATCGCTTTTTTTTATAGAATAAGGCAGCAACCGAGCAAACGGATCACCTGATGGTAAGCGATAACCGTTGCCCATGGACACCCGCAACACCAGAGGAGTCACAGATGCGTTGCCGGCCTTTTAAAAGGGAATAGGGGGAATAAAGGGGAATAAGGGTTGGGCCTCCGGTACCCTCACTCACTCGGCGAAACACAGCGCAAGCGCTATTTTACGCCGGTTTTCTGTGAGGCCGTGGTATACCTCCGGTCGAGCCGGCCCAATACGTGCCGAAGCATGGCTCTCCCACGGTTGCAAAATGTTGCAAAATCGGCTTGCGAATCGAACACCTTTTCTGCACGACATCGTGACCGACTCAAAATATATAGACGAGTAAGTATCTACGTATTAAACAAACAAGTGATTGATATTGTATAATAATTGATTTTGTTATTGGAATATGAAATAAGGTCATACCATAAAGAATTCATGCCCATTCCAATCGAAGTTACTAAGCTATTCACACACACACACGCACATATCTACACACAAATTTCCAATTTAATATTAATATTTAGTTATCCGTATTTTTTATTCTTATTTATTTTAAACATTTTATTAATACGTCACATTTTATTTCTTGTATATATAACTAAAATAATTGTTTGATAATTCCATAATATGTAGATTGCCTACAGTACAGGCAATAGCCTAGTGTAGAAATCTCAGCAATGTATATTTCATATAACGATGATGTTTACGAATAAAGTTTTAGTAGTGGTAGTAGTAGTAGTTTTATTCTATTAGGTTAGTAACGAGTAACGATTGGAATTAGTTCAACAAATCAGATTTTGCAGAGTGACCTTGCAACTGTCTTATATCTCTCGTTATATATTAGGAACGTGTTGTAGATTATATATTGTGCCCGAAAAATGTCCTGAATTGTCCCGCAAGTGGTCCAGACAAACACATAAATAAAATTAGCGCCGTGACAGTGACCCACTTGAGAAAGTAGATTAGGCGGACAGGGCGAATGTACTCGTGAGAGAACCAACGTACACTAACGGTCATGGTTGATTTGGGACATGTCAAAATCATGAAAATGATGTATTATTGTAAATAATATAAACGAGACAGCAATTTCACTTATACGACATATGGTGTTGGCTGGTGTAATGAGGAACGAGAACAGGATTCACAGGATTATTCTGTCTTTACTTTAACTAGGTTATCTTGCCGCTAATTGTCGATTATATTAGCAACAAACTTGAGACAGTGGTAATCGATCAGGGGGGGCTTAGAAATCCAAGCACTACCATCAAGCAATCTAGGTAGAAAACTTACCACAATCATCATGGGAAATTCAAAGTTTAGTCTTAAGTCTAAAGTCTCAACTCAGGGATTAAAGAATGAAAAAGGTTGCCCCAATCGCTAGACAACAAAGATTGGTTACATAACAAAGTTTATTACACCAAAACAAAGAGATCGTTGTCCCCACCCGAATCAGCGGTGAACCCCGCCGAGTCATCTACCAGCGGCATCTTTGATCCTAAACGTCTGACCCACAAACACGCTCATCGCCGACACCGGACGCTGGTAATGTCTCTTGTTTTCGGACCCGCCGATTTCGCTGCGAAATACTATATTGAATACTTTGGACTTATAACAAAATATATGAACAGTAATAGACTTTTGCATTACGATTACTAAAATCCTCTATTAAGATCTATTGATCGATCATTAAGTACCATGATATCCATTTTAATATCCATTTATTGATCAGCAGCATCATAGCCTTTTTACTTCAGGCTATTATTGTTTATTAGCAATTAATGTATTTCTTGTTTTCTTTACAAAATAAAACTGCAACTGTCTTATACATTCAGACACGTTATTTTAAAAAATCTACTTCATTAAATGTACTAAATCAATAAATAAATCGACTTAATGAATTGTTGGTCTGTCAGATATGAAGATATAAAAAAAAACTTTAAGCTTCATAATACCTATTCCCAAAATAAGAACTAAGAAGTTTTGTCACCATATTCAGTACACGAACCTCTAAATTTTAGAATCTGTTGCCGGAGTTTCTTCAAACACAGGTCAAGCGTAAGTTTGTTATATATAGGTTGGGGAAAAAGAAATCCATTATTTTTGCGTGAGCTTCAAGACTCTATTTAACATGTTTCGGATTGTCCTGCCTGTGCGAGGTGCATCTTTAACATCAAAAATACCTGAACGGAATCGACGAAACCAAAATTGCACGTAATTAGCTGTTACAGTATTTGGACCATATACACCATTCACAATTTCAGCCGCCTGGCTTGCATTTTCGCCTTTATCAAAGAAAAACTGCAAAATGTACCGAATTTTCTCTTTGTTGACTTCCATTTTTATAACCCTGTAACTCACAACTGAATAAAAAAAAACAGCAAAATAATTTTTTACTGTGAAATGTCACCTTTGAAACAAGCATAAATCTGAATTTGTTTGATCGATACTTTACGAGATATCGATCACTACCGCGTTCTACCAAAAAAATAATGGATTTCTTTGTTATAAACTAGCTGGTGCCAACGACTTCGTCTGCGCAAAATTAATATTTCGAGTAGCGAGTTATATTAGCGTGGCGTATAATTTTTATAAATTATAACATATGTGTTATACAACTGAATGGATTTTAAAGAGACATACAATAATATAGGTCATATGTGTTATATGACCTATATTATTGTACAGTCTCTTTAAAATCCATTCAGTTGTTTTGACGTGAAAGAGTAATTAATATCCATCCATACAAAATTGTATAATATTAGTAGATAAAAAACGTGCTCTTTGCCATTTTATGAAATATCTAAATAATAATTTGCACATATCGTAATTTATCAGAAATACGTAAATCAATAAGTGAATATAAAATAAGGCCAAAATTTGGTACTAACGGATCAATTTAAGAAATTTATGCGGTAATTAATACTGTCCAAAACAATCCGAAAGTTTAAATTGAGTTTGAATAGTGATCCATTCAACTCTTCATTCTTCTTATTTTTCATTCATTCATTCTTCTCAGAATTATGATCTAAACGATTCAAAGATTCCGTTTATTCATATTTAACCAACAAACTAATCCCAATAATAGTTAATCAGGTATATATAATTTTTTTAATAATTTCCGTCATTGTTCTACCTATACGGCAACAGCAAAAATTATTTAGTATAATCCCTTATATGCAAAATCAGACCTTAAAACTAAAAAGGTGAATAAATTTTTTAATCAATCTCAAATTCATAATTCAATGCTCTTAAGATTCATACAAACCTATAGGCACGCACTTGCTCTTTGGCTGCGCCACTTCTTCCGCTGGCGGCGTAGGGACAGGCTTGGGCAGCGCTGCCACAAGCAATGCACAGGCGCAGATCAGAACAAATATGCGTACGTGCGTCATTCTTGCTAGCACTTCGCCAACTGCGCCTCTGCTAATCAACTCCCTAACAGAATCACTTCCCCCAGTACTTGCAACTTTATAACAAGTTCACAGCAATCTACGACACAATCGCGCGCGGCTGCATCGTACTGGCTTTAAGTAAGCACATCCTTTGCCTTTACATTGTATAACCAATTGACACACCCATGCTGAGTGGGCTTTGAATAAAATAATAGGCTAAGTGACTACAACTGAATATTTTTACTATATAATTATATAATTTGTGTAATTTCGATATCATTAAAGTAAGTCATAATAGAAATTTCGGCTTTTTTTAATATAGTTCGAATAAAATGAATTCATTTTTAGGTTTCTCACATTAAATATAATATTTTTTTAATACAGAAAGTATACCTGTAAATGAACAAAAAGACATACTTTATTTGGTAATTTTTTTTATACGGTCATACAAATGAAGTGAGTTTACTCAATTATGAAATCAGGATTGCAATGTATTTAGTATGGAGGATTTTTTCAGTGACTACTTTTTAAACATGTCGCTGTATCTTCATAGTTAATAATCGCAGATACTTCATTACTTCCACTATATACCAGGTTAAAGACTATTCTTATTATTGATTTTAATCGGAGTTTATACATCACAATTCAGTAAGTTCATGGAAATATAAAATTTTGTGTTGCGTCTGATATTTTATATCCCGCAATTATTCTTCAAACTGTGGGTTATTATACTATCTATGTTGCACCACAAATGTTAGAAAGGAAGAATGAAGGAAATATTTATACAGTGTGGGTTAATTATATCTTAGTTGCAACCTCAACCGCGAGATAACTCAACTAGCTAAAAATATTTTCTACAAGGTAAAGGCCAATTGCGAGGTATATACTACCCAATCAAAGGATAAAAAAGGCCACTCAGAAAAACAAGGATAGAAAATTAGATCTAAAACCATGTTTTGTTTCTGTTTTTGATTCAGTTATTTTGAAACAATTTTGAGTTGCTAATACATTTTTATAGCTTTTTTACCCTTAGGAGAAGAACGACAGAGAATGCTCCCAAAGAAGTTGAAACCCCACCCAGGCTACCGTCACAGCCAACTGCCACGGAGAATATGTTGGACTCAGACTAGACCAAGACCCAGCATCCCTACCAACTAAACTGTACCTGAAAGCTTTGGTCTAATGAGCAATGGCTGCTAGTCAAGGCGACCGCTCCTTAGAAGAGGACATGATGCAGATATTTTTATAGCAATCTCTTCTGTATTTATGAGTACCGTTATTTTCTTCTCAGTAGCACATTATTGGTATGTCCTAATAAGTTATTCCCTATAGTGTTAAACTCATCTAGCACGAAAACGACTTCGATTCGGGCGAGTTGCCAGTGATAACGTATGGACATTCAAAATTCAAAATTGACCAAATGGCAATAAAAAGTGCTATAGTCCGAGTTTCCCTGTGTGATCGAATGATATCCGCACGTAAATCTAGATCACGAACATAATCTGAAGAATTAATCTAATGGACAATGGATACTCGCGGCGAACGTACAGGATGAAAGGTCATAAAGGCCGAAGGACCAATCGGCATAGAGATCTTTCGGGTAAGTCTATATCCAGTAGTGGGCGTCGATTAAACAAATAAGGCAGCTTAAAAGATATATGTGTCCAACATAGAATAACGAAATTTCTTTATTACACACAACAACAAGCTTAGATAATAGTACGAGCAAAGTATTCCAAATAATTCCAATCAACCCAATTCACTACTGGGTTGAGTTTACGAAAAATCAAAAATTGTAGGGAATATAAATACATTACTTGGCAGTATAAACAGAATTAATAGGTCAAAAATATACTATTAATTCTAAAATGAACTCTCAAACTTGAAGTAAAGGATAATATCATCTATACTAATATTATAAATAGGAAAGATTTGATTGTCTTTTTTGTTTGTTTATATGCATTGAATGGGCTCCGAAACTACTTGACCGATTTGAAAATTTCTTTCATTGTTGGGAAGCAATCTTCAGTGAACATAGGTTATTAAATTTTAAAAAGAATTTGGGATCTTCACTAAAACTCCAATATTTAACCCAAGGTATGAAAAAAATACCAAAAAATCTTTTTTAGGTCGTGTGAGCTGCGAAAACTATTGATTATATAACAAAATAATGTACGTATTTGCGGAAGCTATAATTATCTGCAACAAATATCGCCATAGCATATGTCTAACTATTACAGTTAAGTCACAAAAACTGCTTTTTCATTTAAAAAGAAATAAAGAATAAATGCCGCCGCTGAAAAAACTCGGTTATTTACTTTGGAATTAATCCTTATCAAAATAAAAAACTACATATATAAAACATAAGTCTGGTACTATTCTACAACGTTTTCAATGATTGAATTTGGACATTCCTTTCTAAAGATATCACAAGATTAAAAATGTAAGTTATTTGAAAAATATATAATATAGTATAATAATAAGCGATGTAGGCGTTTAATTTTCCTCTTTTTTAGTGATCCCACGCAAAAACGAGAATGTATGTATGGTGTGTGTGTGTAAAAATTATAACATTTGAACTGTTTGTTTATTACCCGTGTGGGCGGACTGCTAGTTATGAATAACCAACAATGATGCAACAAACCATTGAGTTATATGTAATAACTCTCCAGCTCACCGCCCATATCTCAAGATTCAAACGTTTTATAAAAAATTATTTTTCACTTTTATTCTTCAAATTCTTAATTTCCATTCGAACATCACGAAGAATATTCCCTAAGTTAAAATTCGCTTCAGCTAACGTTACGGCATTATTGCGAGCTTCTTCCAGTTTTTCAATCGCAATAATAATTTTCTGTTCTAATTGTCTATTTTTATCTTCGATATCTTTAATTTGAATAGAACTGCATCGATACATTTTCAATTACTTCTTATCTTTTTCATTACCTATTGCTGCTCGTACTACCTTAACTTTGATTTGTTCAGCAACTTCAAATAGCAAGCTTGCTTCTTAGCTTCGTGCACTTTGTTCCTCAGCATTATGTTTTTCTCCATCAGGGATATAGCTCTGGACATCTCTTGGTGCTGTTTCTCTGTAACCTCTCGCAATAATAGTTGTAGTCTATAATTTTCACTCACTTTCTTTTCCAAATCACATATCAATTTTGAGTCAGCTGATTTCATATTTATTCAGAAACAATAAGCTAGTACGGCAACATTATTTTCGGTATTGTTAGTAAATCTTTATTAAGTCTTGTATTTTATAAATATTTTTGATGAGATCACCAGCACCACTGACGTTTTATATTTTACCGTTATGGTTATATTCTCTTTGGTTTATACAACATCCTGAAAAATAAAAACTTTTTAAATCTACGCGTCAAAAGTTCCATAAAAATCACAGATATTTTTACAATAATGTATATGTGTGTATAAATGTATGAGCATTAAGTACCCTTTTAAGAGAGACGTGAGCTGTTAACTGGGAAAGATGGCAGAATTTCAATACTGATATTATTACAATAAATTGTTTTATGTATCAGTTTTTAAAGTATCAGGTTTTTAAAGTATGCACGCAAGCTAGCATTATCGTGTCTTGTTTACTATTTTTACAGTGGTGCTTACTATTTTTTCACGTCATTCTTTCTTTTGTAAGTTAAAAGTGTTATTAAATAATGCAATTGAAGATTTTATTGTTTCTGACTACAATTGTCACCCATTACACCGACTTATGCTACTGTAGCACAAAATACACTCTTCCTGAAAAAAGATAAGCAATTGTTGTTGATGCCATAGAAAATGTTCAGATTAAAGATTATGCATTTGCTCTTGGTAAAATTATTGAACCAACATAAATAAGATTTTTATCCAGAATCTCAAGCAATCGTTTACGCATATACTTTGCCTCAAAGGCGCTTGCAGATATTATAAATAACCAGAAGTTTATTACAATACAGGAACGAATGTTAACCATACGTCTATCGGTCAATAGAAATAAAGGTATTATTATATATATATTATTCCGCACAGCAAAATAGAGAAAACACTTCAAAAATTAGGAATTAAACCAATGTCCTCTATCTCATTTCTGCGAGCTAGTCTAAATGATGCAGGTTATAGTCATATCTTAAGTTTCCGTCGACAGTTGTATGTTACTCCTGAAGATTTTTCTCATTTACCCGAGAAGAAGTCTATTGATTTTGATGAAACCACGTACTGGATTTATTTATCTTCAGATACTATGACTTGCTTTGTATGCAAAAAAGATGGTCATATAGCCTTTAAATGTACAGAAGCTAAAGTAAGCGTAAATATTTCGTCCGATTCAGGAAAAAATACAGTGAAGAACACCGAGCATTTTCATTCAAACGCCCACACCCTCCAACAGAATCATCGGTCTCAGAAGAAACTCAGGAACTGATTGAGCAGATCGCCAGAGAGATGCTTTGTGATGAAGACAGTGACAGTTCATCGAAAACTTGCATAGAAGGTACAGTTGTTATATTATATTGGTATGAAGCGCAAGAAAACGCCTCAAGTTGACTTAGATTCTGTTAACTGGAAAGCTTTAGACGATTATATAACAAACTCAAAAAAACAGTATCCGTTAACTAGCAATCAAGTTAAAGAATATTTGGAGAGTAAATAAATTGATTATAAGTAGTGCATATGACAAAATTAAGAAATATTATATGTATCAATATAGGGTTGTGTTACCGTACCAGCTACATTTTCTCATAACAGAATTTCACTTGAAGATTTTATTTCTTCACAACTAAAATCCATAACAGCCTCTAAAAACATACCAGTCACAGCGAATATAATTAAGCTGTTGAATCTATGTTATGTAATGAATATGAAGGTTACATACAAATTTACACCGAGGCATCTAAGGATAACATTAATTCAAGCTATTATTTTTATGATCATCGTCCATCTTTCAAAGCCAAATTTAATGTTGATAACAAATTTATTCCCATTATAGGCCTAGAGTTGCTTGCAATGTTGAAAGCACTAAGTTGCGCCAAGTCTTGCTAATATAAGCAAATACTGTTACCGATTCCTTGTCCTCATTGCAACATCTATTAAAGTGCAATAAGGGCTATTTAGGTAAAGAAGTGACTTTCACCATTATTAAATGTATTTGGAAATTAATATGTAATAGTGCTCAAGTCAGAATACAATGGCTCCCTTCGCAAGTAGACACAACGCAGGTTAAAGGATTTGTTGTCGTCTCTTGTCGAATCTGGCAAGGGAATCGATCGAAGGGAAGGACGACTCTAATAATTATTTTGTGTTGTGTCTAGTGTTGTCCTAATCAATAATATTGTAAATCTGGAGTTAATAGTGTTGGTTGTTTAATTATTAAGTCTTATTGTTACACGTAGTTACATTTATTTGTTATAATTACCTCATTGTACAATTGTTTATTTGACCTCAATAAAATAAAAAACAATGTAGGAATCTGCGGCAATGAGGTGACTGCTGACCAAGCAAGCCTTAAGTGACGGTATGTAATTAACATTGCCTCCTCATCATACAGATCACTTGGGATTATGACTATGACTATGGGTATAGAGCATAATCCATTAAATCCGTTTGATTTTTTGATGGGAAAAAGGAATAATCCGTACTGTGACACTTGTACAAACGTCAAAGAAGATTTATTTTACATTTTAACGGAGTGTACCAACAACGAAAGAGACAGACTAAAGTAAATAATAGAAATTAGATGTAGTAGACACTGTAGGCAAGAACTGTTTTTTGCTTTTCATTAATGTTTATGTTTTAGTTTTAAATGTGGTAATAGTGCTAGAAATATAAGTTTCCGCCTTTGTTCTTTCGTTAAAAATAATGTTAATGCATGAGAATTATTTTGTAGCCGGCTGAACCATTACGGTGTAAGATTTAATAAGATTAAAAAAAACCCTTTTAGAGGATCTCTAGGTTACAAAATATTCAGTTTCACCTGTCACTGTGCCAAATTCTTTTTTGCCATGCTCCAGATACATCATGTGTTCAACTTCCTGAAAATTATAATCTAAGGCAAAAGTCAAAACTTTTAACCGCATTGGATCTATTACAATATTTAAGCTCTATTGCTTTCGAAGTATTTTTTGTATAAATGTATTTTTATACAAAATATTAAACTGAAATTATTATTAAATTGTAACAATATTATATTATATCATTATATTTGCTACAGTATTTAAAACTATTATAAATTGTGTTTTTCTCTGTTTATTTGTTCTGATTTTATCAAAGCCAATAAAAAAATATGGCTAATTAAATCATTAAAAGTGAAAGTTATGTTGATTTATCACGAAAAAATATTTTATAATTTTTAGAAAGTATATATTTTGTTAGTAAACAACTTCTCTGCAACTTGTAGTGTAAAAAACGCATAATTTTTTTATAAATTACGAAGTTTATGTATTGTAATTAATCTATTTTACTAAGACTTCTGCAAGCATTGAACAATATTTATCAGCTAAAATAGGCATGCACAAAAAAAAAGTAAATTCAACAGATATTCTTACAGAGTGACAAGGATGGGTGCTTTTGTCGATCGACAAGTTTATACCTACTTGCACAGCTGATCCTTTATTGTATCAGACCATCTTTGATCAGTGTATCATTGTGGTCAATCATTTATAATTGTTGTCGCCATTCGGAACCACTGTCTGTCCAGTCTTTAGACATAAATCAGTTTTGTGTCAGTTGTTTAGCATTTACCATAGATCTAGTATAGATTTATGGCATTTACCGAATCAAGTATAGTATTCTCATCTGTGACATAGTTTATTTATCCGCGAAATTCCTAGAATCCAGGCCAGTAAAGCATCTCGAAAAAAAAAATCAGCAAAATTACGCGTTTGTGAAACCAAGCCACATACTTCCTTACTTACGTAGTCCACTTTTTTTTTGCTCAAAAGAAGAGGCTGAGAATCCATCATGGATACCAACGCAACAGGCAAGCAAGGATGCGTTGATTATGTCGGACTCCTGGTGAATCGAGGCGGCTCGACCCACCAGACCTACCGACTAAGCTCAGCCTAAGCCTTTGGTCCTAATGACCCTACTGGCCTTTATTGACGAGGGCCGCACCTTAGGAGAGGTACGGTTAGCACTGCCCCATGGGGAGGGCATAAGCGCTAGAAGTAGGCACGGTTCACCAAAGTGGGACCGGCCAGTATTGACGGGAAAGGTAGTCCACAGCCTCAGAGTACATTGGTATAATATCTAGTGGTGTGCCGAGTCGCTGTTTTGGTGGATCGAGTCGATTCGAGTCAGTTTATTCGGTATTCGAATCAGGACTCGATTCCCTGATTCGAGCCCAGTACTCGAATTCTATGTTTGGTATTCAAATATTTCTAGACTCGATTCCGATCCCTAGACTCGAGTCTGGAAATTCTAGTCCAGTCCAGAACTAGACTCCGATTTTAGAACAAAAAAAAAATCGAGTGGGGCTGTGCCGGGGCAGACGGCCGTTGGTTTTAACGTGAAACGTCTATGTTAGGGAATCGTTTTTAAAGTAAAAGATTGAAATAAAAACAAGATTGTGTTTTAAGTATTTTAATAAAAACTCAATGTCACAACAGCGAGCTGACTATATAAGTGCAATATTCACACCACATCTTTGTTTCTAAGACTAATAGTTTTTTAATTATTAAGGTACGATGATATAGACCTTTTCGTTACGGTCCACTTTTTAAACTTGGTACCCGTATGTTTCAGCGCGATTTTAAAGACGTTTCACGTCAAAATGGAAAAATAGAAAGGTGTTAGCTTCAAACAGCGTGTAGGTTAAAGAGATAGAGCATAGGAGCTTATGTAAACAGTTTGCCAGTGCAAGCGAGTTGACCAAACTCGAATACTAGACTTGAGTCAGTAGGACTCGTATAAATAGAATCGAGTTAGCGAGTAGGAACCTATCCTTCCTGACTCGAGTACCGGAATGGTACTCGAATCAAAATAAATTAGTATTCGAGTAGACAAGTCCACAGCAGGAATCGAGTCTGACTCGAGTCAAGCCGTACTCGGCACATGGCTAATAATATCTTTTTGGTCTGTGCTAACTTGTATTCAAACCCCACTATACTGTTCTCTAATTGGTCTGTGCACTATACAAACACTACTCTTTGATTCAAACAAAAAAAATTGTTTAAATGATAATATAAATGAAAATTGAAATAAACTAAATACCCAATTAATTTTGAATAATATTGCATCAAACAATACTACATTGTTAGAGCTTTGAAGTCATGTCGCGTAGGTCAAAAAACATATTTTTGCTTTGTGTAAATATATGCGGCTTTTTATAACAAAAATACACCATTATACTTACAACCTCTTAAAACTTTATTAATGCTACTATTCAATAATAATTAATACTTATAAGCTTAGATAAAACAACCTGTAACTAGTTTCTTTGATGAATGTGTTGAAATGAAAAATGAATGATTATATCCCAGAGAGACGAAGCAGATCGCGATCACCACTATCCGTGAGTTCCACTTCTGATGGAGACTCAAAAACGAGGAATAAAAGTTCTAGGAATTGGAAACAGAATGAATTAAAATGCAAGATATTGTTCCTGTCTAATACACCAGCTATGTGGAATTGGGATGACTGCAGAAATTTTATATCACAACAGGTTTCATCTGTAAGTGATTAATTGATTTAGTTATTTACATACGTATCAAACAAGCAAATGTCTAATATAATACTACAAAATGCCTAGCATATTATAAGCCATGCTACACTCTTAGTAGCCAACAGATTATTTTAGTTGCCACCCTGCAAATGTACTACGTAATTAGATGTCTGGCCCTATAGCCAAATTAATATTTGAATTTGAAAACAAATTAAGGTTCTTTTGGTTCTAACAATTTATGATTTACATTATAAACAAGATTTGCTAAATGGCAATTTTACGTAATATTAGTGTTTATTTACAATAAATTAAATGAATTAACTTAAAATAACCTAATATTAGAGAGTAACTGAAAAACTACTTATTCTGTATTATGATTTATAACTATTGAATAAGCTAACTTATAAAATTTTATATATGATAATTGCTCACTTTCTCACACTCACAAATTTATTTATTACTTCTGCTTTTGTCAATATAATTGTGATATACAAATATTTGTTATGAAGAGCAAGACCCACTGCCAAAGACATACACCGAAGCATACTTATACCAGGATGATCTCAGGAACATGTACATAGGATTATGGTTTTTGAAATAAATAATTTTGTTTTGGTTACAAATGAATTAGAAAAATGCTGGCATAGAATAGTGTTTGTTGAACTGTGGATTGTATTTAGTGTGCATTATGGTTACAAATCAATGTGTGTATGCACAAATGTTTGCACAATTCAATAAGAATCCTGCAATGAAATAAAAGAAGTTTTGACAAATTTAATGAATTTTACCTTGAGCACAACAAAAAACTTTCGACTAGAATAAAAAAAATATACTCTTTTATTTCAATGCTTACAAAATAATCATCTTGATAATCTGAAACGTGGCATAGACATGTCGCTTTCTCTGATCCCAGACACACTTGTGTGTACCAGAGCAGTCTGTGTACATAAAGAAATAGAATGTTTGTCAATTGAAAAAATAAATCTGTGCTGTTTTTAATTAATAATATGTGAATAGTTTGACTAAATGTCACAGGTCAACAACACAAACACTACCCAAAATTTCACACTAACAGCTCTTTACTTGACACTTTTATTTGGCTACAGCTACATTATCTGTTAATCAGATAAGAATTTCTCTAGTAAAACAGCAACCATTACATTAGTCTGTACCCTACCTTTAATAACTTTTGTTTTGCATATTTCAGGACTTAAAATCATATTTACCTTTCACTAGTGCATATAAAAATGGATTCTTATTAAAATTTGCAAGCACAACAGAATGTACAAAATTTTACCGAGAATTGATTGGGCGTACAATTCAAGGAAAGCCAATTAAACTAATACAGTTTGACAACAGTAAGTACATTTTTTCTACTTGTGGTTTTACATCATCATCATCACACAAGTAGAATCTAATAAATAAGATATATAGTTAGAAGC
The DNA here is from genome assembly GCA_036419045.1 of Scirpophaga incertulas. Taxonomy (NCBI): domain Eukaryota; kingdom Metazoa; phylum Arthropoda; class Insecta; order Lepidoptera; family Crambidae; genus Scirpophaga; species Scirpophaga incertulas. Next base: position 23,821,579 of record CM071628.1, read on the forward strand.
TAAGAACCAGTCCAAGTCTTATGGTAGGCCTATGTCCAACAGCAAACTGCTAAAGTGAATAATGATGATAGTCATATTTTTTAATATATATTATATAATTTTTCGCTCACTCTACAGTTAATTTATTTCAGTTTAATATCAGCTTTTCTGATACTATCAAGGTCAATAAATTATTATAACATTAACTGTTATTTATAAAAGCACCTTTCAACATTTCGTCAAAAGTATTCTTTTTTGGAATTCACTCCCTCAAGAAGTGAGAAACTGTCTGAGCAAACTTAGTTTTAAGAATAAATTGCATAAGCTTTTCTTTGGGGAAAGTCTTGGGTAATGAAATTTAGGTTATTTAGAAAGTAGGCTATCCATATCATCATTATAAATTTTCGCTAATAACATTTAGACAATTATATATGTGTGTATTATAATGTTTTTATTTATATATTAGGATTATAAATTTATTATTTATTAGTAACTATATTGACTTACTTTTAATCTTTTTTGGTACATCTACCACATCGCATCTCTGCATCACCTGAAGGTTAACTAGTGAAAATGCCTCAGGCATTAAGTCCGCCTTTGTACACTTTTATTGTACATGAAGTATAAATAAATAACATGTAACTGTAACATTGTATGTCACATGGATATTGTATATGCCTGTAAGACTTAAGGTTTCCAGAGTTTCCATCACATCATGAAGTCAATAATTAGTGACAATGTCAACACTTCTAAAGTATGAGCTATATTTTCGTTCTGTTAGTTCCTGCACCCTGTGCCCTGTTGCTTATATGATTTTTTTTTTGTGTTTTTCAGCTACATACGAGGGCTGCTACTTGTGTATCCGGAATAGAAAAATTAAACAAACGTATATGGCTAAATATGGGTTTATTGTTTTTCAAAGTATTCTCCGCGATAATCGATATACTTTTGCATACGTTGAAACCAATTTTTATAACATTTTTTCCACTCTGATTGCGGTATCTCTGAAACGTGCTGTTTGAACGCGTCGACAGCATCTTCACGGGTCGAAAATCGTTGACCACGTAATTTATTCTTTACATTTGGGAATAAATAGAAATCATTAGGTGCCAAGTCTGGGCTATACGGTGGATGACCCATCAATTCTATTTTTTGACCCACCAAAAATGTATTTATGTCGCGTGATGTGTGACAGCTGGCATTGTCGTGGTGTAGAATGATTCTACGTCGCTTGTTGTTTTTAGGTATTTCTTCAAATACTTCCGACAAACAAATGGTCGTGTACCACTCCGAATTTACCGTTTTACGATTCTCCAGTGGTACGAGTATTGTAGCCACATGCCCATTAATACCAAAAAAGCAGGCCACCATTTCCTTTAAAGTGCTTTTTGCACGAGTCACTTTCGTAGGGTTAGGCTCATTTTGAAACACCCAAACTATAGATTGTTGCTTAGTTTCGGGATCGTACACATAGATCCAAGATTCACGTGTCCACATAGATCCAAGTGTAGATGTTATAAACAGATTTTGAGTCACTTCCGTTAAATTTTTTTAACATATTCGACGCGAGCTTCTTTTTGATGCTGAGTTAAGTTGTGCGGTATCCAACGCGAACAAATTTTTTTTACAAACAAATTTTCATGTATTATGTTATTAATGCTTGTCATACGTATGCCCAGAGTAGCCTCTATCTCGCGATACGTAACATGACGGTCTTGCATAATTAGTTTTCGTACAGCTTCAATGTTTTGTGGCACAACGACTGATTTCGGGCGACCTTCCTTAACTTCGTCCGTGAGCTTACTCCGTCCACAATTGAACTCACTAAACCAGTGATACACAGTGGTTTTTGATGGAGCTTCAACACCAAAAGTTGAAGTTAGTTGATCTACGCACTGTTGTTGCATTAAACCACGTCGAAAATCGTAATAAATCATAGCACGAATATTTTCACGCGTGAGTTCCATCATTTCAGCGATATGACATTTTAAACCCATCAGAAACAATACACTAGCGAAGGAAAAAAAAAATAGCGGCCAGTATTAAAAGAACGAATTTTACCATGGAGGTCATATATTGTGTTTAAAAATGTTGAAATCGCAGATTCCGGATACTTAAGTAGCAGCCCTCGTATAACAATTTTTTTATATTTACATTACTATCATAATGGCCAGCTGTAATGCATGCGCTACTAAGATTTCTCCTAGGTGATTTCGGTTATTTCCCACTACTCTAGAAAAATTACTTTAAGTTGTAATTATTTTACGAACAAGGGAAGTAAGTTATCTTAGTTCAACTGAGTTTGCTATTGTTACTCATATTCATTTTCATTATATCTTGTGTATTTTCATAAATGTAATTACATTTATTTATAAAATATGTAAGCTAATGCTATAAAATTTCTCTTTACTTTCTATATGAACGCCATAAGCATGCTCCTTTAGTCCCTTAACCCATCTCACCAATCACAAACATTTCACCACATACTCATTTTCACTCAAATATTTGTCGCTCCCGCTAGCTAATTTCATTGAATTGTGTGTCGTTGTGTCAATCAATTTATATTAATTTAAGTTCTAATGCGACGCAATAATGCGTGTATTTGATTTTTGATTGAGTAATTGCTACGCAGTGCATAGAACTATCTATATTATATATATACTATATTGATATCTATAATATATACTATATTGATTGCAGATTTTGCAGAGATTCCTAAGAAATCGTGAGTATTTTTTGAATAACTATTTATTTATTTTTATACATATATATTATTTTTCAACACTGAACTTGGCGCACTCTACTGGTGCATTTGAAAACTATTTCACGTTCCAATTAAGCTTCAGCATAATTCGGCATTGTGCGTCACTGAGTCGCACTATACTCTGTAATTGGAAAACTACGTGTATAGTTACAAACGATTTCATCAAATGACTGACTGAATACATTGGGTTCAGATTTATTAAAAATCTAATATGCAAGGAACACAAATTATCAATAAAAAAGTATTAAATTAGGCATGGTTTTATAAAAATGAGTTTTGGCAATTAATCGAGGATGTTGGATAGGTCTCTTATTACATGCTCTGAACTATAAAACAAAATTATTTAAATATTTTTAACAGCTCGGAAGTAGTTATATAGATATACATATATTAAGTTTTTTTTATATATAAGTGTTTAAAATATTTCCCGGTTAATGCTGATAATCGACAGCAAATTTTATGCGCGATAGAAAACTACTTGGTAAACATAGAAAGCACAAAATGTAAAAAAACATAACCTTAATCCTTACTAATATTATAAATGAGACATTAACTCGTCGCGCTTACATGCCAAAATTGCTGAACCGATTTAAACACAATTTGGTACGCAGAGGGATAAAAGTTTATATGAAAATTACGTCATTTTATTTTTAGGCATTTGTATAAATAAATACAACTTTAGTTTGTAAAAATATTATCCTAATGGGGGTAAAAATAAAAGATTAAAGTTTTATTTAAATAGGCTCACAGACTACTGAACCGATTTTGATAAAAGTTAATATATAAATAGGCACATCTTTTCCATGGATAAATGTTTCTTCCTGCGGGAAAATCTGATAAAATAACTGGCCGGGTTATGATGCAATTTGGTATGAGGATGATTGCAGACACTTGGGGAAAACATAAGACAATATTTAGCGCGGGAAAGTGTAAGATACATTAAAAAATCCTTTATAATCTGATATATTTAAAAATCTGATACAAAGCGGGTGAAGCCAAGTAGTCAGTCTTAAATACATTTTGAGAAAAGTTTATTATGGTAATATAATACAAACGGAACTTTGCAGAATCAAACCAGATCGACCAAGGAAAGTCAAAATAGAAGATTCAACCACTCTAAATCCAAATGAAACATATGGATTGAGCTTAGACTTTTTGAATAAACTCGAAATATCTCTACCGTTGAAAAGGTATATATTTGTCCAAAATGTAAGTTGGTGCTTTGGAATATTCCAAATCAATTTGTTTTTATAGCTTAATTTTCAAAATGGAATAATTTTATGCGAATCATTTTATGATTACACAAAGCTATACCGAAAATACATTCTATCTTTTTAAAAAAAGTCGGCCTACAATAGGATTTAATTCTTTCGTGAAGGTCATTAAAAACTTGTCCCGTCCGAGAATCGAACCCACGACCAGCAGCGCAGTAACCGGTCACTCGAACACTGCGCCAGAAATAATTATATTAATGGATAAAAATTACGTAATAAATATTTATTTATAGAAAAATATTATTAACAACTACGGTATGCACAACACAATTGCATAGTTCGCTTGTTTTACTTTAAAAACCATTTTATTTTACTTTGAATAATTTTTTCCTTACTTGTTACAAGCAGATTTATACTTCTTATTTACAGATTTATAGTTCTTACAGTGGCAGTGTTTTAATGCGTTGAGATTCATAGCAAACATCACCAAATGTTAGTTAAAGATATCGCAAAAATAAACAAATAATTGTTTTAACGTAAATTGAGTAAAAATACAATTGTTCGTAAAATATAGGTGTCTTGTGATAGCTGTCATTATAAGTACTCTCTTCATGCTCTGAAATTTTCAACAGTAAGTCCATTTTAAAAGCGTTGATAACCTAGATTGAGGGTGGATATCGCTCTAGAATAGTAACGTTTTAGCTAATCGTTGTAAACATACTGTCGACGAAATAAAACAAATATAAAGCGTTGCATTTTGATTGAATATACGTGAATAACAGTTTTTTAAGTAAATTGCCACCATCAATGAATTTTCTCTTAGATGTTCAATTAACAAATCCTAGATGAATAATTTTTTCTATTGTTTTTAGTAAGACTATTGTAGGCAGTTAATTAAAACAAATGATGATTCATGTTTTCCATATTATTGTATTTCGTATTAAAAAAAAAAGATATATGACATTAATAATAATTATCTATCACAATGACAAACTGAAAGAGTTCACAACATCTATGTTTACATTTACGGCGGTATCTTGTTTAATATGTCAATAAATATATCAACACCGCCCCAGGGTTTGAAACGTTACATTGACAGCTGTCATGAGCACGTCCTATATTTTACGCATTAAAATACTACAGCGCGCATTTAAATTCAATAATCATTTATTTGCTGTTTCAGTTGGCACTTGATACAACCAAGGAGATGGTGAAGGAACTATTTAGCTTAGCAGGTGAAATAGTCCAAGTGACGGTAATAAAGCGTAACAATAAAACCTTAGCCAAGATTGCTTATGATCATCCCGTGGAAGCTGTTCAGGTAATGTGTTGATAAATGTCTTCGTTTCCGAGGTTTTCCCAGAGGGCTACAGTATGGGGTTCTTCCAGGCCTGTTTGCCACCATCGTGATATAAAAACATGTTGATCATCTCATTAAGACTAAAGACAGTAGTTAGCTTCATCTAGATGTATCAACAACAGAGTAACTATTACATCTGATGGCTTTAGAAGAATCAGAGAATCCTTATGGATACCTCCGCGATAGACGTTATACCGAACTAATGGTTAAGCCCCATCCTACCGACTAGACTTGAGACTAAAGCCTAAGTTCTGTTGACATTCTAAACCTAATATGAGGGCGACAACACCTTCACGAGAGAGCTATACTATGTATAAATGTATAACTGGTAAGTAACTAATGCGGTTCCGACCATATTTAATAGCGAGCAGGAAATTGCAGGCCAAACAGTAAAGAGGTGTGACAAAAGCATTTAATGCACCCGCTTATTTGTGTAAGCGGGTGCATTCGTGCTTTTCGTCGTCTTGAGCATCCTGCGTGATTTGATTGGGTGGGTCGCAATGCTTTAAACTGCAGTTTTAAGTTACACGACTTGAAGATCCTGCATGATTTGTTTGGATTGGTCGCAAAACTTCAAACTTCAGTTTCAAGTTACACGTCTTGAAGATCCTGCGTGATTTGATTGGGTGGGTCACAATGCTGCAAACTTCAGTTTCAAGTTACACGATTTGAAGATCATGCGTGATTTGATTAGGTTGGTCGCAATGCTTCAAACTTCAGTTTCAAGTTACACGTCTTGAAGATCCTGCGTGATTTGATTGGGTGGGTCGCAATGCTTCAAAGTTCAGTTTCAAGTTACACTACTTGAAGATCATGCGTGATTTGATTAGGTTGGTCGCAATGCTTCAAACTTCAGTTTCAAGTTACACGACTTGAAAATCCTGCGTGATTTTATTAGGTGAGTCGCAATGCTTCAAACTGAAGGTTCTGCGCCTGCTAACGAACTCAGCGCGGTTCCGAGCTGTTTTAACAAAGTGAGTCTCTAATGCTCAAGATCGTTTTGTCGTAGGTCCTTTTAAATTTTATTTTCATAAATCACAGTGTACAAAACAGATACCTGTTTTGTGAGACATTTGTTTTTTATTTAAATAATCAATTTATACTTAATGCAGTGGGTGGTGCATGCATTCTGTCAGTCAACGTTAAGATAGTTCGGACATCGGACGGATCATGACAAAATTATGAAAGCGGGTGATTTTATATATAAATCTCTATTGCCGAATAGAATGGTCAGTCTGATAACAAATTCTGTTAAGTGATTTAGAAAATATAAATTACAGAATGTCTTTTGACAGTAAGAGTACTACGCAGATGCGAAGCCCTCTGTTGAATACATACAAACTGGTTGCCATTTGTTATCGGGTGGATAATGTTCTAGCCAGAATCGACCGTACAAAGAATGTCGAATGATATATCATATAAAGCAGGGAATGCAGGGAACGAAGAAGTGAAGAGAGCTATTAGGGACTTGGGACCTAATCTCTTCGCTGTCGACTGGTCATCCATTATAGGGTTTGACGTTGAGCGATGTGAATACAGTTTTTTAGAAGACGGTCAAGTTTATTGAGCCGATTCCGGTCAATTAGCACACATCGCCATAATTATATTAATAATTACTAATTCCTAGTTCTCCTTGTAGATACGTCTTGCAAATTTACGTCACTACAGAATAAAATATTTTGCAATGCACACTTGTATACTTATATTTTTCTCAGTTTCTAAAAAAGGTTAAGAATCCTCATGGAAAATCCTCGGCCTATTGTCTTTGTAACACACACTTACAGAGATTCAAAAGGATGTACCAAATGATCTTCTTATTACTCAATTCATATCATTATTCAATTAAATGTTTAAAATGTATATGTTGTTCGTTCCTTGTTGCAGGCTATATCAATGTTTGATGGGCAAAAGTGGTTCGACCGCACGATGGTGGTTCAATTTGACAATAGGCCACAGCCTCACCTATTGCCTGAAGGTCTTGAATCCATTGGCCTTGGATTGGGAACTAACGGGGAACCGTTGAGAGGCATCAGCTACATGACACAAATGGAACTTTTGAAACAGTTTATAACGCAGGAAATAGAACGGTTGAAGAATGTTTCAAGCACCAATCCCAGTAGTGCTATGGTCATAGATAATACTATGATGAGTGCCATGCCAACCTTTGTGCGTCCGTGGAATGTTAACCCTATAAATACTGTACAGATGGCCCCGATACAAGCTACCCCCTTTTATGGAATGAATTTGCAACAAAGCGGGTGGCGTGAGCTTTTGCAGCAGAATAACGAAAATGATGTAACGTCAAAAGTAGCTGCGTACCAAACTCAGAGCAATGTGAATAATTTGACTGGAACCACTCAAATGGTTATGGGTAAGTCTACTACTAGTTATGATCTATTATTTTTTTATACCTATATATTGACACTAATGAACAACAACAACAAACAACAACAAGCCTTATGTATAATATATGTATGTCCATCTGTTTCCCAAGATCCCTTAAAATAAGCCTTACAGAGCTTACTTTGGGCTAGGCTAATTAATATGTGTAAGTATAATAAATATTTGTTATTTTTATTATTTATAATACATATCTCAATTTTGACGTGTAAATCGGTTCCTGTGTGCATAAATAGAACCAATTAAAGTACAGTGATGGCGGGGACGTATCAGAAAAAAATGTGATAGGCTATCACGCAATAAGGATCGCGAGTTTTAATTATAGAACAGATATTTTGTATGGCCCACAAAAATTGTTCCGGTTTGGGGGTATGAGTATGTGATATTCTACGTTTGTGCTTTTACGACCCAGGATACAAATCGTAGTGTAGGAGACTTATAAATATATATGTATTGTACTTAATTTTTTGATGTTTTATGCTACTACCGTACAATACCTGTTGTACTTTAACTGTTTTAGTTACTCATAATGTAAACTTGATCATAGTTTCATTATTTCATTTTAGATCAGCAGTATTCTACCAGCAAAATGTCTCCGGACACAGAGGAAAATCAGATGACGTCCGATTTAGTGGTGTTCAAAAATGTAAGTGAGTGTTGAGATCCTACGTTTTCAACATACCACGTATCCAGATGTCAAACCTTGCGAAAGTATACTGGATCATGTGTGGTTGGCATAAGGATCAAGTTATTTATGGGTTTAATTTAGCATTGCAGGATTATATAGAAATATAGATACAGATTCAAAATGCCGCAGAAATCAGTATTCGATGGTGTGATTTCACCATTGCTGAGAAAACAGATAAAAAAGTGATTCTATATATGGGTTCTGTATAGGGTCTTGGACTGTTTCATAAAAACCATTTCAACTTATTGTTTACTTATCTAAAAAGCTGCTAAAAATATTTTCCTACTGAAATTACTTTATTCTTTGTTAATAAATTGATAATTATTTTTCACATTTGAATTTCGCGCTAAAACACCACTCTTTTATTATGCCTCCATTATGACGTCACTTATCATACAGAGGTTACTTGCTCATTGACACAGCGTGTGTAAACATTCGGCTATATTTCGTAATCTATATCGAAAATGAGTACAATGAAATATTATCAGTATTGTTCAGTTCCCCTGTACGAAAATAATACAAATAAGACACCTGACAAACTATTTATACCTGTGCCGCATGATATAAATATGCGAAAAAAATGGATGGTACTGGCAAGACGAGACTGGAAAAATCAATCAATAAAGTCGATGATTTACTTTATTTTGTTTATTGTAAACTTTGTGCTGTGGGCACATTTTGCATTTAACTACACATATATCGTTTTCTCGGCACAGTTCCACATAACCTATAGCATCATCTCCATACGTTTCCCTGCATGATCTAAAACAAAAACAATACATTTAAGGTTACATTGCAACCAACCATGGATCACTTAAAATCAAATTTAAAGAAATTTTAATTAACTTTTCATGAGTATAATGATACTTACGCGACAGTTTTTACATTTCTGAATTCCGATGAGATAAAATCAGGGGTTTTGGCGAATAATTCTGCCACTAATTTGCCAAATTTGAACTATCAGCTCTTACGAATTTCTTTGCCATCGTAAATAAACTGAAATTTTACTTCAAGCAAACGACTAAAACTTTAGATCACAGAGAATATGCAAGAAATAAACGAGGTTTCGAAATCACAAACAACATAAACAAGTAGTAGGTGACAATGATAAATGACGTCACGCGCTGTGATTGGCGTTTGTAGTCACGTGACTTTCACATTAAAAATGATAATTTATTATTGAACTGATTAATAGTGTAACATTTTTACCTATGTATATTCTACAAAATAAACTAACCTACTTACCTAACCTAATCAACTCACACATACATTCTTATACACGACATCATTCACAGTCATTTTTTGTTGTTTAAATTTTATTGTTTTTATTTTATTTTCGTTCACTTACCTATTTGTATTGGCTCATTTTTAGTGCTGGAAAGCTTATAATTAATAATTTTGTTAATCACTTATCACATCAAGTTCTGTACGGGATACCTGGCGGAGCAAGGAGTGCGAGCCTGATGACCTGTAATACAGGCACACGCGTGCCTAGCATAGGCATCAGTCTCACACAAACATTATTTCATATATAAGTATTCTGTCAACTGTTATCTTAAAAACTGTTTGTGATGGGAAAATAAAGATTATTATTATTATGTTAAAAATAAAGAAAAGTTATGATTCTTATCTAATTATTCCTGTTAATAATTAATTCTAACCGCATATACAATCCCTGTGTAAAACTACATATCACTTTATTACTACAGTGTAAGACCCTATTGCGTTTTGAGATACAGAAGCTTATATACGCCGAGACATAATACTGATATGTGATTCTGTTGACAGTTGCCGTCCAGCGTGACGGCGCATGCGCTTAAAAAGAAGATGAACGAAGTTGGCAATCTGATCTTAGCAGAAATGACGGGCGAGGGCCGCGCCATCGTGCGCTTCCAAGACAACCGTGACGCTATACACTGTATCAGTATCCTTTACAAACTTCAAGCCATATGGTACTTAAGACCAAGGCTTTGGGCTGAGTTTGGTTGGAAGGTCGTGCCGGTCCTCCCCGGTCAGCATGGAGTCCAACATAGTTATTTATGCAATTGTTGTATAATCAGGGGTATTAAGACACGAATGTGGGTTTATGGGATAATAGTATCACATGAGTGTTTTAATACCTAATTATAACAGTTGCATACAAGACTTTATCTACAATCACGATGTGAATCCTCTATAAAAGATTCTCATACCATAGGGTGTTGTACAGTGTTTGTAAGAACTATGTAAATTCAAGAAAAATATAATTGCGAAGCATGTCAAATAAACAAACTAATAAAGAAAAGAATTATTTATTGTAATAATTATTTACATTTTGGATCGTACAATTATTGAAGTACACTTGAACACTTGCACCTTGTTGAATGTTGGCAGATCCTGATGTACTTGGAATATTTATATTCACCACTTCATTATTTCTATTTTCTATAGAACTTAAAATTTCATTTTACACGTGGATTTTGTTGGATATGTCATTGCATGAGAATGTTCTTTTTTGAAATTCATAATATCACGCGTTTGGATGATATAATGATCATCGAGTGTTTTAATGTCGGCAATAAGCTAATTATTATAGGTTCTTTAATAGAGGATTAATAGCATGATAGTAGATAAAATTACTTATGTATGGCTTTATTACAGGTCGTTATCCCATGTAATATAACAATATAAATGCGAATGTTACTCTTTCTGTATGTCTATCCCGGTTTCATGCCAAAACTACTAAAACTCTAAAGTCTGAGAAAGGACATAGGCTATTTTAAATGCGAAAAACAGTTGTATAAAAAAGGGGATAAGAGTTTGCATGAAAACACTTCATTTTTAAAGTTAAAAGTTAACTTGAAGTTTTGATTAGATATAAATAAATACGACATTCAAAATTTGTAAAAAAAATATTCTAAGAAGAGTAAAAATGACTTATAGAAACCAACAAATATATATCCTACTATTTGCAGTTGTAGCCGAAGCGCAACCAAACCATTGCGTTCGACTAATATGGTGTGTTTAGATAAGGCTTTCAGAAGACATATATTTGAATCACTAGAACTGAATATGAAATTGGAATACAAATATAAATCGTGTACATGTCTATTTTACGAATATTATTTTCTTTGTATATTTTTGAATCACCCAAATTCCGTTTCACGCAATTACTATTCTTATATATTATATATATATATATTATGTTTACTCGTCAATTTAAAAAAACACCATAACTCATTAATGTAAAACGGAACGTAAAGTAAAAAGTTCAAATTAAATCATTCAACATAGCCTTTACAGACACTTATTGACTTTATAGCAAATATATAGTTAAAAGAAGAAAAACTGCAAGGTTTTTGTTCTTTCCTGTTCTCGTGATAAACGAACAAGGCGAAATTTTGCTAATTGCAAATTTTTCACCTTAATGAAATAAGTCTCAATTCATATGGTTAAAACTCCTTGACAACAATCTCTCAGAATTATTCGACCAAACAAAAGTGGATGGACAACGGATTGATGTAAAGTTTTTATAAAAACTAATCGGGTGAGCATCCAATTTCATGTTTTTTTCTGGATTTACTGTACATGCGTCAGGGTAAATATTTTGCTATGTTGATTTTAAAGAATCCATTTTGAAACTGTAAAAAAGGTAAGTCTAATCTAGACTAAAAGTGGACTGGAATATAGTCTTACTTGCAAAAACGTTTCAAAGAAATAACTCATCGAAAACATTTTTTTTTACTCTAGTGTAGTACGAACGATGAACATAGTTTCAGTCATCACCACTGTCGTATGATAAAATTGATTATTTCTAGCTATCATTCAAATTGGATTGTACAAGCACACGGCATCTTTATTTGCAATGTTGACGCCGTCCTCGTAATCACTACAGTGACTACTGCCACCCTATTGTGATCATTAGGTTCCGGGTTCGATTCTACACGAGAGCCAACATTATTCTGCTTGGTTTGGTTCCGAATTCCGTGCCCACTAAGCTACCATGTTTGTTGCTAGTTGTGTTGTCCGACAATCAGGGGCCAGAAGATTCTTCGTATCTTAGAAGCTTGCTTTGACGATGATGGCTTGGAGTCTTTATTTACAGTGTGTGCGATGTGCAGTATTCTTGTTTTTGTTACTTTTAGTAACGGATGGTGTTTTATGGAATTATAATTTTAATTTCTTTTTAATATGCAAGCATTAGATGCATTGTGTAGAGCCATGATATGGTTTATGCTGATAAATGTATATCATTGTACAGATATTGAGAGATGTGCATTTTGCATCTATATGCCTTCGTAGTAAAACACAATTTTCAGCACACACGATTTCACTTACGGTATATACCTGTATGTACCCGTATAAACTGATATATATTATTCTTTTATGCCGTAATTTGTTACGACTTTATTTTGGTCACAACGACGGGTTTTCGCTCTTACCACTTGCTATTAATATTCTTTTCTGTATCCTGGAACGCTGGGTATTTTATTCTACATGTCAAGCTAAGAGATCCTGATTTTATTTTTTCATTCTTCGTGTGTGGTACACGAAGAATAAAAGATCTTGCAGCTGAGCATCATCTGAGATTTGTAATCAACGATTTACTTATCAAAAGGTGATGTCACCGTTGTCATCTTGTCTCTTTTCATATTGCATAAGAGTTTTGAAACGTTGCAGAGAATCTTTCTTTAACACCATTAAATATATTAATGATCCAATTATTTAACTTCTTCACATTCTACGAACATCAATCATAAGGTGGATTAGTAATTGTCGTTATCATAACAAGCTGTTCGTCAGTGTTGGCTAAACAGGTTGGTATTTATTCACGGACTGGACTTATGAGGTAATTTTGTTGTTTTCTCGACGTTCTTTGCACTCGAAATAATACATTCTCTATGTTCAACATTTTCTTTCAGATTTTCTTCCTTTAGCATTGCTGTGTTATATGATAGTTACCTATAACTCTCGGAACTCTATCAGTAGTCTTTCTGTTTACTTCATTTAATCACAAGGTGATATTAACTTATTTGCTGTTGAGTCTCCAACAAGAACATAATTAATGCTCATACATATTTTTTTTTCGAAATGTATAAAATTATTTCATACATTTTTAGTCGATTCAGAACGTCGTTTCAGGAAGTACTCTTATGCATTTTGTCATTATATTTTATCTGTCAACGTGAGGTACATATTTACTCTCTATGTTCAACATTTTCTTTCAGATTTTCTTCCTTTAGCAATGCTGTGTTATATAATAGTTACCTATAACTCTCGGAACTCTCTATCAGTAGTCTTTCTGTTTACTTCATTTAATCACAAGGTGATATCAACTTATTTGCTGTTGAGTCTCCAACAAGAACATAATTAATGCAAATACATATTTTTTTTTTTAGAAATGTATGAAATTATTTCATACATTTTTAGTCAATTCAGAACGTCGTTTCAGGAAGTACTGTTATGCATTTTGTCATTACATTTTATCTGTCAACTGAGTTACATATTTGCTCTTCTTGTCATAATTGGGTAGATAACAAAATGTTATCAAAAGGAGATGGCTAAGTACAGTATGGGCAATTACCCTTGCAATGTATAAATACTCGATGTAGTTGCATCTAATGCTGGGTACCTGAAGGTTAATATGTGATATAAAAAAAGTTCCATGAACTTTTCATATTATTACAATCTTGAAAAACATATCATAAAAACTCCTACGATATTATGGTCACAAAACTACAACTAGAGAATTTGCTATGAACTTTAGGTAGGCATTTTAGTACAGATAAAATAACTGGGTAATATATTACTATTGTAGTGAATGATTTGAAGCCGGCAAGTAGGCACAATACACAATAGGTCCGTTTAGAAAAGCAGGGTCAGTATTAAAATCAAAAATCAAGTAATATCGTAAGTCGTATAACATCTGACATTGACATCTGACATTTTTAAAGTGCTGTGAGAATAAACTCGCAATACAATAACATCGATTAGGAAATTGATATTATCGTGTGAATAAAATACTTATTTGTTGTTAATTGTTTACGACGATTAACATTAATTAAACATTTCTGTACAGAAAATATTCTTCTCTATTATTTAATGATTTTTATTTGATAAAACAAAAAGTTTAATCCGCTATGTCCGTATATATCGATTATTTTGTATATTGACCGAAACTACAATAATCGATTATCTCGTTTAAATGTCAACACTATTCAAGTTCGGAAAATAGGAAAACAAGTTTAAAACTTTTTATTTAATTATTTTTTCACGAAAGTTCTAGGAAAATAATAATCATGTAACAATTCATTAATGAATATATAAAAATTACGAGGCAGTGTGATATATTTATACATGTTAAGGGCAGTCGTTTAGCCATCTCCTTTATGACTTTGAAGATACAGCAACATGTTTAGGATATTGTTGCGAATCGCTCAATAACAATTCCATACTATATAATATAAATACACTTGAATTGTGACGTCATAATCGAGTAAAGAGTTTGTTATATGTATATTTTCAAATTTAAAATATTATATGAGGAACCTTAGTGTTCGTTGTATGTTATTATTACGTGGTCGTGGCGAGCTCCTTATTTATTCGAGCAAATCTGTATCAATGTTTATGTGATTTTTGAAATGCGGTGGTGGCATTCTAAAGCTAAACTATTTAAAATAAAAAAAAATATTACTTCAATGGACGTAATGCAAATGTTAAATTATATAACTACAAATGACTACGACAACGAATACCACGGTATTCGTTGTATTTAGTCTGTCTATAATATTTGTTTATACTTATTTATCTATAAAATGCTCGATTATTATATATAAAACTCGTTTATCTTACTATGTATCTACAGGCTTTATTTGACGGTAATAAGTTTTATTTCGTATACAGTCTATCAGATTGCTTAGAGCCTGTCCGAAGTGGCAACATTGAAGCATTTTTGTATGCAGTCGTTTATCTTTATTCATCTTTTTATATTTATTGTTAAGACGATTTTGTCGTTTGTTTTCAGTACATTTTAAAAATATATTTTTATATTTGCTGAGTTTATTTTTAAAACTAGCAAAATATACTTACAATTGCGTCATTTTCTGCTCTTCAAAATTACAGGGTGGAGTGATCGGTTTATTTTTAGTCCTGCTTTTATTTTCAATGTTTTTGATGCAATATCATTTTATTTACAGAACTCCATGGACGTCATTCGGCAGCTAATCTGTACACCATTCCTTTATTCTTCAATGTTTTCCTCAGTTATAGTAATTCATTTTTAATTAATATGCATCACTGACTTGTGTAAATTTCTTCTTAGTGGACATTGAAGACTATTCTACTTTTAGATCTATACTTGGTTTCGACAAAATATACTTGACAAAATAGTGTTGTGTTTTATTTCAAACTTGCTCAATCGTTATTATCTCCATGTCTAATAATACACGATATAAGAATACCCTTACCAAAATACGGTTTTTTCTACACCATGAAGAAAATTTTGTATATCTTTATAATCAGTATAATTATGCAAATTATTTTATGAAATCGCGTTTAAATGTGATGCATTATTATTCGTATGCTTTATATTATCAATATATCTTTAAATTCGTTAAAACCACAGAACACAGAAAGAGGTTAGAATGGCGAACATGCATCGTTTGTACGGGAACCGCTGTCGCCAGTTTAAGAAGCCAGCGCTGCGTCTGTAAGGTCACGCATAACCAATCAGGAGAAGTACCCATCGCGCGATAACGAACTGAACCAATCACAGCACTGCACTCACAAAAAGGATATTATTACCTTAGTGATTGACAAAAATGAAAAATTATCGATATAAAATGTCGATAGCAAATTTAATATTACAAATATTTTCAATACTGAAAACGAAATATTACATTCATGTAGGTATTTAAAATTTAATAATTAATTTAATTGTATATACCTATACTATAATGATGAAACAAACTTATTAAGTGAAATAGATGTAGGTTGGAAGCAAAGTAAACTATATTTCTGTAAATCTTGTTTCCATAACAAACATATACAGGCACTTTTATATGTGTGCGATAGGACATTTTTCCGACATGTTCATACATTTTGCGATTTTGCGGTGGCTATCTTTTCACAATTTTATAATTTATTATGCCCTAGCTATCTGTAATATCATTCATTTAATACATTTACATATAGTATGCCCAAATTCAATAACAGTTTTTTTTTTTTTTTATAAGATAGGGCAGCAAACGAGCAAACGGATCACCTGGTGGTAAGCAATAACCGTTGCCCATGGACACCCGCAACACCAGTGGAGTCACAGATGCGTTGCCGGCCTTTTAAAGGGAAAGAGGAATAAGGGGAATAAACGGGAATAAGGAGGGTTGGGCCTCCGGTACCCTCACTCACTCGGCGAAACACAGCGCAAGCGCTATTTTACGCCGGTTTTCTGTGAGGCCGTGGTATCACTCCGGTCGAGCCGGCCCAATTCGTGCCGAAGCATGGCTCTCCCACGGTAAAGTTTTTATATATTTAACGTATTTTCCCTAAAATCTTATACTCAATCTCAATCTCTTTTATTGCTTACGCTACTATCTCTGTCTAAGGGTTTTTAATCAATATATGTATTATTATTACATACTATATGTTTTCTTCCTGCTATGGGAACCTATTCTATATACTTTATTTATTTCTTAAGCTAAAACTTATCTTTACTTATCAACTATGCTTGCTTATATAGCACTTCTTACTATTATTCCGCCGTTTAATATGTTTTATTACTATCTTAATTCTATTATTTTATACATTTTTATTTATTAACTATTCTATCCCGAACACATATTTTAAATTAATTTGATGATAATCTTGAATCAGTAATTTTTTCTCTTTTTTTTTGATATACCGTACATATACATGGGCCAAACTGGAACATGTTCTTTCAGTGTAAAATATCATAAATTTTTTAAATAACAGCAAAAAGTAAGAAGCCTGTTTCGCCGTTTTCACCTACTAAGACCCCTTAAGTGGTGCCTTGCAGCCATTCGTAATAAATTAGCGCAGTCGAAGTTGACGTCTGTCAATCGGAGCCATAATTGCGACAGCTATTCACAGTTTCGAGAATATATACCAAAATATTACAATAAAATTAAATTTTAGAATTAACAAAAACAATAAAAATGTCCTGACAACCGTTAAAACAAAAACCTGTAGGTAGGACAGAGAATTATTTACTGGCCTTGAAAAAGTATATATTTAGAAGCTGAAGCGAAGGCCTAATCACCCTAAGGTAGGTAGGGTAGGCTCGAGCCCCTCGGTGGGGACGTATGTGAGCTGTGATGATGATATTAATTATACATGTATTTGGACATATTAATCATATTTCCACGGTCGCACACACCGATTAATTCGTTTAATAAAAGTATAATTTAAATTTAATAAAACTTAAATAAATACTTGAACAATCTTCCAACAAATGTTCGAGTTTATCACACAATCATTTATTCCTACCAGAATATTAAAAAAAAATATTTATCGATAAAACATAATGCGTACGTTTTTTGGTAAGCACAGCACTATGGCCTTTTACTACGTTTATTGCTGTTATTCAAATGCTTCGCTACCGAATTCAGTGTACTACATTACGCGCTCTGAGTAATGTAATTAGACGCATGCGCGTACATAGCCGGCAATGTATATTTTTTAGAAAAATATTATGTGTCTTATCGTTACGATCAAGCTTTGATAATTTTTTTGTAAAACGTTAGTTATTACGATCAAATTTGCTATTTACCGATGAAAAGATATTCCATCTTTAGCTACACTTGAGACCTGACTTCTTGCTTTGCAGGTAATTACAGCACAAGTAGGCATTTTCATTAATAAACGCGCAGCACTTCGTAAAACACTCTCCGTGATCACTCGTGACTGACTAAACAACGCGTTCGCATTATCGGCCACAGTCATGATCATTTGATCATAACTGTGGCTCGCGTGCCACGCCTACATAGCCGTTCTAATCTCTTTCTGTGTTCTGTGGTTAAAAACAATAACGTGAAGGTCATCTGTACGTCGTAGTATGATCGCACTAACGTCTGAAATTCAAATATGACATTATAGAAAGCTCTTTTGAATCGTTAATTTTTTTTTCCTACCACCCATTCAGGAAGTATTTGTGCTTATAAGAAGAATGGGTGCAAGAAACTTATCAGCTTTATCAAAAGTAATAACAACATTTACAATAAATTATGTCGTTACCATACAACGTAGGTACATATGTGTGTAGTTTTCAAATCAGCACCAAGCATTGGCATTATTTAAATAATCAACATTGTCGATTGCCCTTATTCATTGGCGTCTTATTAACATGTACCTTGAAATTATAAAAAGGCAATTCAGCTACTCTATGTGGAATCTTGTTATAAAAGGACATCATTCAGGCTTCATACAAATTTGGGCTATTTTTTTTTTTAGCCGGCCAACAAAAAATAACTACATTTTATCATAGGCATAATTATAATTAACATTTTGTTTTATGACAGTAAAGCTCGAAACCTATTGATTGAGATGATAATCAGTCTCAAAGTATTTATTTTATTACCTACGGCTTGCACCCGGCTTGCGGGGTGAGCTCGTGATTTCCAGGCAAACATTATTGTTAATGGTGTTGGTGTTCCAGGTAAATATTTACGGCCTCCTGGCCTTACAATAATGTCTTCTAAATCTTGGGCAGCAATGTGTATCGTTGGCTCGTGCCTGGCAAACCCCATGTACCACACAATGCACACGACGTGTGAGCAGCAGCCAATGGTTCTTCGGGCAATGTTACATGTACAGTAATAGTGTTTTATAACCTGTCGCGCTTCGAGAGCCCTATCTTGCTCACACTTGCAACTCGGCAGGTAAATGTATGTACTTGTAACGTTTTCTCGCTCGCGTACCTTTTATGTCTCTTGCTCATACATGCACCTCGGCAGGTAAATGTATGTACTTGTAACGTTTTCTCGCTCGCGTACCTTTTATGTCTCTTGCTCATACATGCAACTCGGCAGGTAAATGTATGTACTTGTAACGTCTTCTCGCTCGCGTACCTTTTATGTCTCTTGCTCATACATGCAACTCGGCAGGTAAATGTATGTACTTGTAACGTCTTCTCGCTCGCGTACCTTTTATGTCTCTTGCTCATACATGCAACTCGGCAGGTAAATGTATGTACTTGTAACGTCTTCTCGCTCGCGTACCTTTTATGTCTCTTGCTCATACATGCAACTCGGCAGGTAAATGTATGTACTTGTAACGTCTTCTCGCTCGCGTACCTTTTATGTCTCTTGCTCATACATGCAACTCGGCAGGTAAATGTATGTACTTGTCATAATACAAAATGTTTATTATAATTATGCCTATGATAAAATTTAGTTATTTTTTGTTGGCCGGCTAAAAAAAAAATAGCCCAAAATGGGTGATGTCCTTTATACATTTGCCCATAAACGAAGCTCTAGTTTTTGTAGCCTGGAACGGCAAAGTATATTTTTATTTCTTGTGTTTATATTATAGTTATTACTTAACTTTTCTACAAATAAATAAAATTGACATAAATATACTGGGCCCGCTGAAGTCGTTATATTAATATCTTTAAATAAATCTCTAAGAGAATAACCTAGTCATAAATTATAAATAGCGCGGACTGCTCTTTGAAGAACAAAAATACTTTCTATGCTAGCAGCCGACCCCCATTTATCCATTGGACATAACACTGTGAAAAGAACAAAAATAAATGAATCTTGCCGTTTCAATATCTGTAAGTTGTCTTATTTTTTTTACATTATATGCTGCAGAACTTAGTCTATTTGATAAGGTCTCAATATGTGGATCCCATTGCAAAGTCAGATCTAAAGTAATAGAATAGCAATAGGAGTAGCAGACTCAGTCCCATTAACATCAACTTGATGGACAAATAAGATTATTTAATAAGATCTGGGGATTTACGTAGTCAAAAGCTTTCGACAGGTCAAAAAATACAAATCGCATCCTGTTTACATTCCCAAGCGCTAAAAATATGTTTGAATGCAACAATGCAACTCCACCATCTAAAGTGCAACGTTTCTTCGATCCAAGTTTAATACCATCCACAGATCCGTCTTCTATGTGCGTCTCAATATATACGCTCTCGGGTCGTTCTATTTCTCGCAGAACTCCTACTTTTGTTCGTTCATATTTTGTGGAATCACGCGTTTCAAACAAGTAGTAAACAAAATAAAATGTTATATAATACCAAGAAATTTATGATAATAAATAAAAAAAAAAATTCAAATATTCCGCATGACTTAATTTGCGTGGTGTTTTTATATTCATGTAAAATATTTTAAGTTAAATAACTTCGATATAATTAAAGGAGATAATTTTATCTTGTATGGAGAATAGGCCCACTACAAAATGTAACATTTATTAATGAGACATACGTTAAATAATTTCTTATTACCTTAGATATTATAAGGAACATTAGCTTGTTTTTATCTAACGGGAATATTGAGAAATCAATTAAAACATGAAGATTAAATAACCTAAAAATTCTTAGTTGTAGCTTTATTTTGATTTGTATTCAAATTGTTTTTTACGTAAATGCTATGCTTTTTTATTCTTGAAAAATACAATCTTCTTAGGCCACTACCAAACGCCCGAAACCGTATTATATTTTTGCATTCTAAATACTGGATACGGGAAAGGAAACGAAATCAAGCCGTTGAAAACGTAAACACAGAATTCGGTTGAAAATAAACCAACGTCAATTAGATGTCAGTGTAGGTACCATTCTGTCGCTGTCAAAAATGATGACGGGTTCCGTTTCACGACGATACTGGACTGACGAACTAATAGTGAAAATAATCTTAAATAGTATTAAAATAATTATTGAGAGTTTAATACTTTTGAATAAAATAAAAAATTGGTTGTCTGTAGAACTCCGTCTACTGCCGATATTTGAACGTGACAACGTCTATTACATGGTATTTTTTTCTGGGTGCAATGAAATTATTTAAAATAAAGTAATGTATAACATTTATATTTTTATTTAATAGTTTGTTTAAATTTTCTGCTTCTGAAGTTATACATAAATTAATTATTATGAGTAATGTGCACTTGCACACTAAATACAATAAGCATATGATTGCACATACATATGAACATACATTCATTCATCTTCATACAGAAGTTTATAGTTACAATAAAATTAAGCGTGGACTCCGTGTGGCGTCAGATTCGGCCGTTACGGTGTTTTCGAGAATGACTCCACGCCGTACCAATTTAATAGACGTTGTCACGTCAAAAGAAATAATACACTATCCTTTATCTATTATTATATTTATATATTATTTGTATATATATTAAATCATCTTTCATTTTGATTTAAAAAACGTTAGTTCCTTTACCTCAAATGTCAAAAGTCATTACTAAGTTTAATTAATTGATTTTATTATTCCCGTTTCATTTTTACTCATAATATCGTGCAATTGCTTTTAATAATAAATTGATATTTTACAGTTCAGTAATATCAATAAACGTTGCCGTTTTCTAGTGGGCCTAAAAAAAATTATCTCCTTTGCATATGTCTTCATACATATGCAAAAAATCGTTGCATAAGGTAGTCTCACGACAAGGTCTAATAATCAACAGGACCGATCGATGTCGAGATTTGTCACGTCAGAGTACCCTGAAATAACATAATTATAATAACGATATTTTACCAAACTTAAATTTATTTCATTTTATATGTGCATAAATGTCAATAAATTAAATACATTGCAATAAATTGGTACTTGTAGAATGATTTAAACCATTTAGAATACTACTAACTTCGACCAAATGAATAAATAATGTTTTAATGAAGTCAAAACCGAATAAGTCGTTTGTTTGCATGTACTTATGCCAATTATAAAATTTGTGGGCCTTATGGCTTTGGGAACATTCGGTTTCCTGCTAGCGCAACATTTGGAGGAATCCCAGATCTCTCTTTCTCAGAGTTTCTTTTTTGTAATAATTATTTTTCTTAGTTCGCGATATTATTTTATTAATACAGTGGGTATAAAAATCATAGCTTTATGCTCATACAGGTGAACCCTAATGTAATTGCGGAATTAAAACAGCGACAGTGGTCATACGTGTTTATTATTCCTTAAATTCCTATTCCCTCATCATCTTCTCCTTCTGGCGCGCCAACTTCTTTTTGGACAGTTTCTTCTTCGCGGGTGCGTCATCGGCAGGCGCTGCGCGGGCCACCGCGTCCTCTCGCTCGCTGAGGCACACTTCGATGTGACACGGCGATGACATGTAAGGGTTGATACGCCCGTGAGCACGGTACGTGCGCCTTCTGAGACACGGGGCGCGGTTCACCTATACAACGACAATAGTTTATATAACTAATATTGTAATGACAAAAAAAAACATGAAAATTGTCATTACTCTCATGGTGCAAAAAAAATAGATGGAAGCCTCTGTAACTAATTTGTTAAACATACTCAACAGATTAAGCTCATTACAGAACGAAAACTCTGCTCGAGTTCAAAAATATAAAGAGTTGGCGCTATGTGGGTTCAATATCGCGCACTATACCTTTGTAACTCTACTCAAATAGCGATTTCAATGTAAATTTCATATAAATCGAAAATCACACAAAATTTCAGTGCAAGCAATATCTGTTCTTAGTGGATGCTGTAACAGTGTTAGTATATTGGAGTCTACCTAGCTCATTCACCAGTTAAATATAACAAATAATATTTACTCGAAAATACGTGTAATGTGGTATTTATTTTAACCTTTGTGCTATGTCGGTGTTGTCGGTCGTGATCTGGTATGGAAATCTCAAGTCAAATTTGCCAAAAAATAAGCAAACTGAAAAAAAAAATGAATCGAGTCATATATATAAAGAGTACAATCAACTTTACCTATTAAAAGTGTAAAGCAAATGTTAAGAGTAAATTTAAATTACACGCATTGTTTGTGTTAAACACTATAGAAGTCTATTAGCAATGACGGTATATATGCTATGATGGCCTCGAGTGAGTCATATAAGTCTTATTACTGAGAAAACAATTAACTTGACACATATTAAACATAAACTATATCAAATTTAAATGAAATTAAATTATACCTTAGTGGTTTCTAACTAGATGTGAAACAACAATGTACTGGAAATCTTCAGTAATAGAAGATGAAAATCCACCAATAGCTATTCGTTTTTCTTTATTATCAGCAGCAAAATTCCAGAAGAAATTTACCAAGAAAATAAACTAGAATGTGTTCAAATCTGACATGTAGTTATGGCCACAACATGTCCCATTGTACACTCAGCATGTTTTAAACTAGAGCTATTTGAGTACCAGATTTGCACAATATTTGTTTATTGGCAACAAAACAGATAATCAATGAAATAAATAATGTACTTTTTGTTTATTAGTAAAGTAGTATAAATTATTACACCATGACACAATTTATAATATTCATTAAAATATTGTTATTTATTCACTGTGTAATTTATTATTCTGATTTGTATATTGTTGTATTATCATCTTCATCATTGTGAAGGATAAATTCTAACTTGGCAAAGCTGGTAGGATACCACTCCAAGTAGTGGTATCACAACATTTTATCCCAGAAACATTTTGCAAGATATCAAAATACCATGGGACTGGTATTTTAAGACAATTTTGACCGGAATCCTCATTCAGGTCAAAATTGCCTCAGTCTAAGGATACATTCACTTTGCAGAATACCAGTTGCTAGAACACATTCTATAAAAATATGTTCTGAACAAATTTTACTCTAACCTGAGTAATACTATTGAGTCATTTTCACACTTGCTCTCTCTGATGTTTAGAATGAAGAGCAGAACCTAAAACTGTATGAAATATATTGCCACAGAATTAGTAAGTCAGCTGCAAAATGCAGTACAAGTGGAATGAAATGCCATAGCATTAGATCAATACTATCATTCGATCAATGAAGAACTGTATGGAGGTACTAATAATGAACTTGGTGAGGAAGTACAAGTTATTAAATGAACTTTACATATTTTGTTTCATCAATTTCCTTCATACTATTAAATGACATTTGACATATATTCCTAAATATATACATTTTTCTGATAATCCTTACAAAAAATAAACTTACTAGGTGTTTCGAGTTTTCTGATAAGGATAGTTAACAACCTCATGAACACTTCTCGGATAAAGTCCATACTAATTGCCTAAACTTGCAAGGAAGTATAGAGAAATTGAGTCTCTGAATTGCATGGATTAAGGACATGGGCAGAGTGGTGATTAAGTGGGTATACCCTGCAGTACTAGAAGTCCCACAAACATACCGATTGCCATCGGCAGGTAGTATGCAAAACATTCCACTTCATATCAAAAGCATTTGCAATATCTATCTGTTTTGTAGTTATAAGTTGGTCTGAATACCACAGTAATAGCCATGGTGTAATATAATCCAAAACATTTCATATTATTATCATCATAACACTGAGGAGTTACTAACAAAAGAGTGTAAACCTAAAACCAGATATGACCTAGAGTGGATTGATTGACTTTCAACTTTCTGCACAGGTGAATACAGGTATTTTTTATTATAAGAGCATTAGATAAATATACATATGAACATCTAATAACAAAAACCACTTTAAATCATGGCTAGATCAATCACCAGAATACAATAATTAAAAATAGGATTGAATTAGAAATATTCACTTTAAAAAATTGTTATAGTTTTTGATGTTACAGTTTAAACCATACATCAATCAATCTAAAAAATTTGATGTGGTCTAATAAATAAATGTCAGTAACAAAGAAATTAATAAAAACTTATAAAAATTATTATTATCATACTTGCTACTATTCATATTTGCCTTTTGAAAACAATTTGCTCAAAATACAACAAACTGTCAAGCAAAAAAAGGCATATTTTATGAAATTGTAAGAACAAAAATAACAATGTTTTCAATATAAATTCACAAACTTAGTAATAGGCTTAGAGATAGGCAAAACTGGAAATCATACTACTATATTTAGTTAATATTCAAATGATGATTCAAACAAATCACCAAGTATGCTAGCTAGTGTAATAAGAATATATATAAATATAAAACAAATTCATAAATTTACCAGATCAAACATTATAGAAAAATATTTGATGTTATATATTTCAGCAAAATTCAAGGATAAAAGATGAAAAGATACAATGTACAAGATACAATTTGGGGGAAAAAATATAAGTTTCGATCTGTAATTTTAGATAGTAGGCTACTTATTAAAAGATTCAAATATTACATACCTGAATGTGATCAATCACAAGTCTGTCAACATCAAGACCCTTGTAATCTGCATTTGATTCAGCATTTCTCAACAGCTGGAGCAAGAACTCTGCAGATTTTTTTGGCCAGCGGCCTTGTGTGGTGCCAAACTGTTTAGCCTGTGCACAACGACCAACACCACCATTGAAGCGTCGGAAAGGAATACATTCCTTCTTGTCAACCACATTTTTTAGGTAACGGACTGCACGACGTAATGGTAGCTTTCTGATAGCCATAGCAGTCTCATACGTGTTCTGTAATTGAAGAATAAATGATTTATTATATCAATAAATTTATTGTTACACTTTTAATTCGTTGATTGAAAAAATCTCGTAATAATGTCAAAGTGAGTAGAACTGTCAGCAACTGTGAGCAACATAGTAAACAATACATGTGGATTTATTACAATTATTACCTTGAAATGAACACGAAGGTTTGAGCCACGCGCTTTGCATGACTTAGCTGGATTATCCGGCTCCCGAGAGTAACGACCCATTTTGCTTCTGAAAGAGAGCGGACCGAATCAAACACAGATATAGGTTATAACTTTACACTAGTTTAAAATATAACCCATTTGTTAAAATATACAGGTAATCATGTAGTAAACACTAATATTTTGGGCACGATAGAGTGATTAGCTTTTAGATAATATATTTCTTATAATAAACATAGATTTAATCAAACACGAAACCAACCTCTCAGGACAAAACTATACAGGAAAAGGAATTGACAACGACTTTTGACAGATAGTTGATGACATTGACATTTTTCTTTTATTTTTTTGTTTTTAAGGCTAAGATCTTAGGACCATGCTGCCTTATTTTTCTCTTTTATTTATTGCGCCATATTGAAAAAGCAGGAAGATCTATACTATGTAAGAATATGTATAATTCTAATCTTTATATTTTCATTATAAAGTGCCATACTTTTAATAGCGCTATAAAATAATGTGAAACATACATACATACCGAGAAGAAAATCTTTAAAAAGAAAATGTGCAAAAGAATAGGTGCCAGTGTCATTTTAATCCATCTAATTAAAAATCAAAATAAACTGGGTGGACTGGGTCTTATAGGCCCATTGTAAGTGACCAACTTTGAGTTTCATATGTCATCATTGGCAACACGAATTTGAGACTTTAGTCTTGAGGCACTGTGGTAGATGGGGCAAGAATATACTCCTCAACAACTTTCAGCGTAAAGTCTCCAACCTTTATAAGAGTAAGTGCTACATGGGAATTTGTACGGAAACTTGATTAAGATCTTTGAGCATTGTGTTCAAGTCTTCCATGGTCTCAGCCATGTCTACGATATCATCACTAAAACAAAGGTGCGTCATCTGCTTACTGTTGATATTGCCTATAGTTTAAGCAGAATAATGAGCAGAAATAAGTAAGTAAAACTTACGTGCATTATCAAGAGACTTTTATTTAGCAAGTTAGCAAGTGATAAAAAGTAGTATTGACATACAAGACATATATCAATCAATATATGAAAACACTATAATAGACAACTGAATATATCATAAGAAGGTTTCGTATTGTCTCATAATATTCAACCATATTCAACACACCCCCTTACGAAAGTCTTCTTATTAAACTACGTTTAGTAGTTTCTTCATATATTCATGTTGTACACGAGGTAGTGCTTTCGTGAAGACATCGGCTTGATTCTCTGCACTCGAAACATATTTCAACTCTATATCTCCATTTTGGACAACTTCTCTTATAAAATGTTCCTTTATATTTATATGTTTCGAACGTGAGTTTATTATTGGATTGACAGCCAACTTTTGGGCGGCTTGATTGTCGTTCCA
Organism: Scirpophaga incertulas; assembly: GCA_036419045.1. NCBI lineage: Eukaryota > Metazoa > Arthropoda > Insecta > Lepidoptera > Crambidae > Scirpophaga > Scirpophaga incertulas. Next base: position 23,849,110 of record CM071628.1, read on the forward strand.
TATAACCATTTTATTTGTTGTCTTCCCAATATCATTGAGCAAATTTTTTAGTTAAATTGCTTCTTTTGACGCTTCAGTAAGTGCCATGTATTCGGCTTCTGCTGTACTGATAGCAACCGTTCTTTGCTTTCGTGATTCCCAACTAATCAACCCTTTCAAATACTTGAAACAATATCCCGTATACGATCTTCTATCAAGAGTACATGCAGCCCAATCTGCGTCAGCATACCCGTGAATATTCTCCTTAGCTTTCTCGAACTGTATGCCTTCATCACTGCTGCTCTTCAAATATTTTAACAATCGTTTTGCAGCTTGCCAGTGCTCATTTCCATAGCACTCGTTATATTGGCTGAGATAACTGACTACAAACATGATGTCGGGTCTAGTTGCTACTGCAAGATACATGAGTGAGCCAATTAATTTTTGATATGGGATATGACCCTTCTTTTCTACCTTAGGTAATCCTTTTATACCAATTTCAGATGGAGTACTTACAGGGTTGCAATCTTCCATGTGAAACTTTTGTAATAAATGTTTTATATACTGTTTTTGTGTGAGTTTTATTGAGTTTTCTTTTCTCTCAAATTCTAAACCCAAACAATATTTCAAATCACCCAAAGTCCTTAACTCAAATTTTTCTTCTATTTGTTCCTTTACTTTATTTAATATATTTACATTTTTGTATGCTACTAAAATATCATCCACATATAGTAGTATACAAAGTATCATTCTCTCACCCCCTTTTGTATATAATTGTATATAGAAGGATCAGTACTTGAGGATACAAAACCAATTCTTTTTAATTCCTCATCTAGTTTCAAATACCATTGTCTACCTGATTGTTTAAGTCCATAAACTGCCTTTTTTAGTTTACAAACTTTTTCTTCTTTTCCTTTCTGTAAATCATGTAGCATTATTTTAGCTTTATGTAGAATTTCTTTATCATTATCATTTTTAATAATATCACTAAGATATTTTTCTAAGTGTTTTGGTATTTTCATGTATATATTTTCCTTAATATCACCATTTAGAAAAGCTGTACATATATCAATATGTTCTATTTTCAGATCTTCTTCTATAGCAATTGCAGATAACAGCCTGATGGTACTTAATTTTGCTACTGGTGCAAAAATTTCTTCGTAATCTACACCTTCTATCTGCGTAAATCCTCTCGCGACTAACCTAGCTTTCTTTCTTTCTAGTTCGCCATTACTTTTATATTTATTTTTTAATATCATTTTGCTATCTACAATATTTACATTTTCAATTTTATTTTCTATTTGCCATGTATCATTTTTCAAATGTGCTTTTATCTCGGCATTTATTGCATCATACCATTCTTCTTCATTCTCTTCACATTTTAATGACATATCGTAATCATTTGTCCATGCAGGAGCTCTTTTTTCTCGTTCTGGTCTGTGTGATTCTGTATTTTCATTACAGTCATTATTTACATTTACATCTATATCTATATTTACATCCGTATTGTCAATTTCATTTCTGTCTTCTTGACGTTGACATTCTATTTCTATCATTTTCTTTTCATCATTATTATTTGTATATTTACTGTCATTTACGTCATCAAATGTATGCATTTCGTTTTTATTTTCATCTTTGTTATAATACATTTGACTTAGTATTTTGACATCTCTTGTTGTAATAATTTTATTTTGATATGGTATGTAAATACGATATGCTTTTGACACTTCTGAGTATCCAATAAACATTCCCGCAAAAGCCTTTGGTTCAAACTTTCTTCTGTTTTTATTTTTATGTAAAACATAAGCTTTTGCTCCGAATACATGTAAATGTCTTACACTCGGTGTTCTTCCAACCCATTTTTCGAATGTTGTCTTATTATTTATACTTCTATTTATACTCCTATTTGACAAATAGTTTGCTGCAAATATCGCATCAGCCCATAATGATTTTGGTGCATTATATAGCTTCAATCAACATTGATCTAGCTTTTTCTACTAACGTTCTATTTTTACGTTCCGCCAAACCATTTTGTTCTGGCGTTCGTGGCGCACTTAACCTTCTCTGTATACCATTTCGTTTTAAATATTCATTAAATTCATTGTTATAATACTCAGTTCCGTTATCAGTTTGTAAAAATTTTATTTTATTTCCTGTGTAATTTTCTACTTCCTTTTTATATTCTACAAATTTCTTAAAAACTTCATCTTTATTTTTTTTTAAATAAACTTTACAGTACCTTGTATGGTCATCAATAAATGTCACATAGTATCTATTTCCTCCAATCGAATTTGTTGACATTGGTCCACATACATCACTGTGAACGATTTCTAATTTATCTGTTGTTCTATATTCATTCACATTTATTTTAAAAGGAAGTTTGGTCATCTTTCCTTGGATACATACTTCGCATTCACCTAGTTTTTCATTTTCAGGAAATTCAAGACCGTTTATTTTTTTATTTTTTAGTGCTAACTTCATATCAAATTCATTCATATGCCCCAACTTCTTATGCCATTTCCTTATTTCACTTTCTACTACGTGTTTTGTTTCTTCATTTTTTATTCGTACATTATTAGGTTTTACATAATATAAGCCGTTTTGTTTGTGTGCTGTCATACTAATCTTTTTGTCTGGACTTCTTACTGTAGCTTTATTATTAGTAAATAATATCTACTGTAAAACCGTATTCAGTTATTGTTCCTACTGATATTAAATGAGTGGCTAAACTTGGAACAAACAGGGTATTATTCAAATTTGTTACACTTTCTTTAAGTTCTAATGTTACTTTGCCCTTTCCTTCTATTTTCGCTGTATAATCATTTGATGCCAATTTTAAGAAATCACACGTACTTTCTTTTTCTATACATTGGAAATATTCATTTTTATAACTCATGTGCGATGTACATCCGCTGTCTAAAATCCATTTTTCTTTATCTCCATTTGTAAAAGAACATTCTTCCATATAATTATTTAATTCATTATTTTTGTTTTCTTTTTTAGTCACATATCTTTTGTCATATTTATTTACATTATTTTTATTATATCTACATTCGTTCGCTTTGTGGCCTCTTTTCTTGCATATGTGGCACGTGAACTTGAAAAAATCTTTCTTTCTATTTACATTAAATACCTCTTGCCTCTCTTCTTCACTTATATTTTTCCTTGCATTTGCTTCTTCAATAATTTTTATTTTTAATTCTTCAGGAGTCGGCAAGTTATCTCTTGATTCAATCGCTATTCTAAAATTTTCGTAAGCCAGAGAAAGGCTGTACAACATCATTATGCTTAGCAACTCGCTATTTATTTGAATGTCCATTTCATTTAGTTTATCTACATTGTCCATGAAACCATTTAGATAGTCTCTTATATCTTCTCCATCCTTATATTTCGATAATATAAGTTGCTTTAACAATGTAGCTTTTCTTGCTGGACCTTTACTTTGATAAGTCTTTTTTAGAATATCCCAGACTTCTTTTGACGTTTTACAATTTTTCACTTGTTTTATTTCGGAAGCTGAAATAACTAAATATAATTCTGATCTAGCTATTAGGTCCTGCTCATCATACTCACATTTTGCTGTTTCGCTATCCGTTGGCCTGATCTTCTTTCCAGATACATAATCCCACAATTTATTTCGAATTAGTAAGGCCTGTGCTTGAATGCTCCAGCTGTCATAGTTGTCCTTTCGTAAAGGATTTATATGATATGATGTACCACTAGACATTTTACTTTTTACGTTTTTACCTATTTATTCATTATTTTGAGCTTGGTGGCCCATAACCTATAGTTTAAGCAGAATAATGAGCAGAAATAAGTAAATAAAACTTACGTGCATTATCAAGAGGCTTCTATTTAGCAAGTTAGCAAGTGATAAAAAGTAGTATTGACATACAAGACATATATCAATCAATATATGAAAACACTATAAAAGACAACTGAATATATCATAAGAAGGTTTCGTATTGTCTCATAATATTCAACCATATTCAACATTGCCCAAAAGCTTAAAACACATCCTCTAGTGCAGTTGTTAATAGATTGTAATTAGAATCACAATTTAACACAAACGCATCCAATTTCTCACCAGCGATACCGAACTACAACCTTGTCAAATTGACGTTGACGTTCATAGAGTTGCTATATAAAAAGTTTGCAAATAATTCCAGGGCCTACTTTTGTTAGCCAGACTACTCGGCGGCGGTAATCGCCTATCTATAATATAAAAAAATATCATTTATCATAGTTTAAAAGATTTTTTTTAGAAAGTTATATCTATTAAGTTATATTAACCAATGGGCTTTACAATTTTATTAAACAACTCTTTTTCAACAGTAATCATAAATTTCACTGTAGGGTCTAAATGTAATGTAAAAATCAATAGTGTATAGGTCACATTTCAACAAGCTTGTAAACATGTTTGATCATTGCAATTTCATAAGAAAATAATTATTTCAACATTAAAATTCACATTTTATACGCAATAAAGCAATGAAACAACAGAGTTAAGTGTTTTTTTTTAATGTGCACTACCTAATAATTTACATTCGTTATGTATTACTACACTTAATTACATACAATATACCACTTTTAAATTTCGCATAGCCTTCATCTAATTACATTAAGTACCTATATGATTATTGATATGTTTTTTATAATAAGATATAGATACAAGTTTATGACTTGTGAGGAATGTTTGAATTATTCTAACAGGTAACACTACTAGGCACATATACTTAACTAAGTTACTATTTTTATTATATTATTATTATTGCAATTTTACATCTTTAATAAAGCTATATTTATTACAGTGTGTTAAATGTAGGTTTAGTTAATAGAGTTTTTCAAATATTAAAATTAGCTTTCTTAATGCTTCTTCACCTATACTTTTATTGTATCTCAATGAATTTTTTATTATGCTATGAATGTATTATACATTTTTTCCACCGAAATTATTTAGGTATGTAAAACAACAGAAAACTATAAATAATTAAATAGAAGGTAAGTAGGAGACATCTAAAATAATCAATATTATTAACTTATATGTCAACATCATGATCATTTATCTCAGGTCGCATGTACAGTTTTACAAGAATTGTAAAACTATTGAAACTCTTATTAGGTGGTATTTAAATCTCCGAAGCTTATGAATTTTTTTCTATTATAGGATTTGTTAAATATATATGTATTAGATCACTTCATAGGTAAATATTTAAGAATTTTGCATTATCTATTGAATTATTAATAACTAATAAAGCAAACTTATTGAAACTGTTAATATAACTAAATAATAACATTAATTACAAAATGATAATGAAATAAAAAGAAATATCTGGGTTATTATCTTTTTATTTAATACAAATAGAATAAAAAGGGTATAAAGAAAATATTAAAGTTATTAGCGTTTATTTATGTGTATACTTTGTATATTTAAAAACCATTTTACATATAATAAAAATTAAAACTTGTTAGTTAAGTTAGAATAAAAAAATGCAAAATTAATATATATTTAGACATACATTTAGAAGTGAGTTACATAACTATATAATAAAAATATTATTATTCCGTTGTAGAAAACAATCTTCTATTGAATCGCTTGATTTTACTCTCCTCTTATATTAATAAATCGCCTCATTTTATATAACAGTTCATATCGTATAACATCACTACTTGAAGTGTAGATTTCGTGCGGTATATTATAATTTAGCTGGTTTTAATAATTGATTCCAGTTATAAGCAGTTGATAAATACCTACCTAATCTATACAAATAAATAAAATTGGAATATCTGTTTGTAATATTAAAAATAACTGCTTTCTACTACATGCATAATTATGAATGTATATACGGTACACATACCATAATACATATTTTTAAAATTTTTGTCTGTCTGTCTGTTTGTTCCGGCTAATCTCTGGAACGGCTGGACCGATTTGGCCGGACTTTCACTGGCAGATAGCTTATGTAATAAAGAGTAACTTGGGCTTTTTTTTATTACATTCCACGCGGACGAAGTCGCGGGCACAGCTAGTATTTTAAATAAATCGCCTACGTATATACAAATAATATAACAATTCTAATAAATATTTATATTATATACCTAGCGGGTTTGATACCTAAATATAATACAAGTGATTATAATCTAATAATACAATGATTAGAATCGACTAGATTTGTAGCTAAGAAGCAGATTTTAACATACTTATTCATTTTTCTATTTGCTACATAAATAAGAAATTTTGTGAATTTGATTCATATAATCCTTTCGCTTCTATTTTTCTAATATGTCAATTTAAATTAAAATATATATACAATTTTCTATAGCCGTCTTCATTAAACCTTGCCATTTTAACTAAGATATTACAATACATATATAGTTTCATTGGAAGATATACTCCGGATAAGGCAATGTTTATATAATAAAAATGACTTTTGTTCCATTGCTAATATTACAAAAAAAGTACTAGAAGTGCTGCTTGTAAACACATACGGAATTAAAAAAAATGTTTGATATTTTTATGACAGTAAAGCCGAAATGCATGAATCGTTTCATTTAAGCAATTAATTCGTATAGGGACGAAATATCAATATTAAATGTTAGTTAACTAATGCTCTGATAAATTCACGGTCTAATTATAAATTATCGAAGTTACTTATATTCATAAGTCTATTCATCAATTTATGTATTATATTGCACTTGTGTAATATACTACATCGTTATTAATTATTATTTTAATAATGAATAAATATGTGGATTAAATCATATTGTTTCATATAGTTTTTTACGTAATTTTCAACATAATTAAGGGTCACTTCACTTCTCTACTTCCACGACAAAGGTTGACTAGAAGATTTTAACAAATCGGACTAAAGCATTCTGCAATGCAATAGGAATAATTTCATAACTGTATTTCCAAACATTACAATTCACAATATAACAAACAATAATTTGACAAAACTAGTTCAAAGCATTCGTGGATAAACTTGACAAGCTGTGAATTTCTTGTGATAAAATAATTAGAATTTGATATATTTATTGTAGAAGATTACAATATATAACTAGCGGTAACAATTCATAAAATAGTACACGCTCATTCAAGAGTTTATACATTAGCGTTTGAGTTTAATTTTTTTTAATCTGTGCTCTACCATAAGTTTGCTATCGTTTTTGCTACGCATTTGACTGTCAAACTGACAGAACTCATGTCAGTATAATATGACAGAATAGAACGATTACGCTCCTCTAGGGGTGCTATACAAAGTTTTCATACAAAAATTTACGCTGTCGATATCGTTTGCAAACGAATGTAAACTCATGGTAGCTACATAGAAAGGCAAGTAAATCAATGAGGCGCAGGCGCAGGCGGTGGTAACAGAGGCAACGGGACGACACACGCAGCGCAGCTGTCTCTTTCTATAACAAAATACATCGTAAAAGAAACGTGGCAGAATGACTATTATTCGTTCCAATAATTTCCTCCAAATTTATAAAAAGCAAAAATCATAACCTGTATAATAAAAACAAATATAAAGATTTTCATCGTTACAACGTGAAAAAGGTTGAATATGCTATATTAAGAATCCTTTGTTTCCTCAATTCTGTAAGCACTACTAGTTAAACACTGCTATAACTAAAACACGCTGCCCTCAGGGTGATCATAACTGAAAACACTGCTAAGACTAAAACACTTTACCATAAGGATGATATTAAAAGATATTGTCTTGCAGTCACTTGTAATAAAGATGATGATATCACTTGTAATAGGCATGATTCGTAATGACAACGGCAATAAAGGTTGCATGAAAATATACCGTAGATTTAAACATTGATACCTTATTATTTATTGTTAATTTTACATAAGCTTGTAGACTCATGATAAATTAATATATTCGTATTTATTATAAATTTACAAGTTTGTTTGATTTAAAATTGAACACATTTAGTCTAAGCTTTCTTTTTATTTTTTTAATTAAATAGCCAATTAAACTGGCAACTACCTATAGTCGTACCGATAAAGTTTGCATAAATCCTCGTTAATGTTCACCTATTCAAATCAAACTGGCGGACTATTACAAGTGGCTTCTAAGTGGGGCACGGGGATCTGAACATCTCTTTGTCAGTGCCAGCTAATCCGTACTATCCGTAAATAATTGCGGCGTCGATATGCAGACCAATTAGCTAATTCATGACGAACTTTTGAACTGGCGTAACGCACGCTTGTTTGTTAGGGCAAGTGCTAGTGAAATGGGGTTTCGAAGGGATGGGACTGTGAAAAGTTGCTATTCTTCATACAGTGACGTTATTACGTTATTACAAAAAGAAAAAATACCACAACGTATCTTTAACAAGTAAACAAACTAACTTCAATTCATATAAAAGTCAGTATAACATTTTTAATAATGAAAGAACAAGATTTTAAATATGACAAAATATTGGTACCTACTTCGATTTGACGCAAACACGATTGCTTTAACTAATTGTTAACAAACAATAGGATTGGTTTTATTATTTATATTTTGTATATATTTGGTTATGTCCTATGAAGTGTTGCTACGGGGATCAGCGGCTAATTTGTGTATTTGCCTCTTACATCAAAGTGCGATTCGTGCCATTAACAGTTTTAAAGCTAGAGATTCAAACAGAGAATTGTTCATAAAAATTAATGTATTATCTATTACAAACTATAACACTTTCGATAAATACAAGAAATAGAAATAAACTTGCCACACTTTATAAAACTAGCAGCTCGTTCTTGGGAAAATATACTTATATTCATTTTTAATAAGCTTCTACCAAATGTTATTAAGTAATCTTTGTATTTATATTATTTGTATTATTATAAATTCAAAGATCATATCAAAAACAAATATACGAGTAAAGGCTATAATTTGACAGATTATCTGAAATGCATTATATTATATGGCACTAGAGAGAGTATTTATCGAGCCATATTATGGTAACAACAAAAATTACTAAGTTAGTTTTAAAAATTTAGTAAAAATACATAGGATTATATAATGCATGATTGTATAAAATATTATGTATTTCCAATATATAAAATACATATTGATTAAAAAGCTTCTTGGTCTGTTCTTCTCGCGAAGATTTTCCAAAGTTCCAACCAGGTGTAGAAAAATAGACTTTACTCGAGATAGTATTTCTAATTTTGCATGGTACATATGGTTATGTTGCTGTTTCTCTTCTTTTCATTAAATATTAATGTTGACGTCAATAAGTGCCTGTAAATGCCGACATTGAATAAAGATTATTTTTATTGCTTACAATAAATAACAAAATACTGATGCGTTAAAAATAACCTGAAATCGTGCATCGGTAAATTTGTTTAACGTTTAGATATAAACTTTGTACTGTTTTAAAATATGCCATACGAATAGTACGTGTGTTTAGTCAACATAAAGCTGTATCAAGGTCAATGTGTAAAGCTTGATGCGTTGCTATGTGTACATGGTTCATAAAGCTCATGAAAATTCTGTGTGCAATAAAAAATAATTTGAAGACTCTGCTGAACATGTGGAGCAACTTAAGACTTCCTTGCAGCATTCATGTTATCTTTTTTCTTATTTTATCGTCTAGTTTTTTCGTTTATACTAAAGACGACGTTCTGTTGATGGATACTATACTTTGAGTAACTCATTTTTACTTTGCCTTGAATTAATTTCCGTCCATATCTCAAAAAAGAACTATTGAGACAAATGTAATAAATCGGATTACGAATTCTTAAGAAGATCAAGCGAATTGTGCTCGGACTTGTTTTCTGTTGTCTACAGACATAGGTTTCGTACGTACCACGGTCGTGCACATAGTGCAAGGCAGGTCGCAGATCCGGCAGCCTCCAAGGTTCTTCCTCGCGCTCCACCTTCGGCACCAATGCGCTCCAAGTATCCTCCGCCCGAGGCGCGGGATGGCACGACCAGGAACAGGTCTATAAAGACGTAATTAAGTAAACATTTTTGAATAACTTGGCACGAATCAACATCATATATAAGGTCCTCAAAACATTGATTTCAAACAAGTGTTTCGTGTTCAATCTTGCTCAGCAGTGAGATTCTGTTGAAAAGTAGAAAGGATATTTTTTAAAATCCTACTGCTATCGTCCTCTAACATGTAGGTCAGAGTTTTTTGTATATCTACTCTTTCATGCCAGTTCTCACTTTTTAACTTTTCTTTCATGCTACATACTTTTGTTTAATTAGTAAGGGTTGAACAGGAGGTAGTTAGGTTTATCATCACTAAATACAAAACTGGCCTTACCAAAAATAAAATTCAATGTAATGTTTATTTAATAGTCCTTTACAGGTACTTATCGTCGCAAAAAGATCATAAGAGATACATAACCTTGTACACGGATTTGTACAAGGAAAACGAAAAAGGTACCTACACTTGTTCGAAAATCGGGAGAGCCTTTCAAGGAATTATTTTAAAAATTCGGATATTCGACTCTCAAAGCCAGACAAGATATCTATATAGCCAAATATTAAAGCGCGCGGGGAAGGTGAGAGCCATCTCCCGCGTCAGTCTAGCACAGAATATTTATAACAACAGGTACTTAATATATGTAACTAAAACTGGACACGCCAAACATGTGGATAATTGGCTGGACATGTCTGGTTAATCTGAATATATGACAAGACTAGGTGTAGTTCACTCGTATGGGTGAGGTTAGACCCGATCTGTAATTACCGCTTATCGTGAAAGCGATTGTAGCCAGCATGAAGTCCTAGGAAGCGCTCGATTTCATAAGCGAAGTAATAAGCCTATGAAAAAACACTGTACACTCGATTGTTCTTCGGAATAGATATATATTTATTTAAAATTGACATAAGCTAAGATTACAAATATATAGCACTGTTTTAAAATTACATTCAAAAGATCAAACTTTGATATGTTGCTAAGTTATTAAGTACGTTGAATTAAGAAAATAAGTTATGTTGTGGTACTTCTTTATACCATCATCAGTCCAAATGCAACTTTTTCTATTATACTCTCCATTTCAACATACTTATGAAAAATTTGTTATTTTTTAATTAACTACCAAAATATTTACTATAAATAAGTGATATAGCAAACTTTTGCCAGTCAGCAAGAATCGTGGATGGTCTTCTGTGAGTTTTCAGTTCTACAGTAACCGCCAGACTCATTATAATGATTAATGTCGTCTCTGAATGTCTCTTCAGTTACATACAACAAGAATCCGTGATCTACTTTAAGGTAATTAATTTTTGATATTAATTTTAGTTACGAAACATGTACGTGTGGATCGAGGTTCGATTACCGTTGTGGCACGGGTGTCGTGCGGCCGTATCAGATGCGTCACGTCACCACAATAATTTTAACACTGGCCCCTGTATCGCTTAACTAATAACGATTTTATATTTTAATAGTCCTCGATATTTATCTGATCTATATAAACTAGCATGATTAACTTTCTTTCTTATTAAAGTTCAAAGGGAAAGCACAAATTAAACGTTAAGTTCTCTTAATTATCATTTACATCCCAAGGATCTATGTACCTGCTAGCGTCCAGGGATTCTTTAAAAATGTATTAAAGCACATTGTAGGAGGCCTATCACCGCAATATAGTTTGGAAATCATAATATGGGCCTGCTCCTACCACGCCAGCTTACTGTGGGTTGGTGAGGTGGTTTTAGTTAGGAGGGTGCACCGCGAACAAGTGATATTGGCTTGGGTCACATTAAATGTCGTTCAGAGCCTTTGACTCTCATTCTCATAAGTATAATTAAAAGAAATCATTTCGATTATTTCTTTTTAAATTACAAGGTTAGTCTCGCTTTTGATTTTGTTTAGACAGGCACAAATAGCTAGCTATGCTAGGTCTTTGCAACCTGTAACGACCCAGTTTGACCGGTTCATTATTGATTGATTTTGATGATTCTTTTAATAAATAATAAGTTAATTACAATTAATAAGGTTATATTACAGTTAATAAAGATGTATTATTTTTTGTTATATTAACCGTAATAATTTAATAAACATTCAGTTCTATTATTCAGCATGTGTTACCTAAATTCAGTCTCTATAGATATATAAATGTAGTGTTCATTGGCCTTGACATTAGCCCTTTTATAGGAAATATACGTTCAGGATTTGCTCATAAAATGATTTTTTTTTTGTAGTTTTTAATTTAAAATAATTTATATCTACATCTTGAGTGCAGAAAATTTTAACAGCTTTTACAATTATTTACAAACAGGAATGTAAAGTTTATTTATAAAAATGTAAGCTAAGATGCTATTTATTTCATGCATTTTGAATATTTCTTTCTATTCATTTCATCAGCTATACTATACTATAGCTGATGGCCGAACCTTAAATAATTACAAATACAAACTTACTTTCCGTATGCTTCAGCTTATAATTATTTTGTTGTTAGGGTTTATCTAAAGTACTCTAGTCTATGGTTGATACTCATAAACAATTCAGAGGCGGTTCCATATAATTATTTACGTAACACCATAATGGCCGTGGTGGTAAATAATAAATCGCCGCGTGCGATTAACTGACAAACAGTTGCGTGTGAAACTTTGTTGGAAGCATGTGCATGAAAGTGAGCATAGATAACGCGACCACTTAATAGTCACTGCATTGATTAAAGCGAATAAGGTTAATTAACATTATTTTTGTTCATGTCACAGTTCCTTTTATGTACTATTTAAGGCCATTTATTGGCAGATGCATGGTCTGTTATTATAATCAGTGCTTCAACTCAAAATATGAAAATGGATTGAATGAAAAACATTCAATACATTTTCTTTCGTTCATTTGCTTTTTATTACAATTCGCAGAGAATAGATTTTATTTTTTAAACGTATCAGACTTAAGAGGAAACCACAAGTATTATAAATTTGAACGATTAATAAAAAATCACCATAAGGTTTTATTTTGCTGTTCTTCTGACTTCCCTACAATAACATCTTCAAAATTTACTCGTTCGGCAACGTTTTAAACAAAAAAAAATATATGCGCTTATTCTGTACCACAACAAGAACAACCGCTGCAATCGAGCGGCGCCAACGTCTAACTAGAAATGATAGAGCTCGATGTAGCTCAAAATATAGGATTCTAACCTACCTGCCCTTTCTCACTTTTTACCAATTTACTTATTCTTTATATTCAGAAAAAAATTACGTCAGAACTACACTATGTAGGGCCTACAGGGAGAAGAGAATAGTATGATGCACCTATTGTACCATTGCCATGGTCTAGTCTGCAGGAGACAAAAGCTGACAGGCATTGGTTAACCAAAACCGACAAATTACAGGGTCATGCCATAAAAGGATATCATCAGGTTCTTGAGCACACTGGACTGATAGTGGGCATCAGCCGGTAGACTATGACAGGGAACACGAGGTAGCACGATAGATTTATTATGGGTCGAAGTGCGATAGCTCGCATAAGGAGTCATCCCACTCCTAAGACATGAAGTTAATTTTGACTTACGTATTTATAAATATTTTTATTTATGTGTACACATATTAGTCATATTCTTATGGCTGTTGTAGTGATGTTTTCAATAAGTACTTTGGTTTATATAATCAAAAAGCAATGAATCTAGATAACAATTAATTTTTTAAAGTAAGATTTGAAAATTAATAACTGATAAAAATACACTAAGACCATGGTTACAAATGACAGTTTGTTTATCAAACTTTTTGACCACTTTTTAGCAAAACTAGCAGATCTATTTTGTTCCCCCCCCCCCCTTGGCGATGGCTCGACTACTCTAGGTCGATCTGGCCCGTGGGCATTGTGACGGTAGAATCGTTTTAGTTGGTAGGCCGGTCCTCTCAGACCGGAGAGCCCCACACACGGCCGCGTCTTGCCAGGGCGGTGTCACGGTGCATTAGAAGCATTTCCCCTCGATAAAAAAAAAGATCTATTTTATTAATCTTTAATGTAATGTAACTTATATTTATTTATCATATCAACATCAAATTTGATATTTTTGGCACAACATTACAAAGAATTGAGAACTTTTTCAGTACATATTAACAATACAAAGCAAAAGATATTAAATTCAATTTGGAATGACTTTATCATGCATCTTTTGAACGTCAGCAACTTTACAATCGTGAACAAAGCCAGAAAATTAAATCTCCAACAATAGACCAACAAAATTAATATTTCGCACACGAAGCCACCAAAAAAATGGCGTTTAAATGCCACTTCCCAAATGAGGTAAATAAAAAAAGCACACCAAATGCCAGCTCGGCATTTAACTAAGGCTATGGACGATAAAACCCGACACGCATTAACATTGAATATATGTTACTGTCACTTCACTTTTTATACAGCAGAAGTAGAACATTAGGTAGCTAGAAATCTATCTATGTAGTTTGTATGATTCGCATATAAAGTGTATGTGGGATCATACAAAAAATGTTTGGTCATCACAAGTGAAATTCTAAATATTCAAATGTATGTTTTTTCAACGTGTCGTGTTATTTTTTGAAAATAAAATACAGCAAACCGTAGATGGTTGACCATAGATGGCTCAGCGCCTCAAGATTTGCTTCTTTGATTCTTGCGTGTTAATAGTGATGACGTTTCAAACCGGAACCTGACCACTCACTACGGACCTTATAAGGAGGCTCAAAGTCACCCAAAGGGAGAGAGAGAGAGAGGGCTAAATTTGGTGAAGATCACTGAAAGGCGATGGCCGCTTGCAGCGCAAGACCTACTGATGTGTGGAGATCCGTGGGGAAACCTATATCAATTAGATCTGTTAGCTGAAAATAAATAAATGAATAACAGTTATTTGTTGGAAAAATAGTTACACTATTTTTATCTTGTTTTTTAAACATTAATATATTCAATTGGTATATTATTTTACAATAGCAAAACTAACAATATTTAAGGATGAGGTGTTTTGAGATTTTGCCATATTTCTTCTTAGTAATTTATAATTAGGGACTCGTAATTAAGCTTTTGCCTGTTTCTTTACTCAAAGGAATCTCATATAACATAGTTCTTAGCACGGTGGAGTATCATCATTTTTAAATGTAGAAGTTACAAACTTGGGTTTTGGTTATGTTTTATCTTTTCAATTTATTTTAAAGATATTACTTACCTACTATAAACTGGAACTATTTTTCTTAAATAAAAGATTATTATCATTATTTACAAATTCGTATTTTGGTCTCTCACTGACTTTCAAACTTCAACACTAAGCCCCTTTTGTAACCTTCAATTTTATCTCGACGTGTTGAAATAAATGAGGTCTATTGTATATGTCTTACGTGGTAATATTTCAATATCTCATTCTCTAATATTGATAATCTATATAGCACTAAGTCTGCATTATTATATCCATGAACCTACCAGAACTTTGTATGTTTTATTAATTTATTATTTATAAGAAAGACTATTATTACTGGTATCTGTATTTCTAGCGTAGTTATGTTTAGTTATATAGAAATTATGTATTTACGTTAATAACTGAACCTAAATAATGAAAAGACTATAAAACGAACTACATTTACAAAATTCTATAAACAAACTATCAAATATAATATACTTAATTATAATATCTATTTTTGACTTAATAATTTTATAACCATTTAGAGTTGTAAATTAATTATTATGCTGATATATTTAGTATTTATGCATGAGCTGACTTGCATTTTTTTTAAGTAAAACCAGTCTTCATTCATTTCTTAGAATATCGAAAAAGATACAGGTTCTAATTTTCTTTTGAGTAATATAATTAAGCCCAGAGGTAGATACGGACTTTATACTCCCTTAATTGATTGATCGCGAAAGTGTTTACTTTAAGTGATTTCTAAGAACAGTTAAGTATTTTGTTTGTTTGTGCGCGAAAAAATTTCAAAAACAGGGTAAACAGGGCAGGTTTTTCTTCTAAATATATAAATTTGAAACAACTAATTGTTCTACATTTTGTTTTATGTCAGTGTTATATCTATAAATTGACTTAGTAAATTACGACTAAATACAGAGGTTCTGATTTTGTTAATATGTTACTGGATCTGGGTATGTTTTAAGAAACATTATTATGTAGTTTATGTTATATATGTTTGTAATTTCTGTCGTCTACAGTGGCGTAGATACGTCGTAGCATGTTTTAAAGTGACTATACACATTGGGCCAATGTGCTGGACCAACTTTTCGTCCACATATCAAAGGATTTTGGTGCACTTTACAAACCGTGTCCGCACGTTGGCGTCTTATTCATTTGGTTGTTATTCGACAGTTTGTTGCTCGTGTTGACAAGCGAGGAGAGTTGATAATTTACAGAAATGTACCAAGATGAATCTATAATATGTAATCCAAAGCGTACGTAACATAAAAAAAAATAGTATTGTTATTCTCTGTGATGTTTATGTAAAAGGTTGAGTGTGCCGACTTATGAGTATGCAAGTTATGACGGAAGCACGGATTTGAATTATATTTTGAATTGTGACTCTTTGTACCCCAAGTTTAGGCTTATGTTATTGAATAAATTAAACACATTTTGGTAATAATTACAACAGTTTACAAATTTTGCATGTTTGCTAGACAAATTAAGGTTTCAGACACAATATAGTAATAGGACCCTACTTTTTGAATCTTTCATTATAATCATTTTAATCTTTAAAAAATATATTTGTATATTTAAAAGACGGCTTTGTCATTTGTAATTGTACCATACGTTGTACATAGAATCACTCATAACTCAAGCCTTAAACCTGTGACGTCACTCACGTTATTTTCAAAATCATTAAGTATGTTAATGATTTTTTTGCACAATAAAGATATTTTTCCCACGGTTCTCTTACGACCGTTTCAAATCAAATTATTCAAATACTAAATGAAATAAATATCGAAGCAGTAATACCGGAAATAACCGAACTTTAATCTTACAAACTATCTTCGCTTTGCCTTTTTGGAAATGCTACTCTCTTATTGATCATAGCGTAGTGTTATATAACCCTTGTTTGAGCGACGCAAAATATATGTAAAAAAATGTTTACATCCCACTGCGGAAAAATGATAGTAAATTTAAACAAAAAAGGAACCAAGGACAAATAAACCCAATCCAAATAAATTCATTCAATTTTTTGTAAGAAGTAGACATAATCTGATAAAGAATTGTCTTTTTGACAGAGCGACATAAAAATCAGTTGTCAAATTTCATAGCGTATGTTAAAATCGATGCCACAGGTTGTCTATACCACTCGTTATTTTAAGTTAACTAGAGGACTTCATAAAACTTGCCGTGGTATAAACAATATCATGAACTTAGTGACGCAACGTGCCGTGGTAATTGTAGGGCCATCACAACACACAAATAGACAGACAAGAAAGCAAGTGACTAGATAAGACACATACTAGATAAAATAACCACTTTATTACAATCTCGTAATGATAATTACAATAATGTTAGTAGTTGTTTCATCGTGTATTCACTCATCCCTGTTCATATTCCATTCGATGCCCCATTACTATAATTATTGGGAAATAGTTACAATTCGTCATTATGTGATAACATCGACATCTGAATAATTTGATTATTGTCTATTGAATGGGCGACACGTGAATTACGCTTTGTAAGTAATTGAGTTTGTTTTATTAATACAGAGAGTCATTTGTTTATATGTGTGTCTATTGTGGTGACACACGTACAAGGTTAGATAATCTGAATAGTTAGTGAGTTGTAATCATTCACGAAAGATATGAAATTATTTTTGGAAGTAATTTAAAAGAAATATAAAAATAGTTTAAAAATAAAATTTTATAAATATCATTTTTCCCTTTTATTTTATATACAGATATTAAATAAACTTTTACACCTTTTTATTAGATTATAAGGTCTATATATTCCTAAAAGTTTAACTATTAATGTATTATATTTAATTAAATATATATACATAAATATATATATTTATCAACTATCTAAGATACTATATAGGAACCATATAATGCAATTCATAAAAAAGTTAACATGAATAACAAAATATAATAGGGTGCGATATTCATTACTATATATACGAATGCAACAAGTAATTATTAGAGATAATATATTTCCTGGCTGTGCATTTTTAAGGCATACACAGTACGCGAGAAACGTACTGTTACGACACCGTAGCAATTAATTCTACGAGATTTCGCTACAATTCATTTGCTACGACGAATGTGCCTTTATTCTACGACATTCAAATTCGAAAATAATGATTGCGCACTATTTACGCTGCCTCTATAGTTAATACTTTTACATATATACGTTACAAAATGTTCAACCTATCATCTTATCTCGTTTTATATACATATATTACAATATACACATATATATTAATTTACATTTTGACAGTATAAATGTATGAAAACTTTGTGTAACGCCCCTAATTGAAATGTAATGAACAAAAATCGTAATAATTTTTATTAATATATCAACATAGCTTCTGTAGTTTACTATAATTAAATCATCGTAAATAATAGCAAACTAAACCAATTGTGTTTTTAATTAGTAGTTATATAGTTTTATTATCATTTTAGTTGAATTCATAGTTCAACGCGGAAATGATCTCATTATATTAAAACGTGAGAAGTCAGAAACTATTACCTATGATAACATATTGCATTCATTAAATTACAATCATTGTAGCTTTGTGATTTTATTTATGAATAAATAATAAAATCACAATATCGACCTTTATAGCATGAAGGCACTTGCATAGAAATCTAGGTCAACGAGTCGCTTATATAACTACTACGTAATATTTACCCGGCCCGCTGTTCTATTATGTCATACAAAAAGCTACGAAAGGTAGAGCAAAGCTTATACGCTCTGCCTGTACGAACAAAACGGCTCACAGCATATGGCAACGCGGAGCCTGCTATGATTTGCATAGGAGACCAAAACTATATTTTTATTGTAGCTAGATTTTTATATAGTTGTTAAGCCAATAGACAGGTTTAATTTTTCAGCAGAGGTTGGCTTCCTCTTTTATGAGAACAGTTAAGGAGCAGATTAACGTGTATTATTGTGTTTTTCCGGACTAGCCTAACCTTATAACCGAGGGAGACTGTAACAATGATAAGGTCTTAGTCAACCACTCTGGGCCAGTACAGATTTGACGAATTAATATCCTTGTGTTTTTTCGTAATTACATGAAGAGATAGAATCGAAATTTGGATATCTAGATTAAAACAATACTGCTGAGATCACATAACCACCGATGCTCTTACACTAAGCTAAAATAACTTGGATCTCTTTAATACCAGACTGAAGCACCTTCTGGGTGAATAAATACCATCTTAGGGTCTAAAACAAGACTATTATTTAATAAAAAAAAACATCGAAAAATTATTTTATTGTTATATATAACCTGAAAAGGACCTTATCATAAAAAAAAGAGAATATATCAATATTCATTTATCAATCTGTCTCCATCCCTGCATCAGTTGACACATTACTATGAAAATGACCGTATTGTCCCGCCCGCTTGTAACTAATAGGGGCGGCTCCCCAGGGACCGCATACGGATCCAATTGCACACTGCAATTGCTTAGTGTAATTGAATTTCATAGCGGCCAAAACAATGTAGCGTGGTGTTGCAGTGCTTAATCAAATAATGCTAATATCAGAAGTTAAGAAACATCGCTGCGTTTCGTGTTATAATAATTTAATTCAACTCTTGTATGCTATGTAATATTGATAACGTAGAAATAATTAACATGACATTTCTAGTTTCTTGCCGCATAAAATAAACAAATTAAATTTATGATTATAAAGCTACCCGCAATTAAATAAAGTGTTGATTTGCCTTTTTGACGCGATCTTTGCATGCATCTACTAACAAATTAATGCGAAAATATGTGAGGAAATTTGGAAGGACGATGGCTTTTTTTTCGTTGCCTTGACCAGCGCAAACGGCGCAAACATGCAAACTTAATAAGTAGATGCATATTATTCAGTATAAAGGTTACCTATTAAGGCACAGTTAGACCACCTATATGGCAACGAAAGCCCTTTTACAAAATAACAAGCCTGCCAACAAGGCTAAACACATATCTATTACTCTTAGTTAAACCCCCAACCCGACGAGACAAGTAAAAAACCACGTAGGGTCGTACGTGCGGGGCACTGATTTATAACGGCATCAACTCCGCAATTGAATCGGTCCAGCAATCCTCGCAAAGTATCTATTAGCTACGTGCTCTGTTTGCGCAAAATGTTTCCAGTTACCAAACTCAACTAGAATGTTCTAGCTTCATTTCAAGGAAGTAATCTGTTTTAAGTTCTAGTGCGATGGTATGTGGTGTATGCAGTCGAATTTATGTGTCTTCAAAAAGCTGGTTAAGATTACTTTTATACTAAGAAGGATAAACGTGCTCACGTATAGTGTAGAAGTCATATTCTCAATTATAGTTTCCGTAATAAATATTCAAGATAGCGATAGAAATGAGAAAAGGATGTATCAGATCTTTTATGAACATTCATTTGCAATGTTTAAGAATAGTTGTATATTTTAAAATCTAATCTCTTATATTTTTAAGAGTGCGTCAAAAAATATAATTAAATCGACGACTGTAAAACTATATGGGTATGTACATTAAATTAAAAGTAACTTAACATAAAACTAAAAAAATATAGTTTATTATTTCAAAGCACGATCTGTAAAGAATAATGAACATAATTGTTGACATTAGATATCTATTTAATATTTATATTTGAAGTTGATGCAACGCAAGTTACGCAAGATAGGAGCAAGCTAACACCGACTCTAACAATAACTGTGTGTAAATATTAAATAAATATTTAAGTATGGATAATTTTGTGAATTATCTTTAAAGCTTTTGTAATAATATTATTTATAACTTCAATTTGTAGATATAGGTCGGGCTTCGGTGGCACTGTGGCCCGACGCTGGCATATCCGAGGGGCCTAGGGATCGACTCTGCCATGTATATTTATCTGACTCTCGGTGAAGGAAAACATCGTGAGGCAACCTGTATAAGTAATTCAAAGGTGCATGTATATAGTCAATCAAAGTGCACTGGGCCAGCGTGGTTGACTAAGGCCTAATCATCCCAACACAGGGTAACCTCACGCCTCTCGATGAAAACGAACTGAGTTTATATATTTATAAAAATACAATAGAATCGAGAATCGACCCAACCGTGTACAAAATATACATTATTTTGATAACTATTGTAGGGGAATCCCTCGAAAGCAAATAATAACTCATACAAATATTGCTTCTAAAATCGAATAGAAATAGAAAAAAGAGTCTTTGTATTTGTGACTATGTATTCTATTTTAAAGTAATTATATAAATATCTAGAGAAACAAAAACAGAATAATCTACTCAGTTTTCAACATGCGACTAAACCGACTTTGCCACCGAGCGCTAATTGAAATCATCATCACAGAAACGCCCAATGCTGGACAATTCTCCTAAAGATCTGCATCCAGATTATTTTATTGTCACTCAAGTTACTAGTCCAAATCAATAATTATTCATCATTTACTTTGTTAAGCCAAAGTCGACTTTATTTACTATTAATAACAACGTATCAACAACAACTTAAAATTCTTTAGTGATTTTCTGATTTCGTTTTATCAATTAAGAAATCATCATTTCTTTTCAATAAAAATCTAAAATTTATTCTTCAAATAGAATTTTTACAATCACTTTTGCACGTCAAAGATTCTACTCCATTGGTTCACAAGTCTATGGATCCCTTGTACTGGGTAGAACCAGCAAGGGCTATTTCTTTGCCTCTGTATTTTCATAGAGTCGTCAATCAAAGCTAGTCTCAGATAAACAGTCTGAACCCAACATCATTTATAAGTTAAAACAAATTCACGTTATATCTATAAAAGCTATGGTTTGATTATGCTATTTACTATATCCTAAACATTTGGCACCGTAACTATTGAGTTATCAAAATTGAACCCAAGCATTGTTATCATTTAAGTAATCCTTAACAGTATAAATGTATAAAAAATAATCAATAACTACTGTCATTGTATAAATTGTCATTGTGTAAAGCGTTACCATCCATAAATTCAATTCAATTCGATAAACTGACCGGTGATGGAGTGATGAATTGTGTGTTGTCGCAAGCGCTCCCCGCTTTGTTTAAGGCGCGTGTGCTTGTTAAATATGGCGGGGTTCGTTCTTAATCCGTGAACATGAGTATAATATTACATTTTTAACATCTATCCGATCATGTCTTTTTAATTAAGATAAAATCCGATCGATGCACGGCGGGAACTTTGACTGACTGCTTTAAATAGATGTTTTTACATAATGTATACTTTATTGGTAAAGGTTTATTTCTAATAATTAGGAAAAATAAAAGGATAGAAAAAATATTAAAATACATTATAACAAATATTTGAATTGCGTAAAAATTTAAAACTTATTGAAAGATAACTTTAAAGTCACTGAAGAGTTCCATTAATGAAATAGATTCTGTTAAAAACTCGAACGCAAAAATCGTATTAGATACATTATAGAACAATAGGATACTGCAATCATTACTACAATATAAACAGTAATAACGCTAGAATAACAGAATAAGTATTAAAATATTAAAAAGTTAATATAACATTAACATTTTGGCATAACGTTAACATTAACACGCCCACTCTGAGGCAGCTCGTGAAGAGCTGCCTCACTCTGTTCCCCAATATCCTGAGCGCCAGCGCCAGCACCTTCCCCGGGATCCCGTCTGGGCCCGGTGCGGTGCTGCGCGCTGAGAGCCGCGACACGGCCCCGGCGAGCTCGCCCTCCGTCACCCCTAGGTCATCCGACCACGGAGCGGGCGACGGGGTTACGGAGGAACTGTCCTGGACCCTCGGGAAGAGCGTATCCAACACTCTTCGCACAGTATCGGGGTCCAGGGTTTCCGTCAGTGGAGGGACCCATAGTCGGAGCTTGCCCAGTAACATTTTGTACGGGCGCCCCCATGGATCCCTCTCCAGTCCCTCCAGGAACTCGTTCCAGGTTCGCCTTGGCGTCAGCGATGGCGATGCTGATCGCCTTAGCTGCGGCTCCGTACGCGTTTCTGGCGCTCAGAACTTCCTCGACTGAGGCTTGCCGTCTTCGACGGGCTCTAAGGTACCGGCGGCGCGCGGCTATAACAGCAATCCTAAACCGCGCGATCTTCTCATTTCACCAGTACGCAGAGTCCCGCCGGGGCCCCCGACTCGGGGCATAGAGACGTCGCAGATCGACGTCAATGAGCCAGGCTGCTTGCGCTTGCACACCGAGATCGGGCAAGATCCGTCCCTCCTCCGACCAGTCCGCGACGACGTGGGCAGCGGCTAGAGCCATATCTCAATCCAGCCGCTTGATGGACCAACACCGTGGACGGCTGTCCTCCTGCAGCGTGCGAGCAGGGTTGCGGAAGGACACATCGAAAACGATGTGTCGGTGGTCAGATAGAGTGACCACCTCGTCCGCGACCCTCCATCCCGACACCATGCGGTGCGCAGTGGGAGTCGCCCACGATAGGTCGACGATCGACTCCCCCTGCCACCGCACGCAGGTGCTGACGAACCTCGGCTTAGAAGCCGAAGGTCCAGTCCCACCGCACACTCCAGGAGTGTCTCCCCTCTTACGTCGTCCCGGGTGTCGCCCCACTCGCTCCACTCGAGAGAGTGGGGCGACCCCACTCTCTCGAATGGGCGTTGAAGTCACCCAGGACGAAAACCGGGCGCAACCACGAATGCAGTTCGCCAGCCCGTCCAGGAATGCCTCGAATGCGGCGAGGCCGCAATTCGGGGAGATATAATAGCCTATCATGACCGTGGACCCCCACTCCACGGCCACGTATCCCGGCCCTCTGGCGAGGGGGGTACAGTGCGGCCTGTCGCTCGCCCAATATATGGCTACAGAGCCCAGGTCGTCCCCGAACCATCTTGGGTGGTTCGGGACAGAGTAGGGCTCTGCGACAACCGCCAACGCAACCTCACCCTCCGCGAGCGTCTGGATCAGGAGATCCTGCGCCGCGCGGCAGTGGTTGAGGTTGCCCTGCAGTACCTTGCCATGGACGTCCATTATTATGTGTCCATGGCTTCGCCTTGCCCCTGGGCCGGGGCGGGGGGTTGGGCAGCAACCCCAGCCTTCCTCCCCCTCCCCCAGCCTCTTTGGTGGGGAGCATTTCTTGCTCCCCATCCTGTGCTCTGCCGGTCTGCCGTAATCCGAGCAGACCGGACAGCGAGGGGCACTCGCCGTACAGACACGGGCAATGTGCCCTGTCTCTCCACACCTGTAGCGTGTGAGTCTTTGTTAGGGCACATGGCTCTGACATGTCCTCTTTCGAGACACCAGTGGCACTGCAGGAGCCGTGCTTCCAGTGCCTCGACCCTCGCCGAGGTCCAACCAACGAGGAGCCGCCCAGCCGTCAGTTTTCTGACAGCGCTGAGCGAACACCTGGCCCAGACCGTACCCAGGCGGATGCGGCCGACGCGTATCTCCCCGACTTTCACATCCTCCGGAGAGCACGCGCCAGCCGCAGCTATGGCAGTCGCCACGTGTGTACGTGTGATAGACTCATCGAGATCCATCATACGCACGTCGGCCATTTTACACGGGCGCGAGATCTTTGCACCCGTGTCCGCTAGTGCTTCCCTCATTCGCTCCGCCAGAGCGTCGGCTTTGGCGGAGCTCTCTGGGCCGGGCACCTCGAGCAGGAGGGCCCCGGTCACGGCCCTCCTGGTGCGCACACTGCCGGTGATTCCCAGGTCCGCCAATTTTATTTTTGATTTGGCGGACTACATCACCGCGGCGTACGCACTACACTACCGCCGCACAGGTCCGGGGGCCGGGATCGACCACCCTAATTGTCGGGGCCCTAATCGGAGCCGCGACCTTCTTTGGGGCGGCCGCAGGCCGTCGTCCCGCTACCGTAGCCCAAGAGGTGCCCCGAGAAGCCCCCTGAGAGGGCTCCTGGGGGCCACCGTTCGGGACCGCCGGCGCAATAGGTGCTAGCGGGGCCACCGCACTCGGAATCGGCGGCACGGGGCTCCCCCTCTTGCCCTTGCCTCTTCTTTTGGCCTTGTTTTTCTTTTTTTTGCCCCCTCCAGGCACGGCAGGCTGAGCTGCTTCCGCCTGACACCGCTCATGGGCGAGCGGGGGTCTCCGTCCCATGTCCGGGAAGAAGCGGCGCGTGAGATCGGACTGGAACCTCACAAACTCCCTCTCCATCATGGTGGAGAAATGGCTCCAGTCCGCCGTCACCGCTTCCTCCCGGGACTCAGTCGATGATCCTGGGGGGGCAGGCCCTTTCGCCTGTCGGCCCTTTTTTTTCTTCGGCGCGGCCTGTACTAGAGGCGCGTCGCAGACGCTATCCCGCGACGGCCTCGGCGCCACCTACTACACTTCTTCATACCTACACTTTTTCACGTAACTACTACGAAATAGATTTTAATGAAACTTTACAAATATGTAGCTTATACATCAGAATTACACATAATATAGAATTTATAGACATATTGTGTGAATTGTCCAAAACATGACGATAAGTGTCAAATAAGTAGAAAAAATATATTATCTGTGCTGACAAAGTTGCGGGTACCAGCTAGTATTGTATAATTTTCGCCGCAGCTGTTATCTAATAAACTCTCTAAGAGACTTAAGTTACATTACATTTATTAATGGACGTTATTAAACCAGTACTATTTAATGACACTTAATGATAACTACTAAAAAAATGTAAGGCAAAGAACTAAATTTTACACATAAATTAATTACTAAATAAATAACATAAGATATTTAAACTAGATTATGATTATGTTATCCACGGGACTGTGATAAAAATGTTCGTTCAATGTTTCTAGTTTTTGAGTACCATGAACTTACTCGGACAACCCATTCCAAAGTGGCATCAGATTTGAGAATTGCACCACTCGCTGGTGACGGCCTACCTACCTACCCCAAATTAGCAACAGTTTCGTTTCAAAACAAACTTTGACACTTAAGTAAAGTTGTGTTTTTGTAGTTCAGTTGTATCTTCTTTATATACAGCCATCCAAGCCGTCTTTTATGTAAAAGGCCATACTTGTAAGTCATTATTACTCTCGTGATAAGTCGCATTGAACGATTACATTTCAACATTCGTCGTGTGTATCCTCGCATACGCACTGCAAAACAAACAGGTCTGCAAACAATCAATTTAGAGTAATCCGCAAGCCCGCCGGCGCCTCCTGTAAGCGGATGGAGTCCGACAGAATCCGATTTGCAAGTTAATCTCGATTTTGATTTCGACGAGCAATCGAGCGATTGCACAGAATAGTTTAAATCCGTCTGTCTACAACGCTCGGTTTAATTCGATATTGGTTTGCAAGTTATAAAAAATTGAAGAAAGCAATTGGAACGTTATGTTGGAAATATGCTTAACCAAGAAAAGAATGTACTCTACACATGTTAAAAAATTGGGAGAGCTTTCATGAGACAAACAGGCAAAAAGTGAATGTCCCCAACCCAGCTGGTAGCCACTCACAAAAATCAGATTACTTAGTAAAAGTTAGATTTACAGATTACCTAAAGTAAAGTAAGATAAACGACGAAGGTGTGAATAAGGACAGTCATAGCGAAATAACTTTCCACCTCGTAAATATGTCTTAGTCTAAGGGTAGACGGAATTTGATTACGTTGCCTTAGTGAATAGATTTATTTCAAGTACCTGTAACCGTGCTAGCCAATCACAGCTACTTCACCGATGAACCTAAACCTGCCTTAAGGTAGCCTAATTAATTAAACACGCTAGGTTGGTTGACTTCATATACACCTTTAAGTTTTTTTCATAGTTGCCTCATGATGGTTACTTGCGCTATAGGAACATCAGTTAAATGTACTGTATGAAGTTCGCCACGTGAAAGTTGACATTTGTTTGCACAAGATCAATCATCAGTCATTCCAAAATTTAATTTCAAATAACACAAAATGTCGTATTAATATTTGTATTAGGCTATTGTCACTTTATTATTTTGACTCTTATTGTTTTACCAATTAATACATAATTTTATATGCAGCTAGCTAGTCTTTTAAATTCAAATTAACTACGTCTTGAGAAAGGATCAATTTGAGAAAGATCTTTTTCTGATCATTGTTACATATGAAATTAGAATAACTAACTTATTGCTATGTAGCAAAATCGAACTATAGACCTCCCGAATGTCGAAATCAGAGCCATACCCACGTTAATCACCACCGCAACAGTCCCAAAGACAGGTAAGTAACAGTTAGCTAGCTAATTTACTCCACTCTACCCACGTACCTCGGACTTATAGAAAACGCAGGCAAAGTTTCAAGTTGTATTCTAGAGGAGAGAAATTGCCAGCGCTCATTAGGTATCGAAGCCAGTTATCTTAATGACAACTGCAGCGTTGTATCAGCAACGTACGCGTGGTTTCAATGTCGTTACAAGCATCAATATAGTGACCAAATAACCTATATGATTCTTTGTCAATTATATGTGTATATATATGTATTCATATATACTAATGCTTCTTTCCCTGATCACAGTTTTCCACTAGCTACGATTCGAACATACTTCCCTAGCTTCCTTGATTTTCATTAATACTTTTATACACGTTTGTTGGTTTAGTTTTGACCTGATCTTCCTTCAGTATATAACCAATTTGCTCTTAGTATGTTCGTTTAAATCGTCCCTCCTAAGGGGAGTGGGACCTCCTGGAAAATTAATATTTTTATGTTTACTTTTTTAATTGTACCATCTATTCTATACTTTGGAATTCACATATGGTAACAAAAGTAAGAAGGGATTGTAACAAAATCTATCCAAAGGTCTTGGGTGTATCAAGTGAAAAATAGGTCATACTGCTCCGTCTGGTATGGAGTTCGGCATAATCACCGTGGCACTTGTCACGATAGTGTCCTGGGTACGTTTCGTACTCCTTGTAAGGATTCTCAGCCACTTCTGATAGAAAAATAAAAATTGCAAATATATTACACCACCGCTCTGTGTACCACCCTAAAAGTTGCCGGAACTGGCCACTTACACAAATAGTATTGAAAAAAAAATACTATATACCTATATAAAAATAGAATTTGCTTCATTTGACCTTTTTGCGGCAATAAATTGACAAGCGCCTACACTACATGTGGTTCCTGCGAGATTCACAGTATGTGCAACCCCCACTGAAACTAAGAGTATATGTTTATTTACCTTTTATCCTCTTCCCACCTAAGAGGTTGCTGTTTCCCAGCGCAGCGGTTAATTCGCTGCGCTGTTGTTGCCACGCCGAGCACACTGACAGTGTGTGCTCGTGTGTCAGTGTGTGTCGTCGAGAGCATCGCAGTGGTGACACCGCGGCGTCATCTCCCGACGTGCGACCTTGTGCAGGTAGTGGCCGAAGCAACCATGCCCGGTCAGTACCTGCACCATGCGGAACGAGAGGCTGCCCTGCCGGCGCCCAACCCACTCCTCCAACACCGGACGAATGACTTCAATCGTCCGGTGGCCGGCAGCTGGGAAGGCGAGCGCCTCACCCAGTGGGGTGGCACCAGTGGGTGCAGAGCCTCCCTCTGCACCCGGGCACGGATTCCCTCCACTTCGAGCCGTTCCTCCCGCTTACGTGCCGCGACCCGATGTCGATACACAGCGGCGTGCACCTGTGCATCGACATCCCACGGCGTGTGGTCTGCTAGACCGCAGGCCGCGCCGTGGCTGACCGTGCGATAGGCTCGCACGGCCCGAGTCGCGATGACCCTCTGCGGACTTCGCAAGAGGGCCACCGTGCGGGGGGAGAGGCACTCCGCCCACACCGGGGCTCCGTAGAGTGCCATCGACCGTATCACCCCGTGATACAGCCGACGGCACGCCGATCCTGGCCCTCCCACGTTAGGGAGAACCCGCCCGAGTGCGGGTGCGGCTGCAGCGGCGATCAGCCGTGGAGCGAGGAGCTTGAAATGCTCCTCGAAACTCCATCGGGAGTCCAGCATCAGGCCGAGGTACTTGAGGCGTGCTTCGACCGGTATACGGACTCCCTCCACTCGGGCGCGGAGCCCCGGTGGGATCCTGCGACGGGGTGGCCGGAACATTATGGCCCTCGTTTTGTCGACGGCCACTTCCAGACCCAGGAGGCGGATGCGTCGGACCACTAGCGACGCGGTGACCGACGCACGGTCGGCCGCCTCCTCCCCGATTTTTCCCTTCGCCACGACCAGCGTGTCGTCGGCGTAGCAGACAGCCTCCGTTCATGGCAGGAGGTTGCCTCGCAGGACCCAATTGTACCCCAGGTTCCATAGCAGGGGACCTACGTATGAACGGTACCGTCCGGCCCCTCGTACAGAACTGACCTGCCTTGCAGTCCTCCACGAGGGCGCGGGGGTACGGAGGCCCTCCGTGGAATTTGAGTGCCTCCTTTATGCTCTCGTGGAGGAGGCTGTTGAAGGCGTTGCGGATGTCCTACGACACCGCAACGACAGCCTCACCCCTGGCTGTGGCCCTCTCAGTCCACCTCTTGAGAAGGGCCACGGCGTCCATCGTGGGTTTAAGTCGTCCCCTACAAACTGGTTGCTTAATATATTTAGTGATCTTTCGTTCATCCTTTCTAGGTGTCCAAACCATCCAAGCAGTTTATCCATACTATTTTTCAATTTATCCTTCATCGTGACTTCAGCCGCTCCCCTCGTAGCTCTCATTTTCACTGCACTAATCTTGTTTTGATTCATCTTTTATCACACCCAGCATTCAATCCTAAATATAAGCTTAAGGGCAAGCATGACTTCAAGCACAGCCAGACGCACTTTTTTCGACAAGGTTTAGTCTTTATAGCCCCATTCACATTGTTTCCTGCCATTATTCTTCTATGCGCCGCCCACCGCTCTGGAGGGCGGGCGCTTTAGTTCAAAACCGATAAGTTTGTAGGTAGTGTTTAGTTGATAGGCTAGCCTTCTGCTAGAGTCAAACATAATCACCGGGTATCCGGTGTAAGGTCCGATCACCAAGGGGTTATTAAGACGACTACAATAGTAGCGCACCCCCTATGAGGATTCACTACCATCCACCGTGGGGAAAAAAATAAAAAAAAACATTACTCTTCTATCTACTCGTCAATGTCACACTCATACCATCTCTTGTAAACAGATTCTAAATACACGAAATCTTTCACTTGCTCTAAACATTCGTTGCTGACCTTATATTTTGAAATCTTTCCGTCTATTTTAACTCATAGGCAGTATAAAAAGTATGTATAAGTGAAATAATAATTACAGCTAATGAATACAACCTTTAGAGCCAACACTCAAAACAAAATCAATCTTAAATATAACAGCATCTTAATGAAGTGGCGCGTTACTTACCAGCTCTGAATGGAGGCGCGAGTCCTTTGCATAGTAATGCCAGTAATTAACGCACCTAGGGCCCCGTAATCCCTTCAAAGGTACGTTGCCAACGCAACGGCAGGATTGTTTAATTATCGCCAATTCGCCATTGATCGCATTGAAGTCAAGAATTTAAATTATTGCTACTACCTCCAATGTAGCCGAGAATTGGTGTTATAGGTCGATATAACAATATAATGATTAATAGTTTAAGCCTTATTATATAGCTTATAATAAGGCTTAAACTCTAAGCATATATAGCTGACTATGAACTATATATAGCGAGTATAAGTTATATAAATTGGTACTCAATAGAAACAGTTGCTAAGTATGTGGAGATTTGATTTTTTTATAACAAATTAGGTATGTTGATTACTCAAGCAAGCATTACTTGTCCCACATTATCTTACGACAATACAATATAATTATACTGTTTGTGTTTTGAAATTTCTTATTCAACTCACGGAATTATGATATTTGACTTTTTTTATTAGATATTTTAAAAATTAAGTTATGTGTATAAAATATCGATACATGTTCAGTACACAATACTTATTTTTACCAAAGATCCGATAGCGTTGCAGGGAGAGGTAATTTACTAAAGTAGCTTTTCTAAGAGCTCGCGTTTCATTTTCAACAAAATTATTATTATAGGAAAAGTTAGTGATTTGCGAGCCAATTAGACACATTTTTTTTCTTACGTAAAGTAAGTAGATCTCCAAGTAATTAACGACCTTAATAAAATATCTATACAACAGAACATAGGAAAATAAATAAGCAAATAAAGGTTACAGCCACTCTGAGCTCCTCCATTACAAAGATTACGGCCATACGAAAAAGGAAAAAAACTTAAGCAAAACGTGCGGGACGAAAATCCCCCTTTAATTGGTCCTCGCGAACCGAATCGGTACTAAATTAAACATTTTCTCTTATTTAAAACCGAAATGAAGTCCATTTGAATTCGGACCGGCAGTAATTACACAGTTTACGACGTGACAAAGCTAACTGTCGGCCATTTTAGTAAAATGGCGGCGTCCCAAGGCACGGACGCCGCCTGAAATTAAACGACGGATGTTTCCAAATGTTGAAAATTAATCAACGCATTAATTACACAAGTTTCTTTGCTTTTTATAATATTTATTAATTATTCGTATGTGTGTATCTACAAAGTGAATTTTTGACAGTGGAACTAAGAGAAAATATGCCTTTTAGAGAATACACCTCACATCTTGCATTTGCTCGTATTTGAATTATAGTTATATTAAATACATCAATTGAAATTGACAACATTGATATTGATAAATTGATGATTATTAAAATATGTTATAGTTTCATCGTATCCCAAATTTGTTGTACAATATAGTTTTACAATACAATTATAAAACACATCAAAAAATGTTTAAACATTGTTGTGATTAAATGACTATCAACAACAGATAATTTACTTTACCGCCGTTATTTGTTACATTTTACAAGAAATATTACGAAATAACAATATAGAATATACGTTATTGAAAATTTTAATTGTATAACTGAATCATTTCCCAATATCCTAATACCCCTTACTCCATCTTACAAAGTTCCAAATCCTTAGTACCGTGCACAATAAAGTATTATGTTTTATGTTTCAAAAGACAGACGCATTCATGGATCCTAGTCGGAGAGATAAAAAAAAGTAATCGGCGATTACCGGACGTCGCAACTACGGTGATTGGAAAAATTTTCCTCCGCAAACTTTTTAAATTGGATTTAAAGCAAGCTCGGTTTGACTCGAAAGCTCCGGGGACGGAC
Organism: Scirpophaga incertulas; assembly: GCA_036419045.1. Taxonomy (NCBI): domain Eukaryota; kingdom Metazoa; phylum Arthropoda; class Insecta; order Lepidoptera; family Crambidae; genus Scirpophaga; species Scirpophaga incertulas. The sequence continues at coordinate 23,881,221 of CM071628.1, forward strand.
GATAGCAGATAATGCGATCACTCAATACTCCGCCATTAAATTGCATCTTCGAGAAACGTTTACGTTAGATAACTAACTTTTTTACAGTAACTACTTAGTGGATGCATGGTTTGCGTTTACGATTCTTTGGTATTGTTGATAAAATTATTTTGGTAGTTTCATATTGACCAAGACTTTCTCTGTCTTAAGGACTATGGAGTCTGTGAAAAAGCAATTAAAATATCTTGAAAGATTGTTTTTGAAAATCAATTCTAAGGAATATGAAGTATTGCCAACCGTATTATTAAAATAATATATAATAGATAATAATAATATATAGAAGATACTATTAGAATAATAAATAAATAAACAAACTATTGAAATAATGTCAATACAATTTTAATAGTTGTAATACGGTTTATCCGTTCACACAAATAAATTAAATACTGTAAAACTAATTAAAATCTGTACCAAATCTTTAACAAGAATATTTAGATATTTTGTGTGATACTTGTTAAATAAAAGTGAAAATTATCTTTCCATAAATAAAGGGGCCTAGAAAATCTAAGAATCATCGTAAGAATGCGGTGCGAAACCGAAAAAATTCAAATGGAAAACGCCTACTCTATACAGTACCCTCGATTTTATTTATTAGAATACACTTTCCAATAATTCAATCTTTTCTAACAGCTTTCAATCAGCTTGGAGGCAGATTAGCTCGCTTATACTGAGATAAGGGATTTCATTTTACGATGGATTACTCACATACATCGAACTAATCGTCTTGTTAATAAGCTATTCCGAATCCGTAATCTGAAGTATGTGAATACCTTACAATTTTGTGCACCTTAATAACTGAAATGAAATTTTACAAATAAAACATTTAACTTTAGATGACGTGCAGTTATTTTTCATTTTTGTTGCCAGAAGGGCTATTTTGCAATTAAGTCGACTACTTCTATCGTATTCGACAGATTATTTTATTAGGTTGCAAAATGTGTGCGTCCTAACAAAAGTTCACATGGCATTCATTGTTGCACTCTCATGCACTAGCAACAGACAAAGCAGTTTCAGGATTAAAGCTCGTAATACGTGTAATAGTTTTGATACTGAATAGACATACTTCATGATAGCATCATCCATGGCATCAGAAATATTCTGTTTTGTTCTCTTAGAGCATAATTTAAATTTAGTTTTGTTTTTTTTAACATGATTGCACTCTGTTTTGATATTCATTTTATTGATATAGTTTTATAATAGGTACTATATTATCAGCAATGGACATCGAAATATCGATAAAGTTGTGGCTATTTGCGATAGCTAATTTTATTAGCGACCTTTGGTAATGTGCCTAATATGACCGCGATCTTTTCAGTAGTTTTAGTTTTTCAGTAGTCAGATTGTCATTCATATGTATTACGTACAAGATGATGAACTCACCGCATCCCTGGGCTGGTCTTCCTCTGTGGTTTCAATGTCCACGCTTTCGTCGCTATCGCGACCGCTTTTGGTGGAGCGAGCGGGCGACGAGCGCATGGGCGACCGCGGCGGTGAACGAAGCGGCGACCGGCTCCGATGAGGTGATGACAGCGATTTTGGTGACCTGTAGGTATGGAAATTTCGATTTGATAATCATTGATTATATATTTCCACCAGTAATGAAATGCACTATTTAATTACGATAATCGTAATAAAAAATCTGCACCATATTTTTGACAAATTTGAACACTATTAGACAGTTACAGAGCCGAAGAATAAATAATATGATGAATATCGGAAACATTCGTATTTTAATACAATGTGGTTAAAATATAACCAGTCGTACATAATTAGTACATCTGCAATTTCGACCCAATCACATACAAAATACGTTTGATATTATAAGAATTTCACAATTAACGTGCACGAGTAAGTCATAGCCAGTTGTCAGTCAATCTCAAGTAGAGAACACGTGTACTAATGTTATACAGAAACATATAGCCCTAATATAATTACTAGTTGTTTTTTTTTATATATGTGATATTAATATTCCTTTAACAAATAATATATCACCCAGAATACTAAAATGAATTATTATAAAAAGGACATTTTATTTTACCGCATTACTTGTATATTTAGAATTTAAGTTAAAAAGTTTAGAACATTAGTTATCGTCTAAAATCGTTTAACTAATAAATTAAAAATAAATAAACTAATAATAAAAAAAAATAATCATTTTACAAGGTTTTATATTAGCTTCACTTGTAATTATGTAAGAAAATCCTGGAATCTTAATTTGACCCACTTCCCGGTCGCCGATTGAGCTGAAATTTTTCATGCACGTGTAAGTCGGATGACAAAGCATGGTTATGTGTGCGACGTCATTCTAAATCCAACATGGCGGCACTACCAAAATGGCGGATAAATTATTTTTAATGCACCCCTACAATATGGATATCAAATGAAAGGGCTTGCAAAGAACACCTCGATAAATAATGTGACGTTACTCTTAATCCAATATATCGTTAAAAGTATTCTATAAGTAAGTAAATCTCGCGACAAGCTTTTATATGTAAAAGTTTATTTTGTTCTTTTTAGCGCATTTAATAAAAGCTTGTTTTAAAAAAATATTTTTACTTTTTTTGTAATAATAACTTTATGAATATACCACGTTGGCGCTATCGGTCGTTTTCGGAAATACGAAGTCCCCGATGCTTAATATTTAGTCTGACACAATACGGGTTCGGAATGGTACCACAATTTTGTTCGTTAACCGATAAGGTGTGGGTTCCAGGTAGCCTCTAATAAGAATAGCTTAGAGTCTAAAGTATTGCTTGTGTAAAATAGAAACAAAACAGTTCTAAAACTTGTGTACAGAGAGTTCATTATGTGTAACGTATCAATGCGGCGATTGCGGCGGAAATAAGGCTGGGGAGAGTTGCGGAGCATCGAACTTGTTCTACGTACCTGTGCGGCGAATGCGGAGGAGACGCGACAGGGGAGAGTTGCGGAGAGTCCAGCCTGTGCGAGCGCACCGGCCTGAAGCCGCGAGGCTCCTCCAACGCCCCGACGCCACTCAGAGCGGTCAGTGCACCTGCCAATCGAACTACGTGAAACTAATTACTTGACTAGTTATCTTTCACATTGAAGACATATATAAAAAATATAACTATTATATAAACGACAGTAAAAGGTGGGGTTGAAAAATAATAATATCCAATTCTCATCTCGTTTTAATAAAAATGTTAAATATAATATTTCTCCACTAGTAGTGGATGTTATAGTATTGATATTTGTTGAGAAGTCGCGCATTAAGAAACTAGAACCTGCAAATAAATTCGAAAGAGACTGGAAATTTTCAAGTTAGTCGATAATTCAGAAAATTTCAATACACACAACTAGAAACATATTTTTTCCGTTAACGTACTTTTACTTGTACAAAAAAGTAGGTCATGGAATATGTTACAATATATTTTTCAAATACAAGTAAGAGATGGTTCTTGTAATATAACCTAAGTTATAGCTCATCAAAATCTTCAAATATTCATATCGAAAGGGTTCATATAAGTCATATCAATATAATTTGCGTGTCTATTGTTACCAGGCGCCCAGAGCGTAGGCTTGAGCCAGGGTATCGCGTAGGGCAGCGGCAGGCGGGCGCCCCACACGTAGTCGGCCAGCCGCGGCACCGGCGCGTGAGCGCTCGGTGGGCTTGCCGGTGCACGCTTCGCCTCGCTCGCGGCCTCGGTCTCGGGCCTGCGGACCGACATCCTTCTGAAGCCGAATTTTAGGCTGAACTCTTACCACTGATTCTATTCTATTAAAACCAAATTCGCGAATTTTCGGTTAACTTGTTTCGAACCATTTACAATAATGGTGATAAGTCTGCTTGTACGTCAACAACCAAAACCATAGTACCTAGTGCAATGCATGATTCTAATGCACATTTCTGTAGCTTAAAAGTTGAGGTCTACATGGTAACTCATCATATAATAATGCCTAACAACTTAATTGTCACTCAGTTTTGCGCTGAAAGATGTGTTCCTAAATTATGCCACTGAAGGGGCCATCATACGATAGTATGAAGGGAATTTTATCGCAATTGCTCATTATTTATTTAACTGAAAAATCCAAGAAACGCTATATTACCTGGCCGCAGATAGCATCCTCTTCCTCGTGCCACCATTAAACATAGCTTTAACATCTTCCCAAGCATGCACGACTTCGTCAGGGGGACTTCCGCTCAGCTTCATGTGCCTTCTCCACGAGTTGAAATTGGCCGCGTCAGGCTGCACATATTTGTCCCCTGGTCCGATCCGGTGGGAGTGGAAGATGAACTTATTGGGCGAGAAAAACAGTCCGCAATACGCACATTTGATGCATTTCGCGCGTGATGAGTTGTATCTAGAAGAAAACTTCAGTTAGTCTGTCATAAACCCATGTACGATACCACAATTACGTGATACGATTTACCACGCAACGACGTCATTAAGAATTAAAAACATACATAACGTTTTCACCATAGAAGTTAACGCTTAAGATACGATATTTTCAAACTAGTTATTTCAAACAAATCGAATGAAATTCTATACAATATACAATTTCTTTTAAATAAACTAATTTTATCGAAAAAAGTATCAATAAGTCTTATTGATGATATGCACGATATCGTTTTCATCCCGAATGAAGACTTCATCAGTGTAGAGTATCATTTATCAGTGATATCTCACCGTTAAAAACACTGTAACAGTGACTTCATATTCACAATTTAGGGAAGCCTGTATTTCACCAAATGTGATGTGGTGAAAATGTCAAAGATTTCATTATTTTGATTGACTTTTACCTGCGTACGAGTTATAAAAAATGGCAATATATAGATTGATATTTGGATTGATAATTGCTGGTCATCTGCTTTTGTGTATCAAATTGAAATCATAAATTTATTCTTTGAAAGGGTTTTTACAATCCCTTTTGCACGTCAAAGATGCTTGTCATTGGTTCATAACTCATCGCCGGGAGATCTTGTACTGGAAAGAACCAGCAAGGGTCATTTTTTTTCGCCCTGTATTTTTAGTCAAATCCCAGATACTGTCACAGTCTGAACCCAACTTCAGTCATAAGTTCTTTGTATTATTTACTATAGTCAAAATATTTGGCAACGTTACTATTGAGTCATAAAATCAAACCCTTAACAGTATGATAACCTTTTCCATAAGAGTTTTTGACAACAGATTTAAATCTGTGACACTAATTTGTACTTAGTGTATGTCAGACAATATATTTATTGCGCGTTCTACCTCGCCGGCAAGAAGGCACCGCGGCAGCCCCAGGCGCATTCGTGGTGCACAGCGAAGGCGAAGTCATCAGGCAACCGAGGTGGAGCGTTGTCTCCCAGGAATGACTTGCAGAGACGCTCCGCCTCACGCCGGGTAATCATGCCTACAAACACTCAACTGTACTACTAATTTATATTATTTACACAAAAAAGTTGTTCTAAGATTAGTATCCCATGCTTAGTGATTCTAAAGATCGTTAAGTCACGCCTATCTTGCTTTGCCGAACAATAACACATAGCACATGCTATGCATGATTATGCTTATCCCAAAGAAGATAGTAGTGCCGACCAGAAGTGTCAGCAGTCTTCACGGACCATACAAAGTCAGCTTAATCCATTCTCAGTATCGGTGATCGTACATTTAATCTATATCTGTGGGAATTGACTTCAAATCTGCTTTAACCAAAATTATTCTTACCGCCATTTCTATATATAAACTAAAACAAACGTAAATACTACGATGTATATCAAACTATTTGATATCATTTGTCCTCTTCAATTCGAAGTTATAATTCCGAACATTAAACTGTCAAATTCAATATATCGTTGAGGATTTTTGTTTAATTATTATACAGTATGTCTAAAGAATATAACTGTCAAACTATTACGTACCGTAAGAATACTTAGAAACATTCGTGTTTTAATTGAAATTTTGTTTTACGACGATATAAAGACGACCTGAATATTGAAAAAAAAAACAATTAAAAATCAAAATAATCTGTTTTCAACATGGCCCAAAGACTGTTCGGAAATTGGGAGAGCATTCTCTTGAAGAACAGGCCGAATTTCTCTTGGAAGTGCAATTTTTTAATCTCCTTATTTCAAAATCATTAAATAATACAATTATATCTATACAAACATATTTAAAAATCTTGGATGTCATTACATTACATTAAATATAGGTATAATAATATTTATTTAATGATAACTTCTATAGTCAATATTAATTTTTTTAGCTTAACTTATATGTATACACGTATATAACTGTGAACATACCTGAACTAGGATTAACCTGTATCTCAGGCTTGTAATTACAAAATAAAAATATGGACACATAAATCAAATGCAAAATGTATATTATATCTTATTAATAACTAAATTTAAACAAAGTAAGAAAGAGATAAAAATATAAATAAAAATACAAATTATTTGGTAACTATTAATAGTTTCTCTGTATTGTCATACGACATAACTTGAAGTGCTTCTTGAAGAAGTAGAAGTGGTATGTCAGGAACTTATTTATATTTACAATGCAGAATCTTAAACATCGGACCGCAATGTTTTCTTTATTTACTTATTTCATTTGTTTACATAGACCTCTGACATCGAAGCTATTTAAAACTGTATTTCGAAAGTCAGCGATTCCTCGACAATTTACAAAATTATACTTATATAATATGGCTAGTTTGATATGTGTATATGAATATGTTTGGTGAATGTGTTAGTTTGTGTGTGAGCAATATCAGATATATTTATTAAACTTAACTTTTTGAGAAACGTTGGTAGACATTAATCTGATCTTTCGGTAAAATAAAACATAGTAAAGCAACCTACATACACCTGCGAAGAAATTCAAATGTGTATGTGTAAATTATCAATCTATCGAACCAGCGAAGTTGACTAAGGCCTAATCGCCCTAACACAGTTGAGGTAACTAGCATTGTTATGTCCCTCGGTGGGGACGGATGTATGCTCCGACGAAACTTAACTTTTAATAAAACATGACACATAGTCCCAGACTGGAGCAACGTCTCCAACTGCACAGGCGTACACACGACAACGCTCTGGATTTCGAAATCTAGACTTATATGTAGCGACATAAATAAACAATATACCTTTGATCACAAGAACCATAACTTACCACAACGTCTAGATGATACCGGCATGGCTCCAGCTCTGCGCAGTATTTCCAACTGCACAGGGGTGCACTGGACGCACGTGATCCCTAGGGCCACACGCCGATTGTGGATCTCGTTGTATGAAAACTGTTTGAGCAGCGTGTTTGAGATCTGGGCCAGGCAGAGACGCTCCACACCTTCGATGATCAGGGACACTATAGGCACGCCGTATAAAAGAACAGTGCCAACCTGCATCAAATATTTGACTATTAACGATAATACGATGCATATTTTGTTATATTTATTTATTGTATAACCAGAATTACAGACATAGGCATGCAAGGCAAGAATTGAGATCATTATATGATAGTGACTGTTTGGATTGGTAGGGTACATTATTCGCAGAGCTGACTACTATTGGAGCGGGAAGATCTTTGAGTGACAGGCATGTTCTGGGAAACGCAGTATCGGTAGACGATCTACAAGATGGTCTGACGAGATGGTGAAGGCGCTGGCTGCTAGCAACGCAACGCAAGGCTGATCTGTGTGGAGATCCTTGGGGGAGACCTATGTCCAGCGGTGGACGTGTTTTGGTTGATTGATGATAATTATATTATATTTATATATAAATTATATATTTATATATATAATTATATTTATATATAACTATATGTATAAATATTGGTGTACAAAGATGGACTTAATACCTGAGGCATTTTCTATGAGTCTACCTTTATGAACCAATTCAAATAGGTAGATGTACTAAAACATTCAAAAATCGAATTTAATAGTTACTATAAAATATATCTAAATATTTAATTAATTACAAATCCTAATACATAAATAATATATACATAATACACAACTATATATTAGCCTAACATCTCATTTTATCGCCTAAGTCTGTCCTGAAGTAAAAGCTTGCGTAATTTAATTTTTAAAGTAAGCTTGCTTGGGGGGTGCCTTGCTTTTTGAGGAAACTCCTCCCTCATTACCTCCGCATTCAATAAATAATAGAGTGAAAGAAAACTCAAAACTTTAGACCTTTCGAAGCAACGGTAAATAAACACTATATGTAATATATCTTACATCGTTTTTAGGCGAAGTGGCGAATTGTAGTAGTTAAACGCTTGCATCCGTACTCATTGATCATAATCTTTTAAAACTTTCACAATTTGAACACATATTAAATACATTAAATTAGGGAGAAGATCACGGTGCATAGTCACATAGCAGTTAGTTACTCACATACAGAGTTGCATACTCTGCCGAAATGTCAACGTAAATTATAATGTTTAAATCTGAATTGGAATCGTAATTGTAATGCATTTACGAGAATGCGCTGTAAACATTTTGTCATGTCTAGATTGACGACGTCTGATAGATTTTCAGCATCCGGTAGAATTATGACGTGTCAAACCTGTCTAGCTATTAATTATTACATTTTTATTGTCGGTTCATTCTGTTATACAGTCAAAGGATTAGTACAACCAACTCGACAGACTAACTACCACGCAGCGTCTGTTGCAAAAGGTAAATGAACGATCGTGCGTAGGCCTCTTTCGTCCTACACGAGTTTTAAGTTGACCTTTACAAGACTAGAAAAATGATGACCGGAGTTTGTGTTTAGGTTTTTTACAATGTCTAGCTTTTATATTTTAGGAGATGGCAACTATAGTTGCATAGCCATGCCGGTCACAACTGTGTATTGTAGTGTATTGTATCTACTAAAGGACAAAGTAGTCCAGCGATAACAATCCTAAGTATTAATTAAGGAAATACGGGTCTTATGAACAGAAGATACTTTGTCATTTAAATGTAAACTGCTGCACAAACAGAAACACTCTGTCATTCACATGCCTATCTTCGGGAGATAAGGTGCTCAAATGAAAAAATACACTCAACATTCCTACTATACAATATTTATTACAAAAAAAAATACCTAATAAACCGGAGGGAGACCTCATACCAACCCCCATAACATGAGCCACGAAACAAGATATAAAAACGCGTTAATCATCTGATATAGCCGCCATCTTAAGTATATCTTTTATATTTTGACAGACAGGTTCCCATTGCTGTTCCGATTTAAGAGTAAGCCAGTGAAACATTACATCTCATATCACCAGTTAGTATGGTACATTAACATTCATCTGGGGGTTGCGAATTTATTTCTAATCTCACAGAAACCACATTGCCATCATGTGGAAAGTCGGCTTGTTTATTATTTAAAAACTATTATTTATCTTTGGTTAAAAAAGAATATTTGATTAGGTTGACTGTTCGAACCACAATTATAAATACTGATTATCCACTGACCTGATTCGGTTTAGAGTTCAGCTGCAGAGGCTTGTGTTCAGACCTCGGCTTCAAAGAATCACGAGGAGACATTGCCAAATTTGTCGCCTCCATCCTAGAAACAAAAGCTAGTATGAAATCGTTACCTATAGAATTGCTGTGGGGTAGAATTTTGAAGAATTGTGCTTTAACATATTAATATTTTCCTTATTTGCTTTTAGCAACCAAGAAACAAACTTTACGAATCTTTTACACATATCAATAGACCTTAAACTAACCGTATAGGCTTAAATAAAAATTGTTTAATTAAAAATATTAAAATGTTGAGTTGTGTAACATCATTGTCAGTAATTGAAAATAGATTTCGTAGATAATAATACTTTTATTACATGGAAAATCTATTGAAAGTATAATTAAAATAATATGTATTATGTTTTCTACGAGAAGTTTATATTCTATAAATAATTATTTGAATATCATATAAAAAAAAATAAGATTTTTAGATATAGAATCTCTTTGGTTATTAGTTTAATAAATAAATTTGCGCCTTTTTCTTACGAGACTATACACTTTTTATTACCAAACTATGGTAATTTGAACAATTTAAAAAATATATTTTTAATTTGATAATGGAACACATTGTATTTACCAATAACGGTGAAAAAGTTTATATTTGTCTCTGTCACACCGACATACTGTTCGGATATTAAAATATTAAGCGCCTAATTGTTAAGCTCATTGTTAAGCTGTCATAATTTTCTCATTGTTTATGCCATTTATAACGAATCTACTATACTATATGTAACACAACAAATTCTTCAAATACAGACAAATGTTACGACATAATTCTTAACCTAGGTCGTTCTAATTAAATAAATAAATAGTAGCAATATATAATTATTAAGAGGATGATTAAGGTACGGTTGATACCAATGAGTGCGGGCGCGACAATTAGGGCCGTATTCTACAATCAAACTCAAATCGCTGCTTAAGTACACTTAGAATGAGATGGCGCTATGTAAGAACAATAGCACCATAATTTTCTAACTATACTGAAGCAGAGATTTAAATTTGATTTTAGAATACAATCCTTAGATCATAATAATTGAAAGAAGATATGTTTTATATTAAAATATTATTAAAATTGTAGTAGGGATGTTATGATCTATGATGTTATATGTGTAGTAAGACAGATAGTCAGGTGATTTTCTGCCACTAAATACTATGTTTTTATCATATATGTATAATATGTGTAAATCATATAACACTATAAGTATATGCGACAACGCCGTTGTAGCTTTTGAATGTATAAGATCTCAATAAAGTAATCTGTTATTACACTTGGAACAAGAAAATTGTTAATTATCAATTATTTTCTCAGTTCGCGTGTATTTTATGTGATTTTTCGCAGTACCATCCAAATATTTATGTACAATTCTTCTGTACCTATTCATAATCAGTGCCCATCCACAACATATGTTGGAAATAGTTCTAGAACACGTACAAAGAGTTACTCACCCGCCGAACGAACCAAAACGCTGGTAATAAATCGAGCACGTAGCATTAAAAGCACAAAAAGAAACATTACAACAATGCTGTCATTATTTTGCCGCTCGATAAAACTGCACAGTGAGAAGGCGCCGAATCAATTTGGACAAAAGTGATCATTTCGTATACAAATAGGCAGTTTGCGTGTGAATTTACTGTATCGAATGTCAATTGGGGTGTCGGGGGAGTTAATGTTCATACGCCCCCAGTTTTGCCATTTTTGTACTTTCACAAAAAATCTATCCGCCAAAAGAGAGAATTTTTGGTTTATTTTACACATTTTTTGATTACACATTATAACTTCTACTCAATAGGTATATATATCGTCTACCTATAAAAATACCGTTATATATTAAGATTAAAAAAATAATTTTCTATACCAGCGTTTTCCTAATTTTCAAATTTAATTAACAAGATTACAAGGGTTTCTAACCCTTTTAAACAAATGATAATATACATTTAAACTAGACAATTATACTAGCTAATAACATTGAATTAAAAAAAAATATCACTCAGTTTATACCAGTAAAGTACAAAATTCTGGCATAAGAAAGCCGTAATCCAATTTTTTTTAATTTTAATAAACAAATTGTAAGATTAAGAATAATCAAATATTTTACCATAAGTTTAAAATTATAAGCCAAATTCCTTAAGCCTCACCTCACGTCACGTCTATTCGTCGAAACATGATAATGATAATGTTATTATGGAGACGAGCATAGGAAAGCCGGTAGGAACCAGCCAAGCGAATTCAGATAACCTACCACCAGAAAGAAAAATGATTGTCATTGATACCGGAGCTAAAGATCAACACTGTGGTCCAGCCACTAGACGACATATGCAGATGTTTTCAATGTGATATATTGAGAAACAACCAAACTAGCCCACCTGACGGTAAGTGCCAACATAGTACTTGCATTGTCATAAATCGCAGTATCGCAAAAATTTTTTGTAGGTCATACAAAATATCTATCCCGTTCGGGAGTTGACCCGTTGTGTAGAAGCCGATTACTCGACCACTGCGCTTAACGTGTCGCCTGTAATTTGAATCAACGTTCTGTAAAGAAAAACTCTTTAAACTTGCAATGTTTAATTATTATTGTTTGCTAGAACCACTTTAATTTAACATTAACACACTAGATAAGCGCAGATTTGGCGATGAAAAAAATTACGTTGAACTGAGTAGGTAAAAATGTGAAACGGTCGACGGAAGTGAGAGGTGTAGTCATCAGCAACCTTTCAGCCTCAAAAAAATTTTTGTTAACCCTATTGATCATAGAGATATGCTGTCGTGAGCCTATCGTCAAACTTCTGCACACGAGTAATAAATTTATCTTGTTTTTCTTCAATGTTTTATTAAACTACTCGTTATCTGTCTCCATCTACACATTATTAATTACATCTATTCGGCATTCTTATTAATAAATTCACTTTAAAATAATGAAAAGTGAAAACCTGTATACAAATTAATGTGTCACATACGGCGCAAAAAATTAATATTTGACAGAGTCGCCACTAAAGTGCCAACAAATGTGTTTTGTTTATGATACCATTTGTTTTCTCTAAAATACGCGATACGTACAATGTGAAATTATAAGAAAATCTCGCGGACTAAGGTGAATATAATTTGTTTACAAACAACATCTAAACTGAACATTAAGCGCACAATAGAAAAATAAATCAAAATCACTACCATTTTAACGCGACTTAAACTGTGACATTTCAAGTCCCCTACCATTTAAAGTAACAAAAACATGTCACCACTCTCAAGGATGTTATGGATCACTTTAAACAAACCGGCCTTAATGTCAAAAATCAACATAGGGTTGTCCCCGGCCGCCGGCGGAGTGGGTCATTATGGGGTGTGATTAGAGAATTTGTGTCACCCCTGCGTAGCCCGTCACCGCCAAAATAATTGATTAACTCGAACGACGTCTCGTAACATTATCGTAATAGACGCATATGTCACATTTCTGATATACGTGACAATCCCGCCATGATTTTGTGGTGAATTAATATTACTATATCCTGACTCAGCCAATTTGCTCGATCACTGATAGAAATACTGACTAATAATCATGATTTATTTTTGTTAGGATACGTTTCAGTAATCACTAGACATCATCTCATCTGATGATAAACGCTGATGATGATAACAATGTGTTAGGTGAAACGTGCCTATACATAAATCTTTTTACTCTTTTTACTCAACTAGAAAAGGCAAGGGTTGTAGTATAGCTGATTTTCACGAAAGATGGTAAGAATCACATTTTTTCACAGTCCGACATATAAAATTGAAAACAGGATGGTTCGTTCTAAGCGGTGGGATATCTACAACCTAAGCATAAGTCTTAGCTGTTATTCGCAGCTTCGGTGGTAAAAGGGAGATAGGGGAACGATGCCAAACAAATCTTAAGAATATTCTAAAATGTGTCTTAGAACAACCAATAAATGATGACGCTCATTCCATGGAAGCAGGGTCGTCCTCTTGTGTGGGACGCAACTTGCTCTGATACGCTTGCTCCGTGTCATACAGGTAGTACGTCCTTTGCTGCAGGCGCGGCGGCTGCCGCTGCTGAGTGCTCTAAGCGGCGTAAATATTCGGCTGTCAATGATAGCTACATATTTGCGCCGTTTGGTGTAGAGACAATGGGTCCATGGGGTCCAAGCGCTCGGTCCCTTTTTAAGGATTTGGCGAAGAGACTCGCCGAGGTGACGGGTGATCAAAAGGCTGGCAGTTATCTCGGTCAGCGTATTAGCCTCGCCATCCAACTGGGAAATGCTGCCAGCCTTTTGGGCACCATCCCTGACGGCAGCACTGGAGGTGAAGTTTTTTTTATTTTGTAAATTTTGTATATTTTATTTGTAGTAATTTTTAGTCGTTAAGTAGTTTTAAGCTTAGAATATACTCTATTAATAGTTTATTTAATTTAATTTTTTAGATTTAATTAACACTTAATATATTATTATACATAGTTATTAACAAATAAATTATATTGTATACTATATCTCCATTTGTGCGATAAATATAGATTAAATATATAAATTATTATTTTTAATGAATTATTGTAAGAAACATTTACAAATCACAGTTAAGTTAAATTACAGTTAAGAATAAAGCAAACTTTCAAATATTGATTTGTGATTTAGAAATTTCTTTAAAATCCATACTAACGTTATGAATACGAAAGAACTCAGTCCGTCTGTTTGTTGCGCTTTCCTGCCCAAACCAAATTGTAATTGTAAAACTGTAATTTGCTACATAGATAATTTAGAATCTGAGAAAGACTTATAGTTTTTATATACATAGACTTATAGTTTTTAAACCGAGAAAAGATCTGTAAGGGGTTGAAATAGGGGATGAAAGTTTGTATGGAAAGTTCGTTATTTTTAAAGAAGACTGATTAGAATTTTGAAATTAATTTGTTAGACTTTTGATCAAATATGAATAAATATGTCATTCAATGTTTGTATAAATTTTACCCTAAAGGGCTAAAACTATGCTACGAGATAAAAAAATATTTGAATAGGCTTAGAAACTACTAACTCGATTTTAATGAAAATTTATATATAAATAGTGTGAAACCCGAAGAAGAATATAGGAAAAGATTCTTTACCGCGGGATTTTTTATTCCACAGGAAAATCTAATAAAGACAGCTTACCCCGGATTTTGTTGAAATTTTGTCGTTTGAATGGGCCACCCATCTCTGTCAAATGTTACAATTTACAGTATGAATTTACTGTTGATTAATAAATACATTAAAAAATAATAAATATTACCAAATCTTAGTTCTAGAAAATTAAGAATAAATAAATATGGTTATACAAATAACAATCTCCTTTTTTATAAAAAAAATTAACACTATTCGTTATCATTAAATGAAACTAATTGTACTTATTACAATCTTCCATGTAAATCGAATAAAAAATGTTCTTAAATAAAAAAAGAAGTATACAAAACTGGTTTTAAATTAATCATATTCCGATTTCACGGCACAGAGGCCAAGCACTCGATTTGCGAACAATAGTTATTTTTTATAATAAATTCACTCTTAATTATAAATCCTTTATGAGGGCCATATGGTGTTGATATCTGCGATGCCCCGAGGGAGTGAGGGCGCGCATGTGGCATCTGTATCGGAACTAATCGTTTTTAGGGTTAGAAGAATCTTCTTCATGGATTCGTAACGCCAATTAATAGAGATGCATCAGGTACTTCTGCAGCATTATTGCGATTATAATAATTGTCCAATCTTACACAGTTTTTTTAAGTATGTAATTGATATTAAGTGATCAAAATCGAAATCATCTTTATTTAACATTTATACTTATTGTCGTCTAGTTCATATACATATAATATAGTACTACGCTTGTTACTACGTTGAGGTAGCCTTTTTAGATTAGTACACACTTTCTTCTTCGTCTTTCGTTTTTTCCCTTCGTCTGCGCAAGATTAGTATTTCGAGTAGCTTTTATTAGCTTGGCGTAATTTTTTGAGTTATTTTAAGATTTCATTAAAATCCATTCAGTAGTTTTTACGTGAAAAATTTACAAACATCCATCCATACTTAAACTTTCGCGTTATTTAAGTGAATGGAGTAAATGGGAATGAGGGGAATGTTATCAAACCATTGCATGTTGGGTTGGTTGGGCAACAAGCAATATTTTTTAATGTACCTACACTCAAAAAGTTATTCACCCACTTTCTTAGATATTTTCCACTGAACTAAATTAGATTATGAATTACGACAAATCCAAATATGTTTAAATTGTTGTTTTATCAAAATAAAAATTGGGATTTGTAAGTAAAGATTCGAGTGGTTGAGCTTCTGTCAAACCATTGGCCTAAGACCAAGTCTAAGGCCAGACGCATTGGATCAGTTCAATGACATTATTGATTGCGGGAATATTGGCCGAAACGTGCGAACGAGTGACTGAAAAGTTGGTGTAATGTAATGACGATGATTTTGAAAACCGAGCTTATGGCGGCCACTCCAACGATGTTAAGTCTGATACACTTTATTTATAATATTAATAATTCTACTTTACGCAAAAATAAAGATAATGTTGATATCTCTAACTGTTTTTGTTTTATTAAGAGAAGAGAAACCCGTTATTTTATATCGTTCTATCTTTTGTTATCATAATGTATACTTTTTAATTTAATTTCAGTTACAATAAATATTCAATGAAATACAATTATAATAAACATATAATTTAAGTTTATTATATAAGATGCTTGCTAGTACAATGTAAGTCATGCTACTTTTAAAAATTACAAGTGTCAACATTTCCAATATGCTGATTGGCTGAGATTTAGCTACTGTTTGACAAAGACGAATACGAATTCAATATTTTTGTCAAATCGACCCCAGAGCTGTCATTAAATACCTTTATAGTATCCCTTTGCCAGACCAAAGAGAACAAGCTCTATCTACACTAAACACACAAGTGACAACGCTTTAGAAATCGGCGTGACAAGCACATCAGTGTATTTGGGTTTGGACGATCACCGCATTGACAACATGTTGTGCACTGTGAGGATAATCCGGGACTGAGGGACATTCAACTGTCCGCTTATGTGCGAGTTCGAGGATTGCGAATAAGGGTGACACTTCGTTATGTCTTTTGTGGATTAACCAACTTTTTAGTAAAATTGAAAAAAAGTGACTTTTTTATAGTAATTAATCGTGTAGTGCTCAGATTACTTTCTTTTAGAGTAAAGGGATATAAAGCTAGGTAACATCGTAGATCATATTCTAAAATCACTCAAAATCAAATCTTCGCCTGAGAAGAGTTAGAAAGTAATTAACACCACTTAGCGAAATCCTTTCTGACACAAGTGGATTTTATTGATTATTTTGATAGATAAATAGAATAATGACCTAATAATAACTGATTACAGTCGCCTATAACATATTTGGTTATTGCGAAATTCACAGCAAATTAGCAATTCTCATAAGAATCGAAGTAAGTCCCTCACTTGTGACATAAGATATAAATTCACGTTACCTAGTACTTTTACACGATACCAAAAATGATACTCAAAATAATTGTTACCGGCTGTAACCACGGAATCAAACAAGTTTGCAAAAGGAACCAGCACACACATCTATCATATGTACCACTCACAATTCACATACAATAGTGTTTAAAATTATATGTAATTTAAGGATATGTCCTTAAATTACTTTTTCATAGTGACATAATTATAAATGTATATCTTACTATATAAAAAAATATCCAAACAACATTCATATAGTATATAAATCCAATTATTGGAATTATGGAATATATGAGGCTATAATTACAGAAAATGGTTAAGGGTTTGATTTTTACAGGCTTATACAGTTTGTATATGCTAGGAAGGAAGAAAATCTTTGCTGTGAATGTCAAGAGTTAAAGTTTAATTGTTAAACACGATTCGTCTCTGTGTTTTATTTATCCCGAATTCTCCCTAGATTTGATGCCACCACCGATAACCCGATGTGTTCACAGGCGTTCCTTGCAGAAACTGTACCTTTGAGATTCACTGGCCTTTGTACAAGCAATACTATTTAATCTCCATGAGATAGCATTTGGTCCACTTCTGGGACCCCAATTTTTCCGCTCGGTTGTTTGTTAGATAGTTTGGGAAGAACTTACTGCGCGAGCATGCGAGGGGCCTTTATTGCCCGTCTGCTCAATAATTAAAAAATAAATCGTTTCCTTTTCGCTTTATTTATGGTAAGCTGCAGAACTGTTTATACCATAGCTGTTCCATTAAATCCACGCAAAACCGATACGTTTAATTACAATTACTGCATACAATATTATTATAGAGTAGTGATACAATGTCTGTGATTATCGCTGTTTAAAATGTTTAAAATATTGATTAACATCATATCATTGCATAAGTTTTAATGATGAATCTAATGGTCAATTATACAGAAGGCGAAATACATGTCAGTTTTGTAATACCCATGCTAAGAATGTGTTTATATTTTTTGTACAGATAAGTACTTAAATTTGCACTTTTATTTGGTATCTGTGACAAAAATAAATATAGATTTTATTTGCGTTTCCTTACTTTTCGATATTTCAATACATTTTTCTTTATGATTTCTATTCCCTACTTATTCTTTTTAATTTTCAAGAAACAAATCGAAGTTTAATTGTCATTAAGAATGGATTTTGACATGAGCTGACGCCTAATATAGTGGAGACTAATGTTTTGTTATTGTCTTATTTAATTAAGTAAAACTAACTTATAAAATCATATAGAGCGTTTTTATTATTACCTTAACTTATTTTAATTCAGTTCAGTTAGGTAGTCGCTACAGATTCCTGTAATTTAGAAAAAGTAGTGAAAATGTTTATTCAGAAAAAGTATCTACGGTTGACAATTAAGCTGGAGGCCTATAAAAAGCGGATGTACCGTTATGACAAACAAACCGTTTATATAAATTAACTAGCGACCCGCCCCGGCTTCGCACGGGTGCAGTGAAAAAATGGTTATGGTGGGTTATCCCTAAGAGATAGACATATACCATCGCGGACTTTTTTGTGGATTTTTGTAAGTTGTACAATACTGTAGTACATTATTTTGGTCTATCTCGTAGGGTTCAGCCAGCGTTTGCAATATAAGCGCAAAAAAACGTGCTTATTTACGACATCACATTAGAAACCTTTAAATTTATCAGTGTTTCTCTACTATATTATGCATTTATTATACATACAAACCTTCCTTAAGAATCACTCTATCTATTAAAAAAAACCGCGTCAAAATCCGTTGCGTAGTTTTAAAGATCTAAGCATACATACGGACATACAGCGAAAGCGACTTTGTTTTATACTATGTATATTGATTGATCCGGAATCATACCAAACTCAGTATGCAAGCTTCTATTGGTATTATCTAACTGTATGATATAATAAATCGCTGAGCTATCTCAATTATAGCATACCATAGTAGTTTCTATTAGGATTCAATAAAAAAATTATTAAAAACGAGCTGATCAAGATTAAAACCGGCAGTGTTAAGTACATTTCATTTCTCGTCGTAAATTTTTGAAACTAAAGTATTTATGTACTTTCATTATTTATTTATTAACACTTCATATATAAAGTGTCAAATAGTGGACATATTGATTATTATAATTATTCATCTTTTTACGTCATTATGTCATTAGAGTCCGTGGTCTTCAAAGCTTTTCATGATAAAACATTTTGTTAGGTATATATAAAACCGTACAAGCATTTACACGTAGAATCACAAAAGCGTCGTCTAAAATAATTACTAAAACATTCGAATCGCTCCAACAATAGATCGGGAGCGGGACCTTTAAACAAACTCTGCTTCAAATTCCAAAGCATTCAGCTACAAAATTAATTCGCGACGAGCGCCGTTATTTACCCTGTTACTTTGTGCGCTTAATTGGAGTCTACGGGCGAAGACATGGAGTTAATTCGTCGATTAATATTTAATGGCAGCCCGTGAATAGGACGGGCGCGCTTTTCGGAGCGTTTAATATTACAATGTCGTGGCGCAGCCGAACATCAACTGTCAACTTCAGTTGGAACAAAGGAACCAGTGTGCTAAAAAAGTTGACAGAGGCAGTCGGAAGTTTTACAAACTGAAAGATCGCTTTAACCACGTTATATTATAACGAGTCTACATATGTCTATAACGATATCCTAGTTTACGTGTTAATTTTAATAATAATACACTTTATTGTATCCAAAGAAATTCATTTTTAAGTGCGTTTTTAAAGTCTACGTTGTCTATGAAATAAACTAATTATTACACTGAAAATTATGTGTTTACTTAGTGTTAAGTTAGTACTTTTTAGTGGGTAGGCCTCCCACTTCTGGGGAGGAGAGCCCTTAATGCATTTTCCTCAGGGGGGACCAAAAAAAAAAGGCATCGTCCATCGTATCGATGTATTCGTCGAACTGTAAAGAAAAGTATCAACATTCTAAAATCCGAACGTATAATTTTTTTTCCATGTACGTTTGTGCGTATAAGGTTATGGAACTCTTTCCTGGAGGGACTGGAGAGGCATCCTTGGGGGCGCCTGTAAAAAATGGTAGGTACTGGGCAAGCTCCGATCGTGGGTCTGACCGTGGATCTGACGGAAACTCCGTCAACTGGAAGCCATGTTGTAAAGTAGGAAGGACCGAAACGGTGAGAGCACATATCGCGCGTGGGTCCCGAACTGTCGGACTGCAGATTTGGATTCCGGCGGGGGCGATTGACGCTAGACTCTATCCAGCGCGTACGGTCGCTGACAGAGTCCGCAGTTCGATCAGAGGGGGGGGCGGCTCTCTGGCGGTTTCTCAAGATATCGTCAACGCCTTCGGCACCCTCCCCTGGCAGACTATCAGGGGGGCACTCGAACACCACGCGTTGCTCCCCTGCGGGCCGTGGTCGGGGACTATTTGCAGGACAGGACGATCAGAGTCAGGGGAAGGAACGAGACGGAAACGGAGAGAAGAATGAAGTGCGGTGTTCCGCAGGGGTCGGTTTTGAACCTCGAATTCGATGCAGTCCTTCCCACCAGCCTTCCTCGCGGCGTGAGTGTCGTTTGTTACGCTGACGACACTTTCATCGTGACGACGCGGCCCGACTTCGAGCAGACGCTCACGCTTACTGAGCTGGGGGTGGTGTGAGTCGTGAGGACGATCTGTCGGCTGGGTCTAGAAATAGCGCCGCACAAGTCCGAGGCGCTACGGTTCCACGGCTTTCCAGGGCGCCGGGAACCACCCAGCTGCCGGATACGGGTGTAATGCTAAGTTATAGTTTAAAAAACTAAAAAAACACGCTTTTGAAAATGATTGAATTAAAAAAAAATTAATTGATATTATTGAACAAATGTTATGTTATTATACATTTAAACCTTCCTCTTCAGTCTCTCTATCTAATAAAAAAACCGCATCAACATTCGTTACGTAGTTATGAGGAATTAAGCATACTTAAGGATATACGGCAGAGAAAGCGACTTTGTTTTATACTACGTAGTGATAAAATTCCTCAACCCAAAAGCCTTTAAACAAACAAAACACGAAACTAAAACACGGTTATAAATTAAATATGCAAATTGTTCCAGAATTTACTTATGAAAATAATTGAGTTGTTCTTACGCCCGTGACGTCACGGGCTTGTGTTCTCGAAATCAAGAATTTGGAATGGTAGCTGACGCGGCGTTATATTAACTTTCCCCTTATTACCGAGCTGAATTTATAAGGATAATGTCGGGACACTAGCAAGAACACTCGTAGGGGGAGATGGAGAGATTTAAAGCACAGCAGTCTTATAACATTTTATAATCCCGACGATTAAGAGGATTTCTTTCTTGTAAAAAAAAACTCATTTACTTTGTATATTTTTTGATAATAGATTCTGAAATACATCTTTGACTTCACTAGTCAAATTAGTGATTACACTAAGTCTATTACTAGATTGCTTCGTTTTATTACAGACGTGCTTATTACAAGTATATACATGTCCCATCGTAATTAACTTAAGAGAAATGATTTTAATCACAATAATAAACAAAATATAAGAGAAAATAAAATACTGACTAAAATTGAGCTTCAATCGACCAATTTTGTGTCAGGTTGAAAATAACGTATTATTTCATTTTTATAAGCTGTAGTCGATCAGGATAATGTGAAAACAAAAAAATTGAGTTAAGCTTAATTAATCGTAAATCAATATTTCTTGGGGCAACAACGCTTAATATCTGTGCCAGTACGTAATTTCTTTTTTTTTTGTATGCGTGTAATGGATAAATCAGACGACATTATATTATATAATAAAAAAGATTGCCTTTTCACACTTTATGACACTCACGAATTATTTAAGGTGTTTAAAATGCCGGGCAAACAAAATAAAATATAAATTCAATATACAGGTGAATACTTCCTGAAAGTTTGTTTGATTTATTGTATAAATTATCAATGTGCAATATTTGTATAAATATAGGACTGTGCTATAATGTAATCACTCCCTTGCTGAGTTTCTTGCCGGTTCTTCTCAGTACAAGGTCTCCCGCCGTAGATTTGCGAACCGATGGCGTAGCTTTTCGACATTCACAAGTGCTTGTAACAGCCCAGACTGAATAAATGATTTTGAATTTGAATTTGACTATTAATATTATAAACACGAAAGTTTGTATGGATGGATATTTGTTACTCTGTCACGTAAAAGCCTGGTTTTTTTTAAACTTTACATTACAATAATATATATTTAGCAATAATAAGCAAATAGCAAATTGTACTCGGGGACATCTTCTCCTAATAGTAGGGGAAGGCAACTGGTCGGGGAGCTTGTATCCGCCCGCAGTAACTACTGCAGGGTCGTTGGGGTGGCGGGGTTGGTCCTCCGCCTTCGGTTTCAGCAGTCTAACAACTTTAATTCATCGTCCATGATTTGCTTACGAGCTTCCAAAGCTTCGTAAGACCTCTCGTGATCAATGTTGTTAGGCTCTCGCTCTGCAAGGCTGCAACCAATATCTCCTTCAGCAGCTGTATCAGCTCCTCCAGAGTTGTTGTTTGTTCGGCGGGTGTCGGCGCCTGTTCTGTATGCCTATTCACAACTGTCGGGCCACGGATTCTATTCGGAAAGTAACGTCCCGTCTCGCTTTAATGTGTGGCAAAAGTAAGTGACAGGTATAGAGATTCCGTGATTCGAGTATTTTCCGACAGTTGTGAATAGGGGTGCTGTAGCGACCGGCTTCGGATTCATCATCTTGGTTGAGGCGGCCACTACTGGTGCTTTAGATGGCTTGTTTAGTTTGGCTTCGGCGCTGGCCTCGTGGGTGCGGCACAGCTGTTGGGTGCGTGTTGGTTGTTTGGGCTCCGCGCTCTACTGTATTATGTTAGCGCGGGGTACACTTTCTGCTGCTGCGGCCTGTCTCCTTCGCCCTTTGCCGCCGCGTCTATTTTTCTTTAGTTCTTCCGTTCGCTGCTGCCATCAGAGGGGCGCGGGAGGCAGGGTAACGTCTGGGCATGCGACGCAGGACTATCAGTCCTCCTTCTCCAAGTCGGCTATACACGTCCACGCCATCCCAGGTACTGCCGACGTACGGGCCTGCCGGGAAATGGCTCAGGTTGAAACGGGCGTTGCATTACTTACCATCTGCCCCGGACCTGAGTCAGCTAAATATAGCAGGCGTGCTTGGCACAGCAGTCCCACTGACCAAGTGTAACCCAACCCAACCACACCTAACCCCCACCCATCCCACGCACCTAACCTCTACCCAAACCCCATCCTTGCTCCCAGACTACCCACGGTGGCCCTCGCCGGGAGGGCAGTGGCCGCCCCCGGGCGGCGGTTGATATTCGCGGCCTCATCTTCAAAAAAGACTGATGGGGAGGGGGCAACCACCCGCGTGTTTGTGCCGTGCGCGGGGACCCATAAGGGGGGATGCAGGAATCCTGGTGACTGAGCCGAAAGAGCGTCGGCGGTAGTATGCTCTTAGGCAACACTTCACTTTGGTCCGAATTTCCTCCAACACGGGCGGCCGAAGGCTAGCCACTTTCTGTCAACCGGCTGTGATATCCCGTCAGAGGGCGAGAGCTCCTAGTGGGGGCAAACGACTTGTCGGCTTGTTTTCTGCTGAGAGGGGGGCTCTATATCTCAGGGTAAGTTCTAGCGTTTGCGTGCCTTTCGCCGCAACGTTCCCACTTGAGGGCTCCAAGGCGGGCAGAAACACCCTGAGACGAAATTTTATAACAACCGCATGGATTCAACAAAAAGAAAACCCAACCCCAAGGCTGCTTCTCGTGCTAGCACGACAGCGGCGCCACTCACCACAACAGCCGCTCCTTCGGATGCATAACCCGAGTGCAGCGCCCTCATTCACGTCGGCTGCTCCTGCGGCGTATAGCCACAGTGCAGCGCCGACACAAATATAAACACCGGCTACTCCTCGGGCTGACAATCCAAGTCTGGACAATGTAGGCCCACGTCCTGAGGATAGCCTAAACCTAACTGGCCTATCAGAGGCCATCAAGACGGTTGACAATTTAACAACCGCCACTACCTCAACCGCAAATCCCTGGACAGTTGTGGCTCACAAGCGCTCTTGCAAAAGGAGTGCGGATGCTGCCGCCCATACCAGGACGAACACAAAGAAACACGCACAAGGGCCAAATGGCCAACCGGAACGCAGTCACCCCAAGGGAAGGCGCGCGAGAAGGGAAGCCCTGCAGCCTATAACCAGCACGACGACGGCCACCGCAGCGGTGGAAACACAGCGTGGACCTGTAGAAATACAGAGGTCGTCCGTGACACAACCACCACAACCACCACCACCACGACCATCACCACCACCACCCAACCAGCGGAGACGGAAACCGAGAGGTTATCGAGGTCGACGGACTGCTGCGGAGGCTCCACCTGCTCCAGCAAAGGAGAAACCTGGCGCTGGGCAGAGTTCGGACGGGGCAGCTTTCACGAAGCGCACTCGGCTGGACGAAACCCAGTCGCCCAGGGGGGATGCCAAACGCGCGAAAACCGACCCAAAGACCCAGCGGTCTGTGAGCTACGCGGATGCGAGTAACTGGAAAAGGCTGGAAAAGGAGGTGAGACAAATCAAATCACCGATAGCTGACACCAATCTGGCTGTCATTAGACAGTCAGAGATGAAGAAAAGAATCACTTCACATATTCGCAGTCGAAGCCTTTGTCTTGCAAGCAAACTGTGTTAGGCGCGCCCTCCTTATATACGCTCGGCGCCTCCTATGGTGGGGGAACTCTAACCATATAATAACACATAGGCTACAATTTATAAAGATTTACGTCACGCTAATATAGGCTACTCGAAATAATGATCCGGCGCAGACGAAGTCCCGGGCACCAGCTAGTATGATATAAATCTTGTTATTTACAACACTGTATAGTCACTTATATATTAGATTGACAATATTTTTACTGAATTCTGATTGAAACTTAATCCTGTTACTCCAGTCCATGTTGTTCCAACACAAAGAATGAAGTCAATAATTTACTTGACTCAACTTCTGCCAACATAATTTCCTTAGAATCACATCGAAAGGGAAACTCATAAAAGAAATTTAAAAACCAAAGCAACCTCAATGGGACTCGTCCGAAAGTTGAATGCGAAATAAATTGTCATTATTTATCAAATTACTCTGCGAAGATTAACTTTTGCCAAGTTTAGAATTAATTTTACGACATTCACACTCCCCGCGCTTCTGTGGACTCCCGTGCAAATGCGATTGCGGTCCCTACATCTTGTACCATTTATTATTGGCACTCAGATATTTCAAATGAATTTCAATGAGAAATAATGACATACCCAGAGGAACCATGAGTGCAAAGAGTTGTGAACCCTAAGTAGCAGCGAGTAGGGTACAATACTTGCAAAACTGACTGATAGAGGAAAAAAGTTCTTTAGTTATAGGCATATGCCTGAAAGCATTGTCACCACAGAACATTATTACTCCTAGCGGAGATTGTCACCTCGCTCAAGGTGCAAGGCAAGGAGGCAAGGAGTAATGATTTGGCGCAGATTTTTTTCTAATATTACATCGCCCCGCCGCTAGCATTTTTATCCTGTGTCGTGGGGACAGGGCAGTCACATAACACAACAATATCTATTATAGTATCGATAAATAGAATATCTATCCCGTGCGGGAATCCAACCCGCGACCCGTTGCGTAATAGCCGATCACTCCAGACTTGTCGTCGAATTTCCCAGTTTGGTGAGAATCGGGATGATGAGACTTCTGTACCTCATTATCCCGATTATACTTATACCATAGCTAGATTTAAGGATATATAATGACATTAGTGTGTCAATATATTTATGAATATTTAATATATGTTTATAAGAACTACGATACATTTAATACAAATTTTCAAATTCATCATTTAGACACGATAAATAAAAATAAAGTTGCCGTTCCAACATACAGGCTTCAAAAAACTAGAGGTTCGTTCCTAGGGAAATGTGTAACTTTTTATAAAACACTTCCAGAAAATATTACTGCTTTACCGTTTCATGAATTTAAAGCACATATTAAAAATACTCTAATGAAAAAAAGGTATTTATACTTATACAAGGTCAATAATTTCTTGAAAAAAATGCTTTGATGTAATTTTTACGATATTTAATTTCCTGAATGATTAAACATGCTTGGATGTAAATTTTGCGCTATATAATTTTAATGATTCTAAAATAAATAATATTTTTGTTTTGTACCGGACATATACATATCAGATTTGTTTAATGCGATATGACTCTTGTTTTAACTTGTGTCGGAGGTTGGGTTCAGACTGTGTATCTGAAGCCGGCTTCCAACGGACGACTCTGTAATGATACAGGGAGAAAAAAAAATTGCCCTTGCTGGTTTTCTTACTGGTTCTTTCCAGTACAAGGTCTCCCGCCGTAGACTTGTGAACCAATGGCGTAGCATCTTTGACATTCAAAAGTGATTGTAAAATCCTATTTGAAGAATAAATTTTTGATTTGAATTGATTTGAGATGTACCGTTTCACGTAAGCCGGAATCGGAAGACTATTTTGCCTTTAAAGCATCTCATCCCGTCCCTCATAATAATGGTCGTTTTGAAAGATCGAAATAGGCGCCCAACGAGAACCCAACGAGATGTTCACAAAATCCGTATTAACCACGTACGATGATAAAGTCTTGATTACAATTACTACTAATATTCCTTGTATGGATAAAAGTTTGTTACTCTTTCACGTAAAAACTACTGAATGGATTTCAATGCAATACATAAGCTATAATTTATAAAAATACGCCACGCTAATATAAACTACTAGAAATAGTAATCCAACGCAGACGGAGAACAATGATGAGTAGAAATTTTATTTGACTCTATATTGTACATACATTTCAATAGTTACTGCTTTCATCACGAACAACATTTTATTCGTCATTGAAAATGAAAGGGGAAAAAAAATAATAAATTATGATCTTTTTCTAAGACTTTCGACTTTCTAAGACATTTCACTCGTAAGTATTATTTAGTCAGTTTGTGTATCATTAAAGTAAGTAAATAAAAGGCGTGGGTCAACCTGCCGATTGCCGATTTAATTAGACCTTAACGTTTCAACCAATGAATAATTTTTAATAAATAAACCTTAAATAGATGTATATATATATATATATATATATATATATATATATGTATGTGTGTGTGTATGTGTGTGTGTGTGTGTGTATGTATATAGGTTCTCGCCTATTTAGCTAACAACAATATCAACATACAAATGTACATATTTTTAATTACGCCTATTGAGATATATGACACAACCAAAGAGTTAGTGACAATAAAAAGTTTGAATGAAAATTACAATGCCATCCGGAACTTAACTAAATATGTACTTAACAATTACACGCACAATTCGAGTTGGAGTCCACAAGCCCGTACTTGCAGGTGGCACGGAGTTAATGTAGATATAATGAATTCGTTGCGAATGGCCGACCCCTGTTTGTCTTTCAATTAGGATGTCTCGAGAGACCCCGCCCGCCGCGCCCGACCCCTCGCAGGGCTGGCTGCTTAAGTAAACACTGCTCCAGTTATTCTTAGCTCATTTATTCAACATTAAGAATACGTAAAGACATGTTTTGTCTCTATGAAGATTATGATTTTCATAATCAAAATCAAAATAATCTTTATTTAACTTATTGATGTCAAGTAAAAACAAAACTAAAAAGGCATAAAGAACTAGAAAAATGTTTACTTTACTTAATCTTAAACGTACAAGGTAAAAATGAATTTATGATGTTCGCAAAAAAGAAATAGATTTTGGGAAAGAACAGGCCAAAAAATCTAAACTCTTTTTTATGTACCCTTTTCAATATCATATTATAAATAACAAGTATTTACACAATTTGTTTGATATTTTCGTTTAGACACCATAATATTGTTTCATATTTATGACCGCAATTTTATATATTTATTGAACACCAGGTTTTTATAAGAGATTTAGTCTAAGTACAACAAATAACCACTTATATCCACTTTTTTTTATACTTTTTATTTTTGCTATAAAATACACAATAAATATCACGAATATTATTAAAATATGATTATAGAAAAGTTTATTCTCGATCTCTACAAAATTGTTAATTTGTTTATTAATTTTATGTGCCACTAGTCATTCATCTAGACAGTATATAGTGTTGTTTTGTATGCCGCTTTATTATACAACTGAAATATTAATTATCACTATTATTCAGCGGCTTGCAATCATTTATTTGTGTAATTATTAACGAAGTAATATGTGGATAGCGTTGTGGGCTACAGTAATACCAATGTTTATGTTATTACTTGCTTGCTTGGTGTTTGATATTTTAAAATATGGGAAGCCGGCATATCTCTTTACGAAAATCAAAACATCTTCTTTTCATTATAGATATGGTACCAGAACCTGTAGATATCTTTTAGAAAGTCATCCTCATAAAACTGTGGCTTTCACTGGCAGTTTCCGTTATCTAGCTGCCAAATGTTGGAATAATATACCTCCTCCTTTAAGACAGTTGACATCTAAATTTTAAAAAACAAAAAACAACGATTAGGTATTCCAAAGGGGTATTCGGTAGCGGATTTCGCCATTTGAACGGCGGCGGACTCACATTTTCCGCTCGATCTTTTACTGCTGTGATAGTATTAAAATATGTATATATTCTACTTGTATACGCAAATACGCTTGCTTATGGCCGCACAAAATGATTTAAGTCACTATAAGACCTTTGTAATTTCCTACTAAGAAACCCTCGGGTGGTAGCAGAATACCAGTGCTTTGCTCACATCCTGATGTGAGTAAATTTCAGTCACTGAGCTACGATCCT
This sequence comes from Scirpophaga incertulas, assembly GCA_036419045.1. NCBI lineage: Eukaryota > Metazoa > Arthropoda > Insecta > Lepidoptera > Crambidae > Scirpophaga > Scirpophaga incertulas. Next base: position 23,910,030 of record CM071628.1, read on the forward strand.
TTTGCATTTCTGCAGCGCACACAATTTAGTTTGTTTTGTGTAATTGTTGAGTTTGTATAATTTTAAGTCCTTTGTATTTGTGTGTGATGAAGTTAAGTGTAAATAAAGTTTTATCTATCTATCTACTTTTTATTTATTCACATATTGTAGCTGCTTGCTGTACTTAATGAATATAATAAACATAAAATATATTTCTCGGGGACTTCTTTTGGGATTACAAGTTTTTAACTAAAATGGATAACAAAACCAAAATATTAGTTGATCACTTTATTATTTTGTAAATAAATTCAAATAGAACAACGACAGTCAACAATGTCTGCCCTTCAGGTCATTTTAACCATGAACACTTCACCAGTTTATTTATAGGTAGTCGTAGAGGTTAAGTAAGGTCTTGTATCAAGTTGTTCTTAATTTCTCGCCAAACGCCAAATAATCTTTTTCAAGTGCGTTGTTATTCAGTTTTTCTTTTTATATATAAAAGTAGATTAATATAATAAACTCTATTTGATATTTAAGTAGCTATAGACGTGTCTCCTTGCAGACTCCCAACAAATGTTACTTTCTAAGTTTTATGTAATTCCTCCCCTCGCTCTCCGCGCCTAAACAGTTCAGTAGCTTCAGAGTTAGTTTCAAAACGACTAACGGGGGAGTAGATAGTAAAATTACGCGAGTAATACTTGTCAAAACTTGTTAGCGCCTGTGAGACTGTACGTCCATATTTGACACTCAACATAAACAAAGAATTGTGTATTCGCAATACAACGTAAAGACGTTGTACGTTAAAATCTACGTTATAGATGCTGGTAACATTATATTATCTACTGCAGACTCCTGTATGTCAAGTCCTAGTTCCAATATAAAAAGTCTAAATTTTATTGAAAGCAATTGTAAATTTTCCATGTAGAGACATAAGACACCGTTCTATACTGAATTTATTAAATGATAGTATTTAAATACGTATTAAGAGCAATTTGTTATGAAATGATATGTCGGTGCCAAATCGACGTATCCAATTTTTTTATAAATATTGGAAAATGCTAATAATTGCTACTTAAGAAAACAAAATTAAGCTTGCAGATTGCATAATAAAGAAAAAGGGATACCTTATGCAATAACGAAAGGGAATAAAAAATAATATCTAATTAAAAGAACAAATAATGCCATGTAATTATTCAAAGGAAAGTGTGTATATAATAGAAGACCGATAATTTCGCTCGAAATAAAACCTATACTATCGTTTACCTCATTTCTTCTATCAAAATTTGAAATTAAATACTAATCAACTTACATATATGAGTTGAAAGTTATTCTGCGTTCATAAATTTGAAAATTACCCTTACATTTTCATAATTAAATCAATTTCTTATTTCTGTAATACAATAGTCATATCAATATAACCAACTGCAAATGTGAGTTGCCTGAATCAAAATTATATTATTATAATTTCAGTCCTCACAATAATGAAGTGGCAACCCTACCCGCTGTATATTTAACGAGGACAAAAATTAAATCTTCCGCTTGTCTGTCTCGTGAGCGAATGTAATTTTCCCGAGCAATGATTTTTCTAAGGGAAGGGAGAATTACAACTTACTTATTGCTAAGACTCCTTCGTCTATTGTAGATCTTTGTGTACGTTCATATTAAATGTTACTATGATGAAAAAGAATATTTCTTCCATATTCTTAGAGGTAAATATTGTATTTACCTAATAGCGATATGGAACTTGTAGTTCCATTTAGAATCAATCGCATGAAGATGGAAGATTATTTCTTACTTTCAAATTCCTACACTATTTTTACATTTGTGTTACAAATGTTAATGAGTTTATATACATGTAATGAATGCGTTTATTTAGAATTTGATGAAAACTTTGACCAAAAATACCGACATAGGCATTTACTTACAGGCACTTGTAGAAATTAAAAAAAAAATTTATTTGCATGGATTATGGTTGTTATAAAGTTATACATTATTTACTATGCATCACATTTCGTTGTTTTATACACCATGCGTATGTTATGCTAGAATAAAAATGTTACAATTATAGGTCAATGCTTGGTGTTGATTTGAGGATACATTCTAAAGTGTAAATATTTGTTTTCCCTTATAAATTGTAAACACATATGTACATTGTATGATAACGACATAATGTAAATATTGTTATTACTTTTGATAAAGCTGATAAGTTTCTTGCGCCCATTCTTCTAATCAGCTAAAAAATACGTCCTGAATGGGTGGTAGGGGAAAAAAAAAATTTTGGACGATTCAAAAGAGCTTTCTATAAAGTCATATTTGAATAAAGTTAATTTTGATTTTGATTAACAAAGAATTATTTTTTAGATTTCTTATCTTTTTATTAGTTGTGGTAACATTATCATTTATCATATAGCATTACCTATGTAATCAATTGATATCAATGTACCTTTATAATTAACTGCTTAAATTGTACAGATGTCATTTAATTTTTGATTATTCTATAAAGTTACTCCATTTCTTTATAACATATAAATGTTGTTATTTCGTTTTGTTATTATTTCGTTATTACTTAATAAGGAAGAACCAGAATACGTCATTATTATGCATCATGCATCAAAACATTTTGAAGACTTTGGGTCATATATAATAAATAACATATATTACAAACTATTTAACATATGTTTAGGTACTTACATCTCAACTACACAAATAATGTTTCCGGAAATCGAGATACTTCTTGAGATGAAATTTAGGCGGATCTTTTAAATGTCCTCTTTTCAATCCTCATTTACAATGTTTTCATCACAGCTGATATCCTTCCCTACCAAAGAACATGGGCCTACCCTAACTATGTTAGAATGGTTTGGTGTTATTCAAACACCTGAACCTAGTGCGAATTTTTTGCCTTCAGATACAATTTTGTATTTTTTTGCAGGTGTATATCGGATGCCTCGCAATATTTTCATCACCGAAAAGAGTCAAACAAATATATTTTGACGATTCATTTTAGCAATAGTTAATATCATTTAATTTGATTGTCATTGTACCGGAAGTACCTAAGTAAACACCGGGACGTCTCATGATTGAAAACGAGTTTAGTCAAATGAGTGACTGAACGCATGCGGAATCGTTTTGGCAAGTTACACGAGCATTGGCGTCTCTGAGACTGATGTCATGAATCCGTTATCAAGAGAGGAAAACCTTAACCACTTACTGCCGCCCTCATATACCTACCTATATATACGAAATTCGAAAACGAAAATGGCATTAGCACATGGCAAGATCGACCCCGGGCCTCCGGGTTACCGGATACCATAACGGTACCGACGAATGTTTTACAATGTTTGGTATACATATTTAATGATTAAATATTATAATACAATCAAATGAAACACAGATTGAAATCGTCATAAAAATTCAGTATTGCAAATAAATTATGTTGCTAACAAGCATAGCTTAATAATCAATTTATCTTCTATCTATGGTGAGATCACTTAGATATTCGCTTACTTTAAAATTTAAGTCTATTTTTATGTAATCTTTAAATTAAGAAAAAGTAACTAATTGATATTGTGTAGAGTTTATTAAAACTGGATATAATTTGCTCAGGAATGAGCTGTTTGTATAGAGGTCTGTATATTGGAATAGTAGTTTATTTTTCTTTCATATACTTAAACACGTTACATAAATTATTGTTTTATTGATTATTATATTACAGCTATATAAATTAGCAAATATATTTTGATAAGAAAAACTTGTTTGAAGTTTGAAAAATATTAATTAATTATAATTAAACCAAAAAATCCAAAGCCCGTAAGAAAAAGTCAATCGTTTTTATAATAATCATGGTCCAATTTCAACTTGAACCTGATTTGATACTTAAGAATTTAGTATTATTTTGTCAGTGATATACCCATTCATTTGAATATGTATCAATTACCATAATCCGAATCAAGAGTTGGTTACAGATACGAAAGTAACGAATCCAAACCAAAACTCGATGGAGCTCCAGGAGACCTATTTTTGAATTACGAATGCGATTTCGAAATCACCGCTGACTAAATAGTCAGCGGTGACTTTGAGGTCACGGATTCCTAAACATCCAATTTTTGAAAGTCGATCGCAGAGCTGCCAACATAGATAAAGTACACACATAAATGTAAGAGTTCGGTTCCACGCAGAATGTAGCCGCTATCGGTTATTGCCGGCTTGATTACGAGTGGGTGAGGGCACTCGTAATGAAATCACACCTATGACTAAGGTAGTCACATCAGTGATATTCAAAAATAAGAATTATTGAAAATCGGTGATTATTAGTCACTTCGGTGATTTCGAAGTCGCATTCGTAATTCAAAAATAGGTCTCCAGGCTTTTCATATACATAGTCACCTATGCTCCTAACTATAGTTTAGTTAGCTTTGAATTTGCTATGTCTACTTCTTGACATTAACCTCCACTATACTACAGAGATTTCCAGCGTACCTATCTACTTATTCACCATGGTTGCTTTTTATCTCTAGCTTCCGGGTCTTTTGATTAGAGAATATTTCAATCATGCAAAGAAACAGTTCAAAAAATTAATCCCGGTTCTTTCGGTTGACTGTAAATCCAAAATTTCGTTTTGTCTGACATGAATGACGTAACAACAATAGAAATTTAATTGGACCCACTTTGGGTCGTACATAAAATCTATACAACTTTGTATTATTTCGATTTTTTTTATAAGTGTCTTAGTTGGAAGATGGCACAGATTTTTTATAATATATCTTATACGAGTATTAGCAGTGGATGATATAACTTATATATAATGGTCATAGCAAAAGTACGCATGTATTTAAGAAGTCTTCATTTCTTTTCCTATAAAAGAGTCCCTTTTTCAAATTGTTCCAAAAATTTGCTTTCCTTTAGTTACATAGGGATTTCCCGTAGGAAAGCGATATTTTCCCGTGTTTAATAATAAGTAACACTAGAATTTACTCCACACATCCAAACTCACAAACTGTATCTCTTTAATATATAACATAGATATAAACTTTAGGTTATTCCATACTATATGATCATATTCAATGAACGGTTATAGATAACGCTGTAAATTAGACATTTGTACATTACTAACTTGTAGAATCAAGGCAGATCAATAATTGCTACTAACAACTTTTAATATCCATGCCAAGAAAATAAGTGTTTTATTCGAAGTCCTTTAAGCACGAACAAAAGCTTTCAACTTCTAAACGGTCTGATGACGTAAGCTCTATTCTGTAGATGCATAGGTTTAGCGATGAAATTCTACTCCCGTGTGTATAGCCGTCACAAATGTTATCTATTATAGGGTAGAACCGGGTGGAATAAAAATAGAACTCGTTCTAGATTAAGTTTGTGCTTTAGTTACTATTTTTATTTGAGTTTATGTGCTTTAGTTACTTTTACAGCTATTTACAATGAGTTATTAGTTTACTTACCTACATATTTTTCATTTATAATCTGTTTACTTGCTGCCTGGTTTTGCGCCACTAACATATGTATTATTTTTTAAACTTGCAGAATTTAATCATACCCTTCTAATTCTAAATTTATATTTAAATGTCGTATTCTAAAATCGAACTTTAACTTGAATCGCAGCTTGAGTACAGTTAGAAAGGGATGGTTCTATTGAGCCCATATAGCGCCATCCCTTCCTAACTGTAGTCAAGTAGTTTTTCAGAGGTTTGAGTTTGATTTTCGAATACGCTTCTTAGACATTTGGTATCATAATACCTTTTTTTCAGTAAAAAAAATACCTCAAATGTCCCCTTGAAACCATGCACCAAATTTATCAAAGTTGCCTTTTTAAATTTTATAACTTAAATTAAAAAAGAAATCTTAAAAACCGAAGTATTTCTTTTTTGTATTTCTTTATGTAAGTAAAAATTATTAGGTCATTCATTTTTCGTTATATTACGACAGCCTTCATTACAGAAAAACTTTACGAGATTAAGATTCTTTTATGTCAATAAATATTATGTCATTCAATAATCACAATCTCACCATAAAAATAATATTTAAATAGTTTCGTTAGAAAATGCAATGTCAAGATGTTTATGAAATATTTTTCTTCCATTGTTGTTTTTTCGTACAAAAAAATACATCAGAAAATTAATGGTAAACTTAAAAAAAGTATTTTTATTAAAGTATTAACTAAATTATTGGTTCAGGATGTAACAAACTTCTGAAGCGACGAAATCGACTTACTTGAATAAATTTCACGTACTGCTGTCACAAAAAAACTCACAAGCACATCATATTATCCCTCGGCGGAGCGGTTCGCCGTCGGCCGGCAACTAACTCACTTTACGTTCACTCTCCGCCGCCAATGGCGCCACGCCCTTCCTGTCGGCCCGCCCAGCAGCCAGTGCGCCGGCCAATGAGAGCCCGCCCAGAACATTATTTACTTCAAACGCCCGCCCGCCCTCACCCTTAACTTATCGATTGGACTAGCCCGCCACTTATTTAAGGCGCCTGAATTAATTTTGTGATTGAAATTACAAGTATGACGGCATTAATTTGTTGGCGCGGTATCGTTCGATTAAAACACGGCTCCATTATGATGTTATGGAATGTATTTAGCGGTTGGGAGCGTTTGTACGGGGATTTCGCTTTGTTTGTGCGGTGATGTATACATATACGCTATGGTTACTTTAGTAGGAGGTAGTTCTATTTTATTGTAGAACATTGCTACCACTACAGTGTTACTTCAAGCATACACTTGCAATTAATGATAATTGGTTATTTAATCATATGAAATTGATAGAATCTACTTCTATAGTGTCAGTTTTTATATATAAAGCATCTTGTATATAATTTTGGTGACAATTTGCATGTTTGTAGGAATGAATGCTTTATTACCTAAAGGGCAATCACTACCAGAAAACCTATGATAAACATATTAACTTTATTAATATTAAGTACCTACCTACATTATAAATTAGTTAGTATTAGTTAAAACTTGCATTTTGTTGTGAAAATATATTATACATAAAATAAAAAGTATATATGTAGCGATATATATTTTAAGATTTTTTTTTATTTGTTTTAGACATAACTGTAAACATTTCTCAAATATTCGGACTTTATGACGGCACCGCAATTTCAATAAAAATATTATCTTAAAAACGCTGTCTAGAAGATATTACTTTATCTCCATTCCGCACATGAAAACACGAATTTCTAAGTTCTAAATAATATTTTAATTCATAAATAGCCTAAACGCATATTTACTTGAGTTGCAGTTATAATAGTATATCGTAGTATTATCCTAACAACTTGTATGTCATACATATAGGTAGTTGAGACGGCTCTGTCAATTGTTTAATCATATTTGTATACTTAATCGTGTATTTAAGTATATAGTATTCATGGGACTTATATTTTTAAATTTTTGTTCCATTTTTATTTATTTTCTTTCTGTTATATCTTTTTTGCGAATATTTGCTTTAATATTATAACAATGTTAATCACACATTATAGAGATTATATATAAGAAATTAATGTAAATGTCTGCAGTTTTTTATTTATTAGCGTGACTGTCAAGACATGTAGCGTCGACCTCACATAAAATTGGGAACAAAACAAGAGAAACAAGAAAGTCCTGTAGCTGGTAAGAAATTGTGTCATTGACAGTTATAAGTTATACTAGTATATCTACTGTTGTAATACATAGTTTGAAATGAAATTCATATTTTGAATTGTTACTCGTGTCGGATGTGACGTATGAGTGGCAGCCATAAGCATGTCACTCGAGAACCTTTCCGCCCCAACGGCCGCCAGTCTTTCAAATAACTGCAATTTAAGCATAAGTTTTTTCAAACTATGGTTGCAACTTTATTGTTTGAGGATTTCATAATTTCTGATTCGATCACGCAGAACTCCGTTTATAGCCAAGACGCCTTGGGTGGAGGTAAAATAAATACTTTTTTCTGATTAAACTACTTATGAAAATACTGATGTTAATTTGAGTTTGTATGAGAAAAAAAGTTACAGCAAAGATTTCACAATAAACATTTGAAAATAAAGTGCTAAATAACTAAATGAGAAGTGAAAAATGATTCTTTACAAAATGTTTCTTGTGGTATGAATCGTTGTCACTTTTTATATCTCCTCGAACTAATTTATCAAACCACCTCGAGGATATATTGGGTCTGTTTAATTCTCCGTTGTATATAATATTGTCGTTGTATGTAATAAATATGCTATATAATACTTAAATAATACTTTTTATCTTGTTAGTTTGGTTGAACGTGTTAACCTTTACTACTTTATTTGAAATATTATTTAAACATAGCCTAAGATGGCTTAGATAATATAAATAAAAATTTTTGAAAAGTTTCTTTACGTGCTTAGAGAGGAACCAAACTGCGGCCAAAGTTGGTATAAGATGAACACCTAATTGCGAAAGATTCATGTCGAAAGATTACATAGCGTATGTATATAATTGCGTCATTTTTATATTACTTCTTTATCAATATTCTTAATAAATGTTGTTCCAAAAATGCCTCCATAATAAATTCTGATTATCAAGATTGTAAAACATCATTAAAATCGCTATTGAATTCTCTTAATACAAACGGCGTAACTAGCAAAATTGTAAAAATGTCATCAAGATAACGCCCTCGAAGCAGCGGGAATCATGGACTCAAATAATTACGGTGTCATAATATACAGCGGCCGTCTGTCGAACAGATTTAACCCTCAATTATGGAATTAAGCTCCGTTGAAGGGTTGTGAGCCCCTGTTGCGTCGTCAATTGCCGTTTATATTTAGGGTTAAGTAGGCGCGTGCTTTCATAGTCTTATCGATATGCAGCACAGCTATTCTCTAATAAATAGATTAAAAGTAGTTTTTATCTGAATTACAATTAAACAAAGTGCTGTAGATTTGTATTTAATATATTTGAAAGTAATGCAAAAAAGCAATATTTACCTCTGAAACAATAGTGCTGGTATTTTAAATAGAAGTAGTTATAATAACATACTGATCCGGCGAAATGTAAATGTTCTATCAAAAATTTCATATTAATATTATATTACAGGCAAAGCACACTAAAGGTATCGTGAAGAATTCCTTATTGATGATGATTTAAACTCATCCTCCTAATTAAATCTTAATTGTCTCAGAGACTATACTTTTGTGATAACAACGATTCGAATTATATAATGATCATATAGCTGCCTTGATGGAGTAATTTCCAAGCACTTTTTCTATTTTTATCCGCAATATTTCTGACCTATAGTATTTATTGTTTGTACAGCTTTTTGTTAGTATTGAAGCTTCATATTCGTTTCTATCAGTACCTTCTATGAACATGCTTTTTATTCATGTTTAACAGAGTATGCTAATGAGGTTGATTTTCATGATCAGAGTAGATTGATAATAGAAAAAAATTACGTCTAAAATTCAATATATTTATATATTACTGTCTATTTATATATTTATAGTAATTAGGACCACCAGGAATTGTTATATATAATTACATCTATATATTACGAATCCTTAGCCTATAGAATCTAACACCTTTTTTAAGGCAGCCACAACATACCTATACCACAAAATACACAGTCAAGCATATATTACACTATTAATTATTTTTTAAGAAAATAGCATAAGCAAGTTCTATCGATAACTTGACGACCTCGTCCCTAAAGTATCGATGCTCAATACTGGCATAATAAAGTGTTGTCGCGGCGCACGCCCATTGTTGAGGTCGCGGTGCCCTGTCTCGTTACCACCAGTAAGCTACCCTTTCATACGAATACTCCACTAGCCAATTTATTCGAAAACATTTGCAGAATTCAATTTCCAATTACACAAGATTATTTTTAATCACCCAGCTGTTTGTTTACAAATATGTGTATAATACTATAACGTTCAATATAGTAAATTCAATACAGTATCGTAATATCGCTTATTAAGATTCTTTAAATAACTTCATACGTTAATATGCATACCTTCCTGTATAATAGAATAAAACGATAACTAAGACGATAACGACTTCCCACTTTTATACTGCATGGGTCTTCATTTCAGTGTTAAGGTAGGGTATGTTACTTTCACACACGTCACACTAATATATTTTTCAATTTAAAGGTAATGGAGGGTTACAGTGCTATGGTTGAAAAAAAAGAAGGCCAACTTAACATTAACATCGCCTACGAATGATCAAATAAATCCTTACAATATACACAAGCAAGCTATAGAATGCTCTCTACATGTTTCATAACCCCAAGTGTTACATTTATTATGATTAAGTAAATTTCATTAATATATTTATTTGATACTAGCTGTGCATTTTTAATGACTGAGAGTGTTATAAACGTAAGAGTTGACAAATATAATCAGAAAGCTTCGAACAAAAGCTATCGGGTGTTACACAAATGTTATTGTAAGTCAACCATAAAAGATAGGCATATGCTGTCGTGCGATATTTTTCAAATGATTTTAAGGAGAACATTCCCGTCATACATGATTTCTGTGTAACTAACCATTAATTTTGCAGACGCGACGGAAGCTTAAAAAATTAGTAGTAACTTCTCCCGTTTTCCCAACGAGTCCCTTCTCTACTCTGCTCCTATTGATTATAGCGTGATGAAAAGTATAATATAACCAGCACAGGAGTATGAAAAATAGTTGTACCAAGTTTCCTTAAAATCCGTCAAGTAGTTTTTGTTTCTATTCAGTTCTAACAGTTATACAGACAGACAAACAGACAGACTTTGATTTGCATTTTTGGCATCAGTATCGATCTCTAATCACCCCATATGTGAAAGCGATGTGAATTTAACTCTAGAATATAAAAACAGCTGCATATGTTTTTTAGAATTTTTCATAACCTTTATCGCAAAAATTGCGGAAGTTTGAAAAGTTTGAGGTAAAGATTAATTAAACTTCGTTTTCTGTAACTGACTTTCTATTTTGTGTAGGTGTTTCTTATCAAGGTAGGCAAATTGGTAGTTGAATAACAAGTAATGAATAAATTCCGTATGTTACTAAAATAATTAATTACCTTTTATCTAAGCCATAGGGCCCTTATGGCTAAGGCTCAGGCTGAGATTAGTCGGTAGGTGATCCTGACAAAATCACCATGGCACTTGACTGCTGTAGTATCCATGAGGATTCTCAACCTCTCCTTTCCTGAGGGAAAGAAAGTAGTTAATTAATGTATTCGTGTTAATTTAATTACCAGCACTATACTCGTGCAATAATAACTCATATTGCACTCGATGCAACAATCTACTATTTTTTAACTTTCAAGTTGTCGGATCAAATAATAATTTATTATACGGAGAGACCTAAAAACTAAAAGTATAAGCAAATCAACGACGTAGCCTAAGCAGGGATATATTGGTCTAAACCAGTAATTTCCAAACTGGTCTATATCAACCCTTAGGGGTCCTTGACAACCTGTAAGGGGCCTACGTCGGCGAAAAAAAAAATTGGGGTCCATAAAAAGAAAATGGGGGTCCACGATAATAGATCTCAACATTCATTCATAGTACCTATTTTATTTTATTTTTTATTTTTATTTATTTGGGATAACAACAGTACATTATTATATTGCATCTTAGTAGTTACATTCTATAAGCCAATTATAGTTATCCACGGTTAAAATATTTATACCAAGCTATTTTATAATTATTACCTATAGCTACAAACTACTACATTGTAATATAAAATACAATAATACGCATAAATCAATACTTATACTTACATATAATAACAAATTATAATAAATTTTATCAATTTACTTTTTATTTTCGTAAATCATTTACCTACCTATTATCAACAATTTTACCTTGAATCAAATCAGCTATAATTCCATTACTTTTACATAAAGATTATGCAAATTTTTTGAACGAAAACTTAATTACAATTAATCAAGGCCCAGAATGGAATTTCTAATATTAGAAATAAATAAATGTTTGGATCCTGTGAAGGGGTCAATTTTTTGGAATAATTTATTATATGTTGCCACGATTCGTGTAAATACCGAGTTTTTTCCGTAGTTAGCGGGATGATGTGGTACATGAAACAACGAGGTTACTTACTTTCATTATATTATCTTCTAATAAAAAGTACATTATTTATAAAAATATCTATGAAGTAATAAAAATATTATATATTATGTCTAAAATTTTGTACGTTGTAGGATGTTGGCATTCAATATCAGGTAAGTACACAGAAACACAGTTAGTTACACAGAAATCATATATTGATACTCTGTCAAGCAGACTTAGCTCAGCTGCGTATGCTGTTAAAAAAATAAGGCTTCTAGCCGATGTTGAAACAGCAAGGTTAGTTTACTTTAGTTATTTTCATAGTGTAATGTCTTATGGCATTTTGTTGTGGGGATCAGCTGCCACCATTGAAAGTATTTTTATACTACAGAAAAGAGCAATTAGAGCTATATATAATTTAAGACCAAGGGATTCCCTTAGGGATAAGTTTAAAGAAATTAACATTTTAACACTGGCGGGGCAGTACATCTATGAAAATATAATCTATGTACACAAATATTACAATAATTTCATTAAGAATAGCGATGTTCATAAATTAAATACAAGAAATAAAAATAAGCTTGCTGTTCCAAATTTTAGATTACATAAAACAAAAAACTCATTCTTGGGGAAATGTATAACTTTTTATAACAAGTTACCACACAATATTGTTAATCTACCTTTTAATAAACTTAAAACTCAAGTAAAATAAACTTTGATGAGCAAAGGATATTATCGAGTCCAGGATTACTTGGATGATCGAAGTGTCTGGGACTAAAAAACCCTCGCTCGTTGAAATAAACAAATTGTTAATAAATTCTTAGGTAACTGTGTAACATAATAATATGTATATTTAACTGTACCTATTATAATAACCTTTTGTTACTTGTATCATAATACATTATTGCTAGTTTTAAATTATTGTATGCGCGTGTCCTGCGGTTGATTTTTTTTTTTTAGTTGTGCTATTTACACGGGTACCTGTTTTTGGTAATTTGTATCCTTTTGTGGCTTAAGGGTAGTCATACTCTCATTAAAATCTCTTCGGCAGTGTCGTGTGAGGCGGGTCGTTACGTTCCCTAAAACATGGTTGAGCGAAGCGATGGCTGGTTCATGCGTCATGCTCGTGAACGGGTGCTGCCAGCGGAGATGAGTCTGCTCTTTGCTATACTGGGTACTACTCGTATTTATTATAATTTTAATTTAACTTTAATATATTCTTTTAAAACTGTATGACACGGCATTCCTAATATAGGCATGTTTTCAAAATAAATTTTTATTAATTATATTATGTAATGGAAAGTGACGTCATGAATTATCAATATTGAAGTCATTTTCCAAATTGACGACTCTGTATATATTTAATACAGGGAAAAAAAACAGCCCTTGCTGAGTTTCTTGCCGGTTCTTCTCAGTACAAGGTCTCCCGCCGTAGATTTGCGAACCGATGGCGTAGCTTTTCGACATTCACAAGTGCTTGTAACAGCCCAGACTGAATAAATGATTTTGAATTTGAATTTGAATTTGAGTAGGGGGTCTATCCACAACCGAAAAATATTGCAAGGAGTCTACGACACAAAAAATTTTGGAAACCTCTGGTCTAGACTATATACATACTAAAACTCTTGATTAAAAATCTTGATTATTAATATTAATATTTAAATGCCTCAGTCTTGACGCGCTATAGTGTAATATTTATCTGCGTGTTTGCATATATATGTCATTGCATAACAAAAAAGAAAGCGGTATTTTTTTTTCATATTTTAACATTCATTTCCCATACAGATGAGATGAAGCTTAATTACACAGCGATCTCTTTTTAATCTGATGTTATGGGCTAATTCATAGTGACAAAGCGGTCGAGTAGCGCGTGCCCATTAAAACGTTTTTATTGCCGTTTGTATAGGTGAGTTGGTTGGTACAGTAATCGTATGAGCAATCGAAGCCGAAGTAATCGCCTTTTTGTATTCGTGTTTGTGTGTTTATTGTATGTAGAAATCTGCATAAATTATATAGTAGTTCTATATAAATAATATTTATTATAGCTGTTTCGACCTTTATTTCACATATTGAGATCCACATATTGAGATCCTATGAATTAGACTAAGTTCTGCAGCATACGTTGTAAAAAAATAAGACAACTTACAAATGTTGAAACGGTAAGTTTAATTTACTTTAGTTATTTTCACAGTGTTATGTCCTATGAGTTTACTATTATGGGGGTCAACTGCTAGCATAGAAAGTATTTTTGTTCTTCAAAAAAGAGCAGTCCGCGCTATTTATAATTATTTAAACCAAGGGATTCTCTTAGAGATTTGTTTAAAGAGATTAATGTAATGACTTTAGCGGGCCAGTATATTTATGAAAACTTTATTTATTTGTATATACCTAAACATAGTTTTTTAAAAGATTTCATACTAATTTTCAAATGCATAATTTAAACACAAGTAATAAAAATAAACTTTTCTTACAGGCTACAAAAAACTAGCGATTTGTTTATGGGCAAATGTATAAATTTTTATATCAAGATACCACATAGTGTGGCTGAATTACATTTTCATAAGTTTAAGGTACATGTTAAAAATACGCTAATGAGTAAGGGCTATTACAAAGTCAATGATTATTTAAATTATGCCAATGCTTGGTGTTAATTTGAAGACATTACATTCTAAAGAGTAAATAATTTGTATCCCGTATAAATTGTAAACACATATGTACGTTGTATGGTAACGACATAATTTATTGTAAATGTTGTTATTATTTTTACTGATAAAGCTAATACGTTTCTCGCGCCCATTCTTCTTATCATTTAAAAAATACGTCCTGAATAGAAAGAGATAGGAAAAGAAATTTTGACGATTCAAAAGAGCTTGTTATAAAGTCATATTTGAATAAAATTATTTTGATTTTGACAGTTTTCTAAACGGGTTTGGGGCCGATTCTGCCATATATTTTTCGAATTTCTTATGTTCATTCATCTGATGCTACTATGGTAATGGAAAATATTATGAGGCAACGTGCATACACCTACGAAGAAATTCAGAGATGTCTAAGGGTGACCCTTTCTAATGCAAAGCAAAAATTGCTAGAAATTCCCACATCAAAAATCATCTGCAGCAGTGAAAATATCTAAGTCAATCTAATCAAAAGATTCGACCTTTTATGCTCTATACCACATACTTTAATATTCGTGAGGGAATCAAAACTGATTGGATATTTTCCGTGACTTAGAATTAAACGTTACTACTATATTTCCGTGACGTAGGATATTATGCATTAAATGTAAAAAAAAATCCGATACCCATATTACCCAAATATTGTTTCGAGATTTATTAATATTCGCGAGAGAAACCCCCAGGGGTTTGTTGAATAAATTTTATATATATCTAACTTAAAATTATTTGTTTTATTTAATTGTAGAGAGTTTATTAATGTTAATGTTATTCTCAAGTAGTCTGAAGTCGGAAGCTTGTAGGTATTTAGTTTTCTAAATCCAATTAAATCGTCGACTAGCTGCGAACCAGCCTCGATAAGACCAACTTCGGGCCAGATTTACCTACTCTCTCTATAGATTATTATTTACTTCTGTATAATATACATTAACATCGTACTGTAAAACAATCCTTTGGAAAAAAATCTTAAAACTAAGATTAAAATTCCTGTTATAAATAAATATTTTATATACATAGCATAAAAACACTGGCACCGAAACCTAAATCTTCGCATTGTTGTCATCCTTAAGAACAAAAATCTTCCTTCTAAAGTAGTACAATAAATTATTAAGTATTAAAGACAATTTTTTATTATTTATGAAATGGTTTGAATTTTTTTATTATCTCTGAATGTTCCATCAACAATTATTGTGTATACATAAAAGAGGCAGATATCGCACTAGCTCCTCAAACCTGTCCCGTACTTTCTGTATGATCTGTTTTCTCCACTATCACGTGAAGCATTAAAAGATAACTATAAACTTGTAATACAGATACTGACCCAAACGTTTCAACGTTGCCAAAAGGCGTTGAACGCTTTTTATTGCGTTGCATTAAATAATTAATTTCAAACTTAGAAATTTTTTCATATATTTTCTTGTTTTCCATGTACATTACTCGTATGCTTAGACTGTAACTTTGTCGTATAAGATAAATATAAAAATAATAAAATACTAAGCAAAATAAAAAATACCTACAAATGTTATTTGTTCCTACAATATATATTATTCGCTATATATTACTACAGTTTATCAAAAACCGCGTTTTCACGGTATACTAACTACGTATTTACAACTTTGATTACGGTCCCCTAGAGAAGCCCCTGTAGCGAGCCCTTAGCTAACAGATTAGTTGATGGACGCCACCCCCACCCTGCACCGGGCAAACATGCCGAAAGTGATTAAGCTAGTGGCTAAATTCATTATGATTCTAATTAACAACCCTATCGAATTATATATTGAATTGAATTTATATATGTATATAAACTAATTGAGATTTTTTATGTTTAAGTTTTTTGTTATGACAAGGAACTATTCTTGATATAAAATATAACATAGACTAATTTAATACGAAATAAAAAACGGACTAAGTGCATGTCGGACCACTATGTAGGATTCTCTAGTATTATTTTTTTACATAGTTTACTTTTAATAAATATTTATTTTATTTGGTCACCATATATGATGTATTTCTTTTCATATTGGTATAAATACTTTTTTAAATACCATATTTACGTATTCATAAATAACCTTGGACACATTTTTGAACAATTTTTTTAAACTGAATATTTCTTGTTGCCTACCAGACAAATATTTTAAAATGTGTATAGTCATGAAATAAAACTCGCTTTTATTTAGTTAGTTCAGAGCGCCCAAAGCCAGCGAAGCGGAAAGTTAACACGGGCGTGCTGCTGGGGCGAACGGGAGTCAATTGGTGCGAGGTGAAAACTGAACACAAATTAATTGCGAATTCGTGACCCTCTTCTACCGCCCTTTTAGGATTCTTCGCTTAACATAGTGCTATATTATCGTTCTGTGCTAATGACGATACATGGTAGATATTAAAAATGCTAGCTCTTTACTCTGTTAGCAATTTCTTTGAATTGAAATAACAATTAGTGTAGTTTCGTAATTCCAATTTTATTTCCAAATTGGATTGCATCATTGTTGGAAAAATATTATAAAAGCGAAAGTTTGTGAGCTTACTCTTTTACACAAAAACTTCCTAACGGATTTTGAGGAAATCTCATATGGATTTTCTTAAAGATTCTCAAACTGAGAATAAAGGTAGCACATTAAAAATCTTTTACTACGTTAAAATTTATTAAATTAAATTAAAAACAATTAAAAACAACCAAATGGATTCTCTACATCAGAATTTCATTCGGAATGGAAATGGTCGGAGACCCGGATAAAAATATACTTATATAGTCACAGAGAGATATTTGTACAAATGTCACGAATAGTAGCTATAACTCTCACAACGGCAGAAATTTTAAAAATTGTTAAGTACATTTATTTTGTTGTTACTTTACCGTATTACTTACCTACTATCCTTAAGCATGTTTAATAATTGTCACTTTCATATTATGACATCATAAAAACTTCAATTTTACAATATTATATTTTTTACCGATTTTTCAGTTTTATCTTTATTTATTTTAAACTGTAATGTTTGTAATTTATAATATAATGAAATCATCGAAATTATCGAAATAAATAGCCAATCATTCCTCAGGATTCACAATGTATCTGTACTATACATTTAAATACATTCGATTTCAATAGGGTAAGTAATTAAAAATAATTAGAAAAAGTGCCAAGTAGTTATTTCTATATTAAATCTAAAATCTCATCAAACATTGCTGTGTAACGCGCAAACTCGAAACCAATCGAGTCACGAGAGGTAAAGCCGTCATTAATGTGCGCTGACAATGCGATTGGACGATTTAATAGCGATTGTTAAGCGATTTGAGAGATTTTCATGTTTGCTTTTAATATAATTGTGTAGCAGTTTATCTGAGGATTACCGGTGTAATGCCGCAGGCGGCGGCGGCCAAATTGAATTGTAATATGCTGCCGTTATTAATAACTCCGGCAGGGGTGCAGGGTTGGCGCGGTGCCAATATTATTATTACTAATATTGCCAGTTACTCACAAAGTACCATACATATAATTAATACATAAGTTTGAATCAACACGCAGGTTCCTAGGGATAACTATATAAACTACGATAGTGCGATTACACTGAATCTCTTTTATTTAACTCCAACTTCATCAACCAAACTCAGCCTAAAGCCTTTGGTTCTAATGACCCTACTGCTTGAATTGAGAGCGACGGCTCCTCGGGCGCAGTGCAGAACTGAGTCTCTGACTGCGCTCCAAAATCAAAACTAATGTATAAATAGCCCTGGCTAATACAAACTCTAACGCAGGCATGCATGCGTGCTAAACACTGCGATATATTTTGCACACATAAACACAAATTCAAAAATACTTTATTTTTATTATAGATAATAAATATAAATACTTCATTCAAGCTTATATATGAATAATTCCTGGTTCGAATTTATTTTTTTCACGGCTTTTTCACTTGACGTTACACAAACTGTATGCTGTCTCCTGAATAATTACTGATAGAGTCTGTTAAACCTCGTGGAACTTAATGGCTTATTGGGGATTGATTTTAAAAAAATGAGATTTCTCTCACAAAAAGTATTTATTTAACTCATCTAGACTGGCTTAGACAAATTGCAATTGAAATTAACTAATATTTATACTAACCCACTGCCAAAATCATTATGATATATTTGAAGTATAACACCATCTCTGTATACATCACTGAACTAAGTAATATATCTAACTTAATCTTTGCTGTATTTCATATAATATAAATTTCATATATATAACGTTAAATAGAAACATTATACTATTGACTCTACAATACCATTAAATGTAACTGAGGAAGATTCAAAAAGGAGACTTAAAAATAGGCAACACCTTTTTTTATTATTTCAATTTTCCCAACTGGCAACCCTACTGTGACAATCGCCGTCATCCAGCGAAGCGCGCCATTTTTTCCGCAAATTTTAAGCGCTCCCCCGTATTCCGCGAATCAGCTATATTTGTACAATAACTGCCCGCCTGGGATCGTTGCCGACACAATAGGCTCTTTGTTTAACGACGTCTTCTATTGCGCGCGCGTGCCGGGTTTTTTGAATGGGACCCATTTGTGCCACAGACAGGCTTACGTACCAAACGGTACGACTAATATTACATACTAACACTGTGACGTAACTTCCTTCCTTTGTCTTACTCTGGCTGTTGTTTAATTTAGCCATTGTAGGTAGTCGTTTCGATAGACTGACTATCCTCTTTTGAAACAAAATACACCCATTAAATAAGCCGATAAAAAATGCCCATTGGTAGTCTACTCTCACTGAAAAATTGTGCCGTCTCCCAAAATATCTACCCCAGTCTGGTGTAGAAACCGAATTATAGTAGTATATGGAGTCAAAATAAAGGATTTTTTGAGACAGACAGTCAGTAAGACTTCCCATAGGAATAAAAAATTACAATAGTAAAAAAAATTATATGATATGGACATATGGACGTTGGGTTTCAATCTACATATATGAAATAATGTATAAAAATTTATAAAATTATGTATCCCCTTTCTCAATCCTCTCACCCTCACTTATTTAAATCGGTTACAAACTCAATTAAGAATTTTTGACTTGAAAACGTAACGAACAGAATGACTTTCATTTCACATTTATATATATTGGTAGGGAAGCTGGTTTTAAAAGGATTTGCAGACTAACTCACTGAGTGACTCCGTCAGTACAAGCTATAGGATCAATATGACCAACAGCTGATTAGATAATACCAGTCGGACCGCCCCTCGGCGGATCAGCATCGAGTGCAACATAATCCTCGCACTTGGCAGCAGGGGTTTCCTTGGCAAATTTCGTGCTTCTTGAGACGGATTGTCAGCCCCCCTCTCCAGAGGAAATAGTATATGGTATAGTATAGGTAATAGCTAATATTATTACCTCAGTCAGTCGTTCTTTGTAATAAAGGCAAAGTACTAAAATAACAAGGATCAGATTAAGTATAGAGTTTACTGGCTTAGGTATGTAGGCGTCGTTTACTATTAATTCTTAAAATACTCTCTGGAAGCTGAGAGAACTCGCAAAATCTTACGAAATTCACCTGAACAGCTAATTTATTTACAAATTTAAACATTATATATTAGTCACAAAACAAAAATAATAACTTATTTAATTGTTAATAACCACCGGCTCTCCGCAGCCGGGATTATTAATTCAATGCATTTTCCTCAGGGGGAAAAAAAAGGACTGTCTACTGCAATATTTTTAACGAACACTCTCCAAAACATACCCAAAATGCAAGGCGCGGAAGCCGCTTGCTTGGTAAGTGTAACAAAAGACATTTGTCAGAATTACCGACGGCGCGGAATAACTAGCGCGGTCCCAAATAGCAACAAGGTGCCTTCTTGTTAGCTGCCCATATAGATGCTCATACATTTTTATGAGGCCACCGTATTACCCACCCATGTCTTGGTGGGAATCCCTACGCGTTGCCGACCGTCTCTTTGTAGACACAAACATAGTTACTATACAGAATGTTACTGCTATAGTTGAATAAATAGTTCACGGTGTGTATTAATTAAACACAGTGTAGAAAAAAGACAGCTTGATTAGGACTAGATATAATGTTTACTACACACCATTAAATTTCGACCCGGTATATCCCTGGCCGCGACGCACACAAATTACTCATTACTAACTTAAAAATTATGAAGGCTATATAAACTACATATTGCTAACTTTATGTTATGTTTATGTTTTTATAATGACAATGTAATAATAAATATTATTAAATAAATTCTTACCTTTCTTACACTTAAACCAATTAATAGCTCTGTAAGGCTTGTATTATGGTATGGTGTGAATGGAGACGATATAAATCGATATAAATTACTTTTTGCTAACTTTAAAAAGTACGACAATAATATAAACAATTACTTATTGCTAACTTAAAAAATCACGAAATCAATATAAGTTACTCATTTTGAGATGCTTGATCTTTTTTTCTGTCAAGTAATTACATAGATACTTACATAGTACTTTCCTGAATAGATGTTGATGAATATTTGACATGTCAACACTCTAACTAGCTTTAGATAATAATGTAAAAGTCTCGAGAAATACTCCACATGAGTGGTTTTTGAATTCGCTTTAAAAACTATTTTAAAGCCATCCAACGAAGCCACCGAGTTCTAATCCAACCCAATCATAACTATATACCTATTTTAATCTATATATTTGATAATAGTTAAAATAGGGTACTTCCCTCTATATTAGAAAAGATCTAAAAGCATATAACTATGATAGCTTATGCATTAAATAGTCGGAACCATCATGTTTAAGTACATAAAATAACAAAAATAATATAAAAATTAGTTTCAAAGTATTCACTATTTTAATCTATACGTAAAACAAGAGCGAAACATAGGCCGCCATGTCGTGACGTCATAAGGTACTGTAAACTTATGCGTGTCAATGTCATTATTAATCATAGTACGTATAAAGCCGCAAAACAATAAAAAAAGAAGTTTGTAGGTTGCTTTTTTAATGTAAGAGAACTTTATAAATACGTAAGTTAAATTGAAATCGCACGTGAATCACACTATGGAAAGCAGTTTTGTAAAAGGAGATAGTACGAATTTACCAAATAATAATAATAGTTAAAATACTATTAAATTACTACTAATAACTGTTAAATTATTTTTACAATAGTAGATTGCTTTATAAGGGTGGAAATTTTTGGCAAAAGATTTTCGAGTATTGTATTTGCTTCGTTCGTGGCTGAATCTGGAGCCGAAATTTCAGAATCGCTTTAATGCATTGTTTATCTTAAATACCTAAATCACACAATCAACATTTCGGTACAGCGTAACAGATTATCCCGCCAAAATTATCTTTTTCACAGGTATTTTTAAATTTGGAACACATTGCATTACCTTTTACTGGCTATTCAGCCAAATACTTTTCATTTCTCATACTCGGAAAGTTATGTTGTTTTGATCTGATTATTGGGTGGAAAATGCTGCTTCCCGACATAGGGAGGGAAAAACTCATACAATTTACTTCCCACCCAAAGGCCGGAATGAACTTTAAAAATGGAACTACGAATACAGTCAGAAATGTCAGCTGTGAACTATTAAAAAAATGGTGCGACAATGTGAGTTTCTAAACAGCCAGTGTGAACTTAGCGCAAACTACGTCGAGAGGAATAAGCCGCAACAAACAATAGATACGCGGCGAGTTCCATATTTAAAATTTAGACAGACGACAAAAATGATATGTATCTGTGACGGAATCTGAAAAAAAATCTAATAATCTCTTATTCTAGTTAAGATTTTAATTTTAAAAATGAGTTCAAGCGATTCCGAAATATTGACACCAAATTCAATTAAAGACGAGGCAAATTGTGTTATCCAAAATCTTTTGCCAGAAATCTCAAAAGAAAGATATATAAATACATACAATGATTTTATGAAGTGGCGAGCAGAGAAGAATATAAAATCGTTTTCCGAGAGTGTATTTCTTACATATTTTAATGGACTGTCTAGCAAATTACAGCCTTCTACGCTATGGAGCCGATATTCAATGCTCAAGAGTACACTTAGTGTGAAACATAATGTAAATTTAAGCAAACTCCATAATTTAACATCATTTTTGAAAAGACAGTCTCACGGGTTCAGGAGTAGAAAATCTAAGGTTTTCACTTCTCATGAAGTAGAGAAATTTTTAAATGATGCTCCTGACGAGTTATATTTGGCAGTGAAAGTAAGTTTACCCAAGTATTTATTCTAAAAATGAACGTATTTATTACACAAATACTAAAAAATTACATGTTTTTCACAGGTGGTACTGATACTCGGTATAAGCGGCGCTTGCAGAAGCAGTGAACTCACAAATTTGACAATTAAGGACATTGAAAGTCAAGGCCAATTATTACTAGTAAAACTGACTAAAACAAAAACAAATATTGAGCGCTCGTTTGTAGTACAAGAAGAATTTACACAAATAGTACAGAAATATAAAAAAATGAGACCTAATGATGTAAAAACGGACCGTTTTTTTCTCAACTACCAGAAGGGAAAATGTTATAAACAAGTGATCGGTAAAAATAAAATCTCAGGTATGCCGAAGCAGATAGCGACATATTTAAATTTGCCAAACTGTGAGCAGTATACCGGACATTGTTATAGACGAACGTCAGCAACACTTTTAGCCGATTCTGGGGCAAACATGACAACGTTAAAAAGACATGGAAGCTGGAAATCCAGTACAGTCGCCGAAGGGTACATTGAGGATTCAGTCCAAAATAAAACTAAAATTTCAACCAAATTAACTGAAACCATAAAAATACGCCCCAATTCACCTCAGCCGTCAACTTCCAGGGAGTATCCGCCATGCAATCCATCGTTTGTCGAAATAACAGAGTCTCCTAGTTTTACAGAAATTCAAAACAACCAAATTTGTCATAATATATCAAACAGCATAAACATTCCAAACAAAAATGTATGTTTTAATTTCACGAATTGTCCTAATTTGACAATTAATTTCAAATAGGTACTACTAATATTATCAATAAATAGATTAAATAAACAACCAATTTTTTATTTTCCTCATATATTCGAAATGAAAAGTAGAGTGTTTAACACGGGTAAAAGAATCAATTCCTACTCGGACTATAGCTAATATCTAAACACCTCGGGAATTGATTCTTTCCACCCTCGGTTAACAATCTACTATTTATTATCACTGTACCAAAGATTGTATGTATACGTAACCTAATTCAGTTCTATTTTTAAAATTTTACTTTCCGCCCTAAGGAGGAAAGTAAATAGTATGAGAATTTCCCGCCCGCTGGTGGGAACTATATAGTGTTTTCCTCCCAATACTCAGATCAAGGAAACGCTCCTTTCCGAGCATGAGGAATGAAAAATAATTGATATAAATAGCGCAAAATAGAACTATTAATGTTATTCTAAATTTGTCATTATAGGCGGGCAGGCGATAACACTGAAAGTCCCGTCATAGCGAATCAAAAAATATTTATTTATTTTTTTTTTTTCCCACGGGGTATGGTAGTGAATCCTCATAGGGGGCGCGCCACCACAGTGGTCGTCTTAACAACCCCCTGGTGCTCGGACGACCTCGCACCGGATACCACCCGCAACCGGTCTACGGCGGGTGGTTATGTTGGACTCCAGCAGAAGGCCAGCCTACCAACTAAACACTACCTACAGCCTTTGGTCGGGCAGAAGGCCTGGGACCCTATCGGCTTGAACTAAAGCTCCCGCCCTCCAGAACGGGGGCGGTGCACATTTATTTAAATAAATAATACATAAGTATAGGAGTAAATTAAGTTCGGTATGCATGCATTCCTATTGCCGAAACAATGTTAAAATAAATAAAAAAATGAAAAAATGTTTTACCGTCATCGCGGATATTAATTTTCTTTTAATGTATTCGATAGTACATTTTATTGCCTTTTAGAAAAAAATCACGCACACCACTTTTTTCTGCTGGAAGGGTCTGGCATACCTATTTGAAGTGTGTGATGAGGGCTAAAATTTCTCCATCATACCAAAAACTTTTTATTTTTCATTATTTTATTTATTTATGTAATTTTTAAAAATATCTCGGTACGCGCGCTCAAAGACTGCCGGAAAAATCCTGAATACCATCTTGAAGTGCATAAACTATATTAGCATCTACTCCAACGTGTACAATGTTCAAATGCAATGTGTATGCAAAGATTTACCAACGAAATGTATAATAATAGACAAAAATAATGTTGATAATGCAAGATTTCAATTATTCTTGAAATTTCGTTAAGATAATACATAAACATAAATAAGAATTTATCACATAAATTTGCTATTGTTACTATCGACTCCGTGGCGCAACGGTAGCGCGTCTGACTCCAGATCAGAAGGTTGCGTGTTCAAATCACGTCGGGGTCAAATATTAAATTCTTTTGTATTTTTTCTTTACAATATTTTATATAAATATTTTTATTGTACCTTATTTTTTAATATTTTATTTAATTTTTAATATATTTTATTAGTTACCGCGACAAAGCTAAACGAAACTTTTTTTCACGATTAATGCGTCAATATAAATTGTATAATTTTAGGTGGCACAGTACCAATGCTGCTAAAAATCTCTTAAGAGACGCACTACCCATATATGTTATACTTGAGACAGCTCTGCACCGAGTCAATCAAAGGGCCCCAAGTTGCTCGAAGTGCGTTCACGAAGTAATTCTCTACACTACTCGGTCGACTTCTGTACTCATTGAGACGTCGTGCGTGTCGGTATAATTAAATTTTATTATTGCGTGTGACACATATATTTTTTTTTTTTATTGCTAAAGTTGACAAACAAGCAGGCTGCCCACCTGATGGTAAGTGGTAACAGTCGCCTATAGTACATGTGGTTCCCACGAGATTCGCAGCAAATCTGCAAACCTCATAAGAACCACAGTGTACGTTGCCAACTTGTGACATAAGATGTAAAGTCACAGTACCCAGTAATTTCACTGCCTATCTTACCCTTCACGCCGGAACACAGCAAAGCGAACCCTGCTGTTTGGCGGCGGAAATATGGTGTTATTATAAGCATATGTATATACAGTGGTAACAGGAGTAAATTATGTTGTTCTTGGAAACTATGCAAGCAGAGACCATTACTTAGGACCCCAATGATAAATTTAAATGTCGTCCATTACAAACGCATGCAGGCTTTCAGCACCTTAGAGCGAATGAGTGAGTTCATCGCGAAGTTGAACGAGTGTACAGTGTCGCACTTCGTACTACAGCCAAAGTTTCTCGAGTACGTCGTCGCGTCGTCGAAGCACATCGCGAGTAGTGTAGAGGAGGCATTATGTCATTCGTTATAGTGGCGGTTTCTGCCAGTAAATATATAGCTTGACGTATTGTTGTTGGCTGTACACAATCTATGAAATTTTATAAATACTGTTATTAATCTATGAAGTTTAGTTTAAGAAAACGTAACCCATCGATGAACAATACAATAGGTTGATTATATAACTCTTGCTAGAGTCTGACAAGTGAGTCATGGCACAAGAATTATTAAGAATGACAACACTGTTAACTGGCATAGATAGAAAAAATATATGTCACTTTAAATCAAAGAAAATAATACTCTGACGAGCTTTAAATTATCATTACCTATACATCTTGCTGTTGTGCGATAATCATACGTTTTTTTGTTTGAAAAATGTCGAAACCTATTAAAAGCAATGCTCGGAGTTTTTTTTTTTTTATTCTTTATTTAATGGCCATACACCTTAAGGTTAAGCCGGCCAGACATTAGATAACAATCTACATACAATTTAACAAAATATATAAAAATAAACGCAATATTATGTTAATTAATTACAATTTTTAAAAAAATCTAAAGTACCTTAAACTATATGAGATGTCAAAAATTATTCTAAATAATATATCATATATGTTAGCCACTCATTTGTCCGGGCAGGTAAGTATGTACCTATCCGGACAAACAGGCGGCTAAGAGTCAATTCTACCCGGTCTTAATTTTAGCGAGTGATATACAAAACTTAAGAATCTGTAGCTGTGTTCTGTGGAAAAGTTGGAACTAATGCAGTTATGCATATAGAAAAACAGGTTTTGCCTAGATGTACCCGTATCCCTCATAAGTTCCTCTCTCAAGGACTCATTCCTACCACATTCGAGAAGTAAGTGTAAAAGATCTTCCTCGCGACCACACTCGTCGCAGTTAGGGCTGTCTATCTTTTTAATGCTCGGAGTTTGTTATATATTATGACAAACAAGTATGAACAAAGAAAAACTAAAACAATCCGACGTGTTGAGGAAAAAATTCGTCTTTTGGACGAAATTGTTTTGTCTGCAAGTATGTATAGTCAACACATTTTGATACTTTTGATAAAATTGTTTGATTTATTGATGTTTAATTATTTTTTAACGTTATTATGTTACAGGTAAAAGATATATCATAGTTCATGCTGGATCTGAGAAGGGTTTTGTGCCAAATGGGTTACTAGTGTTTAGCACAAAATCTAAAATGGCAGACTATCATGATGACATGAACCGTAACAACTTCATGAAATGGTTGGAAGAAAAACTGATACCTAATTTAACCGAACATTCTGTAATTGTTATGGATAATGCGAGTTACCACGTTACACAAATAAACAAGGTCCCAACGATAAGTAATGTAAAGGCTGATATTCAGAAGTGGCTCAGCAATAATGGCATTCCTTTTGAAGAAAGTTTCACAAAGGCTAAACTTTTGTGTATTGTTAAACAAAACAAACATGCATGAGGAACTTTAAAAAGAGCATAGACATGAGGTTTTGAAATTACCACCTTATCATTGTAACCTTAATGCAATTGAAATAATTTGGAGCTTGGTGAAAAGAAAAGTAGTAAGTAAAAATTGTAAAGACATGTGCAACTTTATTTGGGCTTTAATCATCAGAAGCTTGTGCATATGAATGGTCGAAGTAGCGCTTCCGTGAGTAATCGTGTTCTCTGCATGTTGTCACGTTAGTGTCTGAAAAATTTTATAATTAATTAAATAAATTTATACATGTATAGCACATTTGGTGAACAAAACTAAGAAGTGAAGTGATCTATCGGTATACCTGTCACACGAACATTTGATAGGTATCCCGACGATATCTCTAGGTCCGAAAAAAATGTCGGGTATGCACCAGTTTTCAAGTGATTTGTTCTCGCGTTGACGAATCTTCGCTCAAAATGTTTATGTCAAACATGCATATTACTAGAGACACTTGTAGAATCAATACAACCACTTAAACACATTAGCCACTGACTTTTCATTTCCTCATTAGCAGGAATTTTATGTAAATTAACGTCCTGTCGTAAGCTATTGCAGTTGGATACACAACACTTCCGAAACATTTTCGAAAATATATAGAGCACTTAATTTGTTCGTTCGAAATGGCGGAAATTAATCAACGCAAACACTTCTTACTAACACAAATAAGTACAATCCGTGTATCACTGAATTTGTGGACTAAAGCGGCGGAAATTAATCGACGCAAACACTTTCATCAACACAAAAAAGTAATATGGATCACAGATTTAGTATACTATTATATGGATCACAGATCATATGCACAGATTAGTATATTATATGGATCGCAATCGACAATCATAAATAATAAATACTCTGTATTAAGAAACACCCTACGCGGACAGGGGGACAGGGGCGAGGTAAATGTCATTTTCAATTTTTGCACTGTCATTTTCTAAACCATAAACTTTTGTTCGTGACATTACCAGGCGTGATAAAGTGCAAATAAAAACAAAAAGGTCGGTATCTATCGTAACATGCTGTCATGCTGTCAAGTACTTGCACAGGCTTAGTTTAGTATTTCCATCGCAGAGGGCGCTGTTATTTTGTTGCCATCAAAATGGCTAGAGATGGCTCTCTATTTCCAATATAAAAAGTACTCTGTGGTGGATAGACGCCATATTTTTATTCTTGTTTACAATTTACGTGGCGGCAGTGTCGCCAGAAGAAAAAATCGACATTATATATTATTACCAGTAGTAAAAAAAAGACGTCTGGAATTGGTCAGTTTTTACCCTGATAGGTATTTACTTTTGCCCATACGAAGTTGACCCCCCCTGTCCACAAGGATAGTTGGTGGATAGACGCCATATTTTAATTCTTGTTTACCTCAGATGAAGTACTTCATCTGAGTTGTTTACAATTTACGTGGCGGCAGTGTCGCCAGAAGAAAAAGTCGACATTATATATTATTACCAGTAGTAAAAAAAAGACGTCTGGTCGAATTGGTCAGTTTTTATCCTGATAGGTATTTACTTTTGCCCATACGAAGTTGACCCCCCCTGCTATACTTTATCGGTTTAGTAGTATTGTGAAAACGCGACAAACAGAGTTGCTTCCTTATTAATAATATTAGTAAGGAATTTAGAAAGACATCTACTTATTGAGGTAAACTTAACTCTTTTACCAGCAATATTTAGGACAAATATATTTAGACCTAACATTTTTTACATTTATTAGCCAATCCACCATACACTGATACTTTCTACAGAATATATTTTTATTACAACATTCGCAACAACGCTTGACATTTACAATATCTTGTTCTGCCACTTAAAAGCTGAACACAATGGCAAAACAAAACCGACACCAGTAAAACAACGTATAACATTTTTAATAGGTTTCTACTAAATATAAATTATTAATTTTATCCGTAACTATATGCTTAAATTGTATATTCTTATAAATATTTGCTGTGGTATGTATGGTGGAGATATTTTCAATATTAGATTCATATACTGTATGACTTAAAACTCTTTGCTTAGTTAAATATTTAAAATACGAAATCAATATTTATGGTATGAAATACCCATCTTTGATAATGTTGCCAACAGTTTATGGATATTTATTTTGCTGGAATTCATAAACTAAGACGAAATACTAGTCCAAAGAGTAGTCTTTGTTTGTATAGTTATTTTGGTCTGTTTACGTTTGTGTTAGTTTTTTTTTTCATTTTTCCTCGGGAGAGGAGGCTGAGAGTCTATTATTGTGGTCACCGAAAAACGAGTCTACGGAGTATAGAAGTAAGTAGATTTTTTAACTTAAAAATAAATATTAAGTCTCGCGTTTATCGTTTATAGTATATTCGTTAGTAAGTCTTTTAATTGACATTGTGATATGGTATTGCTGATAAGATAACAGAATATCAATACAGTGAACTCGAATGAAATTGAAATGTCAATAATTTATAGATAAATGTATTCTATTGTTTATTAAATTCTTTTTGTATGTATACAAGTATATATAGAGACATTAGCATCTATATTTACAGATGGTACCCAAGATGGTTTCCTGGTTCTTGATAAACCATTGTGAATCTCATACAGCCAACATTCAAAGAAGTAAATATAGGCTGGAGGACAGTGACGGAGCAGCATAATGCATATGACATTACTCCAGAGCACTTTTTTCATAGCATCACTCTAGTGGCCCATGGATATATTTTTCTAGGTAGCTTTTAGGTGCTGGCGCGAGGAAATCGCGCCCGCGGATACGGCGACCCGGGAGGGACCACGCCCCTTCCGTCGACGCTCCCCGTCGCTCTCCGTCGTCGGAGAGCGTCGTCGGTGGTGGAGATTGGGGGAGGTATTGTAGCCTCCCCCGAGGGGGGCTCCCCTGTATCGGCGGGGGAGCGGAGGCTGGGGTTCCCGGAAGTATATTGGCGTTCCTGGGGCCCCCTACATGCCTGAGGAAGGCCATCCCTGAGGTTTTTGCCCCCTTCTGGGGAGGAGAGCCCCACATAACCACCGGCTCGCCACAGCCGGGGTATGCAACTTAATGCATTTTCCTCAGGGGGAAAAAAAAACAAAAGGTAGCTTTTAGGTTTTTAGGATAGCAGATATCAAAGAGTAGTGTTTGTATAGTGGGCAGATATTGCTTAGTTTGTTGATTTTTGTAATTCCCTTGCTGTTATATCAAGTACCAGGTGATGATGAATGCAGGTCACTGCTAAGATAAATATTACCTGTGCTCAATCTCTGATTATATAAATATTCAACAGAGCAATACAAAAGTTTTCTTTTGCTATTTAACTTGCAAAAAATTAGGATTACTGCACATTTTATTTATGTGATTAAATTGAAGATAGGGAGTGATGACACATGTAACTTATTACATCTCAGCAGTGACATTATAGATACCTGGTTTAATCCTGCCTTTTTTTAGATATACTTACTAAAGGATTACTAAAAATGAAGAAGTTCGAGTTCTCAAATTCAAAGGAATTCCAACTATCAAAGTTTACTGGAGAAGCATTTTATCGTGTGTACCAAGATGCAGAGTTCCTGCGCTGCAGTGAGAATGTTGAGTCAATACTTGCAAAAGGGTATGAACTGAGGCAAAGGTTGAAGGCAATAGAACCTGGAATGTACATTGTAGTCGACAAGATGATAATAGAACGCAAGTAGGTTTTTAATATCAATTAATGAATTTATTTTTTATTATTAATTTTTAACGAGGCGTTGAACACTTTGGGTGAACATGTCAGCCTCATAGAAATAATCATTGTATTTACATAACATAAACTTTACACATACACAATTATTATATACACAAATATTAGTTTGCCTCCTCACAGGACAAGCAAACAAACATGTATAATTTTATGGCTAAGCTGGACAATGGTTCTGTCAGCAAACAATTATATTGCCATTAACCAGATCCATTCCCACAAGGAGTCTTTCTCTTAGCCCACAGTTTCCGACACATTCCAACAAGATGTGATAAACATTATCGATCCTAGAACACAGCTGGTTAAAGCACAAAGGTGAGGATTTCACACCAACAAGATGATAAAACTTGTTTGTTGGAACACGCCCAAACCGTAATCGGAAAGCAAAAACTAAAAGCTTTCTAGTAAGGTTGGATGAGTCACTGTCAAACCAAGGATTCCATGTAGGTTTGTCCTGGATTGTACTATACCAAACAACCAGGGGCGGCGTAAGGCGTGGGCGGTGTGGGCCACCGCCCACGGCCTCGCGGTTCACAACCAAAAATATATTTGAAAATGTATGGAAAATCTTAATTTATATTCCCTTCTTACACCAACAGAGGGCCTCGCAAAATGTACCATGCCCACATAAATTTAGGTCTTGCGCCGCCACTGCAAACAACACACCTCTGACCAGGGTCTCCCCAAAATGATATTCCCATTTTTTCAAACATCTTTTCTTTATTATTGGAATAAATTCACTAGCTAAGGGTCCAGAATCCAGCACGATCCATCCAAGACAGATCCTGGTGAGGTGTCTTTCTTTTTTTAAACAATTCAAAAATTCAGCAAATGAGAAAGGTACTTCTAAAATAGTTCGGTTTGAATTAAAAAATGACGGCCTAGGTTCAGTGACACTATCCGGGGTCAGCGACCTCAGCGACCACAGCAGTCCTACAGCTGCTTGAGGTTCAATGCCTGCCCTACTTGCCCCACTCCCCTTCACCCATTTCATCTTCCGCCACATGGTAATTAATGAATTGCAAATTCAAAATCTTCCAGTTCTAAATAGCTATATCACCAGGCATCCATATAGTGCTTACTTATGATAAATAAGATGTCTCACACAGAAACTAATATTCATACATTTTCTTTAACTTTTTTACATAAAAGTTCTTTATTTTGAGATTTCAATTCTTTCCATAGTATTATAATTTTTTATACTTACCTATTTTTTTTAAACACTAAGATCAATCTTAGGCAACCAATCTAAGTTTAAAAAAAAATAGGCCAAAGGTTTTGACATAATTTTCATGCTGTAGGTTAAATTGGTTTTGTGTTCAGGCAAATAGTCCCTAAAATTAGTGCTTTTAACCAAACTTTATATAGTATAGATATAGATTCTAGAATTAGTTTTCTTCTTTTTGTTAATATGCAGACTGCTGTCATAAATGGTTTCATTCTCCTATAGTATATGTGGGTCCTGTAAAATTTGCAGTAAATCTACAACCCCAACAAAACCACAGTGTCGTTATGAACTTGTGACAGAAGATGTGATTATACAGTAGTAGTATTAGTGGAATTACTGTACCCAGTAATTCCACTACTTACCTTACCCATCACATCTGAACACAGAAATGTGAACAATGCTTATACAGATACTGGTATAGAATCCCTTTGGTAATGTCCATTATATTTCTAAAATATGTTCTACTGACTGAAAATCAGTGCTTTATTTTTTATATATACTTACAGTACACCCTTGCTTGTAAAGAACACAGCAGGTCCCAATGTAGTTGTGGAAGAATTTGAGTTCACATACAACCGGCTTGCAGGGTTGACCGCTGCATATGCCTTTGAAAACCGGCATCGGTTTCCAATTATAAACTCGAGTGAAGCTATCGCCCTTGGCTTGGTGTGGGACAATGAAGATGAAATGAAATGCCAACTTTACCTCTCGGCTGTATCTGGAACAGAACACTTCAAACAATTCTCTTTCTACCCTCTAGTCTGTGCACTCCGAAAACTTCAACTGAAGAAAATTACCCTGGAACCTGTACTTAAGATCGCCAAAATAAAGAATGACAACGGTGAAACCATGGCTAAAACTTTAAATAAAAACTATGATCATACAGTTCAGCTTTGGTCATATTTCCCTGGGACAAGTGAAAAAGACATGACTACCTGGTTGTTAACAGTCCCGCCTGCTTTGCTAAAATTATTTGGTTCTATATAGGTACTAAAAATATTATATTTCGAAAAATATGTATTACTAACACTGAAAATGGAGACTAAATCTGTATTTTTGGTAAAGTAAAAATTTAGTCCTAATGTGTATTATCGATTTTATATGACAGTATACAATATTGATTTGTCAGATTATAATAAAACAATAAATATCATAAAGCATTTTATTTAATTTCAAATATAACTAGTATCATAAAATCACGCAGTATTACTAAGTAGTTTGAGATATACTATGTCAAAACCACACAATATATGTATAAACATACTGCTCAAGAAAATTAATCTTCTAATAATTAGGTTATTTATTCAATATATCAGTTCTAATAGTTTGTCAAAATTACCCATCTAAATGTACAATACGATACCAATTTTTTCATGACATACAAATAATCTACTTACGTTCTACTTAAGTTTAATTTGTTTCTACATAGATTTTTTAATAACATTAAACGACATTGATCACTTGGTGACACACATACAGTACAATTTCGATTAACGAAAATTAAAAATCGAACTTTATATATACCCAGAATGTATTATACGACAAGGGGGACTAGATGCCGACACACGAATCGCACGGTGCTCTAGTCCAAACATGAAATCGTGTGCATTAACCTAACAGAGACTGATTAGGATCTCAGTAACTAAAAGCGAATATCACTTGGTCGGACCGACCGACCGTTGACGACCTAAACACGTGGCATGGCGCCCGCTGCACTTCCACGCGTAATCTTGCTGGCTGTAACCCTCGAATAGTTTAATAAATCAAAATAAAGGATTTGGACAACTTCAGTACATCACAAATTGTTGACAACTGTGAATTAGATGCAGTAAACTTTTTACTATTTAGTACAGTTTATTATACAAATATAGATTAAGATACGTATGTATAACAAATCCATCACAAGAGTATATTTAATGGAAAGTCAGTCACTAACAATAAAAAGTGTCTTGGTGGCTATCTATGACTTACAAATAGTGTGCAATAAGAAAACAAGCATTTAGGAGGATTAATTAAGCAGAAATTGCGGATTTGACATTAAGAAAGACACAAGTTTGCGCGTTCACTGCCAAGAGGGGCCCCTTTGTCATGGCGCCTCAGTTCCAATGTGTACCCCTTCGTATTTCTGAAAGTATTGGGATCCTCGGCGGCGACATTTGCAGCAAGGTCCAATTCGGGAGTCACTTGGTGGACAAAGCCAAACTGGCGAGCAAAAAGCTGGGCGTTTTGAACAGTGCTAAGCGTTACTTCACGCCTGGTCAGCGGCTTGTAATTTACAAAGCGCAGGTTCGACCACACGTGGAGTACTACTCGCATCTCTGGACAGGCGCTCCCAAATACCAGCTCGACCCACTTGACTCCCTTCAGAGACGGGCTGTGCGAATCATTGATGATCCTAATCTGACGGATAAAATGGAGTCACTGGAGCAGCGGAGGGACTTTGGAGCCCTTTGCGTGTTCTATCGGCTCTTCAACGGGGAGTGCTCCGAGGAACTGTTTGACTTGGTACCAGCGGCACCATTCTAACACCGTACCACTCGACGCCGCAATAGACTTCACCCTTTCTACCTGGATGCGTTCCCGTCTAGTACGGTGCGTTTCCAGCGATCATTTCTTCCACAGACATGTAAGCTGTGGAATGATCTTCCTGTTGCGGTGTTTCCCCTGCGCTATGACATGTCCCTCTTCAAACGAGGCTTAAAGAGTAATCTTATCTCGGTAGGCAGCGGCTTAGCTGTGTCCACCCCTGGGATTGCCAAGTCCATGAGCTGCGGTTAACGCTTAACATCAGGCGTGCCGCTACTCGTCTGCCATGTAAAGCAATAAAAAAAACCTCCACAATTTAACAACTGATAAAAATATATAAACTGATAACTCTGTAAACTGTTATACACCAGTTACAAGAATAATGAGTGTTTGTATAGTCTTATCTTTCAATTTGTTTTGATGTTAATGAACACTTGACCTATTTAGAATAAGTTTTATTATGATAACGATATTTTTAGCTAAAGTAAGTAACATCTTTGTTTTCTAAATTATAAATTGACACTACAACATACAATCGAAAATGCTACAAATCCGATCCAATTTTTACTATTTTAGTTAATCCCTTACATTAAATAAAACACCAGCAATATACATGGCACATAATATTTGATGTTGATATAAATAAGACGTCATATCAATTGAATTTTGTGTCATCGGTGAACATAACCCATAGATATTAAATTCTTTCAATGTATCTAACATAGGAGGTTGTATGGATAGTAAAACTTTAGCATTATACCATTTGACTAAAAGTAAAAATTTATAAAAAAATTACATACTCATATTGTATATATCACTAATCGGTAATCACATCTATGTGAAGTTAATCAATATTTTTACATCAGAATA
Organism: Scirpophaga incertulas; assembly: GCA_036419045.1. Classification (NCBI taxonomy): domain Eukaryota; kingdom Metazoa; phylum Arthropoda; class Insecta; order Lepidoptera; family Crambidae; genus Scirpophaga; species Scirpophaga incertulas. Next base: position 23,945,809 of record CM071628.1, read on the forward strand.
GATTTTACAAATCCTAAATATCAAATATGCACATTTAATAATATATACATAGCCTTATTATATGTGACGGTATAATACTTTTCTTTACAATGGCCTGCATATATAATTTATCATAACAGATAAGAGATCTAGACCAAACATAAAATATATATAAATTAATAATCATACCAAAATAAACATCTATTAGTGTTAACAAACATCAATTCCTGCTATGAAGGTAGTCATTATTAAAAAGAAGATAAGACCCAATAATTTTATAGCAAACTTTATGAAGAGTTTTACAAAGTCTGCTCTAAGTATCGCTCCAAAATGGAGCAAAATATTAATATAAAACAGAAATTGTTCAAAGTACACACCATGGACGAGATGAAATCTGAAGCAGCATTTGAAGATCGGACACGAACAGTGGCTACGCCATAAAGGGTGAGAATCTGTTATTTAGCCTCGATACTTCGTACATACAAACTATTTAATATATTAAACTATAAAACAAGGGAGTCTCAAAATGTCTCTCCCGAGATGTTCAAAGTGAAATGCAATATAGTACAAACCACGAATCGTCGAACAGAGGGTGTTCATCGGACATCGATTGACATCTCTGTAATTAAACATTGATTTTCGCAAATAAAAATTGGTGTTCAAACTACGTAATTTTATCAAAATGCCACTTTCACACTAGAAATCGTAGAATAAAATTGCGATTCACAATTTTCAATAATTCAAATTTTATATATCATCATGACCACTCATATACGTCTACACTGATATTATCATGTCAAGAGTGGTTGACAGACCTGGTTTATTACTAATAAGAAATGACCGCTGACAGTCTCAATGAACAATTCTGACCTAGTGCGGATTAGTTAACCTCACGTACCCTTATTAGTTTACTCATAGATGTATGTACCTGGAATGATTGCCATTGCCATATGGGTGGGAGAAATATATATTAAAAGATTAGTGCTCAGAGTACAGCACTGTGGATCTTGATAGAATGTATGTAAAGCGACATTTTGAAACAAACATTTTTATGAAGTCACAAATTCTTAAATCAATGTCAGTATATTAGATGCTCTGTATTGAAAACACTTTTTCGAACGAATCCTATGAATGTATACGATTCAACACTGCTCAGTAGAATAATAGTTGAGGGGAGCACCGAAGCACCATATATGTTTGTATGGAAGCTTGTTAATCTTGACCGTTCAAACAACACTTGAGGGTAGTATATATTGGTGGGCGATCGGTCGCTGGATCGATCGAATCTCCTGATTGAAAACTCGCCGCTGCAACATTCAATGCGTGATGATCGTCGAGTGCAAGCACTGTGGCACAACATGCCTGTATGGAAGCCTGTAGTTCTTGACCGTTCGAGCTGCTAGACACTTTAGGGTGGTATATTTCAGTGGGTTGACTATTGCAGATAGGTTTTGGTGGGTTGACTTGAGTATCTCTTCTGGCGTTTCTCCTTCATAGTTCACGGTGTCTATGTGAGCGCCATGCGCTAGCAACTCTCGGACCACCTCCGGAGGGCACGGATTCAGCTGTTGGCAAACGGATTAGTAATTTAAGTTTCCTCATAACAAAAAATACCATGTGTAAATATAACCATTTATTATTTGCAATTACAGATTAAAACAATATGGATACAGACTAGCTGTAAGAAATAACACGTTATCCCAAAGCAGGCCTGTAGTGAAACCTTTGTTCTTGTCAGTAAGATCACTAGCAAACAAGATTAGTGTCCTGAATGGAGTTATTCATAGGAGATTCCTAGTAACCTTTTTTTTTTGTTCTCCTGAGGAAAATGCATTAATTTGCATACCCCGGCTGTGGCGAGCTGGCGGTTATGTGGGGCTCTCCTCCCCAGAAGGGGGAGGTCTACCAACTAAATACCTCAGGGATGGCCTTCCTCAGGCATGTAGGGAGCCCCCCGGGAACGCCAAGCGACTTACGGGAACCCTCAGCCTCCGCTCCCCTGCCCATACAGGGGAGTCCTCCTCGGGGAAGCTACAATACCTCCCCCGATCTCCTCCACCGACGACGCCCCCGGCGAAGGGAGGGGCGTGGTTACGGCGACCCGCGCGGCGCCGCAGCTGTGCTACCGAACCCGGCGCCGCCTCCTTCGAGCGAAATCGGCCATCTCCCCCGCTCGGCAGCCTCCTTCTGGAACATCACTGCTTCACAGAAGGAGGCCACAGCCCTCCAACCTCCCTCGTCCACCAGCATTGCCGCAATCTCTGCGACCAAGACTAGGCGCTCAGAGGCACTCCGCCAGCGTGTGCTGGGCCGAGTCGAGGTCGGATGCGCGGTGGTGGCAATGTGTCGACCCCTCCCGTCCTATACGACACAGATACTCACCGAAGCACCTCGCGCAGTCTCGCGACCTCCTCCCCAGTCCCCCAGCAGCTAGGCCAGGTGTAGCGGCGTTGCGCGCGGTGGGCGACGCGCCACGGGGCAGCACGAGGCGCGCACACGTACCTTGCAGGCCAGGTGTAGCGGCGTGTCGCCGGCGGCGTCGCGCGCGGTGGGCGGCGCGCCGAGGCGCAGCATGAGGCGCACGAGCGCGGGCTGGCCGTCGCCGGCGCCGGGCAGCCAGGCAGCGCTACCGGAGCTAGAGCTGGCGCTGCGGCCGCGGCCCGTGTCGGCCGAGCACGCCACGTGCAGAGCCGACCGCCCCTGACGCACCTGGCATCGAACATTTTACGTTTTGTTACAACATAAACACACGTAATATCGATTCTGTAGTAAAAATATTACCTTTAATCAAGCTACTTTTTTCCTCACATACTGAATATGTATTTTTTTTAATCCTAAGTATCGACATTCCTACGTGAGAGTAATGAAAAGAAATTGCGTAGTGCAACAATCTGTTAAGCGCGTGTCATTTGAACTTTTACTTTCATTTTAAAGTCAGTTAGCTTAAGTTACAGCAAGCACTAAATAGTTCATCCAATATTAACCTAATTTATATGACCCTTAAATAAACTGTAAGAAATCACAGAATGTGGAAGACCCGAGTCATAAATTATATAACTCTTTTGTATTATATATAATTTTTTTTGCAAAATTCAATAAAATGCCAGCTTGACAAAATAATCAGAAAAATATAGAGAACATTTTCTATTGGGATGGATAGTGATCGGTGACCAAATGGTTAAGGCGTCAAAATGGTTTGTTAGCGCGGGTTTGAGTTCCATAAAAGAAGAAAGAATATAAACATAACATAACATAACAAACCCTTTATTGTATTCATAAAATATTCACACAAAAAAAAGAAAATAACAAATGTACAAAAGGCGGCCTTATTGCTAAACAGCAATCTCTTCCAGGCAACCTAGGACCAGGGAAATATTAAAAGAAGATTTAAATATAGGATGGGTACAGTAATTGGACAGGACAATAGGCTATAACTAGTTTTAAGTTAAGGAATCTTTGACAGGAAGTGAACACGGACTTGATTCTTAAAGACTCCAGCGTTCGCGCTCCCCTAATACCCTCAGGGAGAGAGTTCCACAACCGGACGGCATAAGCCGAAAAAGAATATGAAAAATAGTCGGTACTTGGGGCGGTATATCCAGAGTCAGATTTAAAATTAGAAACGCAGGCACGACATGACGAATGGATCGAAAAGAAAACAAAGATTTATAGACTACAGGCCCGTGTTAAAAAAATGATGGGTCATTTGAACCACCAGATGACCTATGTAGAACGATATAAGAGCATAAAATAATAAGATTCAGCATTATGCCGTCACTTGTAAGCTGTCCAACTGAGTGCAGGTGAGAATTCAAAAGTACAGGTAGAGTGGGTATATTTTGGTCATATATTTTTGTACGGCATTCTTACTATCGATAGATCCATGAAAAATAATAAGACAACGCGTAGTGCCGTAAAAAAATGGTGCGCCAAAAAGTCGGATTTTTTTTTTGATTTTCCGACAATTTCCAGGGTGAATTTGATCATTTAATTTTGTACGGCATCAGTTTCATGCTATTTCAGTACTGCTTCTAATACATTATTCCGCAACGCCGTACAAAAATCATGCGACAAGGGGAAAAAACCGAGGGTTGCAACCCCCTCTCTTTCTGTGGTCCAAGGGGTGATTTGACACAACATCAAATTAATTTATTTCGAAAGTATTTTATGCATAGATAATATTTTTTCATATGCCGTACATTTTCGTTGGTTCAAAGGGGAAAAAAATGAAAAAGAAAAAATGAAAAAGAAAAAAATCATATAACGAAAAGTACGGCATTTAGATAGTTTATTTGTACTAATTTTCATAGCCTTTTCGTGATTCTAATCTGACTTTAATCCGACTTTAATCCCGCATTTTATAGGAAGGGTAAAAACAGACCGTTCAAAGTATTGGAGAAATCAGTTCAATTCCAAAACGCATTTATTAAAATGGGGCATAGTACGTTTGTTGCTGATCCGCTACTAATGGAACAAACTTTCAATGTTCTGCAAGAATATGTGTGCGTTTTATACACCGTAAAAGCTAGAAAAAAAGTCAACGAAGCAAGGTGTATCATATTTGATAGAATTTATACGCCGAAAAGCAGTAATGAAGCTTTCAAAAAATCAACTACGAAATTGGAAGCAACGTCGTTTCCCCCTTGTTATCGGGAGTTAAAACAACAGATGAAAAGAAGTACCTACATAGCGCAGATTTGGTGTAATGCCTATAAACAAATACCATCGACCTTGTTACCAATAAGATATGGATGGATCCTTAATGACGGTCGGTACGATTTCGATTGGTTCCACGGCGAGGAATGTCCCCAAAAAGTATGTGACATAACGGCACCGGATCAGGCGAAGAAAATGATGACGTCATAGGTAAATTAATAAATCTTAACATCTTTAATCTGTACGTAAGACTTTGATTTTGACAAAAACATATGTATGTTTCAGAAAATGATAGAGAAGATAATTCGGACATCGATGATTCTGATAACAACTCAGCGGCTGATTCCGACACTGAATAATTTAAATAGAAACTATATTTTGTATTATCTTTGTTTTATTTCTTCACATCATTGCAATGAAACAAATCAATTATATATATGTATCA